>CM073769.1:15071081-15671081 GCA_037158775.1 Hetaerina titia
AATAAACCTTTCGCAAATTTCCTTACTACTTTTAAACTCTTTTTTATGAAACAGTGATCCCATTCTTCCTATAATTATTACCCAATTCTTAAAATGTTCCTCAAGCCTTAGTTCTTTAGGAGTGCATGAAAGAAAAGTTTTTACTCAAAGTTTATCAAGAGAGATACATTGTGTTAGCTGAGGGGTGACACACTCAAACCAAACTAGATGTTTAGTGCTGTGATGGTGAATGTTTTGTAATATATTTCACTCAAATTTTTTGTTTTTAATAAATATAATTAATGACTACAGATTATTTTTCTTTATTAATTGCATCTTCAGATTATTGCTGCTTCTAAATATATGAAAATTGTGGAAACATATTATGGACAAGCTAAATTGACATGGTGTTGAAAAGGCTGTTAGGTGTGTTGTAACCAGAGCTTACTAATTTGAAGACATATATATTAATTACTCCACCATCATCAACCCTAGGGTTCAAGGTAAGATTAGGGCTCACCTCGTACAAAGTTCAACAGCATGTAAATTTCACACAAAAGGGGAGCCAGTTCCTTTCCCTGTGCCAGACACCAGGTTTTCCCGGAAGACCTGGTATCTGAAAAATATCTCAGCTTGCTGAAACAAAGGGTGTCTAGTGGCATTACTGAGAATCGAACCTGGGTGACCTACCCTTTGAGCTGCCATGTTATGCCATTTATTTTAATATTGTATAAATTATAATTATACTTTTGTTTTAATTATAACTCACTGTAACAAGTAAATGACAAAAATGTTATCTTAATCTCAGGAATTTCCAGTCCATAGCTCAGAATTATTTGATATTTGAACAGGTATTAGCATTTTTTTACTTCTTTGGTGGCAATTAATAAATCTAAATAATATTTAAATCTGGAAAAAACCTTCCCATTAGCCACACTTTCCTAACTTATATTAGATTAAGTCAAATGTTCAAATGGCACATTCAGACATTTATATTCAATCTTGAACCTAAACTTAGTATATAATATTTGACTGTGTTAATACTTCTACAGAAATGAATAGACATCATATATTTAACTTCTCTATTATTATTACTTGCATAGCCCAACCACCAAACTTAATATTTGATCTTTCAACTTCAATGAAAAAGACTGAATACTTGACAATGTTCTTGACCTATTTTTAGTTTAGAGTGCTAATAAGTTTCTGGGCAGTAACAGGAATTGTTTTCTTCAAGTGTAACAAACCATGTGCAGTGTGTAACTAACATGTTTGAATTTTAAAGTAACATTTGTGATATCATGGTAGTAGAAAATTTTGAATGTTTAGCGTTACATATAAACATTAAATTAAGAACACAAAGTATATGTCCACTGTTCTTTATTCTTGCACAATAAAATCATGAAACAATATAAAGCAAATTACATATAGACCATCATCTTAAGTTGGATGAACAGATTTCCCAGGTATGTAAGAAAATTATTCAGTTTGCCACCAGATATGTTTTAAAATACTTTAAGCTTAAATGTCCTAAAAATGAAAAATCATGGCTTGTTTCACTCTTTTTAATTTCTTATGTAATTGAAATCTGGGGAAAATCATCCTCATAAAATCAAATATTTTTAGTTGGGAAAAATTGTGAAACTCATTAGTAATCAACCTTATCGTGCACTTTGCTTACCTATTTCTGAATACTTGGGAATATTAACTGTACCTCATGTAGTCTATATCTATCATGCAGTGACTTATGCTAAGAAAAACAATAGTGAGTGTACAATGAATAACAGTTATCACTGTCACAATGTCACAGGATGTACAGATATACATATGAAAACATCAAACCTGTCTATGGTAGCTAAGGGACCAACATCAGTGTGAACAAAATTGTTTAACAATTTGCATAACCATTTAAAAAATGAGACAGGGATATCACTATTCAAGAAGAAAATATTTGCTTTTATGGTTGATTAGGTTTATTATGGTGTAAATTAATGTTTATGTATTATAAATATTAATTTATATTAAATGTATTTATAACCTGTGTAAAGTAGTTTTTTGTCACAGCTGTATTTATATTCTTATTTGGAAATAATTTTATCTGTATCCATTCCATTGGCATGTCCAGTGCATCTATCAGGTATTCTCAATACTGCACACTATGTTTGCTGGACAAATAAATATATTATTTTATTCCATGAAAAAAAGTTGCAGACATTATTTCCATCTATAGTCTAACACAAACTAGCAACATTATAAAAATTCACACATTAATATTTGAATTTGCCAATTCTAGTCAATGTTCATAATATATAGGTCCTAACCTTAAATCGATTATGGTATACGTACGATCAAGCAATCAAATAGAACTTAATTTTGTATTAAAAGACTACTTGTGTTTTTCTCCTTGATCTGGGGCTTCAAAAATTGCAATTTTAAACATTCCTTATCTTGAAAGCAACAACTAGGATTCGCGGAATGTTTTAGAAACCACTTTTCTTGTTGCCTCGCTCCGGAAAAAAATCAGAAATAACAATTTTTTCAAATATTGAAAACTTTGGATGTCATTCCAATAAACTCAGGAGACTATTACGAACCGAATACCGGCAACGGAGTACACCTGTTTACGGTAATGCCATTCGAAATGAGTCTCGCCACCCGGAGCGATTACAAAGGGCAGGATGACTCCGCCGGGCGGTATTACCCTTTAAACTTTTCCCAGTTGTATCCATCAATAAATGTCTATTTTCGAAAATATAATGCATTGCCGAATCGAATGAAGCAAGGCCGAGCAATTCCTGCTTTCCAAACACATTTGAAAGCCTTCATCTCATAAAACCGTTGCTATGGCAACTATGAATTTTTGAATTTGTGACTTCTACTTCTATTTATATCTAGTTGAGGACACCTCTGCTATTAGCTAGTTGACGACACCTATGGCGATGATGATCAATAGAAATAATTAAAGTACTATTTTTATTTTAAGTCATTTGATATCGACATTTACAATGTCGATATGGTATCGATTTCACCTGGTTGAAGCTCTCGAGTCCCTCAGTGATTTACTTTTGTTGGTGTTTGAAAGTAGTTGAAACTTTCCGACATTTATTATTTAATTAGAAGATGTGAATCATGTGGAAACCTTACATCTCCGTGGAAAATGTGGCTGGAGTTTGAAGTGACAGACGCACGATTATATAAATGGCCGAATATTATTCAGTCCAAATTTCTCCCAGGCGAGTCGCATGATATAATTTTCCAAAAGAACTCGTTAAGATTTTCCAAGTTTCGTGATTGATTATCGTAGCGTTTAACTGCAAAATGAAATTTATCCTTCGAACATTTTGTGAGATTTGTTAGCCGGCACTTCTTCCCTATTGTCTGGTTGATTTTCAACTCAAGCAGTCACTGTATTTTGAAAATTGTCAAAAAAATGCAACAATTTACAAAGAACGCGTAGAAAATCAAAATAAGAAATGTTGAAATTGTGAAATGCAAAGAAAGGAAAATTTGTAAAGGGAAAATTCTATATTTTGATTCCAAAAACTTGGCTCAATAATCTCTTTAAACAGTGCTTAAGAGACATAATAGTATTTTACCTAGTATTAAAACTAGTATTTTTCATTAAAAATACCTCAACATTTTCAAATTGTGTGAAGATAGGTTAGGCAAATATGGACAGCAATCTTCAGCTCAACTCCACACCTCAAATTGGAAACTGTGCAATTGGAATGCAAATTGAGAAAATCCACCCTAATCCAACATTGAGAGCTACTCAGTAATAGAAGCAGTATCATTCCAAATAGCATGCAAGCAATTTCAAAGTTTGTCTTGTGCACGTAAGTTTTTAGCGAAGGAACTGCTAACAAACACAAACTGAGGGAATACTTAATGGAGGCTACTTTTTGAAAGATTTTTGAGTGATCATAGCCATGTGAGTTACGCCTGAATGAAAAAATAACATACTTGAAGTTCAGAGATGCCACTGGAATTACACCCAGGCACAATTATCAGAATCTGAAAACTGTGTAAAGATTCGTGCAATGGGAAAAAATGAAACCAAAACCTTATTTAGTCACCAAGGGGCACACTAACATTCAATGTTTATGTGATAAAATATCTTCCATCTGTGGCTTTCCAAACAAGTGGCCTATGCCTCTCTGTGTACTGATACAAGCAAGCCATCCACATTAACCTGTAGTGTACATTAATCATTTTTTCGGCAGTAAGCTATAAGAGAAGAAGAAATTTTGCTATTCAGTGTTCTAGATTTCAAAGTGTTTATCTTAAGAATATTCTCTAATAATAATAGTTGTTGTTGTTATATCTTAAATGTGATCATACTGATTGCACATTATTTTTTAATACAATTGACTTTCAACGTGCAGTTTATAATCCGTTCAAAATAGTATACTGGATAGTAAAAATACAATACATTTCATTATGATGGAGCCAAATTTTTTGAGGAATGGGTTGGTTTCATTAGAGAATTGAGGGGAAAGTCACTGAAGTAAGAGTTTGGTATGGGAATGCCCTGCCAGATATGACAATAATAGCTGGAGGTGGATATAAAGTCTCATTTCTGTCAATAGTAGTGCTGAAAACATTAATGCATTTCTTTATAACAAGCATCCTCAAGATTACTCATTCAAAACATTTATGGTGTAAGATTATGCAGACAACATCTTTTGATGGGAATGTTGTCATTTAAAGTTTGAAATAATTGAATTTGAGTGTTTTAAAGTACGCATTTTCAAAATATAGTTATCTTCAATTATTCTTACTATTAACATTTTTGGTTATCTAGCAATCATGTTTATCTTTGGGATCTATACATTCAAATGTTTGGTGCATTGATTCTTCTTGTATGTCAATTATAGTACCTTTTGTGTTATAACCTATATCACAAAATGGAAATTTTGGAATTTACTCAGAGTTAGTATATTAATGATATACGTACCCATTAGCCATTTGTAGTATTTGTTAATTGCTCTATTACTGGTAAATGTTTTTCAATTTTGTATTGGAAATTGCTTTTTTCCTATTGTTAATATAGTTGCTTGTACTTGTACTCAAGTATAATTTCTTTCCAAAGTCTTACCACATTCGATAAAAATACACCAGCAAGTGATGAAATTCAGAATGAACAATGGCTGATTTTTCATGGTTATATAAATGTAAAGGTTGGCACATTCTGATAATTTGCTAACAAACTGATACCTGAGACTATAGCCTCTAGAATTTTGTATCAAGAAACCTAGGTACTGAGATACTTAATTTTTCCATCTGACATACCTGTACCTAATTATTGAGGGTGTGTATTTCCATAAGGTGGCTAATCTATGGCATATCCAGCACCAGTGCCAGATAGAAAATAAATTTTTATGCCCCAGATTAGGTGGTGTAGCTTAATTACTTTAGCCCTTAGGATAATTTTGTAGTATTAGTTAAAAAAATAAAAATAAATGTTAATAATGAGTGAGTATCAGTTGGATGAATACATCAACTTCAAAAATATAGTGGTATCTTTTCAGTACCACTCATCCCTAATTTGTTCTTCACAATTAAAAAACATATTTTGCATTTATATTGACATTTAGTTGAAGCTAATACATATGTGCCAATAATAGTATTACATATGATACTGTAATAGAATAAATACATGCGATATGTGATAGAACTAGGGCTGAGGTGGAGTTAAAGCATTCTCCTGACACCATACGATTTTGTGCATGCTAATTGCAGCTTCCCCTTCTACCTTCTCACCCCTCCCCCCACATAGTGCATAGTGCCCCTCGCTGTGGACTTAAGTCTCTGCTGACAACATCTGGTTAATTCGATAACTTTACTGTGGTGAGCTAACAGGAGAGAATAGGAAATGGACAAATGCCTGTGAGAATTCCAAAAAGGCAATATTTTAACCAAGTGGAACTGGATGGCACTCTAATCCCAGACTTTCAAGTTGAAGGTTATGCAATTTCCCCTCTGATTGGCCAGGAACACATCGTATGGGATGACACAGAAAGAAATTTCATATTGCAGTACTTAATTTATAATTGATTATTATTACATAGAGGATGTTAGAAAAGTGATGGTAATTATTTTTAGGGTAATATATTTTGCAGTTTTAGCTCCTTTGATTTTTTGTAATGTGTCATACACTTCATAGCTGTCAAGTTCAGGCAGTGAAAATATATACCTACCACATTTCTCCACAGCCAAGAAAATGCTTTATCTATTCTACCATAATGTTGTGCTTTTGTCTTTATGGCTCTTTTTCTGAGGTAAACCTTTCGATCAATCCCCTGGTCTTCCTTCACATTTTGTAAAATAAAGCCACAATAATCATTATCTTTCTGCATTACAGTTTACTCTTGGGAATAACAAATGTCATAACAGCCATCTTCAATATCTTCAAAAGAGTCGAAGGAATCTATGTTCTTGACTTGAGGTGACATTTGTTGAATCAAATCCACATTCGCAGCTGCAGCGACCACTGAACCAACATTCCCCTGGAATAAAGAAAGTATCATACTTTGTTCATGGCTAATGTTTATATGTAGACAATTCAAAAGGTAACTACATCAACTCATGTACAGAAAGCACATCACTATAACCATCATAATTTTTATGATTGATATCACTGGGCTTAACTCCATACATATATAATTTTCAATTTTTCATAATTTTCATAATAATCAAAATCGATGTCAGCATTAGCTCGTAATTGCGTGAAAGGAAAAGTTTTGGGGAAATTGGTAAGCCTGGGATGCGTTGGTTCATACTGTGGAAGGGTAGGGGGTTTGTAGGGAGTGGCATGCAATGTCAAGGTCAATGTGGATAGTGACAGAGTGTCAGCATGGGTGCATTGGAGAGAGAAGGTGTCTGAATATTTAATAATGGATGTTTATGGTGATTATTAAACCCTTTATTTGCTTTTAAGAGTAAAATATTTTTGGCTAAAGAAAGTCTAATAATTTTAGAAGTTCATAAAGAAGTGCATTTCGAAACATTTGCCTAATAGAAGTAAAATTTTGGATTTAATTCAAATGCAAACAAATCTGTGAAATTGTTGTGGCTATAATGTTTAATTATTTTCTGTTCATGCATATCTAGTGAATACATAACCAGTCACTCTAAAATACAATAAACTAGTCTTTCATTTTACTATGCAAGCATTACGATTGAAGTTTCTTTGGAGGCCTTGGATTTGTCAAAAATTGGCTTATTTCAACTCTCGTGACATTGTTATTGATCATTAACTGTCAAGTTTCCACACTGATAATGATAAACCAGACTAGCTCAACTCTGATGCTGTACTTATTGGCCCTGGGAGTATGAATTGAATGCCCTGGGAATATGAAATTGCTAGAGAAAAGTTTGATTTAAGTATTCTTTGATTACTTAATTGAAACAAGACCACATTTTATCTTTAGTTTTTAAAAATAAATGTATATTTCAAGATGAGATACTGGCCATTTTCAGATGCTATCTCCTTAATTGCTCTTTAATGTATTCATTCCTGATTTGATTCTGGTGCATCAAGAGATCTATTAATTGTAGAATGTCAACCAATTAGTCAAACTAAAGTGGCAAAAATTCGTGGGCGTGACAGTGTCTCGAATCTTTAAACTTGCAAATATGTTTTAGAATCATCAATATATAGCCGTAATGGGAAAAAGGAATGGCCAGACATGGCAAGTTGGATGCACCCTCACTAGACTCAAACCTCGAAAGTTCAGCTTTGATATTGAGGAACTCAACAGAAATTTATGTTGTCATACTTAAGTATTCAGCGATTTGTCTTGAAAAATGAGGAAGAACATGTGTTGTAGACATGAAAAGCAGCATTATACGAGTTATTTCATTAAAAGTAAATTGATGCAACTTAATTTTTATTTTCTTATCACTAGAGCATTTAGATGCCGTAGTTCTTGAAAAAAAGTAAAAAAACTTCAAAGCAATCAGTGTTCTTATGCCAAATGTAAATGATAGTTTGGGTTTTCTTCATTCTTCTAACATTTTGTAATGGCATTTAATTATTTTCTGTTGATGCATCTCATGAATATTTAAATAAATAATATATCTCTCTGAAAATTTAGAAAATGACCTCAGCCTTTGCTAGAGGAAAGTTTCAATCGGATAACGTCAGTTAAGGTATAATACAGGTATATCACTCAGATAAGGTATTATATACACCAAATACAAATATTTTACAGAACTCACAACAGACGATGGAATTAATGTTCCAAATGTCAATTCCTGAGGTGATCGCAGTTGTACACTCTCAGCCATCCCATTGGATATCACCTGTGTCTGCTTCTTATGGGCAGCAATCGCCGCACGAATGTAGCGTCGTTTCTTGAAAGTGAAGGATATACATATTTTCTCATAAAAAAATACTTTGAACATGGACACAAATAACTCATTGCCCCTAAAATGCCTGTAAATCTTTCATTTGTCTCACTTTCTGACCATTTTTTTTTCTCTCATTTGTATCAGCATTTCTTAAGCATCCAATTTATCCCATTTCTTTGCTGTGAGAAAGTTGTTGAACCATCAGCTGTTGTACTCCATTTCATTTTAACGACATTATCATTATGTGTTTACCTTGGGTGGCCTAACCTCCCTGTCTTGAGGTCACATGTGATGTTGGTCCTCATCCTTTATTTTCTTCTCATTGATAGCACTGATTTAGTTCATCTAAAATACTGCCCCAGCAACTTATGTAATAATAATAATTTTTATTTACTCAATTGGCAATTACATAGTATGGTACAGAATATCATACAATTATGTAATCGCATAGGGTACGTCAAGAAGTACTGTAACTGGATTACTAGCCAGAAATATTAAAATAAAATTACACCTACATTCATAATTAAGAATTTGCACAATATAAAATTCAGAATTACCCAGAATTGAAGTAGTCATTCACACTGTAAAAATATTTTTCATTTAAGTACATAAATACTTTATTTTAAAAAATAGAGTGATTTCTCATTTTTGAAACTAATGGGAAGCCTGTTGAATATATTGATGCTCAGAGAACAAGGTCCCTTGGTCATCATTGTCAAGCTAGCAGACACTACACACAGATGATTTCTTGTCCTAGTCTCATAGGCATGTGTGCCATTATTTGATGGAAATAGAACCATGTTCTTTTTTACAAAAATTGCTGAATTATAAATAAAACCACTAGGGACTGTTAAGATGCCAAGGCTTTGAAAGAGTGGTTTGCAGTGGGCTCTATAGGGTTTATTACACATGGACCTAAGCTATTTCTTTTGAATAATAAATGTTTTATTTAACATAGTTGATGACCCACTCCCCCAGATTATGATACCGTATGATACAAGAGAATAAAATAGACCATAGTAGAGTGTTTTTAAAACATCCTTACTAACAGTATGTTTCAGAATTGAAAGAAGATAGTACACAGAATTTAATATATATCTAGATCAGAATCTAGATATCAGAATCAATATCAGAATTTAGTGTATGATCTAACTGCTATGATTTGTCATTTTTATTTTATCCTTTCCTTTCTCACTCCCTCTTCAATTCAATAACTTTTGTTTTGATCAATCATGTCATGCTCTGCCCTTAACACTGATTCCACAATGCACTCTCTAAATACTGGACACCAATGGTTAAGAATGCCATCCCTCTGGCTATTACCCTTTTAAATATTCCCTGCTACATGCTCTTGCGGCGGCTTGCGGGGTATTAGGTAGATGTAAATATATTGGCATGGATACCCTAAGATCCAGAGGAATGTGTCATCTCATGGAGGAGAACCATAATTGCTGATATACCACTGTAAATATCATCAAAAGGCTGAGATCCTTTAACTATTTCAGGACTAGTCCATATGGTGGGAGGATAGAAGGATGTTTAACAAATCATGGTGATATCATGGCGACCCTGATTGACCAAGTTCATTGCAGAAAATTTGTCCTAAATGGTTAATCATTAATCTTAATGGAATATGTGATAAAATAAGACTATGGCACAGGGTGGAGGTAAGACTTCAATGCCCAAATCCATCCTCACATATGTTATTCTAGGGTTAATGAATTTTGATGAATGTGGCAATGTTTCGTGGAGAAAAACAGGCTGTTGATGTTTCCCTCTGATGTAACAAGAGGTACATAATAAGATTGCCAGAAGAGGCAATAATGCACAATCTTGGAAAGCTGCTTACTAACTACTCCGGAGATGCCACATCCAGTTTGCTTTCAATACACTACTAATGAGAGGTCAAATTCAGCATTTCCATCCATCCTCCCATGCATATTATTTTTCGTGTAATAAAGTAGCTGCATCACTTTGGCATGGACTCCTCTCATAGTTAAATTCTTTTTCATTAAAGCAAGGTTATTATAATGTCCATCATAGGAGAGGCATTATATATACTAAAGAATTACGGTTTTGCGTCAATTATTCTGAATTTTTGAGGCTTTTTTTCTCCAAAAGTACAATATTTCTAAAGAGAATTCCAGACGTATTGGTCTTCTTCTTCACACATGACATAAGATCTACCGTGCAACTATTATTAGTCATGGGTAATATCTACTCACCACAATAACCCGTCTCCACTTGTCAAAAGCATACCGAGCGAGCTCTCGACGGTATTGAGCTTTGGCATGATGTCTTTTGTAAGCGACCTCGATGACTAACAGGGCAGCCCCACCAAAAATCCCCGCAAGCACCAGAATGAAGACTCCAGCCATGTTCTGCGGTGAAGGGAGAGGAATTATTATTCAAGAATCCCAAGCCTTTCCCCGCCCCTCTCCTCCCACAGGATAGCCCATCATTGGAGTTTGCCTTATAAGTCCATTGGACACTAGCCACAAATTCGTGTGCGAAAATTTTTGCTCTCTCAGGCTAATTGGCTAATCACCTTTTGAAACATACTTTCCATTAAAACTACTGTATGACTACAGTTTTCAGTATGACTGATATCCACTTACTGTAATTTTATATTTTCATTAGTACTACTGAACCTCTACTTTAGAATTTATGAAAAAACTTGGATCTCTCAGAAAATATCAAAATATTTTGACGCTAACATTTAATGCAAAGAAAGTTGAATTATTACATTAAAAAATTAGCAGCTACATCTTAACAATGTGTATTCCTAATAGAATCTCAGAAATGTATCATCACTGGGCCAAAATTCCTTTCAACTGCCCTATTACCATGTTTTGAAGTAATTCATGAATTCAAGTGTATGACAATCTTCTCAATTAAAATCCTATGAGGTTATTATAATTTTAACTTTTTATACAATTCGTAGTTTCTGTTATTTATTTGGTATTGTCAAATTTTTTATTTAAAGCAACCATTTTCTATGCTTTTATGACACTCATACTAAATTAGATGGAATGCCTGTGCACTCTTTGATTTTATCAGGAGAGGTATAGTGTGTGATTACATATTTCTTATACTCCCCAATTTGGAGTGTTTCCTTGAAGCTTGGAGAATAATAAATAAGGGAGAAGAGTTTTGCCTTTTTGATCTTCAGGGCAATCCTATAGGATATGCTGCCTGAATGAATAAATATTTCTCTCAGTATGAAAATCTTCTTGCAACTCCAGGGACATATTTTCCCATCTTGTGGTTTAACATCATGCAAAAAATAACCCTTGACCAGTAACTGTTCTTACTCTTATTTAGGATATTCTACCAGTAGGTATAGATATGTGTTAGTTTAGGACAGGAGTGGTGATGTAGATGTGTATGGCAAACCTATGGCATGTGTGTCCAAAGTTGCCCACAGAAGTGGCAGGGTGCTACAGGCAATTCCTAGGTGATCACTTATGGATTGGCACGCGAGCCAAGAGTACACATATTTATATTATGTACTTAAACATCGGCACTTAATTGGCAAAAGGTTCGCCCTGGTCTAGGTACCAATCAGATTAGGTACCAAGTTCCACAAAACACAAGATTACTGTGACACACTCCTGTAACTTGGTAATTAATATATATGTCACCTATTCTTTATTCTTCATTTGTTTCATGATTAACCATTAACTTTTAGCGAAGAATCTTTTGATTCTAACTTTAGATCAGATCATTGCAAATCAATAGGAGATTGTGAGAAAAATTTAAGACTAGGACTCTGAATGATCCCAAGGATTTCCAAAACGTTAATATACAACTATACCATTGATGCATAAACATACTCAGATGAAGTTTCTTTCTATTTATGAATTTTTAGTCTATTGAGATTCTATCCTTCAAGTTTCTTCTTAATTTCTAATAATTTAGTTACATCATTAGTCCATTCAGTTCAAATTTTTAATATTGGTGGAAATGATTCCAAGTTATGGAGAGGAAATTGCTGGATTAAATTTTCAGTGTTGCAATGAGAAAACTAAGTCTTTATTATTTTTTAGTGACACTATATTTCTGTAAAATTTCTGGTTATGTTTTGCACAGTGCTGAAACATGGTCATTGAAGCAGGGTGATGGTTGTAGATTGGAGGCTTTACAAATGTGGGTATGGAGGAGGGTGGAGAAGGTGAAGTGGACAGAAAGCAAAAAATAAATGAGGAAGTAGTAGAGCTAAGTAGGGTGGAGGATGAGGGGGGATTGTTGGGAGATCATGATGAGACAGAAAAGATGGATTCAGGGCTCTCTACAATCAAATTGAATTTGTGTAAAGCGTCTTCAATATTGTGTGGTCACAGACTACATTATGGTGGTATTGCCCCAAAAAATTTGGAATAAGTGTGAGTTTCAGTTGTGGGTATTTCTCTCTGTTTTGTTTACAAGTACTATCTTGATGTACATTTGTGAGTGTGTGTATGCATGTATATGTGTGTGTGTGTGTATATATGTGTGTGTGTGTGTGTGTGTGGAAGGAAGACTCTATATGAACTGATTCATAGTATCTATGAGGAAGGAATCTGGCCGGAAGACTTTCTGAGATCAGTGTTATTTCCTATTCCGAAAAAGGTAAAGGCTACGTCATCTGAGGACTACAGAAAAATAAGTTTAATACCCCACACAGCTAAAGTTGTTGTCAGGATGATTAACAAAAGCATAGAGAGTAGGGCAAATGATTACTTATGGGATGATCAGTTTGGGGTTAGGAAGGAGAGAGGCACACGTGATGCCATTGCAGTAATGAGATCACTAATCGAGAGGAATATAGAATACAATCAGAACGTATTTGCCTGTTTAGTAGATTTCAAAAAAGCATTTGATAGAGTCAATTGGGAAAAACTAATGCGTATATTGCAGAAAATATGAATAAATTGGAGGGACAGAAGACTGATTCACAACCTGTACCAAGTCATCATAAGGGCTCGACAAGTCAAAACCCAGGACAAGGATGACAAAATGTATGCGGATGAATAAATTGTCCCACCACCTCGCAAGAAACAAATCCACTTCCATCCACCCCAGTCCCCCCCGCCCACCCATTTAGTAAACGACATTGAGACCCGGATGTTGATAGGCTTTACACAACCATATAAATGCCAATTCCATCATTTTTAATTTCATAGGGTTATCGGATGGGGGTATGGATGCTAGAACGGAAACACTGTAACACTGATTGAAGGGGGTTGTGGTAGGAGGCATGTCCTGGGATGGAAAGACCTGGGGATGGGGAAGAGGGATTACATGAGGTGCGATGATTGCTTATCCTGAGGTTCAGGGGTGTGGAGCACTGGCCTATGTAAAATGCCGGGCAGAGTTTGCAAGTTAGAAGATAGATTACATTCTGAGATGTGCATGAGGGGTGGGAGAGAGTTAAAAGGTGGGATGGAGAGGGGTGGAGTGGTGAAAATAGGACAAGTTTTGCATCTTGCTCGCAAGCAAGGAGTGGGTGTGATTCTGGGGGTGGGAGGGGATTTGGAAAGAGGCTTGGTGGATTTAAGGAGATCTGATAGGACGTTTGAAGATGACAGAGGGGCATTTGGGAAGAAGGTTGGACGGAATGTTGTGATTTTTGAGGATGGAGTACAGGTCTTTGAGGATGAATTTGAGGGACTGAATGCCAGGGAAGTAGGTGGTACACATTGAGAGAGGGTGGGAGTCTGTGGTTGAGGGAGGATTGGAGGTGTAGGAATGTTTTAGGATTTTTTTGTGAAGGAGAGAATCTGGGTATACCCATTAGAGGAGGGAGTGATGAAGGTTGTTGAGGTATACTATGTTGAGGGATTTGGGATGGTTAAAAATGCAGTGCCCGTGGAAAGAGAGGGAGTAAGGGAGGAAGCGTTTGGTGTGGTAGGGGCAGCAGCTGTTGAAATGAAGGTATTGTTGTTTATTAGTAGGTTTAGTATGTACCGAGGTCAGAAATTTGTTATTAGTTAGGAAAATATTAACATCAAGGAAGGTGATCTATGAGGATGAGATGTTGGAAGTGAAAGAAAGAGATGAGGAGTCATTGAGTTGGGAAATGAAGGAATTGAGGGAGTTAATGTTGTGTGGCCAGAGTAGAAAAATTTCATATATATAATGAAGCCACAGAAGGGGTTTTAGAGGGTAACCGGAAAGGAATTTCTCTTCCAGGACACCAAGGTGGAGGTTAGCGTATGAGCGGCTGAATCTACTTCCCATGGCACAGCCCTTGATTTGGAGGTAAAAGTTGTTGTTAAAAGAAAGAGAGTTATGGGTGAGGATGAAATTAAGCAGATCAATGAGAAAATCGGTGCTTGGAGTTTGAGGGCTAGGGCGTTTGGAGAGGAAGTGGCATAGGGAAGCAAGGCCTTCTTCGTGAGGAATGGAGGTGTATAGGGATTTGACATCAATTGTGGCCATAGTGATCTTGGTGTCAGGAGGGAGGGAAATTGAGTGGAGCAAATTGAGCAAGTTGTAGGTATCTTTGACATAGGAGGGTAACGAGTGAACTAAAGGTTGGAGGTAATGGTAAGTAATAAGTTTAAGGTGTGGCTGCTGGCAGGAGGGAGGCTATAATGGATACTTTGTAGCAATAATTAGAGCCTCCACAGTGGGTAACTGCTTCTCTGGGAATAGAGAGAGAGGCAGATGAGGAGGTTGGGTTACAGGATGCACTCTGGTTGTTGACTGTAATAATGAGGGGCGTAGTGCATTGGCCATTATACTCGTAGCTGGGCAGAGGTTATATTGTACGAGGTATATGAGAAATATACTAATGCAGTGTAGACGTCAGGAGGGACGGGGATATATGAGAATGTGTTGTTGCAGAAGAGTTTGTTACAAGGGTGGAGCAAGTTTTGCATCTAGTACGATTGCCTAGAGGTCAAGACCCAACCGCATCTAGAGATTGCGGTGGGGTCTTGAGATTAAGTCATTTTAGAAAGAGGCCTGCTGGATTCAAGAGCGTATAAAAAATTTGCCAGACGTTTAAATGTTGCATTTGGAGAGAAGTTTGGTGGTGGTTCTGTTGTTGGATGATATTGAAAATAGATCTCTAAGAATAATATTTAGGGACCGTATGCCAGGGAAGTAGGTTGTGCAAATGGAAAAAAACAAGTGGGCAATCTGCACAGCCTACTTCCCTTCTTTGAACTTTTTTTACCATAGCTTTTAATTTTTTCTGATCTTGTCTCATGGAATTCTCTTTGTATAATGACAATTGTGTTGATGGCAATCATCAGCAGAGGTTCCTTTCAAATATGGCGACTCAGTTCTTCACTCAACATCATTGGTAACGATTGGGTACCTATGGAAACACTATGGTGTCTTACTTTGAGTCCTAGTGCATTGGAAGACTTTTCAGCAGGTTGGATTTCGTCGCACTGCATCCCTTCGCCCACTCGTGGGAACCACTTCTTCTCCAGCGAATTCATGTAACCCTCTGGAAATGATGAATGAATTATTCAGACTTGACACACACTTGTTAAAGCTAATATACCACTCACGAATTCAGTGTTCTTTAGGCAACGTCAAATGACCCTTATCCTAAGAATCTGCGAAATCGCATGGTCCCAGATGACGTCGTGACAATCCAGTTCGTACATCTTTGCGATTAAACTGGTCCGGCGATGACGGGCATACGAGCGCATTAGATGAAAGTAGTTTTGTTTGATAAGGCGAGGAATTTATGGAAGAACGGTTGCGTAATGGTGCTAAATAACGATAATTGATAAAGCCAATATGATATATACCGTGGCAGAGGATTTGTGAAAAATTGTAGAGTAGAGGAAAAAATCGAATAGAAAGAAGCAAAGCCTTTCTTGTTATGTGGAGGATATTAAGGCGAGTTTGTAATAAGCAGAGAAATGGTCGGGTACAAGTCCTGGACCTTGTATTTACGTCTATTCCTGTCTTCCCTTTTTTGGAAGGGAAAGTCGTTTATGTTAGGATGGGCATAAATTCCGAATGAATGTGGTGTTGTGTTTGGGGTACTTGAGGGAGAGGAGTGGAGAGAGAGGGGGAGGGTGGATTGTGTGGTCGTTGTGAGAAATAATGGAGGATGGTCAAATCGATAGTCAAGCAGATGCAACAACGCTTGCGAGAAGAGTAGCTGTGTAAAGAGGGGGCTAATGCAGCACGGGTACATGGAATGACATCATAAAGTTATCTCATCCCAGAATGGTTCAATTAAAAAGCCATCTTTGTCATGATATTCATAGCAATATCGTATGTTATCGTTTGATCGTGAATTGTTGACGTCTTTAGTCATATTCATTAAGAGTTTTTCTCAAAATCTGGATCCAATACTATGTAGTAACTTTGATTCCAGATTTTATTGAGGCTATTCAATAGAATCTTTTTTTCAAGTAAAATTTTAGCCTACAATTTTGCATTTTATTTTAAATTTTGAACTATTAGAAAAGATATATACCAGAAAAAGAGACACGTATAAAGTAATGGGAGGACAGGAACGAGAAGTCACACGGACCTTCCTGCATCTCCAATATTGCCAGGGTGACTTTGGTCGTCCATGGCGAATCCTTCGGCATGCCGATTCCATATCCAGATTGTCCAAATAATTCTCCGGTGGTGACCAGCTCGCAATCCATTGCAGCCTCAAACTCGAGTCTGGGACTGTCCCAAATAAATGCCTTCAGTTTCCTGTAAACAGTAATGTAGTAAATGAAGTTTTCTTGCTGGAGGGAAAATCATGTAATAAATTGGCATTTTAGTATTGAAAGGATCAGTTTGAAATATTGTGATGAATATACGATGCAGTTAGACTTAGGTACACGCCCTTGTTGAATTTGTAGTCCCATTGATTTACCGAGCAGGTTATACACGTATTTAGTCTCCATTCTAAACCGCACCGGGGAGTGTTACTTTCTTTTTCGGCTTATAATTTTGTAATTTTCGCAGTAATAATAGTCTTCCTGCTGTCTATTTTAATAATTGGCTAGAAGGCGCCTGAATTCGATGGTAATCCCAGAAGTACCCGACCCGACAAAGAAAACACAAAATTTTGGAAAAAAGAATTTATTTTTCAACATGATCCCCTTTCATCCCCATACAATCTTCCCCGGGACGTTCAATGAGTTCGATACCCTTTTTATTATAAAAACTGTCTTGCTCCTCAAAATAACCATTAGCTGCCGACATCACTTCTTCACGGCTGGAAAATTTTTGACCACCGAGTCATTTTTTCAAGCTTGCGAACAAAAAATAATCCGAGGGGGCTAAATCTGGCGAATAGAGTTCATGAGGTAGCCATTCAAACTTTAATTGATGAATTTTGGCCATTGCAATAATGGATTTGTTAGCTGGTGCATCGTCTTGATGAAACTACACTTTCTTCTTCGCCAGATGCGGCCGCTTTTGCCTGATTTCTTCGCTCAAACGCTGTTATCCAAATGTCGAACGTAAGGTGTGACGAATAATATTTTAAGAATGGATTAACTTCGTGCCAGCATTCACGCGATTGCTTTCTGTATAGTTCAAACTCATCTACATATTTCCCCACAAGCTGCCGTAAGGGCATGTGGCGGGGCTTGTTAGTTCACCACCCATTAGAGAGAATAAAACTGCATGCAAAACCAACATATTCATGCCAGTCCACCGCCACAATGGTTTTATAAATTTATGCAAAAATCTTTATAACATACACGAATGCAAACACATGGTTTTTCCGTAAGGTAAGAATGATTTTTTGCCACCAATGCAGATGGCTGGAGTGATTTGTGGTGGGAAAGATACGTAATGGGAGATCTTGGGAAAGCAAACCGACCCACGTCAGTTGATTGTGGGCATTTACAGTGTGCGTATTGCTACTAGACTGGACCCCTGTTCGACGGTCACTCCATGAATTCACGGTGCCACTTTTCATAAAGAAATGACATGCGATAAAACTGTGCATTAAGTTTGGAAAACTGGGTTCGGAGACCATGACCATAATTAAGGATTCTTATGGAGATGGAGCAATGTCCCAGGAGATGGTTTTCTGCTTGAAGAGGGTGTTCTAGGAGGGTAACGAGGCGGTTGACGATAAGGAATGCCCTCCATCGACACTACAACGTGATGAATATGTGCAAAAAATGAGAAATATGCTCAATTCTGATTGACCCAAAAGTGTCACGATGTGATAGCAGAAGAGTGCAATATTCAGAAAACCACAGTGCATTGCATTCTTACAGAAGATTTAGCCATGAGAAAGGTGTGCCAAGATGGTCCCCAAGGTGCTGTCGGAAGACTTGTGTGACAATCTTGACTTGGGCCTCTAAGACCACTGCGAAAATGGCCCAAATTTTTTAGAATAGGTGGTTACTAGCGACGAGACATGGACCTTTGAGTACGACCCATAGTATAACCCCTTTGAGTACCATTTTGGACCACTGGATTATGTCAAAGAGGCCATGACGAAGTGCCTGAATCCTGTTGATGCTTTGCGTGTGTCGTTACATAAGGGTGCTCTCAGGAAGAATAATAGCATTTTGTACTTTGATCTACAATACATTTATTATCTACTTATTTTTGGGGCAGACCTTGTATCTTGATTATTGATGCGATGATATTTTGTTTAAGAGTGAGAAAGTGCTTGAATATAGTTTTGGCAAATTCGCGTCCCTTTGTCGCTCTGTAATATCAACGGTTTCTATTGACCTCCACACGTTGAAAATAATCCACGAAAGACCTTCGTTAACTTTTCAACACTCCAGTCCACGTGATTATGGAAAATTAATTGATCACGGTTAAAATGTACGCGTGTGCATTACTGTATTTTCTCAGACCGCATATCTTTTATGCCTCATTGCCGCAATTCGACGATGTTTGAGACGACGTAATAATTTCTAATAATGTAGGTATAGAGTTAAGCGTGTTAGCTTTTATCCGTCCCTGAATATTTTTATTGGATATTTTGGTATCCACGTCCTTCCATAATTTATCCAACGTTGAGAAACTTCCACATTTTACGCAATATTAGGCCAGGGCCCACGCGGCCATTTTCTTCTCACGCATTTACTAATTCGCGGTGCTGGCAACGCTTGAGGTCTTCCCACCAAACGGGGTTTCTAGATCGGGACCGAGTTTGTCATTTTTACTGATCGATGCAGACTTCAAAACAAGTCATCCCCACGACTTCTTCAGTTCCCTATTCTGATCTTTGAATTTCTATAAACTCTCTCTGAGAATTGACGGATTAATGGATTGGTTTCTATATTTATCTCTTATCGACTACCACGCTCTTCTTTTTCGTAATTCTTTCAGTAACTATGGGTACTTTTTCCTGTTGCTCAAATTTTCGATACTTTGTTCTGACATCCATCGACATCTGAGTCAGCAATCCACGTATGCAACCAGTAATATTTTCCAAAAAACTAGTTTGCCAATGACACCGCTGAGTATTGAACCAATTAGCATCGGTCTGAATGACCAGGGCACTCGTTTTCTTCGAAACCAGAGTTCTTGAAGTATGCCAATTCCTGTCAGGTTTTTTTGTGAACGAAAAATATAATTTATTATTCCCGTAGAGGGTGCTCAAACAATTCGCAGAGGACATTGATCAGCCCCTCCTCGATTCACCACAACGGCCATTCACTACAACAGCACGCAACCTTTGCTTCTCGATTTTAAGGTCGTCGAGCTAATGCTTATCCGCCTTCAAATTTTTCGTCACGTGCGGGCATGCTTTCTACGATGTATTCCGTGGAAAGTGACGATGAAAAATGACGATATTTTTTCGTTCGAACTCGAAACCTTTTGTCCACATCCAGCCTGAGGTTAACCTCCAGGTAGCCGAACAATTCTGTCGGACATTCTTTATAAACCCGCGCCAAATCCTGGCTATTATTGGGCTAAATTTGTCGTGGTGAATTGCCAATTTTAATTATTCCTTCAGATTTTAATACGTTGGGATGTACTTTGCATTTAAGGGTATGTTCCTTGACTACGTACCTTGGTAGAGACTTTTTTTGCGCAGTTAAGAGGACTGAAATGTTTAAGTGATGACTCTCTCTAGCGAAGAGTTTTCTGTACGCTCCACCTCTCAATAAAAATTATTTATTCGTATATTCTGCTGAAATTCCATCTTCTCTCTTTCCATGGAGTATGGCATGCTGAAGGTATAGGAAATATTATTTTTATAGCTAATCTACTGGTTAAGGAAGCTTTTAGATGGACACAACTACCAAATAAGTATCTTGTCTCTCCTAATAAAACACAAGCCAACATCCTACTCTCTGACAAGCCCCTCTTCATCTCTGTGTACTTCCTTCCTCCCTTCAGTCCGTCCAACATGCTTATCCTTTTTCTTCTTTTTTCTCGTTTGCCTAAAATTCTCCCCTCTATTATAGTCTTCCACACTCCACCACCGATCATTACGCCCTTCATCAATATTTCCTGCCTCTTTACGATGTCTGCAAACAATCTCTTCTATTCCCTCACCTCATTTTTTTTCCTTTCTGCCCTCTTCGACTTCTTTATTCTTCTCCAAAACCACATTTCAAAAGCCTCCAATCTAGGCCAATCATCCTGCTTTGGTGACCACATTTCCGCGCTTAACATAGTTACGCTCCATATTAAAGTTTTAACGAGCCTTTTCTTAATAACCTTACCCAACGTCCCTGCCATCGATTCCATCCTTGTAAAAGCTTCTTTGCCTAACGCAATTCTTCTTTTTACGTTCTTACTGCTCGTACTTTGACCACTTTGGTCCAAAACATTTCCGAGATACTTAAACTGCTCCAACTGCTCTACTTTTTGCCCTGCTATTTTAACGTTTAACTTAGCCTTTCTCATTATTGAAAACCGCATAGCTTTTGTTTTATTCGTATTGATTCTCTTCCCATACCTATCGCACTGAATTTCTAATGAACTCAGCCATACTTGCAACTCCTTGGGTGACTAACAAGCTTGGTCATCAGCAAACCTGATTTTATGTATTTCCCACCGACTTTCATTCCTACCTCCAGCTCTTTCGTTCCGCTTTAATCATATCCTCTACATATACGTTGAACAATATGTTCATTGTTTTTCCCAATTCACTCTATCATACGCCTTTCCGAAATCTACGAAACTGGCAAATTCTTTCTGATTGTATTTTATACTCCTTTCGATTAGTGATCTCATTACTGCAATGGCATCACGCGTGCCTCTCCCCTTCCTAAAACAAAATTGATCATCTCCTAAGTAATAATTTGCCCTACTCTATATCCTTTTGTTGATGATCCTGAGAACAACTTAACAGCAAGGGATATCAATCTTACCTGTATTGTTCTGTAGTCTTCCAATTTTGTAGCCTTTACTCTTTTCGGAATAGGAACTAACACTGATCTCACAAAGTCTTCCGGTCAGATTCCTTCCCCATTGATGCTACAAATCAGTCCATTCTCTTCCTCCCACATTTTCCTAACCTTTTAGTAGTTCCGCAGAAATGTTGTCTACCCCCACGGCCTTATTTGGTTTCATCTTCCTTAATGCCATTTCTATCTCATCGTCGAGTGTGCCTGAACCCATGCTATCTTCATCTACGTCGTATTTTCTTTCTATGTCTAACCTTGGTGGCCTAAGTTCTTTACCGTGAGGTTGTTCTATACATTCCCGCCATCTGTCGTAGAACTTTTCCGATTCTAATATTATGTTGCCAGACTTCTCTAACTGTTAACACAGATCTTCCCTTCTTACTTCCCGATAGTGTTCAACCTTTTTGTATAGCGCACCAATTTCACCCTTCCTCTGCAAACTTTCCATATCCTCGCACTGCGTCTTCCACCATGCTTCTTTTGCTCTGCTTGTTACCCGTCTCAATTTATTATTTAACTATTTGTACTTCCTTCTACCTTATTCTGTATTTACAATATTCCATTTCATCCTCTTATCTATCTTTCTAATAATCTCATCCGTTATCTATGGTGTACCTGTCTTTTTCCCATAAACAGTTTCTATTGTTTGTTTTGTGGCTTTTGATATCCCTTTATTGATACATCTCCATTTTTTCTCCATAGTACTCAGCTCTTTTCTCATATTCATGAATTTCTCCACAGTCTGCTGATAGTAGGTCTTCCTTGTTATTCTATTTAATCTTCTACATACCATTTCATAACCCGCCGCCCCTACCTGATCTTTTTGAATCGGACGTCATATTTCATAACGACTAAATTGTGGTCAGAATCCACATCCGCTCCTGGGAAACTTTGCGAACTTATCACACTGTTCTTAAACCTGTGTCTAATCACAATATAATCTAACTGATACATTCCTGAGTCATCTGGCATTTTCCATGTATGCCTACACCTTTTGCGGTGTCTAAACCATGTGTTGGTGATGACTAACCCCTGTCTCCTGCAGAATTCAATTTCTTTCTCCCCGCAGTCATTCCTGGTACCTAAACTGTAGCCCCCCCATCTCATCACCTCTTCTTCCCTCTCCTCCTGTCGCATTCCAATCCCCCGTCACTATCAAATATGTCCCCGCTGGAACACACACGATTATATCCTCTCTGTTCGTATATCCTATCGACTTCTTCCTTCTTATGAATGCTCAGTGGCATTTATCCTGAATGATGATCAAGTTCGTCGGTTCTGCTTCTATCTCTACCAATAATATTCTATCATGGGGTATATCAGCTTCTTATCTGTGTAATAATGGCTATATCGATTAAGATTACTCGTACACACATAAAATAGCAAATTAATTAGTAATCTGTTGCAATGATAAGATGTTTAGTGCTTGAAGGTATCATCTTTTGGAACGGATTGAAAGCAAATCGGAGTTTCTCTCAAGTCATGAGGTAGAAATAAAGATTTCCAATCCCTAGTTTTTTTTACTCGTAGCAACTCAGTCATGTAGGCGTCATATCAGTAATGTATCTGTTTGAGTAGTCATTTGCAGTGTGATTAAACTATAACTATTCTCTTGCGCTGTTAGAGGTGGAATTTTTCTCGACTGCCCCCCTTTTGTTCCTGATATGGATTGAGCTAAGACAATAAATTAAAACATCTCTTTGATTAAGGTTTACGGAATTTTGCTATTTGAAATGTCGAGGACACTGGAATGCTCTACGCTGTATCTGCAGCCAATGTTTTGCTTTCCTTTCGTGACTGGCTTTCCTAAGTTTCCTTCATGGATCAAGTTTTGCGACTTAGTACGGCGATTGTGAGGTGCCATTTTTGTTGGTAGCGCAGGGCCAGGAGACAAATCCTTAATTGTTCTGAAGAATGAAGTGGGGAAAAAGCAGAAAAAACAAGAATGGAATGCGTGAAGGAGATGAAAACGTTTACGTACCCATTTTTAACATCTTGAATGGCTTGATCAGCTGTATCATAATTAATCGCCTCCATGTCTTCGTAGAGTCTAGAAAGTTCCACTTGTCGTTGAAAAAACATTTCCACAGCGGATCCCCGGACCGTGGCACAGGTTAGGTTTCCAAAACGGTTTAGCAACTGCAAAATTCGTACAAACAGAATTATTAAATTTAAATTAATTATTTCTGAACAATTTTCGAATAACTACAGGTACATCCCATCGATGAAAAATATTATCAGGCCTTTTTAGAAAATTACTTCCAAATGGGTCGTAAAGAAACTGTACTGAGAAGCAAAATCTTTTATGACATGGTTCATATACTTCATCAGTACTCCTCTAAATTGTCACCATTCACATTCAGGGACTAGTCGGAAATCATAGACTCCATAATTCACCTGCTATGAGCAAAGCTAAGCAGCGCAATGAGCATAAATCGGTTAATGAGAGGCAGTGTTGCTGGTGACTCAAATGAATGCATCATGTCACTTAGCTAGTCGGCAGTATGTGATTTCTGGGTAGTCCTCGTTTATGCCTTGCCACCTTGAAGGAACCACCTTTTATGAAGTGCATTCGTCGTTGGATGATTTCGCATCAAAGATGGGTGTCATTTCCCTCATTGCCCTCGCGAACACGTAATGGGTATCAGAATCCATTTCAAAATAATTTGTCTAATATTTTATGAAAGAAGTGGAAAATTTTTCGGGAATTGAAACAAAAGAGTATTGGTTCACTGATTGAGGCATTACTGTACCTAGTGATTGGCAGATTGGATGCTTACAAACGCGTGCCAATTTAGGTGCTTTATTGTGAATGCCACCTTCTTTCTCAGAATTCGAGTAGTTTCCATAAGATGTTCGTCATCGCGTGGTGACACACTGTTGGCAGGAGAAGTATCCCACTGGTGCAGTGGCAGGGGACCACTCGATGAAGGGCGAAGGTATGCAAGGGGGAAGACACCGGTGGTGGATTGGGAAAGAGGTTCCTCCGGGAGACTTTTGAGATCACGAGTATGCTGATGGAAACAGAGAATCTGTAAGAATGGTGGACCACCGCCGTCAGAGTCCGAATGGGGTTGAAGGATTTAATATTTTCATAGGATATCCAATATATGTAATCCTTTGCTTTTAAAAATGTGAATTTCGGAGTTTAATTAATATCTGATTCTTTGAGAGAAAGCACTTTTCAATGAGCTCAGAGTTCTGTGTCAGATATGGAAGCATTTCTGTGTGTTTTTAATGCTAACATCAAAATATTGCGCCTCTTGTCCAATAAATACTATTTATAATTGATTTTCATTAAACAGCAATGTTTAGCCAGGTATTCTTCACGACAGGCCTCTTACATGTTCTTTTGCTCTTATTTTTGAGTAAATTTTGTTGGATATCTAGTTTACGTAACGTATGCTTCGGTGGCTAGGAACGAGATCACATATGTCAAGGAAAATGGCAAATAGTATCAGTATTGATGTTAGAAAGCAATTCATTAAAACTTCCATGCCGAGAATTTTTTTCAGCGGATGTAAGACGTGAGCGAGAGGATTTGCAGGGGGAGTAAGGTGCATGCGTGCGATATGACGTTTATGTTTCAGAAAAAATATAAAAAGGAAATGGATAACTTCATATGGAGATGTTCAAAGAAAAATAAGAGAAAAATCTATATAATACACGAGAAGGCGATAGCTAATTTACTTTGAACCTGATTTTCTCTCAAGACCCAAGATAGAACGGAAGAAGACATGTGAAAAGGAAGGATAATTTTGGAGAAGTCGGAGGACACACTAGAGCGAGTGAGTGCGAAAAAGAGCGAACGGATGAAGTGTCAATGCAAAGTATCCTTGGATCCCCAAGTAATTTAACTTAAGTAGTTACCCATTGTGATCGATTGGGTGACTACTTAAATAATATTCAAATTGTGGAAAGAAGGACTTTACTTACCATAGCATCCTCCAAGCCCGTTGGTTTGGAATAAGGTCTTTCGAGCACGAGGAAAGCAGCCAAGTTGGCCGTATATGAAGCCACTATCATCATGGCAAAAGCAGCCCACACTATTCCCAGCACCTTCGCTGATAAACTTCTTGGGGCTCCTTAAAGTTAAAATTAATCAATTTTATCAATAGCACCCGAAGACACGGAAACTTGAGTTGTCTGCCAGTCATACTTGGTTGTGAATCAGATCTGCAGCCGATCAACCCAGTTCACCTGGTCTTATTTCTATTTCCAGTGTATATTTGTATTTTCTAAAGGAAAGTAAACATATACACTGCTATCTCTTTTATTAATTCTAGTCCTTGAGAGATTTAGAGATTTGCTCTAATGGTTTTGTTTCAGACAACGACCTAATATGGTGGAACATTCATATTTAAAGGGAAAACTCCTCGTACTCGTAGTTTTCTGTTACGAAAACAGCATGACTTTTTCAATGCAATGATTCATTTTTTCATTTATAAAACCATTTACGGGGTACCGTAGTGTATAAATTAGCAGACAACGCAAGTGCACCGGAACAAGTGGCGTCAAGTAGTGAATCAATGGCCCTTAGGGCTCTTCCTGATTTAATGACGTTCATACTTTTGCAAATGGAACACGTGCATGCTTACTTTTACTTTATTTTTGTGCATAACGTGCAAAATATTTGCTGCATTTAAGTCCTAAGATAACTCAAAAATTGTCCCCAGATTGGGAGCACACGAGAAGATATCGTCGAGCTTAAAAATGCTCGGGAAATATTTATGACTGCAAGTGACCATATGACTTCAATGTGCTGTGCATAGGATTCACTCGTAGCTGGCGCTCGACTTGGAAGACTTCTGGTGATGTCGTTTGGAGCTCAAGAACAACATGAAATTAGTCGCTTCCCCGCACACCTGGTTTGAGACCCATTGATTTTCATCGATTTCCATCAAAGGCCATGAAATAGACGTCGAAAAAAATGCGTTCGTCTTCAAGGAGTTTATATGAGAAATGACGATGTACAACGCTCTCTCGCAGTGTCTTCCTCACGGCTGATTGGATCTCTCCTTTGGACGAAAAACGGGTTCCTTTCAGGGCTGCCTTCATCTGAGGGAACAAAAAGAAGTCTGCTGGGGCGAAGTCAGCACTATACGGGGGTGGGGAAATGGGGCACCTGGTGTATGGCCAGGAACTCGCGGACTCGAAGCGCGTTGTGGCAAGTTGCGTAGTCTTGATGGAGTTGCCAGGTAGCGGAGATGTCTTTTCCGTTCTAATTACCCTTTTCGGGGTCTTTTCAGCACATCCACGTAAGAGGCAGCGTTAACTGTCTATCCTTGAGGAAGAAAGTCCTTATGGACCATTCCTTTACTGTCGAAAAAGACAATGAGCATTGTTTGTGATCTGGTCATTCTTGGCTTTTCGGGCTTGGGGGGTCATATCCAAAATTCCAGGGTTCATCACCAGTGATTAATTTGTCCTAATAATCAAATTCATTTTCAATATGTTGCAAAAGTTCACTTGAATTTTCCGTTCGGTTGGTCTTTCGTGACACAGTTGGCCCTCAGAGGCTTAAAATAACTGACGTAGTGCCGCTTCCACAGCTTGGAGAGCACTGAGACCGGTCTAGCGGCAAACCTTAGCGTTCGTCCCACCTATCTCAAGTGGTTTGATTGCAATTTGGCCAATAGGAGCGGTGCGGAAAATTCAACTGCATTAATTTTGGAACGCACCCGATATATGCACGATGGGGTCCTTGCTTGTTGAACGTATAATGTAAATTAATTGACAAGTGAGAATCAAAGGAATCTTGGCGTTTTAGTTTCGTTTTCTGCCGAAGGACACGAACTTGTAATAAAATAGAACACGAAAATAATCTTTCACAAAACTCAAGGTTGGGGGAAAACCCTGTAACGTGAGGATCAAATTGTGTCCATCTAATAAAAGAAATTTCTGTGAAGTGGATAAGCTAATGCTTCAGTGACGACTTTGCTGTTTACTATTAAATGTGCCATTGAATGAGCTAGTTGAGAAATGAATGTTACCAAGCATTGCTTTTTCAGTGGTTGTGAAACTTCGAAATGTAAACTTAACAGACGCATCAGTCGATGTTCTTCCGTTCAATGGGTACAAACAAATAATTATAAAATATGATAATACATTTATTATAATAAATTTAAATATAGTCTCTTTATAAAGTCATTTTTCAAAGCAATAATTTCAGTGACTTGGGAAACAATCAAGAAATGGGGTTGCATGCGTATAACTTTGTTCTGAGCCATCAATATTTTAATATAAGAAAATGGCCCTTCCTTTTTGGCTATCCCTGGCAAGTGTAGTATTTTTAAGTAAAATAATTTTCATGCGCTGACCGCTCTAGGGTTTCTGCGTCCGCATGGCTTCTTAGCATATTTCTTTTCGGAAATGACCTTTCCTGACGAAAATATCGGCTTGCGGCCCATTTCTTCCTCTACATTGGCTTTTGAAATATTATTATTATTCTGTGGCTATACTGGAGTTCTCCCTTGCATAATTATGAGCCAGTTTCTCTCACTTAGTCGTTTACAGGGAACATTTGGAATATGTTTTCGTAATTTTTGAGTGTCTTGTTTCACGATTCACCTTTGACATCCCTTCGTTACCTTCTCCGATGCCACTGTTGAGGAGGACTCCCCAGGCGAACCAAATGGCGCTTGAAAGGTTGAGGGCGTCTTCCTCGGCGTACGCCTCTACCGTCGTCGTGCAGCTGCCTCGTTTTGCTGCAATCCCTGGAGAACAGAGGCGATAGGGAGAATCCATTGAGCGCATGATCCACATGAATCGGTCAATAGGAGGAGCGAAGAGTGTGTAAACGCTTGCTCAAATGAGAAAGTTTTCAGTCTAAGATGAGGCGGGAAAAGAGGCTAAACAGTAAATACCATATTAATATGGAACATTAATCTTACTTAGATGTTCCAGCATGATCCACTCTAGCGATTGCAAAATCGTATTTTCGTGTACACAGCATGTTTATTCAAAATACTTAGATTAATTTTAACTGGTGTATAATTTTTTCTTTAGCTTATTTAATACATTTTTGGTGAATGTATACCCAAAGATTTTAGCCTACTTGCTAAACACCCCGAAAATTGAAGAATGCCTTGAGTGAAATAGGTGCGCTGTATAGGAAGACGAAAATGCTGTCGAGAGATAAGAGGGAAACAGCTATTCAATCAATCAAAGATAAGTCAGGGAAGTTATTAATTGAACCGGGAAAGATACAAGAGAGATGGAAGGAAATAATTTAAATTTTTGGAACTGAATGGTAAAGACACATTTGATCTGTAAGCTTAGAAAGAGGCACAGAAAATGACAAGGATGAGAATAGGTTTGGTCCAAGAATAATTAATTGCGAGATACGTAGAAGGGAATCGAAATCAAATAAAAGCAAGAGTATAGGTGACATTTCCGCGGAACTACTCCAGGTTTTCAGAAAATCAGAGAGATGAGTATTTTTGGACAGGTTTTTAGCATTTAGAAGGGAAGGATTTGGCTGGAAGAACTCTTTAAATCAGTGTAATTAATCATGCCACAAAAGGAAAAAGTCGCCCGATAAACTTGATTTCGCACGCACCTAAATCCCAGGATCGCTCAGGATCATGAATGAGAAGATTGAGAGGAGAGAAAATGACTATTATGCCATGATTCGTTTGGGCTCGGAAAGGTTAGAGGCACTCGTGATGCCACTGCAGTAATTAGGTCATTACTAACAAAGGACATAGAGTATTGTCAGTATGGGGAGAGTTTTCTAATATCATCCATGGTTTTTTGGCATTCATACGAGAAACAGAAACGCTAAGTTGATCATTGAAATGCGAGTTTATTAACTTGCGTAGGTGGAACAAGTAACGTATCTCGGAAGCGTTTACAACCAAAATTATCAATATTCTAGGGACATAAGGAGAAGAATTGCACTAGGCAAAGAAGCTTTCACGAGAAGGAGGGAATCGATTATAGGGACGTTGAGTACGAGATTGCTATGAAAAGGCTTGTTAAAACTTTGATATGGCGTGTATTTATGTACGGCACGGAAACATGGTCACTGAAGTAGAATGGTAGACATAGATTGGAAGCTTTTGAAGGGTGGTTGTGGAGAGGGTTAAGTGGACATAAAGGAAAACAAATGAGGAAGTACTAGGCATGATGGGGAGGAGAGGGGACTGTTGGGAGAAATCCTAAGGAGGAGGCAGGAAAGATGGATGCAGAGTGTATTGATTGACAGTGGGATTTTGAAACTCTGATAGAGGGAAGAATGTTGGGCAAGCGAGGATGGGGCAGGGATAGGATAGGGATGTTGGATAAAATGAATGGAGGAAGGTAATATGCGGAATGGAAGAGGAATTTACCCTAGTGTTGGATGTTGAGGTGTGGTTTGATAGGGCAGGCAAGGAAATGTAATGTAATTCCGTTGTTTAGTGTCTAATCGTTCATCACTAGCCTTAATCGGTTGAGCACCAGGACTAATTATTGTTAAAATGCATTTGTTGGAAATGGTAAAGAAGGCTGGAAGGGACGGCGCCAGTAAGAAAGTAGGCTCTGGACTTTTCAAGTAAGTTAGGCTGATGATCAAGCATTAGTTAGTCATCCATCAAAGAGTAATAATAATTTCTCTGCGCAATAGTCTGTGAAATTGGAATAATATGGACATTAATCAAATAAATCTGAATCAAATGAGCTTTTAAATAAATGGAAAAGCCTAAATAAATAAATTAAAAAAACACTAAAGTGGTAAAGTAAAGTGGTTTGATTATTAAAAGTCAGTGGAAAAACCTATTTAGGAAGTGTGGAAAGTTGTACTCTCTTGAGAAGAAGAATTTAATTTGATTAACGGGTAAGCACAAGAAAATTTCCCCAAAATTTGTTTCTGTAGAACCGGTTTGAAATCTGCCCATTGTTTCACGATTATTTAATTTAAAAGACGATTGTAATTGCATTCAATCTTGAAATTGAAAGTATTGGACTCGTGAATCGTATGACTGAACCAATGTAGTGGGAATGAGTCATGCGTGGATATTCCCGCGCTCACCCATTGCCGGGGGATCCTCTGTTGACGGTGGTGGAATGGACTTGTATCTGCTGAATGGAGAGAATCGGTCCATGAGGCAGAGAACGAGAGCGACGACGTGAACACAGGCCAGCACGAGCATCCAGAGCGTGTTGTCAAACGGTTGGAGGAAGGACACTAGGCTGGAGGAGCGCGAGGGCTGTTGGCGGAAAAAACAATTTTGTCCTCTTTTACTTACAACAAGAGGAAAAATTAATGTTAGTGGAGTTTCGAAATCTGATTTATCCCCATTTTAACTTGACCTAAGAATGAAAAAAGCTTTAATTGGAAGATGACAAGAACATTTTTAATACGTCGAAATCTGAAACTACCCAAGAAAAGGTTTCTTTCTAAGCCTTTCAATTTTCGCATTGGTGTGTCCCGAAAGTATCCGACTTGTGTCCATAACTCCGTGCCAGAATGTTCGAGCGACCTCTGTGGGGTACAAGCGTAGCTAATGGCTTCTCACGAAAATATATATATACATATATACAAAATTAAGATCTGGGGTTTTCCGGCGTATCTGCTTGGTGAAGTTTTCTCGGGTATTCCACTGGGTCAGGGGTTGATCATCCCTGAGGACGATGAACGAGTCAGGTATCAAAAAGTCGGTCAACATGGAACCCCTGACCCAGTGGAAGACCGCAAAAACTTCACCAAAAAATATATTTCCTACAATTAATATTTTTTTATCAGACCTATGCTAGCCACCTTTTGTGTTTTCACTTCATTGGCTATTGCATCTCTAACCGCCTCCTTGTTTGCAAACTATGGCTCTTTGAACAACGTAGTGTTCTTCATTATTGCCTTCTTCGTTGAGCTATTCATCACTTGATGGTGGTCGAAATTCTTGTTATGCTGCTGCCCAAGTAGATGAAGGGTTCCACATGCTCAAGTTCCACTCTTTTAACTGTGATATCCGTCTTCAGTTTATCCCTTCCACACATGCGAGGATTTTAATTATTTTCTTGTTGAGGCTCATGTTATATTTACCGAATATTTTGTCGATAGAATTCAAAGTTGCTCTCAGGTCCTCTTCCGTTTCTGCTGCTTCTGGGATGTCATATGTAAAGCATAGCATGTTAATTTCTTCGCCAATCACCTTGCTCCATTTTCCCAGCACGTGCCCTCAGGCTGAGCATTTCTTCTCTTCCGTTTTTCTGAATCCGCATTGATTTTCCACGAGATCTTCTCTGGTCTATCCTTCTCTTTATCGATTAATTATCCGATTAAATATTTTTTATGAGCTAGACATCAGGGATCAATTTTTTACATCCTTCGCCTGTTCTTGGTGTCTTCAGTATTGCAATCATCTCTTAGTCCTCTGGTTGTTTTCCTCTTTCGGAGCTATCTTTGGTTATTCCAAAGATGTTATCCTTTGCTTTGACCCCTTGTGCCTTGATTATTTCTCCGTTTATTTTGTCGACTCCTGGTGGCTTATTGTTCTTCAGATTTCTCACGGCTCTGTCGAATTTGCTTCTCAGTATTGCCGGGTTCCATTCGTCTTCTTTCTGTCAGGATTCCTTCTTTCACCATGTCATCTTCAAGTGGCTAGTTCCCTAGGTAGACTGCTTCAATGTATTCCATCTATCTCTTCCCAGTGTCTTCATCTTTTGTTAGAATCTTGAACGTAGTGGGATTTAATTTTTCCTTCTCCGAATCGTCTCTTCGCCATTTAATAAGCAGTTTGGTCATTCCCCTTCTTCGTTTTGTGAATGATTTATTCGCCACATGTTTCTATTCCCTTTTCCTTGGCAGTTTTGAAATCTCGTATTAGATTCCGCAACATCTCATTAAGGTTTTCTACCGTCGCATTTCTTAGATTCTTTAACAGTCGCCATCACCTTCCCGGCCGATGGAACTGTCTTCGTCTTTTTGGGAGCAGGTTCACCGTTAGCCGTCCGCTGCTTTGACTGTTCTTTAGTCTTAGGAGTGTAGCGGTGGATTCAAGTTTCATTTAAATTTATGAATTGATGCAAAATGCCAAGCTCGCCTCGCTTAAACCCCTCCGTCAGGGTATTGAAATTGTTCATTCGAATGCATTTTTGGTCCAAAGGGAGGAAACGCAGCATCCAACGCGCGGATGGCTTACGCATGTCCAATTCTTCTTCAGTCAATATAAGACAAACGCATTCTTTCGATCTAACAATAGCCTCTGTTTTCTATCGAACTTAGATTATTCGATCTTCTAGCTTTGGTGAACTTCTTCGATATTATCGGTGGCTGTCGCAGTTTTTGGCCATCCCGAACGCTCATCATCAGCCAAGTTGGTAAGGCCTCTTTAAAAATTCAGCTGCCCAAAATTTCAAGGTCGTAAATGATACTGCATAGTCCCCGTGCACAACTTCCACCTTGTCCTTGATTTGTGTAGACGTATTGTCTTTCAAAAACAAATATTCATAAATACATAAATAAAGGATAACTCTATACTCAATTGTTTTCCATTTTCTCAAAAACCTTCACGATGACTCACTCAAACGATTGTCAAAGGACAACCGATGGTCCAAAATGGCTGAAATTTTGGGACATTCCTTTCCAGCTCATACACAAACACATTCCCAGACTTTTGTGGAAGAATGCCGCCATCTTCATGTTGAAGTCGGAAAGTTTTCAGGCAACTCATGGATATGGGGACGCGATAGCCCAGGGGCATTGGACTACTGACCGAAGGCCGGTTTCGATTCCCGGGAACGCCTCTGGCATCCTTTGCTCAATCCAAGCTGTGTATTTTCGGGTACCAGATCTTCATGGTAAACCATTACCGACACAGGGAAAGGCATTGGCTGATGTGTGAATTTCACAAGCCGTCGTGCTTAGTACTAGTTGAACTCAGGCATCATGATGTGGGAGGCATGAGGCACTGTTTATGAAGAATGCGAGTCTTCCTTTACACCTATATTCGATTGAGATTTGTTACAAAATTGTGTTAAAACTAAAATATTTAATTAGTATTCTTAAATAAACTAAAAAATTAAATTTTGGTAACAACTTAAAATTGTGATTTTTAGTGACTTCCCCAGGTGTAGTATCCCTCCTGAATGACGTAACCAGTTTTAGGCATTCGCCTCTGCTAAGTGCACACCCCCTCCCCTCCCCCACTTGATCCCTTGCAATTTTCCCTCCCCTTTCCACACCTTTCACCGGTTCCTTTGATAGTCCTACTCCTTCACTGCCCGTGTTCACCCCATTCTCTTCCGCTCCTTTACTTCTACATTAGAAATCTCTTTGGTCTATGGTATTCACTTACTCTCTCGATAATTGAGCTTTAGTGCGAAACAGCGGTCAATGTAATGAATTTCACTGGTATGGAATCTTATGTACCAAGTTTTCCCTTCTCAATTTTGCTGCAGTTCCAGAAAGTCATTTCCGCCATATTTCGTTTTTCTATTATTTAGTCCGCTGTTGCGAAATTTGCATAATAAGAAGTAAATGAAAGCGATCGAGTGGCACTCACCTTTCTCTCGAGTATTGTAATTCCTTGGTATTTGAAGGGTTTGCTGAATTCGATGAACTCTGATCGTTCGGGATTTATGGTCAGAGGTGCAACGATCATGTCGCCTCTCTCCGCAACGATCTCTCCAATCATTCCAGTCCATTGTTTTTTGCCTCCGGCTTAATGCCATATGGTATCCATATAGGAAGAAGAATATTCATTAATATTTATTTAGTAGAAAGCTATATTTATTAGTTTATATGTAATGCTGCAAATGTCACAGAGATTATGCCAAGTTATTACATTGTATTTAAATTGGGAAATACGTTACATTTAGTCAAATGCATCCTACCCAACACATGACAAGATATCCATACTGGAAAGACGTCATGATCTTTTCTCATTTTACCCACTTTCCACAGGTTCTCCTCCCTTAGTACACATATATGTATACATTTTGAGTCCGATTATTACTAGTTTATGAAGAAGATATTCTCTAAGAATTGCCTAGAACTTCGTTTAAAAACACTCTATGTAGTTCACTATCAATGTCTACACATTACACTTCATTACTTTAGATCGAGTACTGTAGCTGATAACCGCAAGCAACCAATTGGCCGAGGTATCTCTCTGTATACCGCGTCGGGCGTAGCATAGGTTTCTGAATGCCAAGAGTCATCGAATCTCATTCATTACCATAGTGGTGAGTGTCTGTAAGCTCCTGAACGCACTGTCTGTCTGGTTATATGGGAGTTATATGTTTTAAAAATATTTAACCACACGAAAAACATTATGAGTTGTTCTTATTGTTAGAATTTAGTGCTGGATATTTCAAATTTAATGTATCACAGCATTCTCGTTTTCAAAAGCAGCCATACGTTATCTAACGCCTTCTGCCATTTTACGAGTATATCAATATCCTCATTATTCTACTGAGAATATCATGGTAAACTACTGACAAAGCTAAAAATATTTGGTATACATACATAAATATATCCTGGGAAGGATTAAAGACTTTTTGAATGGTCGGGAACAAAGAGTATCCGTATATGGAGTTAGCTGAAATACAGTAGAAATCACTTCGGGTGTTCCCCCGGGAAGTGTTAACGGACATCTTTTATTCCTTCTTTACGCTAACGACATTGATTCCGTAGGCCCTAGTGAGATGCATATATTTGCCGACGATTTTTTAGAGATATCCGTAATCCTGAGGATAAATTATCTTTAAGAAATTATTTACAGTGTTGATGTGACACTTGGATATTGGAATTAGATTTAAATAAGTGCGTAGTGATGAATTTTTGGAACTAAAACAATTCCCTCCAGAACGCCTACTGCATTGGGATCACCGAAATGTAATGTATAAATTCGATTGAATAATTAGGCTTTATCCTCATTCACGACCTCTCCTGAGTGAAACATTTACTAGAGGATGTGGACAAGAGAAGACAAAATTAGGATTTATTATAAGAGTAACAGGTTTGAAGAAAATCTCCTGTGGCCCTCATAAATTAGCACCACTCGTCTCAAAAAGGAACACTTTAAATTTGCTGTGATGTTTTGTGGGAGAAGAAATTCCACGACACCGACCAACCACACCTCTCAACCAGAATACTCTTGTGTAGTAGTTTGCAAGAATGCTACTTCCTTCGCAGTGACCAAGTACGGACACACTCTTCGACCCAAAATGGGATCCTTCACAGGATTGAAGGGACTCCACTAAGGAAGCCTGGGTTATGACCCACATACACACTACCCATGAATTTTTACGGGAATTAATTTCGAAGCCAAAGAACAAAACACGGAGCAGACACACAAATATTCACTAGCACATTCAAAGAGGGCGTAGATACTGGAGAATATTACTCAAGTTGAGCAAAGTCGAGGATAACAAAAGGCTAGGAAGGACGAGTGTGCGCGTCAGATGCGCATATTTCGGCAACAAGTGGCCCTCCTCAGCAAACTGAAGGAAAATAAGCACTTGCAAAGGAAAGTTGTGAGTAATAGTTTCCCTCAGCTGTCATTGGACTGCATAAGGAAAACACATCAATTTTTGTGAGTGATGAAGGTTTTTCAAATATTCTGTAAGAAACTAAGAGAGCACCTTAGGAGGCATTTAATATATGATGAGAATCAATATTCCACTTGGATATGTATGTTAAGCCCACCTGTCGTGTTTTTCATTGGCGTAAGTGCCGTATTGTCCATCCGGTTGAGAGTGACAAACATATAAGTGAAGTTTAATTTCTTTCGACAGCTCTTTTAGGATTCTGACGCAGTAACCTGCACAGCAGTACTTCTCTTTGATTCCTTTTCCTGTAATTTATTTATTAACAGGAATTATTGTAGGTTAGAGTTGGCATTTTTATGTTGTGGCATCCATTATTTTATTATATAAACTTGGCCTTGCCCTTTAATTGAAACCTAGATTTAGCATGATGAAGTAAGTGCACACATTTCCAGCCAGTTAAATAACAATGCCTGAAAAAATATACTGTCACGGATAAGGAAGCAGTGCTTACGAAAATTGCATGCATGTGGATATTGACGTGGAGGCCAGAGAAACGGATCATTGGACACACAGGACAGAGGGTGAGATGAATGTCGGATGAGATGTCAGGCGCTAGAAGACAGATGAATAGATAGCATGGGTAAGTGAATGTAAGAGAGGAGGAGGCGGAGGAATCTTTTTGGAGGGGAGAAGGGTTTAAAGAAGGGAGGTGCGCAGGACTTTCAGTCAAGAGCTTTGATCGGACGAGGATAGTGATGGCAGAGAGGAAGTAGCGAGGAATAGACCCACCAGGGGGAGTCGCCCCGGATGGAGGGCAGGGTACTTCGTCGGTGTTGCAGTCTCGCCCTAGTCGTGACGATCTTTCTTCCCCTTGCCGATTCACGCCTAGGGATACGGCAACAGATTCTAAATTAACTTTGCGGACGTAAACGAAAGGGTCTCTTCGATCATCAATTATCTGTAAAAAAGTGAAGATATGCTGTCAAAAATGGTGTAAAGTGTGAGGTATAAATACTATAAAATTAGCTATATCTTCCTAATTTGTTGGCAAATTACTTATACAAAATGGCGAGAATTACACAATGTGATACAATATATTACAAAAAATATCTATAATGTAAGTATATATATATATATAGAAATATATATAACTTAGACAGCAACACACAACATGAGAACACATAAAAGGAAGGTTTATGGATGGACACCACTATCAAATAAAAATTTTGTAACTCAAAACAAAACCCAATCCAGCAGCCTACTCTATATATACATGTGTATATATATTATTGTTATTAGGTAATCTACCGGTTAAGGTAGTTTTTGGATGGACACAACTATCAAATAAACATTTTGTGACTCCCCACCTAGCAAACTAATCTATATCAGGTCCCTCTTCATCTCGGTGTACTTCTTTCCTCCCTTCATCCCGTCCAACATCCCTATCCTGTTCCTACCCTTACCTCGCTTGCCCAACATTCTCCCCTCTATTACCCTCTTCAACATTCCACTACCGCTCAATACGCCTTTCATCCATTTTTCCTGCCTCCATAGGATTTCTCTCAACAAACCCCTCTCCTCCCCCACCATTTCTAGTACTTCCTCATTTGTTTTCCTTTCGGTCCATTTCACCTTCTCCATTCTTCTCCACACCCACATTTCAAAAGCTCCAATCTACGTCTATCCTCCTGCTTGAGTGACCACGTTTCCCGCGCCGTACGCTCCATATCAGAGTTTTTACGAGTCTTGTCTTAACATCCCTACTCAACGTCCCCGTCATCAACTCCCTCCTCCTTGAGAAAGCCTCCTTGCCTAGCGCAATTCTTCTCCTTACGTCCCCTACCCCCTTTGACCGTATTGGTCCAAAACACTTCCGAGATATGTAAACTGTTCTACCTGCTCTATTTTTTCCCCGCCTATTTTAATATTTAGCTTAGCCTTTTTCTTTCTGGAAAATCGCATAACCTTTGTTTTATTAATATTGATTCTCATCCCATATTTATCGCACTGAACCTCCAATTCACTCAACAATGCTTGCAATCCCTGGCTGACTGAGCAACTAATGCTTGGTCATCAGCAAATCTAACCGATTTTACGAATTCCCCTCCGACTTTCATTCCTACCTCCAGTTCTTCCCATGCCTCTTTAATCATTTCCTCTACGTATACGTTGAACAGTACCGGTGACAATGGGCAACCCTGCCTCACACTCTTCCTAACACTGCCCATCCGGACTCTCCGTTCCCCACTCGCACCTGAGCAGTCTGAGACATGTAAGCCTCCTTGCCTAGCGCAATTCTTCTCCTTAGGTCCCTACCACTTTGACCGTATTGGTCCAAAACACTTCCGACATGCGTAAACTGTTTTATTCTGCTCTATTCTTTCCCCTCCTATTTCAATGTTTAGCTTAGCCTTTTTCTTTCTGGAAAATCGCATAATCTTTGTTTTACTAATACTGATTCTCATCCCATATCTACCGCACTAAGTAACCAATGCTTGGTCATCAGCAAACCTAACCGATTTTACGAATTCCCCTCCGACTTTCATTCCTACCTCTAGTTTTTTCCATGCCTCTTTAATCATTTCCTCAACATATACCTTGAACAGCACCGGTGATAATAGGGAAACCCTGTCTTACACCTCTTCCTTAACAATGCCCATCCAGACTCTTCGTTTCCCACTCGCACCTGAGCAGTCTGAGACATGTACAGTTGCGGATCAGTCTCCCGTCCCTCCAATCTATTCCTATTTTCTGCAATATACGGATTAATTTTTCCCAAGTCACTCTATGAAACGCCTTTTCGAAATCTACAAAACAGGTAAATACGTTCTGATTGTATTCCATATTCCTCCCCATTAGTGATCTCATTACTGCAATGGCATCACGTGTACCTCTCTCCTTCCTAACCCCAAACTGACCATCCCATAAGTAATCATTTGCCTTACTCTCTATCCTTTTGTTGATGATTCTGAAAATAACCTTAGCTGCGTGGGATGTCAAGCGTATTCTCCTATCCCTACATGATGTAGTCTTTACCTTTTTCGGAATAGGAACTAACACTGATCTCACAAAGTCTTCCGGCCAGATTCCTTCCTCATAGATACTACGAATCAGTCCATATATGGCCTTCTTCCCACCTTTCCCTAACCATTTCAACATTTCTACAGGAATATTGTCCACCCCCACAGGTATATATATATATATATATATATATATATATATATATATATATATATATATATATAGAGAGAGAGAGAGAGAGAGAGAGAGAGAGAGAGTTCATTCTGATGAATTCAATTCATTGAATTAAAATTAAATGAATGAATTCAACATGAATTGGGAAAAATTAATGCGTGTATTGCAGAAAATAGGAATGGATTGGAGGGACAGGAGACTGATCCGCAACCTGTACATGTCACAGACTGCTCAGGTGCGAGTGGGGAACGGAGAGTCCGGATGGGCAGTGTTAGGAAGAGGTGTAAGGCAGGGTTGCCCATTGTCACCGGTACTGTTCAACGTATATGTAGAGGAAATGATTACAGAGGCATGGGAAGAACTGGAGGTAGGAGTGAAAGTCGGAGGGGAATTCGTAAAATCGGTTAGGTTTGCTGATGACCAAGCATTAGTTGCTCAGTCAGCCAAGGGGTTGCAAGCATTGCTGAGTGAATTGGAGGTTCAGTGCGATAAATATGGGATGAGAATAAATATTAATAAAACAAAGGTTATGCGTTTTTCCAGAAAGAAAAAGGCTAAGCTAAATATTAAAATAGGCGGGGAAAAAATAGAGCAGGTAGAACAGTTTACATATCTCGGAAGTGTTTTGGACCAGCACGGTCAAAGTGGTAGGGACGTAAGGAGAAGAATTGCGCTAGGCAAGGAGGCTTTCTCAAGGAGGAGGGAGTTGATGACGGGGGCGTTGAGTAGGGATGTTAAGACAAGACTCGTAAAAACTCTGATATGGAGTGTAGCTATGTACGGCGCGGGAACGTGGTCGCTGAAGCAGGAGGATAGACGTAGATTGGAGGCTTTTGAAATGTGGGTGTGGAGAAGAATGGAGAAGGTGAAATGGACCGAGAGGAAGACAAATGAGGAAGTATTGGAAATGGTGGGGGAGGAGAGGGGTTTGTTGAGAAAAATCCTATGGAGGCAGGAAAAATGGATGAAAGGCGTATTGAGCGGTAGTGGAATGTTGAAGAGGGTAATGGAGGGGAGAATGTTGGGCAAGCGAGGTAAGGGTAGGAACAGGATAGGGATGTTGGACTGGATGAAGGGAGGAAAGAAGTACACCGAGATGAAGAGGGACCTGATATAGATTAGTTTGCTAGGTGGGGAGTCACAAAATGTTTATTTGATAGTTGTGTCCATCCAAAAACCTACCTTAACCGGTAGATTACCTAATAATAATATATAGAGTAGGGTAGATCCATATATATATAGATAGAGAGAGAGAGTAGGTTGCTGGATTGGGTTTTGTTTGAAGTTACAAAATATGTATTTCATAGTTGTGTCCATCCAGAAACCTACCTTAACCGGTAGATTACCTAATAATAATTATATATATATATATATATATATATATATATATATATATATATATATATATATATAATTATATCTCCTTTCCTTATACCTATTTCTATGTTTGAATGAATATTTGTGCGCCGTATGGCGGGTTTTCGTATTTGAATGGTTATATATATATATATATATATATATATATATATATATATATATATATATATATATATACATATATATAACATTTTCACTGCACAATAGAACACAGAATTACATATATATATATGTAATTCTGTGTTCTATATATACATACATACATACATATATAAGAGTATACTCATATATCCTCGCTATCTTTCCAGTCTTAAATCATCTGTTTTTCCCCTCCCTCTCTACCACTTTCTATTTTTCTATTTTCACAGTCCTTAGCATCGTCCTAACATTCCAAGTCCTTCTTCTAACTGGTTCGGTCATCCTCTTTGCTGCTGCTGTCGGTTTTCCTTTGCTACGCCTTCGTGAGATGATGACTGCGGAAGCCATGTATCTCCTACTACTAGGCACGACACACGGCCGATTGGGCAGTCCCGTATTTGCCAGGACTCATTTTATCTGTCCTGTCCAACATAAAAGTCTTGGAATAAACAAGTGAAGTGGTTTCTCGCTATTTTCCGTAATAGTGTTTTTAATGTGACACCATTTCTCAATGCCCGCCCAACTGAAGTCAGACACCTTTACAGCCGACTCGCTGATGAACGGACGCTGCGCGAACTACCTTTCGTCTGGCTCCTAACCTTCGACCTATCGATGGGTGACCCTAATAGGAACAAATATAATTGTCCCCGCTAGCACTGCTCTATGGGTCATCGGAACGCACAAGCCCTGGGGAAGGATTTTTTTTACATGTTTTTTAAAAACGTTCCACCTTCCACCTCGATGTATGTGTAAGTGAATGGCCCATCGGAGAATTAACTCCATGGACATTCCCACTCATCACTTGCCTCCAACTCGTTGCCTTTATATCTTTCCTAAAATGCACATGTTCATTGCTGCTCTATTCCCTCCTCCTGAAATACCCGAACTGAACTTATCTCCTTGTTTTTCAATATCTACATTCCTCCAATTGTCAATTTACGCTTCCTTTGCACAAAAATATGTCATTTCCTCGAACTGCTAAACTCAACCATCCTTTCCAACACACCACGAACACCATGGTACCATAGTCGACGCCTCTCTTTACACCTTAATATCAAACACCAAGGTGTCCTTGCGATTATCCAATATGACAACAAAATTCTCTTTACTAAACCGCGAGTTTTCTAATTCGCTTACCTTGAGATGAGTCGGAATGGCGATCCCTTTTGGCCTCCTGCGATGGTGTCCCGGCCATATTATAATTTCCTCCTCAATCTCAAGTTCCATTTGGCCGTTCTCCTGAAATATACGTGGCAAAAGTTGGAATAGTCAAAATAAAACTGACTCGGATAAATTTTAATCGACAACCCGTTCAGTGCGGTATAATGAAGGAGAATGTGGTAATGGCTGGTTTTAAGGGTGTTTGTGGTGAATCGGGTGTGGTGGCGTGAGAGGGTGCGGGCCGCAACTCATTCGAGGGTGCCCGCGAGTGCACTTACGGCGGAATAGAAATAACGCCCCACTCGAACCTCCGCCGTCTGCACGTTCACCACGTCGTAGCTGGCGAATCTGCGGTCACCGTTCTCGTCGAACGACACTCGACCTGTCTTCCCGTCGAGAGAGACATTCACCAATGACCTGGGGGGGGGGGAGAGAGAGAATAAGGTTGTACGTCATTCTGGATGATTAAGGTTTCCTGATGTGCTATTGCTGTCATCATTCGTCGACGCCAATCCGACTTAAGATTTTGATGAGTTTTAACGCTATGCTCTAATTACTATATATGTTTAGTTGCCCCAGTTATCTTCTTGATAATAATGCGTATCTCTTTAGGTATGCGAAATAAAGGCTTAATTCAGTCATGTCTTGTCGGCTTGCCATTTTGTACTCCCGTTGTGGTCCTATAGTTAAGTAACTCGTTATAGTTGTATTAAAGACCATTTAATTGAAAGTACACACTGTCACTTACCATTCAAATCATACAAACTGCTTCACGGTGAAATTACTCCGTGTTCTATGACAAAATCTGATAATTTAATGTTGTAATTTCGTAACTGTGTCATTGCGATTGAAACTAGAAAACGTATTAGCTGACTTTAGGAAGGTTGCTCTTCAGCAAAAGCCTCGGTCAGGTAGATCGTTAATATTTCAGTTGAGGATCTTATGGCATGAATTATAAGATCTTTTGATCAGGTATGCTTCGCTAATTGACTTTTAATTGAAATTTTCAAGTGGCATATCTACCTATGAATCATTTTGATAAAGTGATTGAATTTATCCTGCGGATTATGTAAAATAAAATGTTTCACGATGTCATATTGTTATTGCAAGTATTTATACGCATGCTTTCCGATCCAATTGCGTCAAAGAGACATCTGATGTAGAAGTTGTCTCCATGCCTTGTGAAACATTGTTAAACCACGTTCTCCGAAGGCGTCTTCTTCGGACGTGCAGAGCGGCGACAGGGGGGGGGGGAATGACTCACCGGAACAGCGCCCTTCCCGGCGTCTCCTCCGCGGCGGCATCCAGGGTAGGTGGGCCGCAGGCAGGGCCGACGGCCTCCAGCGACCACCCCTGCCGCTCCCCCAAGGCAACTTCGAGAACGGACCTGAGGAGGAAGGAATTAGCTCAATCGAAGCATGGGAACTTTTAGTCTTCGGAAGTCATCACCAAACAGAGCAGACATGAAAGGTCTGTTTTTCCAGAATGGTTGTGACAGTTATTACGGGTTTCTTTTTAATTTGAGGAATTACGAGGGCGGTTAAATGGCGACATTGGAGAGGAACATTTTACATCGCTCTACGTAAAGCAATCACTGGTAATTAGGACAACTTTCCTCGAAGCACGCTAATGTTGTCGACATATTTTGCAAAGACATTGTTGAAATAGTTTACCTCTGCTGTTCAAAAAAATATACTATTGTGTGTAGCAAAAATATCATGTAATCCAAATCCAGGTGTATGCAATGGTAAAGAAAATCTTTTCGATTTCAGTATTCATGCCGAGGGCTGCGAAAAATTTCAGCTGCAGCGGTTTTAATCTAGAACATTGCTGTCCACATAATTTCTGTCGTTTTCTGTCCTAGTCGCCGATTGACAACGTGCTCTGCTGTGCAGTGCCTTCTTAGTTGTTAAGTCCAAATTTCCACTAAAACGGTTGTTCTAGTATCTGAATAATACCTTTTAAAGTGGCAAATTTATAAAGCAACCTGCCGGCCAAGGGCGCCATAGCATTTGGAAATATCCGATAAGTTTATTGGAAATTACTAGAGGTTTTTCTCACTTTCTAAGTGATATCTGTAGGTTGCTCGTAAGATTTCTAACCCGCGATGATCTTATAGAGTTCTCACTTGCTTGATACGTATACTTCTCTCAAAGAGCGCTACTAATTTCAAATAGTCACTACTCACATGGCGTCCATCAGATGAGAGATCTCATTCGAGGCATCAACTAGCCTGAGGCCCAGTGCGCCCACCGGCACGTTCTTAGCTCCCAGGGCATCCTCCGCCACCAGCCACACCACTCCCTCGTCCGGCATCACCCGGCCCGCGTCTCGGAATACAACTTCTGCATCGGCCTGGCTGGTAAATGGGGATGATCAGACATCTAAATGGATGTGTTATGTTAAACGGTAATGGGTGGGATCACTCTAGTTCAAATGAGGTTTGTTTAGGAATTTCCGAGTGAAAGAGAGTAATGAGTTTAACCCTTAAGATCAAATAATTGAGGCTCTAGTAGCATTATATACATACATATATATATATATATATATACATATATAACTTATGTGAAAGTCTCACGGATGTGAATAATAATGGGTATCATTACTCTGGCTGGCACTAGCGAACAAGAAAAAAAACACGGGAACACAAAAAAGAAAATAAACTCATACGTTTTTTGAATTTTCGGTGGTCAAGTCACCTTTCTCAAGGAAGAGAAGGAAGAAACTCTATATATGTGTGTGTGGTTTGCGGTAGTCAGGGGGTAGAGCGTTGAACTACTAAACGGAGGGTCCGGGTTCGATTTCCGGGCAAGCCTCCCCGGGCACCTACAGCTCCACCCAAGCTATGTGATTTTTCGTGCAACAGATCTTCCTGGGAAACCATAACCGGCACAGGGAAAGGAATTGGCCCCCCTACCCTGATGTCTGAATTTCACATATCGTCGGGCTTAGTACATGAGTGAATTCTGCCATCACCGACCAAACCGACCTTCGAGTTGATTACTGTGTTTATGGTTTAAAAGCTGTAATAGTTCATGTTAATATTAAAGAGCCGAAAATACATTTCCGCTCATCTCCCTATTTTCCATATCATGAAGACCTCAGCCAATGGAATTCACTTCTACAGAGTTGCTGTGCCAGCACTCTGGCCCAAATTTAAATGCCCCTTTTCTCACTTAATATTCAAAATTTAACTCAAACTTTAACAGAAGCTGTTTTATGGCAAACTTTCCATGGCATAGTAGATCGGAAATATTCGATTAATAAATTAGCGTCATTCTTCTCATTATCATCCTCAGTTGGACTTAATTTGGCTTTCAGTTGTGCAAAGTAATTTGAGCCACCTTTTACATCAAATGAAGCAAATGAATTCTTACCTCGAGTACAGAAGGATCACTTTGGATTGTAAGTTCTTCAATGCCGACAGCTCCCGGTTCAAGGTCGAGAGGCCTGGTTGGAATTCAATCACTGCCTCAATCTTTCCATCCCAGCCATTTGCCACACAGCCGTTGTAGATACCAGAAAATACAGTTTAAAATTTAACTGTAGCAGTTCTGAGATAACTTTCCTACATGAATATAAGCGGGGTGCAAAGATACATCTCTCTATTTAGGATATATCCGATGCCTCTTTTACCATAAATGGGGGGGGTGCTTTTTTTCCTGTGCCCAAAAAAAGCAATATTTGTTTGGCATTCGCTCCGTTTTTGTAAATGTATTTTGGGGCTTTCAAGCAGGGAGCATGATCGTTTTCACATTTCATTTTTACCGATCGTATTGATAGTAAAGTTAACATTCTCAAATAATTATTCACCGACAATACAGTGTTCTACCGAGATTCATGTAACAAATCTGACTATGAACCTCTTACTAGCGATCTGTCCAAAATTTTTACCGTGCTCTTGTAAGACGTCCTTTATAATGTGCATGTAGTGCATGGGATCCGAGTGAAAAAAGACCTAATTTGGGAAATTGAGAAGGTCCAACGCCGGGCAGCCCGTTTCGTGACAAACTGTTACGATAAAACTAAAAGCGTCTTTGCAATGCTTATGGAGTTGGGATGGGAATCATTGGAAGTGATATGACTCAATGCTAGGTTGAACTTAGTCAATAAATTCAGATCCGCATGTTTCAACACCTAGGTCTCGCAAATTATTCGCGCTCCAACATACATTGGTCGCTTGGATCATGTACACAAAATTCGGGAAATAAATGGCAGAACTAGCAGACTCCATGGACTCCTTCTTCACACAGACAAAACGGGATAGTAACTGCAGGGTTCACATCTACATCTACATTATACTCCAAAAATGCGTGTGGCGGGGGGTGATAAGTCACCACCCGTAAAAGAGAACATAACCACATGCAAAATCAATGCATTCATGCAAACCTATACCCTCAGCGGCGTGTACATTGATGCAAAAACCCTTTCAACTTACACGCATCCAAATACATATACTATCAACTGGCAAACAATTCCACCTTAGGATGCAGTAAAAATTTATCCAATAACGAATAAGCTTGAATTTGAAAAGTAAGAAGGCAAAATTCCACAACCACAAGAACATGCAACATACAACGGTCTCCAACCCCAAGGATTTAGGGAATATTTATTAAATAAGGAAACACAATGTATACATCCAATGTTCTTTATTATTGTACGACTAGTTTCAACGCTTTCATCAGTACCTGATGATGACGCCTAAGCGTTGAAACTAGTCGTACAATAATATAGAACATTGGATGTATACATTGTGTTTCCTTATTTAATGAACATGAACTTCCACAAAGTTGAGCTTAAAACAATAGAAAGCATAGGGAATATTTATTTATTTTGCATTAGTCCGAAAACAGCACTTCGACCTTTACATCGGGCTTTGAACATTGATATAACACCTTGACAATTACATGCATCTAAATGACCCTGCATGCAGGTAGCGGGAGGGTTCTCCCGTAGAGAGAGACGAGGGATGGAAGGAGAATTTCAAAAACAGAAAAGGCAGAGCAATCAATACTGTAACGAGCACTATATTATTTAATTGCATTCTAATGAGGTCATGCGGAAAGATTTTGACAACAAAGCACACAAAGGGTAGAACTAATTATTCCCTAGACGCTGAGGATGGCAAGTGAAATTTTTGTTATCTAAAACCGTACAGTTGCTATCCCCTATGTTCTGTGTGAAGAAGGAGTCCTTGGAGTCTGCTAGTTCTGGCATCTTATTTCCCGAATTTTACGTAAATGATCCAAGCGACCAATGTATGTCGGAGTGCGAATAATTTGCGAGACCTCGGTGCTGAAACATGTGGATCTGAATTTATTTAGCAAGTTCAACCTAGCATTGAGTCGTTCTTCCTCTAATGATTCCCAACCCAACTCCATAAGCATTTCAGAGACGCTTTTCGTTTTTCCTCTAGAGTTTTTAACAAAGCGGGCTGCCCTTTCGTTGAACCTTCTTCTCTCTGCCATTGGGTACTCGCAGTGGCTTGGGGGGATGAGGGTATGGTGAGCGTCTCTCGCACCTGCAGGCCGCCCTCGAGCTTCCCACGGGCCGCTCTCCCGTCGACCCCCGTCGCGTAGACCAGCACCACCCTTGAGTACTCCAGGCGTCGAAGAAGCGGCATCCACACCTCCGCCTGTTGCGGCCGCGGGGGCACGGTGCGCAGGAATGTGGAAAACACGCCCTGCGGAGCACGATGCTTTGATTCACTTCTGCTTCCTGTCATGACAGGACGTTGCCGACGAAGTCTCTTATTCACCTCACCTTGTCTGAGAGCGCGGCGTCGCGAGACGAAATCCCGATGACGGGGATGTCGCAGGCGGCGCTAGCGTGCGACACGGCGACCGACGACGACTCCGCGCCCGACACCAAGATCGCTTGCACCTGCAGAGAAGCGGCGATTGAGTGGGCAGTGCTGTAAAGGTCATCCGACAGTTGCAATGCCCTCGTAACCAATGCCGGCTGGCTTATGAACTAGACAATGTAGCACTTGTGTCCATCTATGGCGTCTAATCGTAACTTCGGCTGCAGCGATTGCTTCTTTGGATCTAGGAAGCGCCTCCCCTGGTAGGTGATCCCCAATGTGCCATCGAGGACGCAGTTTTAAATTCGTGGGCAAACTGCTCCGCGAAGACCTTAATCCAGTCAATGGAGCCGGATAATGGAAGAGGAATCCATGTGGAGAGGAACCGCCCGCAGAGGGATTGTGCAATACGGAGTTTGTTTTGAGGTAAATGCGTCACTCCTTGTCACCGTGAAACTAAAGAAGCGGTCGACGAACGAGCAGAGAGCCAGGTGACTGTCACTGCAACGGTCATCATTATTCGATTTAAAGCGAACCGAAATTTCCGATTGCCTTTTTTCTCATTGGCTTAATTTATTCCTTTTACTTCAAATATAAGGCGTGCCGAGTTCGAGGTTTAATCGGGCAATAGTATACCTCGGGGCGTCTAAGTCAGCATTCCATGGGTGACAATGATTCATCTTAATATTAAATGACTGCTTATTATTCCGGCATGTATTCCACCAATTAATATACTAGAATTAATTTAATTATATGCTCCACAGAGCATATCTGATTATTATTATAATTATCATTACCTCTTTTATTACAACATTACATTAACGACATTGACTTCATAGTCACCAGAGATACGTTTATTTGGCGACGATGCAGTGGTTTACCGTGATATCCGTGACCCTGAGGACACAGCAGCGTTATTAGATGCTCTAATGCTAGACAACGCTCGTGCGACACTTGACAATTAGAATAAACAAAAATGTGTTGTTGTGATGAATTTTTGGAAAAAGAGTAATTGCCTCCCGAACGCCTACTGTATCGGAAACACCGAAGTGGAATGTGTAGGCTCGAGTAAATATCTACGCATTACCCTCACTCACGACCTCTCCTGGGTGAAACACATACGGGGAATACAAGCATATGGACAAGCCTAGACAAGACTCGTATGTGGACAAGCTATCAAAAGATTAGGACTTATTGCAATAGTACAGGGTAAAAGTAATGAAAAGCCAAAGAGAAATTTTATCTTTCGTTGGTTAGGCCTCATTTAGAATATGCTGCAAGTGTATGTGATCCTCACGATGTTGACTGCCGAATTGAACAGCGTGCAGCGTAGAGGAGCTAGATTTGTAAAACTTTATTATATTAAACTTAAGGAGTGTATCCAAAATATTAGAGTAACTAGGCTGGGAATCACTCATGGAGCGAAGGTTAAATTAGAGATTACATTTCTTGCATAAATTGGAAGGAGGTCTCTTTAGCAATGATGTTGAAAATGTATTATTACCCCCATCGTACTACAGTTGGAGAGATCATGTTAATAAAATTAGAAAATGTCATTAACCTAAAGTAGGAATAAAAGAGGTCCTATAACACTCTCTGGGGGACACCTGAAATAACTTCTACTGAATTTGAGCTTACTCCATCTATGACTGCACTTTGTACCCGACTATTCAAAAAGTCTTTAATCCAACCAAGGATATTTTTATCTATGCCATTTGCTCCTAGTTTACAGTGATGTATCGCAAGACGGAGTGTGACCGGAATTTCCTCAATGAATATCAAGCGATTGCTAGGATAATCATTTATTGGCTGAACCCATTCGGGAAAGCTGTCTTGCGCCAACGGGCCACGGGCCTGCCGCTAGTCGATTGCTGGCGTTGTTTGTTTCGCCGGCACTGCCGCAGTCGTGTCGATGCAACGCGACGAAGAACTGTGACGGGACGGCGCCCTGGGTGGTGTCGAATGAGGGGCGCAGGGACCGCGGGATATTCTCACGTTCAATATTATTTTCTCCTAACGATTCCTTGCGTTTGTCGATCCCCGGGGGCGTTTGGCGTTAATCTTCGACATTCGGTGTCGCTCACCTTGTGTGGCATCAGCTGTCGGCATGCGTCAACCACGGCGCGCAGCGGGTTGGGGTCCAAATTCGCGGTGTACGGGTGAAACGTGAAGGAGGTCCTCGGGAGACCCTGAAAAAGAACCGCCCCTGGTGAAAACAGTGCCCACACTTCAGAAAATGCGGCAGGGAGGGGGCGATGGAGAGACAGCTCTCGTCAGGAAATAATTATTTGATATGAATACATTACACCATTCAAAGCAACTTTTGGTGTTATAGGGGGAAAATTAAAACGAATACATTTTATTCTGTAACTTAGGTACAAAAATATCTAACAACTTACAATTAGTAGAAGGGCGGTTTAATTATTTTTCTATGTTAATTTTCTTCATCTTAATCTGTTGCCTCGTTCTATGTTATTGGAACTGGTCAATCTAATCGGACCAAATGTTGCGTTTATTCTTACAGTCCTTACTTTTGGCGATTGCCGAAACTATAAAACTGAGTATTCTCGAGAAAATATGGTCGAACGACACTGAGCTGTGCTAAAGCATCCATACAAGAGGATACTCCTTGGTTTAATGCTCATCCATCAGATTCCTATAAGGAATCTCCATAGTTGTGAAAAAATCACTATTTCATTGGTTCGCGATTCAAAAATAAGCACAATTTTATGCCGATATATTTACGCATGAAACCTGTAACGACAGTGATCTTTTAAAATGTTTTTAAACTCAAGCTTTACCCAAAGAGAAACAGAAAAAGAACAGGCACTCCGTTGGAATTCCTTAGTCCGGGCACTTTTCTCAGTGTAAGACGATTTGAGGTGAGAAGTAGGTCGGGGGGGGGGAGGAAATAACTGGAGGAGGGGAGAGGAAGTAGATTTTAAATATGGATGGTTGGTGAGGAGAAATTTTAAAGTGGAAATAGGTAGGCATGTGATTGCGCGGTCTTATGGCTTTAAGAGCACTTGATTGCCTGAAGGATGAAATGGTGGATGCTTTGCAACACGTAATTATCGAAGCGGAGGCGCCGTGGGTGCCAGCATGAGTGGGAGAGAGGCGGGCGGGGGGAAGGGCTGAATCGCAGCTGTCCACGCGGTCATTCATATTGACATTGAGGGTGTGGTTTGTTGGCGGATACTCAAAAGCGAAGCAAGTTTGCATTTAAGGTGATGGAGGACGTGAGCGGAGGTTCACGAGGAAGACCTTTGACCGGCTGAGGCCGAGTGAAGTGATGTGAATCGACGCTCCTCTTCCATTCCTCGCTGCCATGGCCCTGCTTCGGCGGCAAGGCGTTCGCTCTGAAGCAGATGGTTGGTGGTCCAGTGGTCACTCTCGAGCCGCGTTTTTCCTTTGGGATCCACCTTCCCCACTAATCCCATATTTGCTTAACACAGAATTGGAGCGTATCCGTAATGAAAGAAGTTGATTATAAATATGGCATAATCTGGTGGAGAAGAAAATCACATTGCGCGAAATAGTATCATTCTGTTTAAATACCAATTGTAAACTTCTATTTGATTTCGTTGCATAAGTGGTTAATTAAGTAACGCAAGCAGACGCATCTAACAGAATTTATTTTCAGTGTACATTCTCCTATTTAACGTGCTCTACAACTAGGTCTAAAACCAAAATATATGTACGATACATATTATTCATATCTGATTATATTATGTTGTATGTTTCTGTACTTGTGCTGAATACTGTGAAAATATGTACCAATTGTACTTTAAGTGCCTAAATTCTAATATTCTGTGAATTTTGTACATGGTTAAGTGTGTAATTTGAAATTGATTACTATGTATCTATTGGGTAATTGAGAGATTATGTTAATAACTGTTTGACAATCTCATGTTGGATAACTTACGCGATTGAAGACAAATTGGAATCTGAAATCTCAAAGAATTTTTAAATGGAAATATAAAAATCCCAGTGTCTTGTTAGTGAGATAAAATCATAACGTTTCTGCTTCCGTCGGATGACAGGGGTGGCGAAAAGGGCTCTCTCCCTCTAGAAAATAGTTTGCCCATTATTAGGAATCCGCCATAGTTATTTGTATTTGAATAAGCAGAATAAGCATCCAAGACACTAGCGTAAAAGTTTTGAGCGTAAATAATTATTTTCAAGAGCAAGTTATAAACCAGAGAGCATCTATATATAGCATATATTAATATTATATATATATATATATATAGATGATTTCTTCGAAGTAACACGGAAGTGTTGAATAAAAAACTTAGACAGTAACGCACAGCACGAGAACACATAAAAAGAACACTCACAATAATATCTTGATAATTTCGACGGACTCGAACTCCGTCTTCTTCGGAAGATAAGATATGATATCTTCCGAAGAAGACGGAGTTCGAGTCCGTCGAAATTATCAAGATATTATTGTGAGTGTTCTTTTTATATTCAACACACAGAAACATAAAGGAAGGACACTCACAGTATGTATTGACTTTTCGACGGCTCGGCCGTCGTCATCAGAATGGCGTTGTCGGGGAAGAGCGGAGAGGACATGTGCAAGATAAGGGTGAGGGGAGGAGAGGTAAGAGACCAATAGGAAGCAGACAAGGTGGGGGAGGGGAAATGTAGCAGCACTGGATGAAATCAGTGGGCTTAGTTCAGCCCGGGGGGTTTAAAAGACTGGAGCACCCAAATATGTGCCGTCTCGCGGGTTCTCACCTTTATGCTGCTAGCGGAATTGGGAAGGGTTTCAATCACCGAAACGGAGAAGCAGTCATCAAAAGGCTGGTTGTGGGAAGCAGTGTGAGTAGGGATGTGATAATTAAGGAAGGTGGGAGATTTGGTGGAATAGCGGTGGTTATCCTTTCGGAGGGAAAGGGTGGTCATGCATTCACCCACGTAAAAGGCAGGGCAGAAGTTACAGGAGAGGCGATATATAATGTTTTTAGAGGTGCAGGTGGCTATGGGTTGGGAGTTTGTAATAAGGGACGTGGAAGGTCTTAGGAGATGGCAGCATTTACAGCGTGGGCGGTTGCATGGTGCGGACAGGGGCGGGGAAGAGACAGGGGTGCTCGTTGGTGGTTTTGTTGACTTGAAAATGTCTCGCAAGTTTGACGGGCGTTTAAATGTAACGGAGGGACAATGTGGGAATAAATGTGATGTGGATGGACTATTGTTAATAATTGGGAAGAGTTCACGGATTATATGTTTAATTTTGTGGATTCCGGTGAAGAAAGTGGTGATAAGTTTAGGGCATTTTGGGCGGTTTGGTTTGGGAAGAGGAGTGTATTGGGTTGACGGTTTGAGAATTTTCCTATTGAGCAGTTTTTTCAGGGTACCCACATTCTCTGAGAGAGACGTGTAGCTGGTCCATGTATTTCCGTTTGGAGGGGGTGTTGTTGCAGAGACGGAGGCCACGGACTGAGAGTGAGAAGGGGATGGAGCGTTTTGTGTACGATGGGTGACAGCTGTTGAAAAACGCTCCATCCCCTTCTCAATCCTTACTCATTGTCCCTGTCATTAACTCCCTCCTCCTTGTGAAAACCTCTTTGCCTAGCGTAATTGTTTCCCTTACGTCCATACTACTTTGACCTTGTTGGCTCAAAGTAGTTCTGAGATACCTAAGCTGTTCTACCTGCTCTATTTTTTGCCCTCCTATGTTAATGTTTAGTTTAGCCATTTCCTTTCTTGAAAATCATATAACCTTTGTTTTTGGGGTGCATTACGGACCTTGAAATGAAAGCTTTTTGATCAATTATGTTCACGTTAAAAATAGCTGGAAGGAAAAATCCCATTTAGAAAATACTATATATTGTAAAATTGTTTGAAAGACGATGTAAGCAAAATAGATGACAAGCCATTGCGTATTGACACCTTTTAGGGCGTCCATTTCTGTATTTAACACTGGACAGGAATCGAATGAAATGGAGTCCATTGTCACATGTAGTGAGGCGGGAGGAGCCACGCCTTAGATGGTGAACAATTGGAGGAAATAAATTCCGTCGACAGTCAAGAGGATGCTAAAAAAATGAACAGTATCCAAAAATTCGCTAAAATCTTTCGCGGCGATTGGCGGACTCCCGTTAGCGGACTTGCCTTCACGATCTGGTGGAAGTGGGAGGCTGTGTCGTTGCTCCCGAAGGCGCCACCGACGGCGACGACGGGCGAGGCGCCGGCGCCGGGCCGGACCGCGGCGAGGAGCACCACGAACGGAAAACTCAGCAGCTCCATCGGAAACAAGATCCCTGGAATCGAGCGAACATGATGCAAGGCGGTTACGGGATATTCATGGTGACTGGTAACCTTAAGAATTGTGGATTGTGTATTTACTGGTGCGATAGAGTGACAAAGTGCCACATTAAGTTATGTCATTCACAACATCCTATAATATAATTTCTGAATATAATGCGCATAGGGACTTCGAAATCATTCTGTCCATCAAAGAAGTGACCATCACATTTCTCTCTGCTGACAACGCGCGTGCATATCCGTAATGTACATGTCCATCCGCCACAAAATTATTTATCTTAATTACAACCGTTCGCAGATCTTCAACCTTTAATTATTTGTATCCAATTCGTTTGTGCGAATCTGATGCGCAATTTTCCATGCAAAGTATGCCTAATTGTTGTTCAAATTAAAATAAATGATAGCGGTGGAAATCGTGAAAACATACCCCTGACGTCGACTTCCGTTTCGGTCTGACCCGCTGACTCCGTGCGCTGGAGCTAGAATGGTCCCTGGCAGAGGCCCTCCCGCGGCGATCCCCCTCCCTTTGCCCTTTGCTTTCCGCCTTATCGACCACGCCCTCGCTCGCGTGTGGTGCCTCGACCGCCCCGAGCACACGCACGCCAGCCTGCCACGCACTCGGCATCATTAACAAATTGATATTCGTCTCGAGTCCACGAAACGTATCATATCCACCGAGTGATTGCTTGCCTTTTCGGCGCGTGAGTAACACCGTGCACTCGACCCGGATACATTCTAGCTCTGTCCATGAAACCGCATGAGTTACTATGAAAGCAAAAAATTGTTCAAATTAAATTCGATCCTTTGGTATTTGGTGGTGTTCCATTGCATTGTTTTGCAGCCAAACATTTACATAACCACAGTTGAATATTCACCCGACGTGTAGTGAAAGCGGTGGCGGTGACGATGCTCACGCATCTTCCTTGGGAATACTTACAGGGAATTTCAAAAATGTTCAACTACGAGTGTTGTGTCAAGGACATTTTTCCTTATCTTTCCTTTGATGTTCACGCATGTTCGCAACTTCCGGGGCTGACAGGTGCGCGTTACATTTAGGCGTTTTACTGTGTCATGCTTGTTTATTTGCCCATCGCCCAAAATGCATAGGGATCGGTCTAATCGAGGGCCCTGGTTATTTTCTCGCTCCGTTGCCCTTTGCTCCAAAAATACAACCGGAGAAACTGAACAAAGCGAATTGTGCTGCGAAATATTTCCTCCAAATCAATGCTAAACGGTGGATTCATTGCCACGTTTAGCACTTCCCTTGGCCTACTCAGGTGCACTCATGGGAAATGTTTGTAGAAATGCTCTCACACAGTATTTAAAAAATTAATTTTCGAATATGCCTCATATTTAAAAATGTTTTGGTTTTATTTTGGAAAATTCGGTGTAAAAGGCTGTTTTTTTAATGCTTGTATCCATAAACAAGTGCACTAAAAATATTGGTCGGTAGGAAAATACCAGTTTTGGCATCACAACAGTAATTCCAAGTTCTTGATTACGCTCTTATCGCTCGATTTGCCCATATCTACTGACAGTAAGTGTGTAAAACGCAACGCTACTGCTTTTATATACTGTTTAGTTTACCGTGAGCAGAATTTGACTAATTGAAAAAACCCCAATAGCCGTAAACAGTTTACCTTTCAAAACAGGGTACAATTGAGATTAAATTGGCAAACGCCACAAGTCAAGGATGGTGTAAATATAGAAAGGGGAAAGAAAGATGATGAGGGGGGGACTACGGTTTAGGAAGAAGGAATGAGCGCGGGGAGAAAGCAATTTAGTTTTGCAAGAGACAGGGGTTAGTCATCACCGGTTATGGAACAGTGTGATACATTTGCAGTTTCCCGGGAGCATATGCGGACTCCGAACAAAATTAATTGTTATGAAATGTAACGTCCGTTAAAAAAAGATAAGGCAGGGGCGGCGGGTTAGAAATGGAATGTAGAAGGATTAAATGGATTAAAGAGGAAGGAGTATCAGCAGGCTGTAGAGAAAATCATGAATGATGGTATGGAGCTGAATACCATTAAATAAAAATGGGAATGTATCAAGAAAGTGATATCGAAAGCCGCAAAAGACACTATACATATAAGACACTATAAGACTATACTATAAGACACTATAGGAACCGTTAAGGTGAAAGGATAAGGAAACCATGGGTCACGGATGAGATAATTGCAAAGATGCATGAGAGAAGAAGATGGAAGGATGTAAATACAGAGTTAGGCAAAATGAAGTACAAAGAGTTAAACAATAAGTTGAGGCGAGCCACAAATAAAGCAAAAGAAGCATGGTGGAAAACGCAATGCGAGGATATGGAAATTTTTCAGAGGAAGGGTGAAATTGGTGCGCTATACAGTAAGGTTAAGTTATTATCGGGAAGTAAGAAGGGAAGATCTGTGCTAATAGTTAATGATGAATGGGGTAAGATAATAGTTGACACAAAAACGATCCAAGAGGGACGGAAGGAATATATAAAAACACTGTATGGTAAAGAACTCAGACCAACAAGGTTAGACCTAGAAAAGGAACATGACGTAGAGGAAGATAGCTAAGGTCCAGACATACTCGACGACGAATTAGAAAAGGCATTAAGGGAGATGCAACTAAATAAGGCCGTTGGGATAGACAACATTCCTGCGGAACAATTGAAAGGTTGAGGGAAATGTGGGAAGAAGGCTCTATATGGACTGATTCGTAGTATCTATGAGGAAGGAATCTGGCCGGAAGACTTTGTGAAATCAGTGTTAGTTCCTATTCCGAAAAAGGTAAAGACTACATCATGTAGGGATTACAGAACAATAAGCTTGATATCCCACGCAGCTAAGGTTATTTTCAGAATCATCAACAAAAGGATAGAGAGTAAGGCAAATGATTACTTATGGGATGATCAGTTTGGGGTTAGGAAGGAGAGAGGTACACGTGATGCCATTGAAGTAATGAGATCACTAATCGAGAGGAATATAGAATGCAATCAGAACGTATTTGCCTGTTTCGTAGATTTCGAAAAGGCGTTTCATAGAGTGACTTGGGAAAAATTAATCCGTACATTGCAGAAAATAGGAATAGATTGGAGGGACAGGAGACTGATCCGCAACCTGTACATGTCTCAGACTGCTCAGGTGCGAGTGGGATACGAAGAGTCCGGATGGGCATTGTTAAGGAAGAGGTGTAAGACAGGGTTTCCCTATTATCACCGGTGCTGTTCAAGGTATATGTTGAGGAAATGATTAAAGAGGCATGGAAAAAACTAGAGGTAGGAATGAAAGTCGGAGGGGAATTCGTAAAATCGGTTAGGTTTGCTAATGACCAAGCATTGGTTACTTAGTCAGCCAAGGGGTTGCAAGCATTGCTGATTGAATTGGAGGTTCAGTGCGGTAGATATGGGATGAGAATCAGTATTAGTAAAACAAAGATTATGCGATTTTCCAGAAAGAAAAAGGCTAAGCTAAACATTGAAATAGGAGGGGAAAGAATAGAGCAGATAGAACAGTTTACGCATGTCGGAAGTGTTTTGGACCAATACGGTCAAAGTGGTAGGGACCTAAGGAGAAGAATTGCGCTAGGCAAGGAGGCTTTCTCAAGGAGGAGGGAGTTGATGACGGGGACGTTGAGTAGGGATGTTAAGACAAGACTCGTAAAAACTCTGATATGGAGCGTAGTGTACGGCGCGGAAACGTGGTCGCTGAAGCAGGAAGATAGACGTAGATTGGAGGCTTTTGAAATGTGGGTGTGGAGAAGAATGGAGAAGGTGAAATGGACCGAAAGGAAAACAAATGAGGAAGTACTAGGGATGGTGGGTGAGGAGAGGGGTTTGTTGAGAGAAATCCTATGGAGGCAGGAAAAATGGATGAAAGGCGTATTGAGCGGTAGTGGAATGTTGAAGAAGGTAATAGAGGAGAGAATTTTAGGAAAACGAGGAAAGGGCAGAAACAGGATAGGGATGTTGGAAGGGATGAAGGGAGGAAAGAAGTACACAGAGATGAAGAGGGACCTGATGTAGTTTAGGTTGCTGGATTGGGTTTTGTTTGGAGTTACAAAATATTTATTTGATAGTTGTGTCCATCCAAAAACCTACCTTAACCCGTAGATTACCTAATAATTATAAATAATTATATATAAATATATTTTTAAATCAATTTGTCTGTTTAGGTACACATCACATCAAGATGGCACGGAGTAGGAGGTTCTAATTTTTTGCATAAATGTGGTAACAATTTGGATGGTGACATAGGCTAGGTTCGATTTGAATATACCTCTCCGGAAATTTTTGAGACCGAATAAACCAATTAAAAAAAAATAATAATGTCGTCTTTCTAAGTCATATGGCGGCACAGGTTTCATCACCCAGTATCAATATATCAATTGACACGCTTTAATGAGGTGTTATACTGATGCTGCCTGGGACGCCCGGATGGCCAACCGCATCTCCCAGCGGTGGTCTTCCTCTTGCCACGCGTGCCACCGCAATCTACTCACTCACACACACGCCCGTTCTACTAGAAACATTGCAGAATAATAAATGGTCATATTTTAATTAATACGTAAACACTGACACGAACCTTCATTTGCCTACCTTTATCTGCGACCAACTGCGATGATGAGATGAGGCACACTTCACGTTCTATTCTTTCTTCACTTTCTAAGCTTAGATTCGAAATCCAATTATGCATGTAACAACGGAAAACAATATGACATAAATTAAATTCATCGTTCACAGCCTCGCCAAAGCAGGATTCTTCCCTGCCTTAACAATGAATGCCCTATCTTGCGATATTGTTATCTTACCGATCCCAACAATGGAATCTAGAGTAATTACTTCTATATAAATTTACCAAATTTATTCTCATCAACAACTTATGTTAAAAAGTAACCTGTAAACCTTTTTTAATAGCCGGGACATTATTATCTCAAATGTATCTTACATAAGCATTGGGATTATTAAGAATCAAGTGATTACTGTTTCATAAAGAAGACAATGTATTTCACTGTTCTTCATTTTCGTGCTATTAGTTTCAACGCTTAGGTGTCATCATCAGGCTCCTAAAAACCGAAAAAAGAACCAATAGAATAGAAATCGAAAGTTATAGAAGAAAAACAGAACAGAAAAAGAAGAGAAACAAGAGAAATATAAAAAGAGCAGAAACGGAACAGATACGGAACAGAAAAAAGAACAGAAACAGGACAGAAACGGAGAAGATACGGAACGGAAACGGGACAGAAACAGGACCGGAACGAGAAAGATTTAGAAATGAAAAGAAACAGTAAAGGAACATGTATGGAAGAGATTCGGAACAAAAAAGGAACAGAGACGGTACAGACAGAGAACAGAGTGGAAACAAAGGGAACAACAGCGTAACGGATTTGGGATATTAAATAACAGGAACGGAACAGAGTTAGGACAGAAAAGAAACAGAAACGCACCTGATTAGGAACAAATACGGAACAGAAACGGAACAGCATTGGAACGGAAACGGAACAGAGCCGGGACACACACGAAACAGAATTCGTACAGAAAGGGAACAGTAACGTAACATATTTGGAACAGAAAAGGCGAAGAAACAAAATAGAGGCGGAACAGAAACGGGGCAGAACGGAAAATAATGGAATAGAAACGACAGTAACGGGGACAGAAACGGCAGAGACAAGAAGAACCGAAACGGAACCGACATGGAACAGAAACAGGATAGAATCAAGAAAGATGCAAGACAAACAGGACAAAGACATTATAGAAACGGGGCAGAAATAGGAGAAAAACAGGACAGAAACGGGAGAAAACGGGACAGAAATGGAAATGAAACAAAACAAAAACGGATCAAAAAGGAAAAGAAACGAAACATGAACTAAACAGACACAAAACAGAAGCGGGACAGAAACTGAACAGACATGGAACAGAAGAAGAACCGAAACGAAAAAGAAACTGGACAGATTTGCAATAGAACAGGAATAAATACTGTACAGAAACGGGACCGAAATAGGACAGGAACGGTTCACAATTGGAACAGAAACGGAACAGGCACCGAACAGATGCGGGACAGGAACGGAACGAAACAAAAAAGAAACAGATTCTGATCAGAAGCGGAAAAGAAGCGGAAGAAAAACGGAACAGGTATTGAACAAAAACGGGATAGAAATTGGGCAGGAATTGGACAGAAACTGTACATGAAGCAGAAACAGAACGGAAACGGAACAGAAAAGGAACAGAAACGAAACAAGGCGGAACAAACGGAACAAAAATGGAATATAAACGGAACAGTAATGGGACAGAAATTGGACAAAAACGGGACGATAACGGAACAGAAAAGGAACAGAAACGGGACATAAACGGAAAATAAACAGGATGAAAGCGACAGAACAGAATCGACAGAAACTGGACAGAAACGTAAGAGAATCCGAACAGAAACGGACATAATCGCAACAGAAATGGAACATAACGGAACAGAAACGGGATAGAAACAGAACAGAAACGGGACAGAAGCAGTACTGAAATGGAACAGTAACCGAACAGTAACTGAGCAAAAACGGAACAGAAAAGGAACAGAAATGGAAAAAAGTTGGACAGAATCGGGGCAAAACGTAACAAAGAATTGGAACAGAAAGGGAACAGCAGCGGGTCCGGAACGGGATAGAGGCGGAACAGAAGGGGAACTTGCCTAAGAGGAACGTAGTATAAACGGAACAGAAACGGGACAACAACGTGACAGATAGGGACATAATTGGAACAGAATTGGAAGAGAAACGGAAGAGAAACGGGACCGAAACAGGACAGAAACGGAACAGAAATGTAAATGAGGCAGAACAGAAACGGAACAGAAATATAACAGAAACCGGACAGGAATAGGACAGTAAAGGAACATAAACGGAACAGAAAGAGAACAGATGTTGAATGGAAATAGAATAGTAACAGGAAAAAACAGAATAAAGAACAGTGGAAAAATACATTGTGTTCTTTGTTTAATGAACATGAACTTCCACGAAGTTAAGCTAGAAACATTTGAATGATTACTGGCTATTTTTTACGAAATGCAGATATAACAAATATTATCGAAAAGAAAAATTGATCCTCTTACGGCTTCTTTTTAGACTGACTATATTGTATAATGTTTCCTGAATCCGCAATCCTGAGCCCTTTTCGGTTTATGGAACAGTTATTTAATATAGAAGGTCTTTACCGAGATAAGCCTTTGTAAAAATAGAAATAATATCGTTATAAAATGCACAAGTGTCTCACTTAATCATTTGTCAAATTTTTGGCAATTTCGTTGGACATCTCATTGTGATTTGGCAGATCAACTGGTCAAGGGATCGCGTAACCGCACACGAAGCGGGAATGAAAATTAATGTCCATTGGTAATGGCGGTCCTCTGTTGAATCTTGGAACTATGGTTTGGAATACTGTTCTTTTTGATGAATCCTGCAAGAGGGACACGGAAAATCCTTAATTTCTTTTAAGCATTTTATATATTTCTCTATGTCTTCCATATACAACTGCCGCTACCAATGCGTGTTTGTGTGCTTTCTGGACGTTTGATGGTGGCCGAATGTTCACAAATGCCATGCCATTTGTAAGCCTTTTTGTGCAAAAAACCGTCACAAGCAAACCTTTTTCCAGTGACCCCGAGTGACTTCGGTTGACCTCTCTCGTCATCGTTTTCATTCGCATTTGCTGGTTGGGTACGTTCAGACCCGCTGAATGATGGCCAGATTTATATGCACAGTTTTGGGCGCGCATCCCGTGTGGGTTCGCCCCTTCGCAGGTGTCTCCGCGCCCACCTCGTGTGTGTCTCCCGTTCTCGACAATGGGAGATGCCTTCCTCCCGTGAGTCACCGGACGTCAGCCGCGTCCCCCACGCACGGGAGGGTGATTCCACACCGCTCTGCCGCTTGGCTGGCCGCCTAATCGGACGAGGGTCACTCGGGTGAATGCGGTTTGGCCAAGAAATCTCTCTTTGAAAAATATTTAGCCCTGCTTCATCAATTACCTCAGATATTTGGCTTGTAAGTTCATGGGGAATGAAAGGGACAAACCAGAAATATATCAAACATGACAAGTATAAATAATAACTTCTACATAAATATTGTGCTCTATACTTGGAAAATTGAATTAGATTCCTTTCTGGCTTACGGTTTTCAGCGACATCTCCAGAATATGGGGAAGGAGGTTTGGCATTTGCGGCGACGGGCGGCTTCGTTGCTTGTGCGCTGGTACACATATTGGCCCATGCAGTATTTCAGTTAGATACGTATGGTATGTGTATTCTAGCCACATATATGTACGAGAAGGTTCGCGGTAGTCCAGGGGGTAGAGTGTTGGACCAGAGTTGTTTGCCTTCAGTTCATCGTCCGAGGTGAAAAGATTACCCTTGAGGTATCTCTTGAGTTTAGGGAAAAAATAAAAATCGTAAGGCTCAAGATCGTAGGAATAAAGAGGTTTTTCTTTATTCTCGACTGTGAGACGGCATTATACCCATCGTGCACAGATTTTACGGTATCCCAATTGTTCAATAATGAAGCCGACATGTTCCTTGGGTATTCCAATATGGTTTCCAGTACGCTTTTGAGTGATTTGCCGTTCATTTTTAATCAAATCTTCGACGAGTTTGCGATGTTTATCATCTGTGTCAGTGATCGGACGTCCGCTGCGGGTTTAATCAACAATTATGGCTTTGACAGGCTCGAAACCACGAAATGTTACTACCCATCGATTTACAGTATACCTATCAGCAGCATCGTCACCATAAACAGCCTTTAAACGACGATGAATCTCAGTAGGAGTCGCTCTTTCAGCAGTTAAATTTTCGTGACAGAACGCTGTTTAACTCACGTTGACATGGCACTAGAACACGTCTCCATGCTTCCACTTCTCAAAATACACTGTATGAATATAATCACTTCACACCTGCGCATGCGTTTTAAGGGGGAATGTTACTTCCATGTGCCACCAAGAGTGCTTCTGAAGGTCATTTTTTGTGGTCTACAAGCATGTGTGGATTTGTTTTCATCCTACCATTGTATTTCTACGGTATATGTATGTATTATTATTATTGAATTAAATTATTATAATATTTTAATAATTATTATTAATATTATGTGTTATTATTGTACTATATATGTATTTCTCCCTACCTGCATATGGCATGGTATATGTATTGGTCTGCGCATAGGAGAGGAACTGCTAGTAACTAAGACAATTGTATTAATTGCATTGTGTTTTACTGTATTAAGGTTGAAGACGCGGCACACCAGGGCTAGAGCGTTGAACTACTGAACGTTGAACCGGCCCGGGTTCGATTCCCGGACATGCCTCTCTGGGCCCCCCTCCACGCCATCATTGTACCAGATCTTCCTGGGAAACCAAATATTCCGGGGAAAAATATCTTGTCTGTTCTAATTTCAATTTTTTACTCATATTTTTCTTTTCGGTTCCTTTAAATGTCCCCTAAAATCTGGACGATCTTGCCATAATAATCTCCCAGTACTACACGATTTACTCCCCTACATATCTAAATGTTCTACATCTACATCCATTTAACACCCCGCAAGCTGCCGTAAGGGCGGGTGGCGTGGGGTGTTAGGGCATCACCCGTAATTAAGAAAAAACCGCATGCAAAAGCCACAAATTTATACAATCCACAAACAAACCATGGTATACATTCATGTAGAAACCCTTACACCCCACACACATGCAAACACACCAACTACCAATCAATGCACCATGCACCTACAAATATACCTGATTTCTTTACAATGTTTAATTTTGTTTTGACTTGTAAATTAAATGTTTTTAATGTTTCAAAAATGACTTCGGTTTCTTACTCTTATGATTCCTGAATGTTTGGAGAAAGAATGAGTATTTGAATCTATCTGTATTGGAATCTCTCTCCCTTATTTTATCATTGTGGTCTGATCTACCTAAGTAGTGTGGGGCCATTATAAATCCTTTAGTGTCATCGTCAAACTCGTTGGTTCTGAACCTTCCTAAAAGTCTAAGTCTCGCTTGTTCTCTTCGTATTTCAAGTGGCTCCCAGCCTTAATCCCCTAAGAGACCTGTCACACTTGTGCCCTTATCATAACAATTTTGAACGAATCTGGCAGATTTTCTCTGGAATTTATCTAATTCCTTTTGCCAAATTTTCTCCCAAGGATCCCAAATAATTTCTGCCTATTCCAAACATGGCCTAACTGGAGCGAAGCAACACCTCTCTGTTTAATTATATTTCCCCACCACCCTTCTAATGAAGCCCAGTTTCTTTAAAGCGAGTCCGTATACTCTCCGGATATGTTCTGCCTATGAAAAGTGCTGTGCTATAACTACCCCCAAATATTTAACTTGATTGGCCATGGTTAGCACTGAGCCATCTATTTCATTGTTTATGTTCTGTTCGCCACTCCCTCTGTTCCAAAATTTCAAAACCGCACAAAATTTTGTCTATATCAAGCATTAATTCCTTGAACCAATCCGAGATTTTGTCTAAGGCTCTAGAGAGTAGCTCGCGATCTAGTTGGCTCCTTCTTCCCCTGTATACACCGAGTCGTCAGCAAATAACCTGAGAGTGCTACTAACGTGTGCGCTTACGTTATTAATGTGTATCTAGAGTGATGAATGATCTTCTTCCGTCCGTCGCTAGAAATGCCTCATCTGTTCATCTTGGCGTAACCTTGTTATTTACGTCTTAACTCTTTTGGAACTTACTCTTCGTACCATCTAAGTTACGTTTTACTCTTTTTTAACTTCCTCGGAATGAACCTGTTGACTGCTGAGCGCGTGATGTCAAAGAAGTGATTCCACGTACCCTCTGTACTATATTTCGGTGATTACTATATTTATTAAAATTAACGAGTAAAATCTGTAACGTGCGTTTCAAGCCATAATGGTCGCCGTTCTTAAACAAGATACTTTTTCTTTAGACATTTTTTTGGGGCCAAACATATGGAAAAATTGGCATTTACTATTTTGTGGTCGCTAATTCCCAAAAATTTTTCGAAACTTAAGACTTTATCCGTTACCTTTCTTGCTGGCAAATTAAGAATATTATAGCCCCTAGTGATATAGAGTAGGTTGCTGGATTGGGTTTTATTTGGAGTTACAAAATATTTATTTGATAGTTGTGTCCATCCAAAAACCTACCTTAACCGGTAGATTACCTAATAATAATAGCCCCTAGTTGGTAAAGTGACTAGTTGATGTATGGAGGCCCAAAGCAAAATAATGTAAGTATTTTGTTGTCTTAGGCGTAACTATATGAAATTTACACAAAATATTGAAATGAGACAAGTAACTTTGTAATTCCACGCACATTTTATTAGAAAACGACCTAGGTTTCGACTTTGGACGCCATCATCACCTGATTCAACAGGTATATATTTTTTATTTTTCAGGTAATATTTTTTGAATTTCTTATAAAATTTTCCGTCTGATGCTATGTGATTCACGTTAAGTGACCTATTGCATGCACTGATCATCACCTAGTTTAAAGCTGAATAATAATGTTTTGTAGAAAACTTGGGAAGTTTTAATCTTGAGATAATCGTTTTTCAAACCGTGTCCATCTAAAACCTAACTAAAACGGTATGAAAGTGTCGGAAGTAATCGTAGTAGTCGCGCGTAACGCCACAGACTACGAGGTTAAAGCCCCGGTTAAAACACGAGTGTTTTTCCCTTTGACAAATTCAAAGACTGTAAGGGAAGCCGTGACAATTAAAGGGAGTCATCCGCATGTAGTCACCGAAATGCAGGAATTTGGGTTTCTCGAAAAAAATTAAAATTGTGTTATTATTTACATTTCATGGGTAAAATTTGTTTTTTAATTAAGCCGTTGACTCAAAATTTTCTCTAAGTTGAAAAGGATTAACTTTAAGTACCCCTCGAACTCGTAGTGCATTTCAATCTAAAGCACGAAAATTAAAAAAAAATATGAGGTGAGTCTTTTACCGAAAATTTCCATAACATGTCTTAAAAATCTTGGCTCCCCTCCGGAAGATTAAACCCTCGTCTTACTTCGTTAGCAAACTCCCAGCAGGAACAATCTATTGCTAACAGGATGGATGACGGCTGAAATTCTCGGCCATTTGCGATGGCGTTAAAGGCATTAGTAGCAAGGAGAATTTATTGAAGGAGACGGGCTCCTATCAAGAGGGCCTCCTTTTTTTCATTGGTTCCTCCAACAGCCAGCGATGGGCCGAGGGACGTTCCGTGTCTCCAGCGTTAGGTGGATATGACCCTAGGGGTCACGAGGGAACGGATGGTTTTCACCCGTCTCTGAGGTTTCCGGTAGAGAGAGGGTGGGCGACGCGGAGGGTGGCCCGCCGGCGGAGGGCCGCTCTCCCCACGCAAGGGACGCGCCGCCTCCTCCTTCTCCCTCCCGATACTCCCGTGCTCCTGAATCGCAGCCTACGGGCACTCCGCGTTGGGTTCTCCGGGCTGTACTCTCACGTTTGCGGTCGCTGCTAGTTGTCACGTTCCAGGGCCGGAATAATGCCAGCTGGAATGCAGCCCCCTGTGTTTGCTGATATAAAAGTGCTTCATTTTCCTTGCATTTTGCTTTCAAGTGCTTAACTTCCAAGTTATCATCGCATATTCTGTTTCAAGCGTTTAAGTGTAGGGAGGAGCGTAGGCTAGCTCTTTCCGCTTCCCTCCCCGAGTAAGTGGCGCGGCAGATTCCCCCGTCGACCCGGAAACAGCTCCCGTCACCTCCCAATCCCCGCCGACCGCCCTCCCTCCTCTCCCGAGGTGTTAAACCGACACATAATCGGATGGTAGGCAGAACTAAACGTTTCGAGTGCCCCTTCCAGCTCGACAAAGGGCACTGTCGAATCCACGACACCCACCCGTCGCCGCCGTCGGGGCTTCGGCGGTCTCCAAATGCACACACCTGCCGCAGAATGCTCTGCCATCGGTTGAAACGAGGACTTCTGCAGACCTCAGGTTTTTCTTCTATTCGAAGCAACCTTTCAGAAAACCGTGTGCTGTCAGACAATGGTGGCTGTCAGATACTCGTGCGGCGCTCCCCCGTCGACCACTCCAAGATGGCGCCGCCAATTAGTTCCAATCGACCGTGGTAAAAACGACAACTTCGATCTCTTGCGAAATATTACATCGCATTATGCTCAGTAACGTATGAGATTTCTTGATAGCAGAAAGATACTAAGCCACAACCAAAACGAATTAAGGAAGAGCAGATCTTTCGAAACACAATTGGGTCTTTTTATTAACGATGTACTTAGATTGGGAGAAAACAACACGCAAGTCGATTCAGTATTCCTAGATTTCAAAAAAGCCTTTGATAAAGTATCAATCAGAAAATTATTAATTGGATTAGAGACTTTAAATCAAATCGCAAACAAGCAGTAGTCATCGATGAGTTGTGTTCAATGGATAGAGATGTAACTTCGTGCGTTTCCCAGGGAAGTGTAATAGGGCCTCTTCTGTTCTTAATATACATTAATGACTTCAGCGCACACGTTGGTAGCAATCTCAGGTTATTTGCTGACGACACTGTGGTATACAGGGCCCATCAGATTGCGAGCTACTCTCTAGAGACTAGACACAATCTCGGATTGGTGCAAGGAATTAATGCTGAATATAGACAAATGCGCAGTTTTGAAATTTTGGATCAGAGGGAGTGGCGAACAGAACATAAACAATGAAATAGATGGCTCAGTGCTAATCATGGCCAATCAAGTTAAATATTTGGGGGTAGTTCTAGCACAGACATTTTCATAGGCAGAACATATCCGGAGAATATGCGAACCCACTTTAAATAAACTGGGCTTCATTAAAAGGGTGGTGGGGAAATATAATTAATTTCATACTAAACATTTCTAGCCCCAAAATCCGTTGATTTGGGGGCTAGAAATGGATAAAGAAGACAGAACAGAATTTGAGGACATATTACGGAAATGTGGGATTCAGTGTTTGACTATTTTGGCAAAGGAGTGAGAGATGAAATTGAGGGATTTTAGATTTCTTTTATTGTTAGGGTTGAGGTGGACCAAATTGGGGAGCGATATGACGCTATGGGAAGAACAATTGTTGAGAAGTACAAATGGAGTGCTATTAGATCTTTAATTTCTGTGAAGCGGTAATGAAGACCTAATAGGGACATTGCTTTGTTTTTTACGGTCTAAATGTGGTCGGAGTAATTTAGTTCATGGTCTGTTAAAATGCCAAAGTCTTTCATGGTTATTACTCCATTTAAGGGAGTTGAGTCAATGGTGTAGTTGAATGTCAGGGTTTTTTTCAGAGCAAGAGTCATGATGCTGCATTTTCCAGGGTTCAAGTTAAGCTCCAGGTATCACACTGCTGTTAAATTTGATTTAAGGCAAGTTGAAGGTGAATACAGTCAGAAGTATTATTAATTTGCTGGTAAATCTTGCTATCATCAACACAGAGAAGGGTATGGACCTGGGAGAAAAGGAGCCGGGAAGGAAGATTATTAACGAATAAATTGAAAAGATATGGCCCAAGGACACTGGCCTGGGGAACTCCAGGTGTCACAGGAAACCAAGAGGAAGATGCATCCGAGAGTATCACACGCAGGGTTCTGTGGGAGAGAATGCTAGAAAGAAGGCTGAGGACCATGCCATGTATGCTAAACTGTTGGCTGAGTTTATGAAGGAGGAGTTGAAGATGCAAGGCGTCGCAAGCCTTGGAGAAGTCAAGGTCAGTGGCATCAAGTTGACTTGATCTGTCTATTGCCATGACGACGTCGTGCTGAAAGACGGCAAGATTTGTCGGGCATGATCCTCCTGGGAGGAAACCATGTTGCTGGGAAGATAAAAAGGGAGAGGTGAAATAATAAATCCTGTTGAGAATAATACGCCTAAAACTGGAAGACAGGATTTGAAGTGATAAGAGAGGGCGATAGTTTGAAAAATCATTCTTGGGACCTGTTTTATGTATCGGGATGACATTGTCAAATTTCCATTGAGGATGAAAAGTTCCAAGGGAAAAACAGCGATTGAACAAGAGAGGGATGAAAGAGATTGTGAGAGGGATGAAGCGCAATTGCGAATACAGTTAGAGCTGAGACCACCAGGGCCAGGTGAGCGGTAGAGGGGTATTTTGCAGAGGTATTTAAAAACTTTCCGGGACTCTACATAAGCAATCCTATCTCTAAAAGAAAGGCAGAGTACAATAACTCACAGTGTGCAAAAAAATGGATGAAACAATATCCCATTTCAAATAAATTCTTACTCAACAAATGAAACAGCAACAGTTCAAGTACATACATGTATATACTCTTAAAACAGCTCTCAAAAATGCTTGAGAAGGCTATACCTAACTTACGCCGCCTGTCGGATGGCACGTTAAGCTGCGAACCCTTTGGTGCCTTTAGTTCAGAGTAGGCTGATGCCGACGCCGAGTTTCTCCCAACCGTTTCCGTCCTTTCTTGTCCATCCCTAATGGTGCAAATGACCTCAGCTGACGGTTGCATTCCCAAAACTACTGCTACTACCAAACTTACAGAAGACTAACAATTACTGCAGCAGAGCAAATAACTCCAGACTATCTACAAAATAAAAAAATGATGAAATAATCAATTTACAGGTTAATAGAAGACAGACCACGTATGCATTTATCATTTGATTATTTCCCTTTATCTATCACTAAAGAAAACCTAAGCTTAATGAACACCACATAAAGAATTGAAAGGAAATATCAAATGGATTTCAGTGACGCCTGAAAAAACTGGGAATCGAATCTTTAGGCTAAATTGGGATTACTTAATGGGGAAAAGTCTTCTTTTCCTCTGGTTGACTTCACTCACTCCTAACTACAGAGATGACACTTCCAATAGCTGCCAATAGCCTCCAAATAACTACCTTTGGTAAACAGAGGATAACACAAATGACATAGAATAAACAAACAAAAAATAGACATTTCCTAAGTAGTAATAGATAAATGCAGTTAGATTTCTTCATCCAGGTTAGTCCATTCAAGAAACCTGTCCGCTTATAATATACAAAAATACAAATTTCTCATCATTATCTCCTAACGAGAACAATGATTTTAAAAATCTCATTCAATACGAGGGTAGGGTGAAAAGTAATGCACTTATGCTTGTAGATCGCGAACCAAAACAATTAGCAAGATCGGGAAAAAGTAAATGGAAGTAAAATTCTTAAGTTTCAAATCATGCATTCATTTATCAACATTTTCACCGGTAAGGCTTACACATTTCTCCCAACGTGTAACAAGTTTTTCAATTCCGTCACTGAAAAATCGTACGACTTTTTTCGAATCCAACATTTGACAGCTGCCTTCACCTCATCGTCCGAGGTGTAATGATTACCCTTGAGATGTTTCTTGAGTTGAGGAAAAAAATAAAAATCGCAAGGCACAAGATCGGGGGAATAATGAGGGTATGGAATCGGTTCAAATTTCAGGTTTCGCAGAGCCTCTCCAGTTGCGCGCGAAGTGTGTGGACGAGTGTTGTCATGTTGCAAGATTATTGGCGCCATGCTGCCTTCAACACGACAACTCGACGTCGGAGGTGTTTTAGAGCCTGTATATACTGAGAACAATTTATCTTTGCCCCTCGTTCCAGAAAATCGGTCACATAAACTCGGTGAGCATCCCAAACACAGTCAAAAGAAGTTTTTTGCGGATGGTTGTGTTTTGAACTTTTCCGCTTGAGGAGAAGACGGATGTCGATATTCAGCGCGCTGTCTTTTCTCTTTCTGGTCAAAATGGTGAACCATGATTAATCTCCCGTCTCTCAATATTCAAGAGAAATTCGTATCCTTCGTCACGGTAGCGCTGCAAAAGTTGCGCGCAGCATTCCAATCGATGCTGTTTGTTCTCGTCTATGAGACGACATGATAGCTATCGTGCACAGATTTTACGGTGTCCCAATTGTTCAATAATGAAGCCGACATGTTCCACATTGGATATTTCAAAATGGTTTGCGATACGCTCCTGAGTGATTCGCCGGTCATGTTGAATCAAATCTTCGACGAGTTTTCGATTTTGATCGTTTGTGGCATTGATCGGACGTCCGCTGCGTGTTTCATCAACAATTATGCTCTCCTAGGCTCGCAACCACAAAATTTTACTGCATATCGATTTACAGTAGACCTATCAACAGCATCGTCACCATAAACAGCCTTTAAACGACGATGAATCTTAGTAGGAGTTATGTTTTCAGTCATGCGGTTAAACTCACGTTGACTTAGCATTAGAGCATGTCTAAATACTTCCGCTTCTCAAAATACACTTAGTTGAATTTAACGACCTCAAACCAGCGCATTAAATAAAGTGTGTGGAATTACAAAGTAAACTATTTCATTTCAATATGCTGCGCATGCCGCATTAAAAGTGGCGGAACATTCAACGCTGAAATGGAACAGGCAAGAAATACTTGTAAAAATATTATAAAAGAATAAAGTATTTTATTGTACATATCTCAGGAGCAGTACAACACTTTCCTGTTGCCAAATTTACACCATGTACACGGCCGAAATTATTTATAAATGTCCACTGCTCTCACTTTAATCAATGTAACGCCCTTCCGGACGTCGATATCTATCACCAACTGTCGATAAAATATCGTCCGTTGACTGAATGAATTCACTGTCGTCTTCCTGCCCTCCATACCCGGAGTATTATGTGCAACGAGTGTGGCACTAAGGCACAACACTCGCTTACGTTTCGCCGAATTTAATCCACAAGAATCCGACGGGGCACAAGTTGTGCACTGCCCTGCACATCGCCGGGAGGGCTGCGCGGGAGGCCCCATCCCTCGATTCATCACCACAGCCCCACTGGGGGATGCCTCGAGACACCCGCACCGCTACGACGCCCCCAGACTCAGCTCCCCCGGGGGCCATCGCCGCTCTCAGGAGAATCACCACCGCCGGCGTCTGCCGCCTCCTCCCCCGCCTCTTCGGAGCCTGTCTTCCGGCACGACCGCAGGCGGCAACAGCACCTTTGCTGCGAGGGCGTCCCCCGCAGCGGCGCGGCAGCTTCCGCTCCGCCGGCAGCACAAGGAGGTGGTGCCGCACGAGGTCCCGCCCCCCCGCAAGCCACTCCCCCAATCTCCTCCTTTTTGAACTTGACCCTGCGGTTCTGAAACCAGATCTTCACTTGTTTCTCGGAGAGGCGAAGGAAGGCTGCGATCTGGATGCGTCGCAGCCGAGAGAGGTACATTGAGGCGGCGAACTCACGCTCCAGCTCCAGGAGCTGGCCACTGCTGAAGGCGGTGCGGATCCTCTTGCAGCTGCCGCCGGGGGAGGCGACTCCGGTCGGAGGCGGGCTGGGGGTCGGGGAGACCGCCTCCCGCCGACCGGTCTCCGGGGTGGACTCTCCTTCGCGCCAGCTTGCTGCGAAGAAGGGAGACAAGGTGGTTAAGAAGGGAGAATAGGTGGTGAAGAAAGGAGAAGATTTAGTGAAGAAGGCAGAATAGGTGGTGGAGAAGGCAGAATAGATGGTGAAAGTAAGAAGTAGAGGTGGTGAAGAAGGGATAATAGGTGTAAGGGAGAAGAGGTGGTGAAGAAGGGTTTACACGAAGGAAGAAAGGAAGAACACTTCATTTAACAACACGACCATTTTAGATGTGCTGGTGGAAGAAATGATAATTGCTCCTGGTAGGGTCACCCATGCCAGATAGGTGGAAGGATAGCAGCCAAGCGAAAGTTAGTCAGCGTAGCGTCTGTTCCTCAGTGAAACGGTCATTGAGTTATGGTGTCATGTTAAAAAAATTGAGGAAGGCAACGGACAACCACCTCAATCATCAATCCCAAGATTTTTATTGTGGGTAGTATACAACAAATGAGTTCTGGTAACTACGGGGACTCGCCGGGTGTCGTGCCTCGCGGTGGGAGAGGTAAGGCTTCCGAAGTCATCATCTCACGAAATCCTTGCAAAGCAAAACTGAGAGCAGTAGCACAGAAGCCTCGGAAGAAGACCAAATTAGTTAGAATAGGAACATGGAATGTTAGGATGATGTTGAGGACAGGGAAATTAGAGAATATTATGCGAGAGATGGAAAGAAGAATTATAGATATTTTAGGTCTATGCGAGGTGAAATGGAAGGAATGCGGGGATTACTGGAGTGATAGTTATAGAATAATATATAGCAGCGGGGACGAGAGCCAACGAGGGGTTGCCATAATATTAAATAAAGAGGTAGGAAGAAGCGTAGTTAACATAGAACAAGCAAAATAGAATAATACTAGTAGAGGTAAAAGCAGAATCGACGAATTTGGTCATTGGTCAGGATACCTACCATCAAGCAATCATGAAGAAGAAGTCAATAGGGTATACGATTAGTTATAGGACATAATCGTGTTTGTTCTTGCAGGATTTGATAGTAATAGGGGATTGGAACGCGAAGGAAGAGATGGTGATGGGGTGTGGGATTACATTTTAGTTACAAAGGGCGTTGCGGGGTATTGAGTAGATGTAGATGTAGAACCATGGATTACGGATGAGATTATTAGAAAGATAGATAAGAGAAGAAAATGTAAGAATGTAAACACAGAGTTAGACAGAGGGAAGTACAAAGATTTAAACAATAAATTGAGACGGGTAACAAATAAAGCAAAAGAAGCATGGTGGAAGACGCAGGTTGAGGATATGGAAAGTTTACAGAGTCGGGGTGAAATTGGTGCTCTATTCAGCAAGGTTAAGTTATTATCGGTAAGGAAGAAGGGAAGATCTCTGCTGACAGTTAGAGAAAAATTGGGTAAGATAATAGCTGACACAGAATGGATAGGAATGGAGGAAGGAATACATAAAAGCTCTGTATGGTAAAGAAATTAAGCCAGCAAGTTTAGACCCAGAAAGAGAATATGGCGTAAATGAACATAGCTTAGGTCCAGACTTATTCGAAGGTGAGATAGAAAGCGCCTTAAGGGAGATGAAAGCAAATAAGGAAACCAAGCAAATAGTAAGCACAGATTGATGCGCCTTCGCAGTTATAAGACCACTGATAGAGAGGAACATAGAAAGGAATAAGAGCTTATTTACCTGTTTCGTAGAATTCGGAAAGGCGTTTGATAGAATGATTTGGGAAAACTAATGAATACATTGCAGAAAATTGGAATACATTGGAGGGAAGTATTTGCAATAAAAAAATGAAAGAGGTCATTGCAGAAAAAACTAAATGTATGCCGCATATAATTTAGGTATCGTTAAACAAAATTAATAATTAAAATGCATTGATAAAAGAGAAATTCTCAGCGTAGTTCTTACTAGATACTATTTTGAAGAATGAATATTGCTAATTTCACCTGTTTTTACTCATTCATCTGGTTATTTTTAATGCAAAACAATACTGCTTAACGCACTCCTATGCTTAAATTTAATAATTTTAACACGCCAGGTAGAGATCGCCGATAAAAAATCGCCAGGTGGAGATTGCCGATAAAAAACTGCTCCCGCATTGAAAATACTATATAGCCTGGCGGAATCCCGAAGGCAGGATACCCTGGCCGTGGTGTAACCCCCACCCCTTAGTGTGGTGTCTCTCCGTCTGAAAAGTCGTTTGTAATCGCTTTGGAAGGTGAGATTCACTTTCAGCGGTATATCACCGACCGGTAGATGAACTCGGCAGGAGGTAAGCGGTTCGTAATAGCCCTCCAGTCACCCGAAAAACGATACAGCTTTGGTGAAGCATTGGACACCCAGAGGCTTACCAAGAGGTCGAGCCCGGGCCTCATGATGATTAGTCCAACTTTCTACCCACTTGCGATATTGGACTAAATTGCTTATAAACAAATTCAGAGACTAAATCATTAAGTGTGAATAATACAACTCCAACACGTGGACTTTAAATCTGAAACTGTTTAATCGCCATTTTCGATAGCGTGTGTCATCTTCAAGGCTATTATGGCTGAGGGGACACCACGCATGAGCACCGTATGGAGAGGGGGAGAGAAGTGAGAATGGTGAGCAGGAGCAGTTCGGTGCATTGCTGTGTAAAACTGGTTTTGAGCTTCTTCGGAAATGAATTACATTATATATGATGAAAGAAACAGTGACATGAACAGATGAGAAGGTACTCTTGAGGTTTCGGGCTTCACTTCGTGGAAGTATTTGGTATCCATATTGAAAAAATTTGCACTTTTCCATCGACTTCATTTGGAGACACAACTCGTTTCACCGAAATGTGGCATTAAGTCGGTGAATCGCATCGTTCCCTCAAAATGACATTTCTGGAAAAGTACGAACTATTTAAATGCGGAAGGTGAGAAGGATAAAAACAACGGCATCAAGAATGGATAAAAGAGTATGCAAAATGTCTGAAGATAGAACCCCTGGGACAAATGTGGGGTTATCAAAAACAGTGTAATGGAGATAAAAACCACACTACAAGACGCCAAACCAAAAAATACTACAATTACAATGGCTTTACATTTTCATTTTAATTTTCAACAATTGAAAACTGCGCTAAGTACACTAAGCCATTACTAAATAAGCTATATACACTGCAATTAACAACATATTATTTGTTAATGTTTATATTTCATTTGTTTATATATTTCTCAAAAGTTTATTTGCGGTTTTTTCGTCATAAATGCAAAACCCCAATTTTTTCTACAACTTAATTGATAACATACCAGGTGTTCCTTAATTCTGACGAATTTTTCTGCCAGTTTTCCAAACAAATGGCAGCACTGTACTGATTACCATTTATCACTTAATCATGCGTCTTAATGTAGAAATATTGGAATTGGCCAGACGTTCCTGTTTGAAGTAAGGCATTTCAGTTATTTCAATCTTTAAGTTCCTTGTTTATACTTTTCGTGACAGTTCGGCGACTTTTCAGTTTCAAAATATTTAGTGATTCATAAGTATTTGCATGCCGATCATTTCATGCGAAAGTAAACGCACATCGTTTGAGAACGGACGCAGCTTCAGTCCAATGAAACTCCCCGGGATTCCGGAGTCAGATATTTTTCACCCCCTTTGGTTCCACAATTCCGATACGACTGGAGCATAATTCTAAATTGGAGGGTCATGGCGTGCATGAAAGTAGACAGTGGGATTCTAGAGTTCTCGGCTAAATTCAAAGCAAGACAAAAAGATTTATCGTCTCGATTCCGCTCATCTTATACTTCTCTTTAATTGTGCAAATCGTGAGTAAAAATAACCCCTTGGATCTCAACTGATTCGTTTTTTTACTCCGTGCTGGCTAAATAAATGACAGAGCTTCAGGCTTAACATGGTGGAAATCCTCCACGATGAAAGACGACAAATTGCTTTTCCCCATAGAACATCTTTATTAGGCCCTAGATCTTAGGACAGCACGGCATCTTCAGGTTGTTTTGGAGATGTTATACTGTCACGAAACGTAGGTCGGGCTAAAAATATTTTCTCTGGAAAAGGAAAGTGTCTTCTTTCATCAGACCGTTGGATGTGAGATAATGGCTGTCTAAGAATGCCGCTGTATTACGTACTATAAAGTTCTCTGGGCATGCGGGGATGATGTTTGAAATTGGTCAACGGTCTTCTTTCATGCCAAAATCCCCTAGAGAAAGGGTTGGCGTCGTAAGTCTTCCAGTCTCGGAAAAGGGTGCCTTCGGAAATCGACCAGCCCAATATGTTCTTCATGGGAAAGCTCCGACGTCATTTATGGCTCCTTTGAAAACTCTTCGCCGTGGGCTTCCCGTGGTGATTCATTTACAGCGATGCGAATGACTCCACGAAATAAAATCGGGAGGGAGGCGAATTTGACGGAATGGCCTGGCTTCAGTCACTCGTATACCGCGCGCAGAAAGCGCATTTTGCGATTTCTGCTCGGGTCACCTTCTCCGAGACATCGTCCAAAATTGTCCACATACGAAGCACTCAGCTGCCCTTAGTCCTCTCCGAAGTGGAACCGGATGAGACCGTCGCACTTGTCGATTTGTACCAGTACAGGATACATCTGTACACACTACAGGATATATCTGGTATTTTCTTTTGAAATGTGGGTGCTCTAATCAATATGTAATTAAGTGATTTTTCCCGTTGTGCTATGCTCCGAAGCATCGAACACTGCAAGATATTTATGGAGCAGAATTTGGCTCCAAGAATTTAAATATTTGCCCATGCTCTTCGTATTCCTTCATTATTTGCTTATATCTTAAGTCCATGCAGTCACTGCGCTAGCTATCAGCTAAAGGATGGCACTGCGTAAGTGGGAGATAAAAAAAAGTATCACCCTGAACTCTCTCTCATGAGTGAGCTTTTTTGACCACTCGCTCGCAGCATGCACACTTCGTCGGAATCGGCCAGCAGTCTCGGAGAATTGCTTTCTCGATTTACCAAAAAAACCCTTGTGCTAAGGGTAAGGCTAAAAACACTCATTTGAAGAGCTAAGGGCATGATTTAATAAAAAATTGTGTTTGTTTGTAATTTTAATATAGAGCCTCGAGATCATCCCGCTTCGCACGCAGTGGTTTCAAATTGCGATTAAAAACTTCCCTCATGTCATGACCCCGGTTCCCATCCTTCACGATTAGTCGGGTAATATTCGAAATTTCAGATGCCTAAAGATAAACATTCATAATTTTACCGAAATTGCCATGGCTTGATACCAAATGTGTTCTTACAGTCGCCCCGCAGCGGCTGAATTATTTCGTGAACCAAAAGTTGGATGTTAGTGCTTTTAAACGGAGGGCACATAATAAAAGGAAATATGTAAACTAAAGCAAAGAAGAAATAAGGCCACAGAATGAAATGTGACAGAATAGTCTGTCAGGGCTGCGTACCTGGTCCTCAGGATATTCTCGTCCTCGTGACTCGCCTTCACACCACATAAAAGTGGTCACCTTGACCAAACCTGTGCTGCCCGCGGGCCCTCCCGCTGAGAGACCGCGGAGCGCCAATCTAAAGCGCGCGGCGGATACAACTCTGGCGGCGGTTTGGGAAATCCAAATTAACCCAAATGAGAGGCCTGTCCACGGCATTATATCGAGTGAACATCTGGAATATTTAATAACTATTAAGCTTCATCATTCGTTCTCTAATAAATAGCTCTCAGGTTGATTGCATTCCTTCTAAAGTAGTATTACGCCGAAAATCTTGTTTTGTAATTTGTCATCGTTTCAGTTAGAGAAATCATTCGCCCGTAAACACTGAAAATAAGGAAAGGTCATTTAGATGACATTAAAGTCATTACTGTTAATCAGATGAAATTACTTCGCCGTGCTAATCATATGTGTTCTGATATTATGGAGGATATCCTTGAGTATCCTTTCCTAGTAATTAGGTTTCATTTTCCATTCCATGCCCTGGAAGTCTATTGTCGAATTTAAGGGGATAAAAAAGGGATTAGAATGGGTTATTTGTTCAGAAACAAACAGAAAGAGGTTGAGGTATGCATTTATTACAGAATAAATGGTTCATCAAAACAGATTAAAGAAGTAAATGCAAGAACTTAAACACGGACTTATGAAGAAGAAATAAATAAATACTTAAGCAGGAAACTAATATGGCGAAATAAACATGGTGGAAAAAAAATATGATTTTGTGATACAGTTGCGTAATGCATTACATCGTACTATATATTTGAAGAGTTTTAATAGAGAGAGAGTGTAATGGTTGGAAATGGAGTGAAAGGACTGTCGATAGGTACGGGAAAAAATACCTTCACATTATCAAATAAGACAGAAAATCATTAATCAAGCAAGAAAAGCTTCGGGCAACATGAAAGAGAATATATTTGGAAGAAATATTTATATTAAGATAAAACACAGTTATTTTAGATATTCTACGAGAATGGAGAAGGAAATAGTGAGCGGATAATCGAATTTAGTCTGGAAGGAAATTTTCAGAATTATATTATGTCATGATAATATATTTTTCAGGGAATGTCCAAAACTTAACTATAATTAGTTCGTACCGACGGAGATGAAACATTTGGCCCTGGATGAGGATGGCAAATACAGGGTGCGGCGTCATAACTTCCTTTTTTGAAAGCGTTTTGCGTTTGAAAGAAGGGAGATATGTGCCGCACGGAAACCTTTGGTAATAAGACCATGGGGGATAGAATAAAATATAAGGTCATCATTTTTTCAGATTAGGTGGAGAAAGTGAATAAAGCAGTAATTGCCAAGAAGCTCAAAATGAGCTAATTTGCGAAATCATATATGCATGAGTCTCATTATAGAGGAAGATATATAAGTTTCAAATATCGATGACTTTAAGTGTGAGTACAAGTATAGTGAAAACTGGGAGAGTGTTAAGTGTAGCTTTAGAGGAGACGGGACATCAAAATGTTAGAAACTATTCGCAAATAAGAAATAGAAACCGGATCTATGCCAGTATCGTAACGAAAAAATTAACATCAATAAAAACTCTGATGTACATGTTTTCCGACCACTCACATGCTCGACTGGCGTCTTCCTTTCTTGCTGCCTTGTCATGAATATTTTTTTCCGAAGTTTCAAGAAACTGCGGGAGATGCAGTGTAGAGTAAGTTTCCTCCATAGATGAATTGGTTAGAGCATCCGCCCGGCAAGTAGAAAAATCCGGTGTTCAAGCCCCGGTGAAGGAAACATTTTTACATTTGTGATCTGCTCAAATTCGTCTTCTTCACCTCTCCTGTGTTCGTCCTTTATATGTGTTCCTATCCCCCTTTCCTTATATATATTTCAATTTGAATGAATATTTATGTATGTATATATATATATATATATATATATATATATATATATATATATATGTATATATTCACTTTCCAAAAGCCACGAACGTGCACAATGAAACTCACTAAATAGTCACAGTAAACACAGAAACCAAAACACACAAAAGAGGGACTCACTAGTTCTCGAATTTTCGGTGGTGCAACCACCTTTCTCAAGAGGAATTAGGAACAGAACTGTTCTGTTCCTAATTCCTCTTGAGAAAGGTGGTTGCACTACCGAAAATTCGAGAACTAGTGAGTCCCTCTTTTCTTTATATATATATATATATTTATTTATATAAACTTGGAAAAGACGCTCTCCGGCGACGCACAAACACACAAACACTAACACAAAAAACACTACACACATAGAAACATAAAAGAAGGACACTTACATTGGATATTTACGTTTCGACGGCACGGCCGTCGTCATCAGAATCTGATGACGACGGCCGTGCCGTCGAAACGTAAATATCCAATGTAAGTGTCCTTCTTTTATGTTTCTATGTGTGTAGTGTTTTTTGTGTTAGTGTTTGTGTGTTTATATATTTATATATATATTTGTATAGATGTTTTAGGTCTATGCGAGGTGAGATGGAAGGATAGCGGGGATTACTGGAGTGATAATTATAGAGTGATATACAGCGGCGGGGACGAGAGCCAACGAGGGGTTGCCATAATATTAAATAAAGGGGTAGGAAGAAGCGTAGTCAACATAGAGCAAGCAACAGATAGCATTTTACTCGTAGAGATTAAAGCAGAGCCGACGAACCTGGTCATTGTTCAGGTATACATGCCACCGAGCAATCACAAGGAGGAAGAAGTCGATAAGATGCACGATGAGTTAGAGGATATAATCGTGTGTTTTCCTGCAGGGAAACATTTGATAGTGATGGGGGATTGGAATGCGACGGTAGGCGAAGGAAGAGATGGTGGTGAGGTGGGCGACTACGGTTTAGGCACGAGGAATGAACGCGGGGAGAAAGCAATTGAATTCTGCAGGAGACGAGGGTTAGTCATCACCAACACATAGTTTAGGCACCACAAAAGGCGTAGGTATACATGGAAAATGCTAGGTGACTCAGAAATGTATCAGTTAGATTATATTATGGTTATGCACAGGTTTAGGAACAGTATGATAAATTCGCAGTTTCCCAGGAGCGGATGCGGACTCTGACCACAATTTATTTGTAATGAAATGTAGCGTCCGTTTCAAAAAGATAACGCAGGGGTGGCGGGTTAGAAATAGAATGTAGAGGCATTAAATGGATTAACAAGGAAGGAGTATCAGCAGACTGTAGAAGAAATCATGGATGACGGTAAAGAGGTGAGTACTATCGAATAAAAATGGGATTGTATCAAGGAAGTGATATCGAAGGCCGCAAAGGACAATTTAGGAACCGTTAAAGGGAAAAGGATAAAGAAACCATGGGTAACGGATGTGATGCTAAAGCAAAACATTAAAATAGGAAGAGAAAAAGTAGAGCAGGTAGAACAGTTTACGTATCTCGGAAGTGTTTTGGACCAACACGGTCAAAGTAGGAGGGACGTAAGGAGAAGAATTGCGCTAGGCAAAGTGGCTTTCTCAAGAAGGAGGGAGTTGATGACGGGGACGTTGAGTAGGGAGGTTAAGAAAAGACTCGAAAAAACTCTTATATGGAGTGTAGCTATGTACGGCGCGGAAACGTGGTCGCTGAAGCAGGAGGATAGACGTAGATTGGAGGCTTTTGAAATGTGGGTGTAGAGAAGAATGAAGAAGGTGAAATGGACCGAAAGGAAAACAAATGATGAAGTACTGGAGATGGTGGGTGAGAGAGAGTTGTTTATTGAGAGAAATCCTATGGAGGCAGGAAAAATGGATGAAAGGCGAATTGAGTGGTAGTGGGATGTTGAAGAGGGTAATAGAGGGGAGAATGTTTGGCAAACGAGGAAAGGGCAGGAACAGGATAGGGATGAAGGGAGGAAGGAAGTACACAGAAATGAAGAGGGACCTAATGTAGAGTAGGTTCCTGGACTGGGTTTTGTTTGGAGTTACAAAATATTTATTTGATAGATGTGTCCATCCAAAAACCTACCTTAACCGGTAGATTACCTAATATTATGTATACTATATATATATATATATATATATATATATATATATATATATATATAATAAGAAATACGTAATAACGATCATTCAACGTTAACTGGACCCGCAATCTTTTCTTCACATTTTCATTTCACCCTCTACATCAGATATGCCAATACATCCTATACATTTATATGTTTGCTGCCCTACGTAGCCCATCTTATTTGGTACAATGTAGGAATCTTAGCGATCCTTAATTCATCAAAACTCTGCAACTCTTTAATTTCAACAATTAACAGAAGAAACTCTGTTACATGAACCCAGACAACATTACGCTCCTTTTCGGCTGGCGTGTAATAACATAAAATTGCAACCATTTCGTAAATAAATATACCGCTTCGTGGTGCATTTGGTTTCTGTTAATAGGTGAACTTGCATTTAAACTTTGCACATATTAAAACTGGATGAAAGAGCATTTTCCCTGCTTGTAACATACTGATGTCACATATTCTATCTTTTAGATTTAGGTAATTTAATTTAGTGTGGGTTGTATCTACTAAGTCCCTCGTAGATTATGATATCGTAGAAATTCACTTGAATGAGACCAAATTCATGATTCCCCACGCTTAAGTTGCTGAGATTTGCCGGAATACTATTAACAATGAACATCGAAAAGAAGGTGTTTTTGGGGCTGACGAAAACAAATATCACAGCAAAAGGGCTTTCCACTCACCGGGTGAATCTCTCGAGTTATTCCGACCGGGTGACTTCGCGTTACGCTCTGGAATCTCATGTGCATCCAACGATCGACTGGTCAACTCAGGCGGCGATGGAGCAGTCCTCAAGAGTGGCGAAGCAGCAGGCGGGGGAACTTGGGGAGCTGCTGCGGGAACCATGGGACAGCATCCATAGAACGATGCAAACAGGTCCACCGAGGGCAGCATGAGGCTGTGGGAAGAATGAAGCCCTCGCCTTTGGAATTGAGCCGGTGACCTGTGGGTATTGCGCTCGTCCTCGAGAAAATTCTGCGGGTGCACTGGATCCACGTTAAATGCTATCGGATAAGTAGCGTAATTAGATGACGCGGGTATGAATGTAGAAGGCGAGGGACAAACTGGAGGTTCCTGGCAGGAATTGAAGGGAGACCTTTCCGGGCATGGCCGTTGCGTGTTAGTGTAGGTGAAAGGATAAAGGTTGCCTTCCATACGTGCGGGCATCAGAGTCTCCAGGGACTTCAACGCTCGGTCCTCCGTGGACGTCCTTCGCCCTCCTCGCTTCTCGGAGTCATTCGCCGCCTTCTCCTTGGATGAGGGTATGTCTCCTGCTCGATTGAGGACTGCCCCAATTATTCCCCTCTCCGACTTCTCCGTGGGGATTTCGCTCCTCGGATATGGGAGGGAGGTGTGCACTGCCTGGAGGGCGTGTTGGTGATGGCGCGTGGGGATGTACCTCGGAGCGCGGTAGCCGGAGTTGAAGTTGCTGAAAATTTGAGTGTTGAGCTGCGACGTGATGCTGACGAAGGGGGCGTAGATGCCGTCTATCGCTTGGGTGACGGAAGCGGCGGGAAGCGGGCACTCGCGGCCCGCGAGCTCCGGGGGAAAGTGGGTGAAGGGCCTCGCGGGGCCGCGGTGCGCCTCGGGCGAGAGTCGCGCGGGAGCGCCCGGGGACTGGGGGCCGCCGCCGTCGGTTTGAATCCGCCTCAGCTTGGAGTCATGCGTTGAGCAGACCAGGGCACCCGCGTGGGCCGCCGGTCTTTTCTCCGGCTTCGGAGTAATCAATGATTCCACGAAAAACGCTCGAGACATCTTCACTCGATTCGCTGATGAATTGTTATTCACACAATAAACTTCGCGGCACGCGATTCACATCACAAGAGCAAAGTCGGTAAAGAAAGGAATTATTCAATCAGAATGAGCACTTCGATGAAAGCCATCTCACGGAAGTTCGTTGCACGGCGAGGTCCCGTGTGGTCGTGTGGCAAATACTCCGCGTATGGAAACCTCTATATTTCGGTAATATTTTGTGGAAAATTAGCACTTCAATATTATGTAAACTATTAGTAACCGGCACCATACGTAATTCACTAACAGATTTATTAAGCATCAATGAAATTTTCAAATTCCACCTAAAACATTAACTGTGCGAAAATTGGGCGATTCGGCCGCGAAGAAGATTTGAATGCAGTCCAAGACGGTGAATGGCGTCGAATGCTGAAAATTCCTAATGACCTGCAGCACGAATCGATCAATCCTCTGTTTCGCACATGTCATCAGCGAGCTGTACCGGAGTCGAAGGCACCTCGACCGGCAGTGCGAGGACGTAGTGGGTCTCCATGCGGGGGACGGGGGAGGGCGATGCGGCGGCGAGGGTCTGAGTGTTCTCGCTGCCCGGGGACGACTGTGGGGAATGATGGAAAGGGAGAGGGATAGAGGGAGGGCCCCTGCCCCCTGGGGGGCCGTTGGTTGGCCAGCCTCCTTGGTCGTGATCCCCCGGTGGTTGGCCGACCTTCTCCGTGTTGGGAGGGGTCGAAATATTTTGGGGCGAGGCGTGCCGCCTAAAGGGTTTTCAAGTAGAGGGGGGATCGGCAAGGGAACAAGCGTAAACGAATCATCTCAGCTCCCTTTTGATAACAGCGAACTATAGAACGAGTTTCAAAACCAAGGGTTCGCCACGAATTGAGCGCTGCGGGGTGGAGCCAAAAGGGTGCGAGAGGAGTAATACTCCCAGCATCATTCGATACGTTGAGAGTTGGTTCGAAGTAAAGAGCAGACACTAGGATAATTGCTTCCCAACTTACACGCATGAAAATATTTGGTATAATTTTCCGTTCATTCAATATTACGGAATGACGATTTCAATACATATAAAACATATAACTATCTTCGAAACAAATGCTCTTCGGTGATTTGAAAATACATAATAACTTTGCTTAAGAATTTTAAAACACAGAAGCACAAAGAAGGGACACCCACATGAGTAGTTTTGACGTTTCAACAGTAGAATCATCAGAATCTATGTATGTATGCATGTTATTATATATTTATATATATATATATATAATGTAATAGAAGTTAGCACTAGTGGACAAAGACAAAAATACAGAAACACTCAAAAAAAGAGACTCTCACTCGGTATCGAATTTTTGTAATCCAAGCCACAGGTGTCAAGGAAAAGGACAGAACTCAGTAAAAGACAGGAGAGGACTCTGTGTATATATATATATATATATATATATATATATATATATATATATATATATATATATATAAATTGGAAAGTAGGTGCAATAAATATAAAATGAACATCTACATAAATAAAACAAAGTTTACGAAGTTATCCAGAAATTGAAAGGCCAAGTTAAGCGTTAAAAAAGGGAGGCAAAAACTAGAACATGTGGAATTGTTAACGTATATCGCCAGTGTTTTGGACAAAAATGTCAAATTAGTAGGGACCAAATGAGGATAATTGCAAAGAAGCTTTCCCCAGAAGAAGAGTATTAATGATAGGGACGTTGAGAAAGTATTTTAAGAAAAAGCCTGTGAAAAATTGGAGTGTAGACATTTCTTCTCCACAAGAAGCAACATTTCTTCTCCACATCCACATTTCAAAAGCCTCCAATCTACGTCTATCTTCCTGCTTCAGCGACCACGTTTCCGCGCCGTACATAGCTACGCTCCATATCAGAGTTTTTTCCAGTCTTTTCTTAACCTCCCTACTCAACGTCCCTGTCATCAACTCCCTCCTCCTTGAGAAAGCCACTTTGCCTAGCGCAATTCTTCTCCTTACGTCCTACTTTGACTACTGTTGGTCCAAAACACTTCCGAGATACGTAAACTGTTCTACCTGCTCTACTTTTTCTCTTCCTTATTTAATGTTTCGCTTAGCCTTTTTTCTTTCTGGAAAATCGCATAATCTTTGTTTTACTAACATTGATTCTCATCCCATATCTATCGCACTGAACCTTCAATTCACTCAGCAATGCTTGCAACCCCTTGGCTGACTGAGCAACTAATGCTTGGTCATCAGCAAACCTAACCGATTTTACGGATTCCCCTCCGACTTTCATTTTTACCTCCAGTTTTTTCCATGCCTCTTTAATCATTTCCTCAACATATACCTTGAACAGCACCGGTGATAATAGGGAAACCCTGTCTTACACCTCTTCCTTAACAATGCCCATCCGGACTCTTCGTTTCCCACTCGCACCTGAGCAGTCTGAGACATGTACAGGCTGCGGATCCAATCCAGTCCCTCCAATCTATTCCTATTTTCTGCAATACACGGATTAATTTTTCCCAAGTCACTCTCTCAAACGCCTTTTCGAAATCTACGAAACAGGCAAATACGTCCTGATTGTATTCTATATTCCTCTCGATTAGTGACCTCATTACTGCAATGGCATCGCGCGTGCCTCTCCCCTTCCTAAACCCAAACTGATCATCCCCTAAGTAATCATTTGCCTTACTCTCTATCCTTTTGTTGATGATTCTGAAAATAACCTTAGCTGCGTGGGATATCAAGCTTATTGTTCTGTAATCCCTACATGATGTAGTCTTTACCTTTTTCGGAATAGGAACTAACACTGATTTCACCAAATCTTCCGGCCAGATTCCTTCCTCATATACACTACGAAACAGTCCATATAGAGTCTTCTTCCCACATTTTCCTAAACATTTCAACAGCTGCACAGGAATGTTGTCTATCCCCACGTCCTTATTTGCTTTCATCTTCTTTAATGGCCTTTCTCTTTCATAGTCGAGTATGCCTGGACCTAAGCTATATTTATCTACGTCATGTTCTTTTTTATGTCTAACCTTGTCGGCCTATGTTCTCTACCATACAGTGTTTCTATATATTCCTTCCATCTCTCTTGGATTTCTCTGGTCCAACTATTATCTTACCCCACTTATCTTTAACTGTTAGCGCAGATTCTTCCCGATAATAACTTAACCTTACTGTATAGCGCACCAATTTCACCCTTCCTCTGTAAACTTTCCATATCCTCGCATTGCGTTTTCCACCATTCTTCTTTTGCTTTATTTGTGGCCCGTCTCAACTTATTGTTTAACTCTTTGTACTTCATTTTGCCTAACTATGTACTTACATTCTTCCATCTTCTTCTCTCATCCATCTTTGCAATCATCTCATCCGTGACCCATGGTTTCCTTATCCTTTTCCAGTTTACGGTTTTATATATATATATATATATATATATATATATATATAAGGAACAATCACATGTTATATCTTGATAATTTCGACTGACTGGAATTCCGTCTTCATCGGAAGAATTCGGAGTTCTTGTCCGTCAAAATTATCAAGATATAAATTGTGAGTGTTCATTTTATGTGTTCTCTTGTTGTGCGTTGCTAAGTTTTTTTATTTAACCCTTCCGTGTTACTTCGAAGAAATCATCTATATATATATATATATATATATATATATATATATATATATATATATATATATATATATATATATGTGTGTGTGTGTGTGTGTATTTATATATATATATATAATATTAATAGTTTTGACTTTAATATATGTACATGTATGTTTGCGTGTAATGTGAACTCAACACTGTAGTGTGTGTACTCTTGCATGAACTCAACTATTTTATTGATTCTTCTGGCGACGAAGTGGCCGCCTCCTTGGACTAAAACTAATACAAAAAACGGATCATACTCTTATATTCATCGCAATATTTTAGCAGATACTTGACAATGGTTAAATCCGTGAAATTTGCTATGCTTTTTATTTAGTTTGTTCTCTATGTTCCTATATATTTCTCTTCTATCATCGAGGCATTTTTTGCTGCCCTGAACGGTTGTTTTGTGTGTTGTATAGATGCATAACGTTGAGTGTGTTATTGAAGCGCATATTGGTGTGGTCAATAAGATCGTTTATTAATGAAAAATTCCACAGGAATGGAGAGATATCATATCGGTAACTTTTTGAATTGCGAGAGGGACGGGAAGCATAAATATTACCGAGGAATTAAATTAATCTCATGTACAGTAAAATAAAGGAAGAAAGGTATTATAAGATAAGATACAAAGTAAAGATATAATATAAATGAAGAATATCTCTACTTTTGATTACCAATTTGGATATATATCTGGAAAGCCAACAAATGATGCATTTTTATCGATTAAAACTATAATTGAAAAGTACCTAAGAGCAACGAAGGAACAACGTCTAATATTTATGAATTTATAAAAGAACCACCAAGGTCCAATAACAAAAGGAAATCCTTTGGTAGGCTTTCTGAGAAAACAAAATACCGATCTGTGAAATTGCCACTTATTTTTACTAATTTTCTGCCGCAATATATTTAAATATGTACATTGTTTAGGTTTTTGGTGAATATTTATCCTTTTCTCTCCCTTATTTTCCCTTGCCTATATCACCTGGTTCTTTCAACTCCTGCCATAAATATTTTCGCTGGATTGCGGAGTATTTATGTATGTATAGAAACTGACACACTGGCTGATTGGCTCATTGACACACATTTAAAGATTTCTGATTAAGCTATAAACTTCAAAATCTCAATAAAGTGACCTGAATTTGAGGTGATAAATAATTATATTTTTCATTGTACTCGTAAACAAAATAAAGCCTTCAACAAAGTCTCTTACGAAAAAATAAAATTCAATAAAAGATATTATGGTATTAATGAGAAAGTGATCCACTGAATTGGTTTAGGGACTGCTTATCAAACTGTAAACAAAAAGCAAACAGCTCCCTAACGCCATCTCCTGGGCAATAAATCGGAGCACTTTGGCGCTTTATAAGATCGCAGATTACAGTGTAAAGTACATTTTCTCGATAGCTCAAGTGGTTAGAGCATCCGCGCGGCAAGTGGAGAGATCTGGTGTTCAAGTCCCGGTCGAGGAAGATATTTCTATATTTGTGATCTGCTCACATCCGCCTTCCCCACCTCTCTTGTGTTCGTCCTTTATGTATGTTCCTTTCCCATTTTCCTCATCTCTGTTTCTATGAATGAATATTTGATCGCCGTATGGCGGGATTTGGTGTTTGAATGTGTGTGTGTATATATATATATATATATATAGTGCCCATCATTACATTCTTGGGAATCACAATTGAGGTGGTTTCCCGTTGCCTTCCTCAATAGTGTTTTTAACGTGACACCATCACTTAATGGCCGCCCCACTGGGGTCAGACGCCTTTGCAGCCGCTTCACTGAGGAACAGACGCTGCGTGGACTACCTTTCGTCTGGCTCCTAACCTTCGACCTATCTGGCATGGGTGACCCTTCCAGGAGTAATTATTATTACTCCCGCCAGCAGAGCTCTAGGGGTCATCGGAACACACAAGCCCTTCCACCTCGACAAGGTTGTAGTCCATGGGAGGGGAAAGGGTAGGAACAGGATAGGGATGTTGGATGGGATGAAGGGAGGAAAGAAGTACACAGAGATGAAGAGGGACCTTGATGTAGTTTAGGTTGCTGGATTGGGTTTTGTTTGGAGTTACAAAATATTTATTTGATAGTTGTGTCCATCCAAAAACCTACCTTAACCGGTAGATTACCTAATAATAATAATAATATATATATATATATATATATATATATATATATATATATATATATATATATATATATATATATTATACATAAATATATATATATCATACATAATTATATATATATATATCATACATAATTATATATATATATATCATACATAATTATATATATATATATATATATCATACATAATTATATATATATCATATATAATTACGGAGAGACACATATTTCCAAGGGAAGGTTCTAAAAGTAATGTTTTTATTTATTACCAAAGTTTTGTATCACCTTTTTCAGAATGAATGTGTATAATGTATGCGGTATTGTGCTACTTTTTAATAATATGTACATATATTTTGAATCAGTAGATGTATAGAAAAGGTTTAATCGAGTTTCTTCGATAGGACGAGAGGCTGTCGTCGTTTTGGTCTTTTAAAAAGGACTGGTACGTAATATAGTGAGTTCATTCCTAAACCCAGGAATGTCTTTGCATGACTCTTATCTTGGGCGTCGCCACAACCGTCTTCCGCCGCTTGAGGGACTCCCGCTCCATAGCCGCACCCAGAGTGATTCCTCGGGTATGAGATCTTTGTTGGAAATCACGGGTGACAACTCGACCCCTCATCTACCTAATATGTGAATTTTACACGCGTTCGGCTTAGTTCAAGGCGACCTTTGTCCTCACATATCAAGCCAAAATTAGGGTTGTTGTCCGCGGCATCGTTTTTATAAAATTTTAATTAAAGTTGTCAAATTATTTGAGCAGAATATATCAATTATTTTCAATGATGCCATTTACGGAAGTTTGTGAAATCGGCCCATGATGTGCTGTGCTCCATAGAATACGCAGTGCTCCGATCGTGGTGTTCCTTATTGTTCGTATACATGTGTCAAGGTGTCCTTCGATTCCACTGCGTTCTCTGCCACGAGTGAGAATGGAAGAATCCCTGCGTCGCACAGTCGAAATTTGCCTAATATTTCGGTCGATCGAATCCTCGCCATGTCGCACTCCGTTCGTCAGCACCTGGAAGGCCCTTTGGCGGACGGGTCCCTTCGCTCCGCCCGGTGCGACGGCGATAGTGGGGCCGACGTCCGCCCCTGACGAGTAGTGGGCGCCTATTGCCGAGGCCCTGCCTAGACTACTCCTTCGAATAGCAACGAGCGGCAGAGTGGGTACCTGAGCTCCTCAAACATTGTGGGCCTCCATCAGGGACACCCCCCCTTGCATCCCCTCGGTGCTATCCCCGGGTGGAGGACCCCTACCAAAGAGCGTGGATAATTGGCGAGAAGGCAATTACCGGGAAGGATGGCACCCTTTGCGCGAATCCCCCCTCGACCACCCCCGTGACTCATCCCTCCCGCCCTCCTCCAGTGAACCCTTTCCCTCTTTAGTCCCTGCACCCGCCTTTGAAGAACGGGGACTGAGCGGAATAATTTAATGTCTGCGGCCCGAGAGATTAATAAGCCTCGTTATTGCAGTGTGCGCGTTTATCGCCGGTCCACGGGTGTATGCGGCGCATCGGGACCCGTGATTTCTTTGGGGCAGGTCTGCTCGCTTCCAACGCGCGACCATGGGCGCGTCGGAAGGGTGCTTGCCTCGAGACACGAAGACACAATGTTCGATGGTTCCCGCCCTCCCCTTCCGGCGCCACCTCCCCTTCCGGCTCACCGACTGCCTCCCACCGCTGCACTCGAGCGACGGTTGCCTTAAATGCATTTTCCCAATTTAATTAAACAATCGTTACGCTCAACCACGGAACTGTTATTCCTGTGGTTTAGTCCAGAATTTCTCGACTAATCGGAACCGAGAGAGCCTTACCATCATTTTGATTGCCATGGGTTGTTTGCCTAAAGTCGTCATTTGTTTCTCCACTTTCCAAATCACTGAAAACCAGTGCAGGGAATGAATTTCTTAGATGTCAATTATTTTACTTACTACAATAAACTAAGTGGTATATACTTGTATTTCCCAGATGAATCGCATTACATTGATCGTCCCGACGCATCGTGGGTTTTCGTTCATCAATTGTGCACAAATACGTGATTTCGTTTCCCCGTGTTTCCTTTGTTTTTCTCACTCGATTAAATTAATGTAGTGCCAAATTGAGTCGTGAATATAATTTCTACTCCTCAGAATCAGTACTTAAGTAGTCGTTCTAACGTCTCACGTGCGTCGCGATCGTATATTTGAGGGTTTTTCCGCAAATTACCTAAATGCTAGGGGTTCAAGTGGCCCACTTTTAATCATTCCTCATTGTCCTTTTAGTAATTCACAGGATACACTAGTGGATGTAATTGGAAGAGTTTTTTTTGAGGTTCAAAAGAACAAAACGACGGCCGACAACTGGAATGGCAGTCGGAACTCTCTCTCTCTCTGTCCTTATGTTGGCGCACTCATTGAGAGGAAGGTCTCCTGTGATTCCCAAGAATGGTTTGGTGAAATATCACCGTTGGGGCTTTGGGGCATCCATTTCCTGGACTCGAATCCTCCAGTGAGAGGATGAGAACGTGCTCTCTCCCCGCTTACCTCAAGCACTCACTTTTCTTGACAATTACGCTATGAACGAAAACTAAACAAATGATGCCAGGAAATATAAGAAATGAAAGATATTGGGTTAGCCTTCATTTCGTACTAAGTAATAACTTTCTTGATAATGGTGTTTTTTTCAATTTCAAATTGTTTTTATTAATTAATCGACCATGTCAAGATTTCTTGTTTTCACAATTTTTCGAAACCATAGTCGATTAATTTTTAAGATATAACATGAAATTTTAGACATTTTTATTCAATTACAATGATTGAATTACGTGCAAACGTGTGATAAATGCGTAAAAAAATAGTTCTCATAAAAATGCATGCTAATATTTTGTAGGTTGATGCCATCTGGCCTCGACAGGATCCTCGCCAAGGGCGAGCGTTTAATTCGAGGATCGTGATCACCATACTTCTATTTTTTTTACATAGTACCCTGAAAACCACCCCTATGGTGTGTGGCAGGGGGTGATTCGTCGAGATACGTTGACACCTACGATGTGCGAAAGCCGTTAGGCAGATGGCAACCGTCGTTGGTCCTTCCTTCATTCGCACTTTCACGTTCGGCCGAGTCAATCGCGGCGACACCCATGGATAAGGGGCGCCTTGCCAGTCGTCCTCTGCGGCGTCGCCCTGACAGGGCGCCTCCGCCGCCGGCCGAGGGACTTTTACCCAAGCGGTGAGGTCCAGCTGGGCCGTTTGAATCTCATTAAGCAACTTCATAATGAATTCTTATTTTTCATTGGCGCGACTCCTTATTGTTAACTTTTGATTGGTATTGCTTCATTTATCGCCCGAACTCTTACCAGCAGCATTGTTATTATTTAATTAAGTTGGTCAACGTATTCAAATCATCATAAATCAGCATGTAAATGTACTAGGAACGTACCTACGGTCGTGAATCAATGAAAACAAGATAGCCAAGACTGTAAAAGGCTTTGGCTATCCAAGGCTTGGTTTACGGTCTTGGCTATCTTGTTTTCATAAATCAACATACTTAAATGAAAGAAGAATATCTAAATCGTAAACTAAATATGTATTTTTAAGAAATAATTTATCTGTAAGTAGTGGTCTTCATACTAATGCTAACCTAATTGGGACACTTGCCGTTGAAATGCGTTTCGTGTTTGCAGTAATTATTTAGTGGACTGTGCAACTTAATTCTTCATTAATTTTCAAATAAACATAATTCACTATTTTAACAGATATGTCGAAGAAAAGCATTCATAAGTCAATCAACGGAGAAAGTGGCGTATACAATTTTAATATGAATAAATGCTAACCTGCAGGCTCTAGCTATTCTATTTACTTTTCCATGTTCTGATGCCTTTCCCTGCATTACTCAGAGTTTCTCGTTTCCATCAGTGCGTATTAACATCTTTGCAACAACTTTAATAGCTATCTCGCAGCACATCTTGAATTTCCTTCAGTGATCGATGTACATTCCCATAAATGATTCTCGGCGCGTCACTTAAATTTATGGAAATCAATTTAGTTTTGCTTCAATGTTGATCATATAATTACTTCAAATATTTACCGTATTAATCTAGTTTCTTTAATTCTATCGCTAATTGATATGAATTGCTGAAAAATAAAGATGCGCCAGGTTCTTTGACACCCTATAGCCTATAGCCTATACCTATAGCAAGGGGGGGCCATATTCAAGCCCTTGCTGGGGAGCACTCCTAAAAAGCTTCCGACCGGCGCATTCTTGGGAAATATTAAGATGTAAGGGTCTAATAGTAACGTTTAATAATTAAGAAGTCCCTACGAGGAGCGAGCATATCTGTTGAGACGTCCTCCGCATAACGTAAGCAACATATCATTGCAGACAAATATGAAAACGCTTCTGTATGATAAATACTTGGCATGCAATTACGAAACCCTTTTGGCTGTGCACCAGAGCACGTACAATGAAACATAAACAGCTGAATGAGCCAAAATTCAATATCAGGGTTTTAAAATTGGCAGTCTTTGTCTTCTTCGTCTTCTTTATTCTTAGTGATTCGTTCTGCAATGGTTGCGTTATTTCGTATTCATTTACATAACAGTGGGTGAAGTAAAAAGAGACATTTCAAGCGTGATATGGTGGAATGACATGATTAATTAAAATTAGCAATTTTCCAGGAAAATTGCTAATTTTAATTTATAAAAGTGGGTGAAGTGTTCAGAGCCAGGAATGGAACGTCCCCATTTTTGCTTTTTTGCCCAGGCTTTGAAAGACCTGGAGGAGTGACACCGCCCTATATTAACATTTGCATAGGCCTTTTATTAATCGCCAAGTAAAGATCGTAATTTTCGCCTGTTGTCTACTTTGGGTAGCATACCATATTGAATCTTCAGTGGCACTTCGGTTCCAAATGTTAAATGAAAATCACTCGCAATTTGAGAATGTATTGTTAACCCAATCGTGCCGCGGTAGGAGAGACCATGTCAATAAAATTAGAGGGATCAAGTGTAAAACAGATATATTTAAGGTGCCATTTTTTCCACTAACGCCAAGGGATCAGAATAACATTATCCGACCGCGTTAGATTCATATTCAGGTCAAAATTAGTCTGGTCTGTATTCACCCCCTGCCACACACTCTAGCTTGCAGGGTGTTAAAATAAATTTAAAAATTGTACTTCAAGCGCATAGCGTTGCCACTCGGAGGAGAAATTGAAACCCCCGCGTCATTTTTTCTTAGAGTAAGTTAACGCCGGCTCCGATTTTTTCTCGATCCTTCCGCCTCTTAAGGCATTCCTCACCTAACTGCTTTGCATTGGGCCGTTGGCCTCAGCAGTCCTGCGTTACACGCAACGACTTAACCTCTTCTTCTTCGTATAGCGAAAGAATCAGTCGTTTGATTTTTATCTTAGGGTGAGGCTAAAGAAAAGCGAAGAGTTGAGACTCGCGTTGGGCGCTCGCCGTTTGACGTGGTAGGGCAGGGGTGCCCCGCCCCTCTCTGCCCTCTCCCGAGGGAAGGACTTTATTTGACTATGAAAGGCTCGATCGAATATGTTCGTGCGACAGACATGCCTCGGGAGGCTCCTTCCGTTTCACGTGTCGCGGTCCCATTAAGAGTGCAGCTGAGCATCGTCGGAAGAAGGCCCCCAGGGGAAGGTACGTCAAAGAGTGTCGTCGACCCTTTGGAAGAGGCCCTTCCTCTCATTAGTGGCCTTTTGTGGCTCATGACAAGTGATTTACTTGGACACGCCGTATTAGAGAGGATGGGTGAAGAACCTTGCGGTGCATGACGACGGCGAATCACAAAAGCAACCGTCATTCAAATTACTTTTCTGTAGGTCACTTTAATGACTTAGAGAAAGAATCGATCTCGGGCAGATCCACTTTAAGGGGAAGTAAATCTCTTTGCCGCACCCTTTAGTATTTTTTCCTTTCGCATCGGGTGACGGAGACCTCGACTCTGAGGTAAATGATTTCGGTATCAATCAACAATCTTGTAATTCTCTTAATGGGGTGTTTAATAATACAATGCGTGCGACAGAGCCGCAGTGATTGTGTACACATTCATTTCCGAGGAGCACACTGAATAAAAAAGGATCGCGGAAAGAAAAGGTCGTAAATGAGAGAATGGGCAATGCGCTTGCTTGCTGCTCTGGGAGAAAGAGCCGGGGATTTGAACGGGTGTGCGGGACGGTGGGCAATTCCAGCCGGAGGAGAGTTCGACGGGCGGGAAGAAGGCGATAATCGCCGGATCGGGGGTTGTGTGATTCTCACCACCGATTGATGGGAAATGAGAGAAAGATAAATGCGCTTGTGGGGATAGGGGGCCTTGGTGTCATCTCACAGACGTCGCCATCTGCTGTGTGCCCCCACCATCCCACACTCCCAACAGATCTTTTTCATTTCAAAGTGAAATTAAAATTAATAACTATAGAAAGAGCGAGGGTTCACAATTGTACCTACTGGTGAGTTCTCACTTTGCCTAGTGAGTTTGGCCAGAACAAAACCATCGGTGCCTGGTCGAGTAATCCAATCCTATTAGTTCCACGGACCGTGGGCGAAATCCAAAATGCTGTTGATGGCTTATAAATTTCGTTGTTAGCGCTAGGTGCGGATTGAGTCGATCAGTGATCCTCCGGCGACTGCAAAACTGAACATAAGGAAACGCGTAATACGAAATTGCGAAATCCATAACCTAGGCGGCATTCCACGACCACGATGAACCCACGACCTTGGTTGAGCCTGGAGCGCGACATTTATTCTACCATGGGGTAACCGTTCCTGTAGATATCATTGCAAAGAGCAAACTGCCGCTCCATTTTTTGAGTCGTATGACCGTTGTGTTTGCGACTGAACGAGTTTCCACTGCGTCGTAGGCTGTTAAAATTGGGGCGAGGCTGGGACGGGTGGGCGGGAGATTCCAGTCGGCGGAGAGTTCAGCAATTTGGTGGTCGGGAGGTAGGCAGTCAACGCGGGATAATGAGTGATTGTAATGATAATGAATGAAAGGCATTTAAGTCTATTTTGGCACTTGGGCGAAGTGCAAGAACGGATGAAGGAGTGCCGGTGCTTCCATTATTTGGTTTCGAGTCGAGTGAAGGGTCGACGAGCACGCCTTAATGCTGTACTTGTAAACCTTTATCTTGCTAGATATTATGATTCTATGATGATATTTCTATTTTTAAATCTTTAAAAGCATGGATTAAAAATCGTTTTGACTAAATATTTGGCAAGTATTGAAACGGATAAATCATCTGCATTTGTACTCGGAAAAACGGAGTATGGCACGGAGGCAATTCCAAATGGAAAGTAACGGCGAAAGTCACATTTATGAATACAGAATCACAACACTGTTAGTGGATTCATATGCACGACTTTTAAAAGGAAAACAATTACATAGGACTTCAAAATCATCAACGTTTTATTGCAGTAAGTCTCGTAGACCGAAGCTACACTCTCACCCTCAGAATTTATGAGTTTAAGGGAGGAAAGAAATGGCGATGTAGCCGACGTGCAAGCAACTGAAGGGAATTATCTCCATTTCATTGAGGATGATGCAAAGAGGAATACCATAATTATATGAAAATAAATTAAAATTAACACATGCGCTGAATAGTTTGACAATCTTTAGTTTTATACTTCAAAGCCTTGAAATTATGTCAATTGGCATAGCAGTGTGGTCAAGCAATGTCTTCCGTTATTCGAACAAGATATCGAATCGGAAGAGAAAATAACCCTTTAAATATTTATGCTCTGCAGCTACACTTGCTTTGCAGCACTCTTGAGTGGGAGGGAAGGAGGAAAGAGATGTAGCCGACGTACAAGCTACCGAAGGGAATATTCCCCACTGCATTGAAGATGGCGAGAAGAGGACTACATTATGATAGGAAGAAAGGGGATCTCTTCAGACCTAAATGTCCGAGGAGGAGGTTATAGTCTTGTTGCTTCAAGCAAAGAACAACGGAAAGCCTGCGGCAAACTCTCCTTACAACGGGTGCAAGTCATTTTCATTTATTACTACATTAATTATGAGGGAGATGCAGGCGAGCTAAAAGTGCAGCATTGCTAGCTGGAGTAGAGAGGATGTGTGCGAAGTAAGACAGTACTTGCTTAGTTCTAGTAGGTTTCCTACGAGAACTAAGCAAGTATTACTGTCGTAGCGGGCATCGAAAACCGTGGCATGCATGCCTACGGTTCCAGCGATCATAGGAGAAATTAAATGCACGTAAATATGCAAATATGGTTTTCACGGAAGTCCTGGGAACCACTGGAGTATAAACTAGTGTGCAAACGAGAAGAAAATTCGTACGAATATTAATTAAAGAACACAAATATATCTCATTTTATTACTAAATAATGTATTAGGCAAGAGTGCGAAATTAATATAGTTTAATCATTTAGGTCCGATGACAGGTTCAGGAAAATAAGTCAACAGTAAATTCTCTCACAAACTATAACAATGAAAGACTAACCAGTATTTTATAAAAGGCCAACTTACTGAATTTCTTCTTTCCTTTTTACCATGTCATTTCCAACAACCAATAGCCGAAAGATAAATTTGGCATTGTGAAATAGAACATTTTCTGAAAATAATAACTCCGAGCCCTATCAAATACCAGTTACCATATTTAAGGAAATAGCTTTGAAAATTACGACGCGTCTAGAGAATATATCATGCAAGATCTTGAAGTATATATTTTTAAGTTTGATGATGAGGAATCTCGAAAGGAAAATCTTTTCATGATAACGACATTGTCTCCGTGGTTAATATTAAGGTGCTCTTTCTTTTGTCTGCGACGCAATGTTTTACCTGAGGATAAAGTAGTATTAGCAGATGCCCTTAATGCCATACAAAGTTGGTTCGAAACATGGCAATTAGAATTAAACTTTAAAAAGTTAATGATGATGGATTTTTGAAATAGGAATAGTGGGCCTCCGTCGAGAAATCAATAGGATCGATCTTATTTTCGGATTACTAAGAATTGAAAAATTTTCCCCTCAGTTTTCCTTTCTCGACGGACAAAATGCAAGTCACTTCACGTGAAGCCGTTTAGAGACCAAACAAATTTGTTACATTATTGAGGGTATAATTGAAGGCATACAGTAACTGACATGCTGTTACATAAAAATATTAAATTTGCGGATAAAAGTGGAAATGGAAATGCGCATTTAAAATGCAAAATCATTGAATTGGATTATATTAAATTTTATTTCAGTCAGTTTGTCAAACGGGATAAAATTATATCTTGAATTTGAAGACGCTGAGTAATATCGAAACAGGTATTTTTGTGAAAGTTGGCCGATTTTGAGGCAGTGTATGTTATTAATGTGGAATATCTCGGATAAATGACATGAATTATCGGATGAGCCATTTGTTGGGAAGTAAAAATGCGAAGTTTGACCTTCCAGATTTATTAAAGCATTTATGGCCAGCTTTTTTCGACTTGAGCCCAGCGTGTGACCTTAAGGTTTTGGAAGCTGAAGTTGCAGAGTTGATGCTTATGACTGCGGAGCTCATGCCATATAAAAAACCAAAATATTAGCAGGGTCTATCATCTCAGGTATTTATTTCTATCAGTGAGACCTTCACGCTATACACACTCTCGAAGTAAGCATACTCGAGGCGATGGTCAAGTTTTCCACCCTGATCGGGCAAGATTCTTCGGCGTTAAATTTGATACCCCGGTCGTCAAGAACATCTTTAATAGTTCACATGTTGTTAATTTTTTCATGTAAATTAAGACAAAGGAAATACCACACTATCCTATATCATTTGAACTAAGAATTTGGAATAACCTGGTATTTAATATAAAGACGTCCAAGAAGGAAGAGAAGTTTTTTATAAGCTGAAGAAATACTAACTTCACTTTTCATAGTACTACAGCTGTGTACTCTTACATTAATATCCTCGATGGAGAATGAACTTCGCAATTTGTACAACTGAACTCTATAAGGGATATGTAAATATTGGTGTATTCAATTGACACGTTTATCGCGAAACTAACTTCGTTCTTAGGTTTCAGCGGCGTTTATCAGTAGAATTTCTCTCTATTTTTCGGGTCTTCACCGTGTACGCTGTACCATTGTTGACATCGGACATTTCCACCCAATCAGACAACACTTTCAGCCCGAAGACGCTGGTGGGAAAGTCAGCGAAACTTGCCAACTATGTCAGCGTGCGTGGTTAGGATCAGAAAAATGGAGGGAAACTCTACGAAATTAACTTGTCCTTGTGTATCAATTGTTACATCTTTCGTAAAAATAGATTTTAAGAACAATGATTTCTAAATTTAGCATTCAAGAACTCGTAGTATTACATTTCAAAGATGGCATTCGTAAAAGAAAGACAATAAACTGAAAGTTCCGTTAATCCGGATGCCGTCCTTGCCTCTCCACGCTCACGTTTGTCCTCAATTTGAACGCTGACATCCATGGGAGTGGTTGGCGGTGGCGATCGCAACGGAGCCCACGCACCAGATCACTCCCGCACATTGTGATGCGGGAGTGATCTGGTAGCGTGATCAGTAACGTCCATTTGATCGCCGAATCACGGCCTTTTCTTGAAATTGTCACGTCAAATATTTAGATGAGAAGGGCACTTAGGGATATTTCCTCCTTCGGCCATCATTCTCCAGCCCGTCCCCGCCAGGAATTCTCTCGGAAGTTGTCATTCTTTCACCACAAATGATTCAACCCACTCCACTCGGAATTTCAAACAGTCCGTCGTTTGTCAAAGGTTTACCCTTCGACCGTTAATAGATTTTCAGCTCCGCGGACTCAAATGACGACACTTAACAGTCGAAGAAAAGAATAACAAAACAAAATTAACCCTTTACTCGTAAATCTGTCAGGGCGGTGGATATGCGAGTCCCGGTCGGATGCATTCAAACGTCCGGGCGCATGATTTGCATCGCGGCTCTTATTAATTCCTTCTCTCCTGTCTCCGAGGGGGGGGGGGCGGGGGGCGCGGCACCATCGCTTGACTTGTCGTCGGTCGCCGCCGGTCTGAAATTGTTTACACGACATAGGATTGGGTCGTCGCGAGAGAGAGAGAGGCTTGGGAAGGTGGAGGGGGTGCCGGTAGAGCACGGCGAGCAGTCGTGGTCCATTGTGCGCCGGGTTCCACTTGAGTGTGCAGTGGCCGTGTGGAGGAAAGAGGGTCCTCCCCCTTTGAGAGGGGTCCTCTCCCTCCACCTCGCCGCCCTACGCAGGAGCAGTGCGTGCGTGCGGGCCCAGGGGAACGGAGGGGGGGTCAATCGAGGGAGAAGCGTCGTGTCTCGGGCGGAGGCTCGCAATCGCTGTCTGCCCAATCCATCGGCGACGGCGCTTTAAGGAATCGAGACTCTTCCACCTCAGGTAGATGTGAACACGATGACAACTTTTAAGCGGGTTATTTAGATGGATCAGGGAGCACTCCAGTTTAAATCCCCCAAAATTTCGGGGTGTATTAGGACGCCTCGGTAGCTCCACTGGCTAAAGCACTCGGCCCAACGTTGAGGGCCGTTTGAGGGTCGCTCATGGTGAATGATTTTTCCACCTTGAAAATTCACATATTAATGGTTGACTCCCTTAAGACCTACTGTCGCGGCATCTCCTGCAGTTCTTTGAATTTAGCATTTCAGTGGTTGGAATGTTCTTCAATTATTTATATCGGTTCAACGAAGTCCATGGAAATTATACATCTTCAGTACCTTTGACGGACTGTAGCAAACTTGTTGTTCTTTTCGCTTCCCCGACGAAGTTTTCGTGAATTATTCCAATTTCAAAGGACACTTTGGGCATTACCGCTATCTCTGTCTCCCAAAATGTTTCAACTGAGTACCCTCCCTCGCACTCGGTCCCGAGCATTTTCTTTCATCTTTGCCTGCAACTTCTGTCATTTTTATCCCATCAAGTATTCCAATACTTCTTCTTCCATTCCAAGTTTCTCATTCTTAGCCTTCCTTCAATTTTCCCCTCCATGGTTCTTCTCAAAAAGGGATTTCGGCGTGATATATTATCCAAACAAGATTCCTTTCCCATTTTGATTTCCCTTTAGCAATTTACTTCCCTTTCCTTTCCATATCATTACTAAGCCTCTCAGTTTGCCTTACCTATGTATTCTTCTCCACGACCATATTTCAATACTTTTCAAGTACTTACCATCTTGGTTTTTGAACGTACATTTCATTGCTGTAAAACACCTCATTCCACATATAACATTTATCAAATCTCTTTTGTCAGTTCTATTGAAGTTCTACTTGCTCTTAAAGTCCTTTCGTCTTTTCATAAACTTTCTTACCCATACACATATCCCCTTCCTTATTCCCTAGGTTCAGCTTACATTTGAAGTTACTAAGCTTCCCAAATACTAATAAATAATGGATAGCTGCAGTTTTCCACTAGATATCTGGTGGAAAATTGCTACTATCCGTTATTTATTATGTTCGATTTCCACCTCATTAAGCCTAATATTCCTCAATAACCCCTCTCTCCTCAATATTCCCAAATAACTAACTTTGACTTCACTAACCCAATAGTTTTTCATTCTATGGATATGTTAATGTTTGCTTCATTCTCACTTTCGCTCAACACTTTTGTCTTTTCGATATATACATTCATTTCAAATTCATTCCCTACTCTTTAATTACTCTCTCCATTCCATGCTGAAACTCCTTTTCTCATCCTAGTATTACTGCTCGATCATTTGCATATTTCACCGCCTTTATTCTTTCTACTCCCACCACAACACTTCCTCTTTTTTCTTATTGGTAAGCTATTCATCATTAATGTTGAAGAGAGTTGTGACAGATTCTTGACTGATACCCCATCCGTTCGTATGTTTTCCATCATTTTCTACTTCTACCGTCACTTCTGTTTTCCATGCAGTTCTTTCTTAATCATTCTTTTTTGCCTTACCTTATTTTACAGGCTGATTACCTTCCAGGCCATACCAACATTTTAAAATCCTTTGCCGAAACCTCCACCTGACTGTTTACAATAATTGATCCCAGAAGGTAAAATATATATTCAAGTCCCGATTCTCATTTAAATATGTTCGCATATGATCCGTAGGCATTTAATAGCATCTCGGGTTTCTTCGTCCTTTCTGAATTCTAACCGGTTCTCTCCCATATTCTCTTTACTTTCCATTTTTATTCTCCAATGTAAGAGCCCTGTTCCAGATTTTGTAAAATTATCAATAAAATTGATTTTATTATCAGTACTTTATCGAAAGAGTCGTTCTTCCATTTTACCCGACATATTCACTTTTCATGATTCATCTTACTGTTGGTAATGTGAGGTGACCGGAAGGGATAAATGGAGAAGGCAGAGGATCGTCAATATTATACTTGTTAGTATGATCGTTATTGCGGAGAGAGAGAGAGGGAGTGGGTGGCGCATTAGCCCCCGCGTTGTTGCCCACGGCCGGGCATGCTGCAGGCAAGGTGGTAAATGACTTTTTTGCTCTGCAATAACTTTAGAAAAGGTTGGGATGAGAATTTGGCATGGAAGATAATTTTTCCAGGCGAATGGTAAGGCCATAGGGGCTGCACCATGGGATGCTGCAAGTAAATGAACAGAAGTGAGCGCTAAATGGAGAGATCCTAGGGATTTTGTTGCCCACAGAATGTTGCTTAGGTCGTTCGTCGAGAAGACTCGGATCGGAACTTGAAAGAAAAACCTGAAGGTAATTTTTTATCATTGAAAATGGAGGAAATGGAGCTGCTATATAATCTTTTCAATTGCATGTGTGACAGGAAAAAAGATTGTGATGAATTAAAATGTTTAGAATTAGGCATTTTAGAACGAGGAGGAGTATTCTATGCCATCGGAGGCAGAATTTTATTGTTAAATATTTTTCTTGGACCCCCGCGTTTAATGGGGGCTTTTAAATATATTTCTGGTGAGAAGGGGCAAAATATGCAACAAATTCCTCTCGGGTCTTACACCGGGTTCAAGCTCTCCACCTCCGCCCTACGTTTCGACGACCGACTCTCTTAACATCTTCGGAGCTTCTGATACCCTGCGAGTCGGACGTCGAAACGTAGGGCGGAGAAGGAGAACTCGACCCGAAGGAAGAACGGAGAGGAATTCATTCAGAAGATACGCTGGGAAAGCGCCAGATCCTTCATACACTGACAACACTGAATATTCTAGTAGAAAAAGTACTTGAGAACCTTTTGAGAGCTAAATTTCCAGGCTGGCGACATACGAAAAAGAATTGCACTAGGTAAACAAGCTTTCACAAGGAAGAGGGAATTGATGACAGGGACGATAAGTGGGGATATTAAGAAAAGGCTCATTAAACTTTGGCATGGAGCGTGGCTATGTACGGCATGGAAACATGATCATTAAAGGAGAATGATATCTGTAGATTGGAGGCTTTTCAAATGTGGGTGTGGAGAAGAATGGAGAAGGTGAAATGGACCGAAAGGAAAACAAACGAGGAAGTGCTTGATAGGGTGGGCGAGGAGAGGAGATTGGCGGGTGAAATCATTAGGAGGCAGAAAACATTGCTGAAAAGCATATTAATCGACAGAGGGGTGTTGAAGACTGTAATTGAGGGGAGAATGTTGGGCAAACGAGGAAAGGGCGTGAATAGGATAGTGATGTTGGATGGAATGAAGGGAGGAAGGAAGTACACAGAGATGAAGAGGGGTCTACTCTAATGTCGGATGCCAGATAGGGTTTAAAAGTAGATGAGAGGATTCTCTCGGTACCGTTTGGTAGCTTGTATTCATCAAAAACCTACTTTAACTGGTAGATAATAACAAAAATACATATTTCCCTATTATCTCTACCTTCCCCAATTATATGTAACCTTCCTTAATTATCTTTTTATATCGCTTACAGTGTGTATACTATTTCATTTTGTTCTGATCACAATTACCTGCCATTATTTAAATAGAAAGTCATTCGCTTCCCTAACGCTGAGATTATGTTACATCTATGGTTTCTATCTAATTAATAATATCCAATTCTTTCTGGTCCTAGTCTTTTGCCAAATTCCCTGTTAATCCTCATTACGTCCTACCGTATTATTTCCACCTTCTTTTACACATCTTCTTAATAGGTGGATTTCTCATTTACTTTTATTTACTTTAGTACCCTGCCAGCCACCTATGAGGTGTGACAGAGGTGAATACCCACCAGACTAATTTTAACCCGAATATGACCCTACCAGGGGTGGATAATATTATTCTGATCCCTTATCGTTCGTTAAAAAATTGACATCTGTTCTACACTTGACCTTTCTAATTTCATTGACATGATTTCGCTTACCGTAGTACGCTGGGGGTAATAATCATTTTCTGCATCACTGCTAAAGAGACGTCCTTCCCATTTATGCAAGAGATTTAATCTGTAATTTAACCTTTCACTCCGTGAATGATTCCCACCCTAGCTCCTCTAATATTTTGGATATGCTACTAAGTTTATCATAACAACGTTTTACAAATCTAGCTCCTCTACGCTGTACGCGATCCAACTTGGCGATCAATCCAATTTCGTGAGGATCCTATATACTTGCAGCATATTCTATATGAGGCCTAACCAGCGAAAGATAACATTACCTTTTCATCACATTTACCCAGTACTCTCCTAATAAATCCTTTTTTCTTTGCTTTTCCACGTATTTCCCGTATATGTTTCACCCAGAAGACGTCGTGAGTGAGGGTAAATCCTAAGTATTTAATCGAGACATTCCATTTCGGTGTTTCCGATGCAGTAGACGTTCGGGAGGGAACTGCTCTTTTCCAAAATGCCATCACTACGCACTTTTTTACGATTAACTCCAATTGCCAAGTGTCGTACCAGCATTGTTTCGCATCAAGGTCATCTGATAAAGCTGCTGTGTCCTCAGGATCACGGATATCACGGTAAACCATGGTATTTTCGGCAAATTAACGCATCTCACTTGTAAATACGAAGTCAATGTCGTTAACGTGAAGTAGGAATAAAAAAGGTCCGATGACACTTTCCTGGGGTGCACCTGAAGTAACATCTATTGCGTTTGAGCCAACTCCATCTATTCATCTCTCCACTCTTTGTACCTGACCATTCAAAAAGTTTTTAATCCAACTCCGGATATTTTATCTGTGCCATATGCTATACACTAGCATATATCTCTTCATCAATTCCCTCCTATTTTAATCGCCATCTTTAATTCGTTGAAAGACCTTCGTTTTTACAGTTTCGGCGGTCTCTGCTAATCCATATTTCAAAGAAAGAAAATGATTTCGAAGTATGGGAGAGACTTGGCGTCGGAATCTCCGAAATGTATATTGTAATAATTCCGTAACGTCACCATTAACGTAAAAAAATCTTCTACATAATGATATGGGAATATTATATTAATAACACACGCCAACAGTGGTTTTGGTGCCGGAGCTTTTAATGCTAATTTAAAGAACAATTGGGGTGCTGAATCCAATGATGACACTAGTTTTTTCCTATCAGCTATAGTTTTCAATATATAGATATGTTGTTACTTACGTAAAAAAATCTTCTACATGATGATATGGGAATATTATATTAATAATTATCTCATTGGCCTACAATATAGAAATATACATAAAACTTATTGACAGTTTATTGAAAATAAAAGAAACACCGCAGAGTGGTTATAAATTAGTATACTTATAGATTTATTTAACTTTGAAAATTATTTTCCGGAATATATCAAATATTAAAACAACTAATCGTAAGATGTGCCATATCTAAAAAAGTAGAGCTGTTAAATAAATACGGATTTCATATTTGGATTCAGCTCTACAAATATAGTTAAAATCATCACAAAGATTCCCGGCACCAAAAAAAATTTTTTTTGTAGGCCTGTGTAATTATCTCATTGGCCTACAATATAGAAATATACATAAAACTTATTGACAGTTTATTGAAAATAAAAGGAACACCGCAGAGTGGTTATAAATTAGTATACTTATAGATTTATTTAACTTTGAAAATTATTTTCCGGAATATATCAAATATTATAAAAACTAATCGTAAGATGTACCATATCTAAAAAAGTAGACCTGTTAAATAAAAACGGATTTCATATTTGGATTCAGCTCTACAAATATAGTTAAAATCATCACAAAGATTCCCGGCACCAAAAAAAAATTTTTTTGTAGGCATGTGTAATTTAAAATGTAAGATATCGCCAGTGGAGATAGCTAAACAATCAAGCGGAGAATAACTGGAGTTTATTGCTTGTAATCTTCATTTTAAATGAATCAATGATGTCTGAATTAAAACTCAAAACATTTTAAATCTCTCAACTCAATCATTCAAAGGATATTCTCCGAAAGTGTAAATAATTATTCGAAGGAATTGTTTCGTACCTTGTGGTTACTTCTCCAAACCGGGACGACATCGGGAGAAATGCAAGAAATATTCGTAATCGTTCCTGGAACTGATAATCATTCATTGACTAAATGAACAAAACATCAAATGGGTGACCTAAACTGAGGAGAAAGAGAAGAAGGTTCGCATTCAGTTTCCAAGCGATTGCGTAATCATTCTGGAACAGCTACTCCGGGAGGGTGCGACAGAGTCTCCTCGTCTCGAGAGATACGAAACGAGCGGTGTTTCCATCCCTCTTCCTGCATCCCTGTTCCGCTAATTCATAGTCATTCCTAAATTCCCTAAACATTTGAAATACTTGCAAAATTCACGTGGTTTTATCACAAATGGTCGTGCTCACGTCATGATATGAAATTTGTAACGTGTGACAGCAATAGAATAGAGTGATTCATGTTAGATGAAGGCAGAGTTCCGTAAATCTACACCCTACGCAACGTGTGGTGAATTGACCACATTATAACGGGACATTAATAAAGGAGGACATTTCTTCATTCCCTACGCGCCATCTGTAATTTTTTCGGAGTATCTGGTCCTTGAAAAATCACACAGCTTGACTGAGGGTGGCCAGAAGTAATACTCGGATTCGAACCCGGGCCCTTCGATCAGTGGCCAGACACTCTTTCTATTAAGCTACCTTCCCTCTAGCAATGAGGAATTTTTATTAATTCAGAAGAGATAATTATGGTTATTAAACCGAGATTTCATAAGAATCAAATTTTTAAAAATCTATCGAAATTCACATCCACTCTCTTGAAAGAGGAAGAAACTTTCAGCTCTGTTAGTTTAGAACCGGATGTGGAATCGTCCGTAAACCTTAAATCCACTTGCATTTCATCCGTTTCGAATAAAATGGTACGGTTATGAATAATTGAAGTCAAAAGTGATGCCAAAGGAAGAGCGCGCTGTCTACAACGTAGGCATTGCTTCCGCCGGAGAGCACGCCACTCACCCCCCAACCGCTAGCCCTCGAACAGCACCCCGTCCTGTACACCGCCCCCCTTCTGCCTCCCCCTCTCTCCAAGCCACCCCGGGTTCCCCCTGGGGGAGGGTGTTAACAATCGTCGAGAGGGGGCATATCCCCACCCGCGTTCTAGGGTGATGGGGACGGTAAAGGGGGCGGGGAGTATCTTTTCGTTTCGGCGTCGACAAAAGAGGAGCGATGCGTGTGAAATTGTTATCCGACGACCGGGAAATGCCCTCTCGGTCTATCCGGCGTGGGCGTCCGAGGGCGAAAGGAATCATTTAGTCCTAAACGAGTCCGATTCCTCCCCTTCCCTCGCCCTCGGTGTATTCGGAGGGCCCGAGGAAATAGCCCTGAGCGGGCGTCACCCAGGAAGTGATCTTGCATCATTTGCCAAATGTGCAATTTCCCGTTAAATTGAACTTTTTCATGCCCGTACGACGTTTGTTCATCCACGGCGCATTAATTCCAGGAAAATACAATTTCCATGCACCGTGACCGACATTAAAAAATAGGTGTTGAAATCCAAAGATAAATTTGGAACAAATGTAATGGTGAGCTTTTATGGCCCTACTGTTTAATAGCAATATTTAGTTGCCCATACTTTGGTTATTATTTCTTTATGATATACGAATTACATGGATTTTTGTGCATAAGTATGAGGTTATGAGTCTTCAGTCACGACGGTGTTTCCAAAATTAAAAATAATTCCTCCGTGAAAAGAGGAGTCATTGCGATTGGTTTCTCGGCTGTTAAGTAAGTTTGGACGGATCTTGATTTTTCGGGCATCATGTAATATGTAAATCGTAACCTGCTGGCGTGCGCCGTATTTCTCCATAGAGAACCTTTGAATTACGCTTGAAGACCTCACTCACTCACTCACAAGACACACAGAAGGGTCACACTCTCCCTAGTGTTTGTAATCGCGCAGATTACGTGGACCAGTCATTCCCAAGCTACGCATTTAAAAATGTTCATATGCTTCTACGCTTATCCCTTTTATTCGATGTCGTAATTTGTCGATTTTCGCTTTAATGAATCTTTAGGGAAACAAATGTAAATGTATCTCTAAGTAAACGAAGTAGACTAGCCCTTCCGGGCACCACGGATTACGGAAGAGTGTATGAAGAATGAAAGAAGAAAAATATTTCTGAAACATGCCAAGTACATCTCCAAATGATAATTTGAAATTAGCTATCAGAGAATGCTGAAATCAAATGAAAAGGCTCAAATTACGACACCTATTTTCTTAATGTCTCTTTTATCAAACGTATACTGCGTACAAACTGTATGCCTTTTGCTCGTGAAGATGTAAGACGGAGTAGTTAAAGAGATGAGAACAACAGAGGCCAAAAGACTAGCCTTGGATAATTTCGGAGTTGTTTCGATTGAATTTTCGATTGTCTAATCGATTGATCGAATGATTTGTGGACACGGGTGGTGTACTTCGGGCGGACGCGGATATATTGACGGCAATCGGAGGGTTCTCGACTGGGGGAAACGCGGCGGCGCGACGCGCAGCCTGAGCGACCCAAATGAGGATGCGACCCGATCGATTGCGGGCGGACACCCACGTGCGCACTGCCTCTCCCCCCGTCGAAATTAGCCGCCCAGCCATCCGGCTGGTAAGGGGCGGCCACCGGCGGGACCAGGGGATTGAGGGGTGGCGACTTCACGGCTAATAGAAAAGACACGACTCTTCTCCGAATACCGTCTCCCGCGCGACGAATGTTGCCCTCCCGCGCGTCGAATGACGCAGCGTGACGCGGCGACTTGGCGCAGCTGCCCCTGCTCTCTCTCTCCCCCCCCCCCCGCCTCCTATCGCCCTATTCGCGCGCGCGTTTTCCCCCGTCTTGTGAGTGGACGGAGGGAATGATCTTCCGAATGACAATGCATTTAAAAGGATTTTTAGGACGGGTAGGACGAGCGCGATGGTGGCAGTGATCTGCATGAGAAATACCGGAGGGGAGACGGGGGTGAAGAGGCGCGGTATGAGTGGAAAGAGGGAGCCAGGGGTGTGATGCGAATTAAAACCTTTTCACTGCCGGATGTCTTGAAACATCTGTCGCCTGATAACAACCATGAAGAGTTTTTTTTTCATCTCCACGCTCTATTGCATAGAACAGGTCTTTCTCGTCCATCTCGACGTTTTAATTGTATTTGTGAAATTGAGGCAATGATATCTCTATTTTGCAGGTGATGGGGCAGATACATGGACGCAGATAATGCATTTCTGACGCATTCGTTGCATCTGCTGTTTCTAATTAATTTTCTGCAACAAATACCTCTATTTTATTCTCATTCCGGAATTCAGACGCTGGTAAATTGTATTATTTTTAAATGTTTTCTATTGGCAAGTTGATGGTTAATAAGTTAATATGACGTATTTTAGATTAATGGGGTATTTTCATTAATAGACTTACTTTAGGATTAGCGCTAGCAGGTGTGACAGTGACGTTGAGCACTGTAAAGGCTGTGACGAGGAAGTGATTACGTATTAAAATTATTCGTAGGTTCAAGAATGGACCATTCATTGATAACAAAAGTAGACCCTCGAATGCCCCTTACCTAAAAGGCGACGTTGAAAACGCAAGTGCATTTTATTTGTCGTCATTTGTGTATTTCTGGTTGATTGGATAGCAGCAATCAGAATGTTCCTCAAATTTTTTGTAGCAATTTATTAACATTTCATGTTCAATTGAGAACTCTTCTTTCCAAATTCCTATTTCTCATGACTTCTCCCTGTGTTTCCCTCCTTCCTCATCGTTTATTGCTCTTTTTAAACGAATCTTTTGCGAATTATGAGATGCATATATCGAAACAGATGGGGTCAAATCTTTTGAATTTAAATTTTTAAGGTACTATTGCCGGTCCATGTGTGAAAGTGTTGAAGGAAGCAAATTTATCATTTCGAAACCAGAATTCATGAAATTACTTTCAAATCAAGTAGCATTCCCCAATCAATGACATAAGGTAATTACATATCAATGACATAAGAGAATTACTACGCATTATTCCATCAGATAGTATATCGTATTACCTGTCAATAGCCTATCCTAAGTCCTGTGCAAGTCAAATTCAAGTAAATCCAAAGGAAGCCAAACTTTCGCCAAGTAAAATACCTAGGCTCGTTGGCACTGGCCGCTGAACGGTAATGGCAAAGGTTTTTTCACAATGGCTACCTCGATATAGGGAAACGTTTGCCTTGATAATGCATTGCTCTAAGCTAGTGTTCACCGTTCAAAACTTTCCATAGGCAAGATCCGAGCACCTATTTGGCGACGTTCTCATTTTCACGTTTGCATTTTGTTCACCAACAGCAAAACAGGGTGTGTCATAAAAATTTCACAGAAAATTTATAAATAAATCTACAGATATACTCCGCAACATGGCTTTAAAATACTAACTTCATTCGTTGGCGATTCGTTTTCATTCAGAGTGAAATTCACTTCCTCTGCCGGTCACTAAGATCTATTTCGCAAATAATGATCGTAGAAGTCTCAAAATGTAATAACTTCATATTTAACTGATGGTTTATCTTTTAAGAAATCGTTCCCAAATTTAATAGCTCCCAAAGTATTGCATCGGTTACAAATTTCAAGAGAAAAATGCTTCCGCCTTGACTTAATGAGGATTCTTTCCTGACAGAAGTTGAAAAAATAAAGCACAGCTATTTCATATAAAACACGTATTTGGCGGAACACCCAAGATTTCGATCATCAGCGGGTGACAACCCCACTTGCGTCCTTCCTTCCGCGTGTCGTCGTCGTGTCTCCTTCCTCCCCTGCCCAGCCTTCCCTCCCCAGGCGAACGCTTTACCCTCGAATGAAGTGTGGTCATGTAATTGTCACCTAAAGATGGAACGGAGACATGTTCGAGCGAGAGGGAATCATTTAATGTGGAAGTGCGTTTCACTACGTATTTCAGAGCGCAGTGCATGGAGGCGATCGGATTATTTCCAACTTTTATACAAAGTTCACATGAATGATCGCTTCCTTAATTTCTTAGCATTTATTTTGCATTTTATTCAATACAGCTTATATTTATGATACGACAGTTTATATCTTCATTCATACCATGAAATGTGCCTGGCGCCTTCCATGGAAAGGATTTAATTGCACCCTTTTTATATTTTAACGTATGGGAGCTAGCTTCTTCACTTTATTACGAACTGGTTTATGATGGTATATCGTAGCCAACACGACTGGTTCCCCCGGAAGGATTCTAATGCCCTTTCTCCGAATCCGTCCAATTTGCGCTGACGGCGTCTAGAGATAGAGAAGATCGCATTGCTTCCTTTTCTGCTCCTATAAACTTACTCGTTTTGAGAAAATAGTTGTTCTTCACACAAACCAGGCAATTTTAAGGAATCACGTGTCGCTGCATTATCCTTTAAATTATTGAATTTTTGATAAAAGGAGGAAAAAATAGTTAGGTAAACTCAGGCACCTTAGGATCAAATTTTCAGTGTTTTTTACAGGCTGAACCTTTTTCAGAAATCTTTTTAAAAAGGGGATTCACGCGTCCTGTATCTAATCGATGTCAAAACTTCCATAATATAAACAATCCATGATCCCATATCCGCAGACCATCATTCACGTATTGCGAGCATTGAGCATCATTGTCGTAGCATCCGTTTCCGATACATCCCCGAGTGCGTGCCTGTGGTCGCGCGGGCCCGTCGCCCTCTTTAATCAATCGCCCGCCCCCGGGCGAGGACGCTTGCCCGGGGGCGGCAGCACGCTCCGCGGTCAGGGAGGTGGGGAGGCAGTCCTGCCGCCAATATATGAATATCATCCCGCGTGTGGGCCTTAATGGCTTGTAATGCTGAAAGGAGTGCGGCCAGCCGTGCGTGGCTTATTTGAGGGACGCAGAGCTTGCGTCGAGGAGTGGTGTGGTGTGTGCAAATGGGGATTGGGGGGGGGGGGGGAGAGGGAAGAGGGCTGTGTGCTATTTGTTGCTCGAATTCGCCCCGGCGCAGTCATTTGTCATCTTGATGGAGTGGGTACGACGAGGGGTTGAACATGTCAGGTTTCTTTCTATTTGCACCCTCTCTGCTGCTCTCCTCTGCCCCCCCCTCCGCCCCCCTGATGGTCCTGAACACGTCAAAAAGTGAGTCCTTTGCGCTCCATCCAATCTCCTCTCACTCCGAGGGTAAACCGGCAATCAATTTGTCCTTGCAAGTAAAAACCACTCGCACTGCTGGACGCGGCTCATCAATCAACAAATTTAATCAATTAGAACACATCCGATGTCGATAGTGTTTGCTGCGTATTGTGTGCGCTTTTGCATCCGTGCCTCCTGACCTGGGACGCCTCTCGCAGGCTGTCGCAGCTCCACTCTCCCAATTCAACTCCTCTTTCGAACACGGCCAACCTGCACGCCTCCGCCGCGAAACGAACGTCGAGCCAAACAGTTTTCAATCTTGCCCCGTCTTTTCTAGGCCTATATACAAACATCGCTCCCCCCATCTCTTCTCATATTAAGATATGTGTGGAAAAATATAACATATACGTACATGTATATACATTGCATATCAATAGATATGTATGTGTGTGTGTATCTATGTCTGTGTGTGTGTGTGTGTGTGTGGGTACATATATATAAACCATAAACACAGTATTAAACCGGAAGCTCGGTTTGGTAGGTGATGGTAGAATTCATTAAGTACTAAGCCCGACGACGTGCGAAATTCACACATCAGGGTAATAAGGGGGGCCAGTTCCTTTCCCTGTGCCGGTTATGGTTTCCCTGGAAGATCTGGTGCCCGAAAAATCTAGTAGCTTGTGTGGAGCTGAGGGTGTCCAGAGCTGCTTGCCTGGGAATCAAACCCAAGCCCTCCGATCAGTAGTCCAATGCTCTACCCCCTGGATTACCGCCACCCAAATATATAAATATATATATATTTTTATTATATATATCGAAATATATATATAAAAAAAAATAGCGGGTCGCGGTGGTCTAGTGGGTAGAGCGTTGGACTACTGACCAGAGGGTCCCGGGTTCGATTCCCGGGCAAGACACTTTGGGCACCTGCAGCTCCACCCAAGCTAGTTGATTTTTCGGGTACCAGGTCTTCCTGGGAAACCATAACCGGTACAGGGAAAGGAACTCGCCCCCCTACCCTGATGTGTGAATATTCACACGCCGTCGGGCTTGGTACATGGGTGAGCTCTACCATCACCTACTAAACCGACCTTCGGGTTGATTACTGTGTTTATGGTTTATATAAAAAATAATATACACACAAATACGCTCTCCATTCTCACTAAACGGCCTACCCTAAAAACCTTTCTCTTTTAATTTTGTTTACGCGGAAATGAACCCGGCGTGGAATCGCCAACATTGACTTTAAAAAGGAGCACGAGATCGCAGTGGTCGAAAATTTATTGTAACCTTGTTGAAAAGTATTTTTTACAGTTTCCTGCAACCATTCACAAAATTTGTCTTTGGTCAATGTCGTCCCGATTGTCACGTTTGTCGACATACTTTTATGATTTAATTCACATATTCTTATCAACGAAGTTAGGTACGTGTCCAATAACTATTCTAAAACTATCTTTCTATTATTTAAACAATTTTGTTTAACGTTGTATAAGTCTACCACAGTAATCATCTCGAAGGTGGGTTTCACAGATGTTGGTAGATTTCAGACAATACTTCCCATTACGTTAGCAGTGTAATAAGGGGGGCAGATCCTGTCACGATGCTTTCCATGGAGGTTCTGGTACAAGAGACATATCACACAACTTGGGAGAAGACGAGTGTGTGACGGAGAGTCATTCCCGCACTCTTCGCCCTGGACCGCCCTTAACACTGTACTTTCATGATAATTATGTCCGAAGAGAAGAGCGATGACAGGATAAGGAGTGTCCCAATACTGACTTAACGTGACATCCAACTGCAGACCTGAATGTTCTGGGTTTGATTCCAGGTACCCTTGGGAAATGCCCTCTAAAATTGTCTATGCTGCCCTTATTACGCGTAACCTCCCCCCTCAAAACACAACGGGTTGACTGCTGTTAGTAGTAGTTTTAGCGGAGGCGACCGACAGCTGAGGTCAATTGCGCCATTAGGGAAGGACAAGAAAGGGTGAAGGATGGAGAGAAACCCGGCGTCGCCATTAGCCTACTCCTAATGACGAAAGGCGCCAAGCCAAGCTTAACGTCCCATCCGACGGACGGCGCTCTCACTCAAGGTGCTCATAGCACCTCAAGTAGGGATCGGGATTCCACTAAAAAAATCTGCTGTCTCCAGAATTCGAACCCGGGACATCTCGATAGGAATCCAGCACTTTAGTTACCGCACCATCCCGATCTCCTTGACGGCAGTTATCATAAACTTAAGAAATGGGAATACGCCTTGCCACTGCGTAGTTAGTCGCATGCCCCCTGCGTATATTCTCGCGTGCGGCCTGCTATTGCACACCGCGCCTTTCTCGCCAACGTCCTTCCGATCCGCAAAGACCGAGGATGAGGATTCGAGTCCGCAAATCCCACCCCGATGAGTCTAGTTCGATTTCCGGCGGTGGTGGCTATCCATGGAACCTTGGAAGAGAGTGGTTTACTGTCAAACTCATTTCTAATTCAATGGGATAATCTTCCTTTCGCCCACGAAAGAAGAATATTTATGAGTAAAAAGTCTAAGATCAGCGCCTCCAGGCGCAAAAGTATTTTTCCTGAATATGGGTCGAAGGCTCACGGGTTTGCCCTAAAATATTTCTACGAAATCGATTGGTCCTTTGAATGATGCGTCCAATATGCATCCATACCCATTTCAGTGTTGTTTTGCTCCTCTCGTGGAAGTTAATGAAAGAAGAAGGGAGAAATTCCACATTGGCCTTCGTTGCTTTATCTCTCTGTCATTGACAATCGCCAAAGTTTGAACAATTTCTTCGAGCAATGCTGCGGATGATGCATGATTATCGGACGTGATCAAGCGACGCCCTTCCAAGTGTCCTAAATTCAGGACTTCGGGTGTCTGCATGTCTCCTAATAAACATTTGATAGTGATGGGCATTCGGGATGTAACGGTATGCGAAGGAAGAGATGGTAGTGAAGATAGGAACTACTGTTTAGGGATAAGGAATGAACTCGGGAGAAAGAACTATAGTTTTGCGGGAGACAGGGATAAATCGCAACTAAAACTTGGTTTTGGCACCACAACAGGAATAGGTTTTAATTCAACTGGTGGTTTCCCGTTGCCTTTCTCAATAGTTTTTTTAACGTGACACCATCACTTAATGGCCGACCCACTGGGGTCAGACGCCTTTGCAGCCGCCTCACTGAGGAACAGACGCTGCGTGAAGTACTTTTCGTCTGGCTCCTAACCTTCGACCTATCTGGCATGGGTGACCCTACCAAGAGCAATTATCATTGCTCTCATCAGTGCAGCTCTATGGGTCATCGGAACGCACAAGCCCTTCCACCACGTCAAGGTAAGTATACTCTTGGAGGAAACGTCGAGCTGCGATAGCACAGTAGCACATATCACTGACCGAGGTTATTCATAGTAAAATGAAAAGGGTACATACTTGTACTGTTTACGTTAGGACTGCATTTGTCGAACGAAAAATGTAGAAATTCTCCAGGTGACGATGAGATGAAGTCGGTTTAGTATGGAGCGGGTTCAAAGGTTAGCTGTTGAGGGGTGTCTTGCTGGTGGTGGGTAGGGAGTGGTGGATAATCTTATTTGGTTTAGCCCGTGTGATTAATAAGCTTTTTACAACTAAATTTCCGCCTTGATACTGTCGGCTAAGTCTAAGACGGTGAAACAGTCAACAAAGGATTGATTTTGGGAAACGCTATGCTTAGGAATGCGCTGATTTAGGAATTGGGAAGAATTTGTGGAGTAACGTTGATTCTTGGTTAGGGTGGTGGAGTCAATGCAATGAGCATTGGCAGAAGTTATGAGAGAGGTGATATAAAGTATTGTTAGCGGCCGTCATCAAGATTTTTCTGAAAATAAACTATTAAGCGAAGAAGAAAGCAGCTTTGACACAAGGCGATTGCAGGTTTGATGAGTGCGCGGTTAAGTGCAGTGGCGTGGTGGGTGAATCAGGATTCTTGTGAAAGATAGTGTGTCGCGCGAACTTTTGCTACGTTTGAAAGAGACGGAGAAAAATGTTGGACTGAGGGGGGAAGATGTGAATTCGTTATTTTTTATTATTGGGCACATTTACATCTGCATCGGAGGAGTTTAGTGAGTGGTTGAGAAGTTGGTGGCGACTCTCCGGGCAGTGTAATTCGGCCCGCGGAATGTATCCGGTGGTAAGGGATAGGATTTAGCAATTGAGTAATTTGTCGGGGCACCTGCGTTTACTGATGGTGATGCTGCAGGAGGCTTTGTGTGTGTGTGTGTGTGCTGCAGTGGGGTGGTGGCGTTGTTTCGTGTACACGAGGGCCGTGTGCTTGTGCGCTTCCGCGTCTGAACGTGTGTCACCTATCCCTTTTCCTTTGGCATATGTCCATGCTGTGTATTTTCACTGTTTGGAGGGGTCTCGCGTCTGTAAATATATTATTATCAGTCGTCACAGCGCACCAACGCAATAACCCCGCACTCGCCCACTCTATGCGCCGCTTCCTGCTTTCCGAAGAATTCCTTTTTTTTACGCCGACGCATTTCGCACCAACTCCCGTGTCGTGGAGTGAACTCTGCGGGCGTCCCTTTCCTTACTCTCCACGGAAAAGAAAAGGGCACCGCTCTCAGGGAAATGGGCTTAGTGCGTGCAGAATGGGGATGGCGTTTATGGGATGATGCCCTTGACGAAATGCTTTTCGCCGCAAAAAGTGTCGGACGGACGAGGGGTTCCTCCTCCCGTCACTTGACCTCTCCGCCGTCCGAAGCTCCCCGTGCCACTGTGACAGTCATTTGTCAACCGGGTGCTTACTGTGCATTGGTCGCGGCCATCGAACGGAGTAGTGACGCGTACTGACAGAGGTGCTCGTCCGCAGAGGGGTTCCTGGTCTCGAGAGCCGCCTCGCCCACCCCCCGCCATTCATTCATTGGGGCGCCCCGTCCGACTTCGCCCCTCCACATCCCCCAACACCATTTCCGCCATTCGGATATCTTTTCGCAATCGCTTTCTTGACCTCACGCACATTCGTCGAATTACCGACATAGTGAGTCACACGAAAGAGAAACGACAAAGAGTGTCGAGTGTGAAGGCGGAAGACTGAATGATGGAGATTAGGCTGAAGACGAAAGGAGTACGCGGATGGAAATCGCCAAGTGATGGTGGCCGTGAATCACTGGTCAGGGGGCTTGGAATAAACTTCCGGCCAAGGATTACTCTTCGTATTTTTAGTTTTAATCACTCGCAACGAATGAAACATAGCATCTACCGGCCGTCAACAACAGCATCTCCTGCTGAACGGATTATAAAAGCGCGACACCGTTAAACAAAGCATCCATCACAAATGCTCCATCTGACCATTTAACATTTCACCCACTCTCTTAAGGCGTGTGTATTTTGTCTCTCTTTTCTGTGCCTCGGGAAATCATTTGCAATTACACCAAAAAGGGTATGGAGATACTTGGAAAGCCAAGGGGAATGAACGGCTTCCCTCGCTCCGCCCGTAAACTTCCTCCAGCTCTGTAGGTTGGTCCCCCAGGGAGGGAACAGGGGGAAGCGACGATGAAGGACGGCCGGCCGCCCGTTGTTCCCGCAGGGCGCTGGAGAGGGGGAGAGAGAGGCGCGGGGGAGATAATGGAGTCAATAGAAACCGGTGGTGTTTGTTGCGACTAATTGGATACGCCCTTCTCACCATTCACTAGTGTTAGGCATAACCGACTGAACGCGGAATGCAAGAAATGATGCAAGATTCTTCTGAAATACGATCCAACCGCAAGTTGTACAAAAATGTCACAATCCGACAAGTTGAATGTGTTTTGTCGCGGTCTCTGTGAGGAAGACTTCTCCTCTTGCCCTCCTCCTTCCGTTTTCGGCAATTTCCCTACTTTTGTGCGACAGGTGGTCTCGCAATTCACAGCCTTTGAGGAGCGAAGCGAAATCGTAAAGAAAAAATATCGTTGGTTCTTAGGTTTCCGCGGTGTCTATCAGTAGAATTTCTCGGAGTCTTCGGTGGCCTGAAGTACGCTGTTTGGACCTCAAGTGAGATACTGTTGTCGGCAATGATATTGTATGCGGTGAAGGACTGAAAAATGAAGAGAAAGTCTTCTTTAGAGGAAATATTTTTGAATTTAGGTTTTTTTTTATGTTTTGAGGAAATTTACTTTTGAATACTGTTCGGCATTATTATACCCTTAAAAGTATATTTTTGTTAATTTCTGTAGAAAGGTTCTCGATATTTCACACATTTAAAATAGCAAGAGCGTGGAGATCGCAAGGGATATGGCCACGACCACCATTTCGGGCTTTTTCTAGTTTTTCGTGGATTGATTACCGGGGGATTTATTCCTTCGCATTCAAACGATGCATCGCTCATTGCTCCTGACGGAAGTAAAAGCGAAGGAACGGTGTGAGCGAAAGTTAAACCACCGCGAGCGACGCCCCAATCGTGTGCACTGAAACGTAAGATGTTTTACATCAATGCATCCTTCCAACAACTGAGGCCTGAGGGGAGAGGGGGGGATTTGGGGGAAGGGAAACACTGTCGGTTACTTTTGGGGAGAGCGTGACCGAGATTGACGGCGTCGAAATTAGCCGATTCCGCTGTCAGAATAGCATCTCCGAGACGCCCGCCGCGCTGGGCGAGGGGCGAAGGTCCACAAGTAGCCCACCCCACCCCCCCCCGCCCCCGGGGAAAGGCGGATGATTTCACGCCCCCCCAGGGGACCCGCCGCCGCCGCGAAGGCCCGATCGTGAGCGGAGAATGTCGCCAGAGGGTCGGAGTCGTCGACGGAGGGCCGCGCTGGGAGGAAACGCACGTGAAGTGCCCCCTTCGCCTTAAGGTGGAGGAGACGGGGGGCTACGAGGGCACGGGGTCAAATGGAGAGGGAAAAAGTGTGCGAGTGGAAGGACGGCGAAGTGCGCGGTGATCCATTATCGTCCATCAGAAACCGTTCCGTCATCTTCGAGAGTGTGTCGAGGGCATGGCCCTACGCTCGGGAGGCCCAGCCCTCGACATGGCCCGAAACCACCCTCGAGCCCTCCTCGTCCCGGCAAACTGAGGGGCAACAATGCGGGCAGAGAGGGATGAATGAGAGTGTGTCTGGGGGGAGGGGGGCGAAAGATGGCGAGGGGGGATCGCCATTGTCGTCTGGATATTCATTATCATGTTATAAACGCTTCGCTACTCGGCCTTTCTCCCCCTCCCCCCGCCCCACGATCCTCCCCACCAACCCTCCCCCCCTCCACCCATCTCCCCCTTCCCACCCCTCTCCGACGCCGCCCTCACGGGGACGGGCCGCGCTCTTCAATTGCGCCCACTTGGCGGGCTTCCCCGTGCCCAATGCGGTTTTCCAATTGAGAGGAGTAGCCTGCGCCCCAGCTTGATATTTCATCTCCGTGAGTTCGGGCCTATCCTCTCCCATTCGTCCCCTGGCAAAGTGACCCTCTCGCTCGTCTCTTTCGTGTATTGTATTATCTGGGCCCCGTCGCACTTTTAGGTAGCCCCCCTCCCTCAGCCACCCCGACGTTTTCACCGCCGCGTATTCAACATTCAAATTCGTCGGTTCAGCTTTTACTTACAATTATTATAAAGTACGGTATTATACGGTCGCGTGCTCCATGTTTACTACGATTCTTCCCAGCTTTTTGTTCGATATTAATTCCATACCTAGCGGAATCTCTTCTCCTTCTTGTATACTCTTACTTTATATTTATTATCCAGTATTCTCCGCTATCTTCCATCCTAGATCTCACGTTCATAACCATTTCTTTCACTTTTTCCACGTTTTCATCGATTGTTGATGTGCTGGGGCGTCCAGGGCGTTCGTCATCTTCAAGGTCTTCACGGCCTTCTTGGAAACGCTTATACCACTCGTTATCTCTTGATTTACTCATAGGAGACTCCCAATAGGCCTTTGTTAACATTTCACACACTTTGTTATACTTTCTTTCATTTTTTACGCAGAATTTGATACAAATTCTTTGATCGATTTCTTTTAACAAACGAAAATCGCCGAGCTCATAAAACACGTCTAACCTTATTGGTGGTCACAGACAAAGTCCACAATGAAAACAGCTGAAAGTTTTATCATACTTCAGGGGGTATGTATATCAACATAATAAAAAAAAGTTTGACAATCGGACTCTCCAAGCCCGCGAAATGAAAAAAATCCCGTTAAGTTTTGAACACACCTCGTACTCTACCAAACTTTGCAAAATCAAACGTATTGACCTTAATACTTGATGAAGTCTTCCAGCCAAATTTCTCCCTCATTCATGCTATTGGAATGGGACCATGGAAGTATATATACCATATATATATGTGTGTGTGTGCGTGCGTGCGTGTGTACATACACACAATATATATATATATATATATATATATATATATATATATATATATATATATATATATATATATATATAAAGGATGCGGAAGTACTCACGAGAGCAATATAACTTTTGGACGGCACAATAGAAAATCATCTACAGTGTGAGTGTCCTTTTACGTGTTATCTGTTTTATTCTGTGTTCTATTGTGCCGTCCAAAAGTTATATATATATATATATATATATATATATATATATATATATATATATATTCATTCACAATGAAATAGAATGTAAGGAAATGGGATAGGAACACATGTAAAGGACGAACACAGGAGAGGTGGAGAAGGCGGAATCGAGCAGATCACAAGCGCAAAAATATTTCCTTGATCGGGACTTGTACACCAGATCTTTCGACTTGCCAGGCCGACGGGATTTTGTTTTTTAATGTATATGTATTTATATATATATATATATACTCGTGTGTATATTGTTGCACAAAAATGTACTCGTGCGTATTCACTCTCCTTCCACCAATTTTATTCCACATCTTAAAAGTACGAAACAAAACACAAGAGGTCAATGCACCGCCTGCTTCTCAGGAATGTATAAATTGAAATTTACACTAAAAGATCCATACGTCGTGAAGGTAAAAGAAAAAAAAACCTTTGCACTTCCACACACTTTTAATACAACACGATCATGGTTTCGATGCTTCGCATCATCATCCTGATGTGTGTGGAAGCACAAAGTTTTTTCTCTTTTTTTTGCCCTCACCATGTAGGAATTCCACAAAGTTAAGCCTGAAACTGTTAGCTTCATACATCGTGTTTAAAACATTGTGAATCCACCACATCCCTATTCCCACACATTTCTCCTCAATGTGATTCAAAACTTCGGCCAACAAATAAACAATCTTCAAATTAGCAACATTTGTGAGACTTCTTTGTCACTTCTCTCCATCGACTGTCGCTCAGCAACCGGCCCCGCTGCAGCTCATGCGCCCTTTATGCGTTCACACCATTTCCCCTCAAAAACCCTCGCCTCAACTCTTCACCGCACCCGCACTCACTCTCAGTCTGCATGTATTTGTCGTCTACATGCTCATGTGTAACCTTCACCTCGCTCTCTACGTTGGAGAATGTGCCACTCCACTCCTCTTCCTCATGAATATACTAAATGAATGTGCGTGTCTGTCATCCTCCCTATTCTTACGCATTCTGATTCCCATGGCGTAGCCCATTCGATCTCTGCTTCTCTCTCCCTCTGACCCAGATTCCGCCACCAACATGGAAGGAAAAGGAAGTTAGTTCGCATATATCCGGGGCATCCTCCTGGCAACCTCAACGAAATACGAGCATTACATTCCCCTTCCCCTACCGCACTTGCTCCCTCATCCCTTCCGTTCTCTTCTAGTCGTGAGCTGAACGCGGAGATAGTCAAGCGACCCAGCGGGTATTCTCCTTTATGGTTCATTGTGTATGGTGTCGTCCAGTTTATTTATTGACCCGCTTCGAATGACTAATTATCAAAAACCAAGTACATATGTCGTCGTAACTTATGGCCAATTGCCAGATTAGTTCTTCCTCCATGAACCATGTCAAAGGCCAAACTAAGAAATAAAAAGCATCTTAATTCCGTGGGAAATCAGTTGGGTTGTGACTTGGCCGCTCTTTGTCGCCAACAAATTTCAGGCAGGTTGTGAAGCAAAGCGAAGTAATTCCTTAATTACAACATTCACCCGAAGGAGCTTTGGAAACACTTTGGAATTCCTCAATTCCGCATTATTTCATCTCTATAATTCTCTACTGAAGGCGAAATTTTACAATATAGGGTCGCTTTAACTTCTCATGATAATAGGATGTCAATTTCACTTTTTGACATCCGGAGCGTATATCTCATAATACTTATCCTTTGGCAGTAATTGCCACCATCAGTATAAAGATCACACATGTACCAAGGGCAATGGACCATGTGACTTGTGGAAGGCGTTTAATATGTTTTCCAAAATATCACGAATTGGTATTTAATTATGTATAATGAAAAGAGAAACTTTATAATTCCACATAGATTAATCTATGTGGAATTATAAAGTTTCTCTTTTCATTATGTTAAGTCGATTCCATGAAGTCACGCCCGAGACAACGAATTATATTTAATTATGTAATTTTTACCAGTTATTATCCCTCCCGGGGTAACTGGTAAATAATTACCAGTTAATTTATAATCCCTCCTCGTCATATTTACTTAATGGGCGTAAATATTTTCCCTGCAACATCGTCTTCAGAGATTGGAGGAAATGGAATAAGCTAAGGGGAGATGCACTCGTGGTGTCCCCCCGAGGCTGTTCTGTCTCCCCCTCGAAGAAAGGGCTTCCCTCAGAGGTCGGCCGGCAAAGCGAGGGAGTGCGCCTCCCTTTAAGGATCGCTCGCATTAGCACCCTCCATTCCGCCGGCCGCGAGAGCGCTTCGCCCAGAGCCTCCATGGAAGAAGGTGGAGGCAGAGCGGGGCTGCCCCGACGGGGATGGGACGAGGAGGTCACGCCTCCATTCGCCCCGAGTCGAGGGCCCTCCGCTGAGGTGAGTGCCAAGAGAGCCCCTGGGAAATTTCTAAGGGCGGGTGTGGGGCCCTCGAGGGCCTCTTCCCCAACCCGCCTCGTGTGCGGACCCCCGTGGGACCGACGCAAAGGGTTATCGGCGGGAGAATAGGAGAGCCGAAGCGGGTCCTCCCGTTCGCGTTTATGATTCGAGGCGGGTTGACGTAATCGGGCTCCGATTGACAGCGGGCGCAAATGGAGGTGACGGCCACCCTGGCGGAGGGGCCCGACAATGGACGATGATACATTCCGGGCCGGAGATGAACTCCCAGGTCGCCGTTGAGGTAGCGGGCTCATTTTTCAAAAGTGCCAACGCCTCGGAGAGTTCGTGGATTCACGGGCGCTCGACGAGCCGCAGCGCTTATGCGTATGTTAAGAACGAGCACATGATGCCGGAAATATTATGACACGCGTGTCTGTGATTCGCGATCCGATTATGACTGTTGTACGACGTCAATTACTTCAGACGGGACTCACTCTTGATTGTCTCGAGCGGGGTTCAACAATCCAATACCCACTCGCCCTTATTGTGGGGATGAGGGTGGGGAATCGCAGGAATCAAGAAGATGCCTGCGATTCCCCACCCCCCTCCCCACCCCCCCTGCACGTTAAGCAGCCCCTCACCCCTGCATTAACCGATCGAGAAGATAAAACGGAGAGGGGAGCGAAGGGCATTACGTACTCGCATCTACACCAGAAAAGTTTTATTTCGCATCTGACTCCTCTCGCACAACTTTCGAGTATTTTTTATCGAAAACAATGTTCATCATTCTATATTCTCCTTCGTCCATTGTTTGTTCAATTAGTTCGCTACATATGACTAAATATTAAATATTCAAGCATGCAAGCTTTTATGCATTTTTTCCACTTCGACGATAATTAAGAAATTTTCAAACAGTTCATAATATTGAAGGAAATTTAGTGAAAGTGTTTTTCTCAAAAATATGTATACTCACAAGCTGATTTCAACAATAAATTGTCATCGTAAGACGACTGAAAAATTTTTTTGTGCCAAGGTTGTGAAATAGAAACAATATTGTGGAAATTAATTAGAATTATTATTGCCAAATACTTTTTGCAGAATTCTTACACCGAATGTTCGTTATTTCCACTTAGTGGCCACCAAGTGATCTTGGGATCAAAGAAAATCATTAAACGTTAGAAATAATTTCAACTCGTGCCTTTCGTTCGCAGCCACATTTTTATGACGCGGTAGAAATGATAGGACTCGTAATTCAATTATTCAACTCAGCAGTAAATGAAGCCATGAATAAATGCAGCAGGGTTTTTGACAGGTACATATTCATAATTTCACCAAAAAACTGAATCCATTAAGAGGTAACTCGCTGCGGTTATGTTCTCTATTCCAATACACCTAACGCCTTATTTTTTCAATGTCATCAATTTTTAAAGACCTTGGCAATAATTGAAAAATATTAAAAAGAATAAATTGTGTCATGATGCAGTAAATAGTGAGTACAGAGGACACATTTTAAGGGCCCGACTTAGGAAATTGAGCGCTTAGGCTAAGGACGCCTCGTCGACAATAACCGGAGGCAGAGGCTCGCGGCGCAAGGGCCCTCGCCGGAGGCCTTTTACCTGGAGTCCCCGGTGTGCTATCGGGGGAGCATCTTTTTCATTCGGGAACTAATGAGGTGGGCCCAGAAGGAGAACCCCCGACAGACGGAAGATAAAGACTGGGATGGGAGCGCCTTAGTTGCAACACCCTTTCCGGCCGGCGCGACGACGTGCACCCTCTGGCTGATGCCCCTCTCGGGCCTTAGCGGTGATGGAGGGGGAGGGTGGATTGCCCTCCAAGGAAGCCTCCGCGGAGAGGGTAGATGATATCGCAGGAGCGGTTGGCGCGGAGGTTGCTGAAGAGTGCAAGGCGTGCCCCCTGCATCGCGGCAAGAGCCCACTCCCCCCGGCTCCTAACTCAGCTGCCCTTCGCGCAATGCTTTGCTCAGAAGATTTGACGTTGAAAAAATTGCCTAAGAGATATGCTTAAAGTGTTTCTGTGGGGAGCCATTTTATGAAGAAAAAATATTAAATTTATTTTTTAACGCAGGAAAATCTCAGGCATGAAAAATTAGTCAATACTTCGATGCTTAGTAGATTACAGTAGCTATTACTCGTAGATGACATTTTTGTAGATTCACTTTTACAATTCCTTCATCATGTGTGGTAGGTTATAACTTGAGCATACAAGTTGAATAGCACGTAGTACAACTTGTATACTTACCTAGCAGGCGTTTATGCATTCTAAATTACATTGATAGCTATTATTAAAATGAAAATGTGGCAATGTTCGTTATATATCATTTCGTCGGTTTTTATCCAAACATTTTCCCTGAAGAAATGCAGGAAACGATATCAGTCGTATGATATATTTTTTCTTTTGTTTAGAGTACAGTCCGTAGGTTTATCCGTTTATCAGCGATTTTCCTGGCAGGAAACAACTGTTAAATTTATGTATACAGTAAAACATGGAATTAAGAGATGGTATTTCACGTTTACTTGAAAATAATACTTTTGCAAGTTGCAAGCCAATATAGATATGAAAATATATTTATCTGAAATATTTTCTGTTGTAACGATGCTGGAAAATTATCTAATTATGTCTTTATAAAATGATACTTAATAAAACTAAAAACATCTTTGAAAAAAATACTACATTTAGCATGATATCCCTCTATATTTTTCCTAGCAGAAAAATTGGTTGTCATATTCTACTCAGTATTTATACTCGATTACATTCATTTAAATTCCTAATAATAGTTTTTGAATTTTATCTCTCGAAACGTCCTAACTCACACATTTTCTTTAGCACAAAAATACCTCAATTTCCAGAGTTGGCATCTGTGTTATCAATATCTCTCAATGTTCAACAAAAACCTTTCAAAAATATAGAGTAATGGGGGAAAAGTGTGTGGAGAGAAAGTAACCCCCCGCCACAGAGCACTAGTTCTTCGCCCCCTCAATGAAACTATGGGCCCACGGAAACTTTAACGCCCGAGGGGATTTCAATAGTGGCTGACGGCAGCTTCTTCCCCCACCCCGCCCGCAACCCCACAATGGCACTCGGACCCCGTCGCCAAACAACCAGCGTGGGACTCCCTTGGTGGGGCGCGCTTAACTCCGGTTTCTCCTCTCGGGACAAGAAAGCACCGCCGCCGCTGCACACTCCGGCACTTGATTCGCAAGCAGGCGGAAAATGCGGAGCCGAGGTGATTCCTCGCCTTGGTGCATATGCTTCCGGCCAATCAGTGCGGCCGTCGATCCCACTGGACCATCGGGAGTGGAGCGTGGCGCGCCGGCCCCCGTTCGCTCGAATTAATCCGTTGGGCTCATCATCGCCGGGCTTGCACGTGCGGTCACAGATTGGCCATTGGTGCATCCCTCATCTAGCCGGCCGTGCCCCTCCGGCACTGCTCAACTGGAATCACTCCCGCACTACACCCAGAGCAGCAATTCTTGGACGACGGTCGAGCTCATCCTCCCGCACCTTTAATGGAATTAATCTCTATTTGCTTTTCCTTCGGCACTCTGCGGCCCGTCCAATTCGCCCCGCCCACTCTCCCTCGCTGGGCTCTGTCGTTACCGCCACCGCCCACCCCTACCCCTCTTGGTCCGCGCTCACTATATATCGTTGCTTATGTTTACGGAAAAATAAATTACCTTCTTCGGAGATTTCTTAATTCTTTAAGCTAGTTCTTAATTTGCGTTTCTAGTTTTCAATTGAATTTCTAGTGCCATTGTAGTTGAGGTAGACGACTGGCTCTTTGATATCTGAGCTGTAGAATTTGATTATCCCAATATCAGTATATACTCGTACACAAGTAATTTTCACCAACTAGGCGATGAATAATGTTAACTGGTTAATTAATCTTCTGAATGCTCCTCATAAAATACAAAGAAAAAATGATTAACTTATCAATAAATCGATCCTGAAAAAATCTGATAGAGGAAATTCTCACAAACCAAGGTGTTAGGCAACAATATAGTATGGCACCAACATAGTTTAATCTCTCTTTCAATGGCCATTTGAGAAAATAGATCAAACGCCATATAACTCCAGGGGTAAAATTAAGAGTCTCAGAGAATAATGAAAGAAGACGTTTACTATGCTGAGTAACTTATCAAAATAGCATAGTTTTAAAACGACTTAGGTTTCGTTATAGCGTACTGTATAACTACAATAGATGGGCATATATATACATATATGAGATATAAATATATATATATATTTATTTATTTATTTATATATATATATATTTATTATATATATTTATATATTTGGTACCCGAAAAATTATATAGCTTATAAATATAAATATATATATAGATACATATATATATATATGCATGCCACCGAGTAACCACAAGGAAGAAGAAGTCGTTATGATGTACGATGAGTTAGAGGATATAATCGCGAGTGTTCCTGCAAGGAAACATTTGATAGTAATAGGGGATTGAAATGTGACGGTTGGCGAAGGAAGATATGGTACCCTTTCCTCCCTTACCCAACATTCTCCCCTCTATTACCTTCTTCAATATTCCACTACCGCTCAATACACCTTTCATCCATCTTTCCTGCCTCCATAGGATTTCTCTCAACAGACCCCTCTCCTTACCCACCATCTCCAATACTTCCTCATTTGTTTTCCTTTCGGTCCATTTCACCTTTTCCATTCTTCTCCACACCCACATTTCAAAAGCCTCCAATCTACGTCTATCCTCCTGCTTCCATGGACTACAACCTTGTCGTGGTGGAAGGGCTTGTGCGTTCCGATGACCCCTAGAGCTGTCCTAGCGGGAGTAAAAATAATTGCTCCTGGTAGGGTCACCCATGCCAGATAGGTCGAAGGTTAGGATCCAGACGAAAGGTAGTCCACGCAGCGTCTGTTTCTCAGTGAGGCGGCTCCAAAGGCGTCTGACACCCCAGTGGGGCGGCCATTAAGTGTTGGTGTCACGTTAAAAACACTATTGAGGAAGGTAACGGGAAACCACCTCAATTATTAGTCCCAAGAAATATATATATATAATGTAAATTCACTAACTAGTCGACAAAAACACAGAAACTAAAACATATAAAAGAGGGACTCACTGGTTCTCGATGCGATGTTGACCTGGCAACCTGTACAAGATTAGATATGATAAATTGCAAAAGGCGGGGCACAATCTAATGAATAAGTAACTTAGAAACACTTGGTAACAAATATTACCTGAAAATCTCTATAGTCAAAATAAAAACAGGATTTCTCAGCCAACTATCCGATGAGGGCAAAAATGTGAATTAAATACCTGCTAGAGTAGGTGTTCCATGTATATGGTCTGACAATCTACGAAGAAGTTAGAGGCATATAAAATAAAATAAGCGTTCTGTCTAATAGACACAAATAATGTAACTAAAGATGTTTTGGAGGTGATAAGTAAAGTGATTGGGATATCTTTCCATGGAACGCCTGCTTGGAAACTGATAATTGCGGAGGAACGGTAACGCAAGAATTCTTCCAGCAAAATTTGAAATGCCGATTTTAGTGCTTCATTGTTTACAATACAGTCTTCAAGATTCGCTGATTAAATTGTGTGCATTTCATTAAAAAATATGGATTTCTTTTGTCTACCGTTCATTATTTATAAGATGGCACCCTTTAAAGGGTTGATTTTGGCAATAAAATTTTCAATTTCATAGATGCCTAAAACAAACACTTATTTTCAGAAATGTTTCGATAAGTTAAATTTTCTTCCCAACGATGGTTAAATTGATGCTCTATCTTTGGTTTAAACAAAGATATGGTTACTTCTATTCCCTATTTCTGTGATTAGACTAACTCTACCGTAGAAAGCTGAAGGGCGAAAGAAGACAATCGGTTGGGGGGGGGGAGGGGGATATGCTGTACTTTGTTGATGACTTCAGGGCTCAGCGTTTCACAATTTATCTCCGAGTTTTACTGCCATGGTTCCTCTTCTGCTTTCAGTAGCAACGCTTCATCGGTCACCCACCCTATCTGTCCACAGTATTCGTAAGATTTTCGCGCAGGACCATATCTCAAAGGTCTGCCTTTCTTCCAGCAGAGCCTAAAATCCATTTTTCACTTCCGTGAAGTTGTACACACCACACTAAGGTCTTCTGGAGCTGATTTCTTAGACTGGAGTTGTATGTAAAAAGCCAGTTCATTTTATTAAAAGACAGAGAAAACCTGGAAAGGAGTCGATAGGAAGGTTTTTAGAGGATTTTGCGTTGTCATTTATATCTGGAGCAGAGGAGCTTAAGCTGATTAACTCAACCATCTGGTGCCATTTTGGGCCCATGGTGCTTGAAGAACTCCTCACCTTTCAAGAAACTGCGGGAGATGCCGCAACAGTAACTTTAACGGAGTCATCCGCTATCATTGTTGCATTGTAACTCCTCACCTGTTTCAAGCGTGCGGTCATCACGGCAATTATAGTCGCCCTCCCTTTCCTGTCCACTTTAAGGGTCTTTACCTCTCCCCAATTGATGCTCATATTTCATCTAGTACTGAGGGATCCTCTTCTCTCAATAAGCACGATAGGCGATCTTCGTTTTCAGCCATCGCACTGCAACGTCTGCTAATCGTAACGTATCGGTCGGCTTGCCTTGAAACCAAGCTCCGCCTTTTCTCCCCGTCTTCCTCGTGCTTAATCCGTAACTTGCGGAACATAGGATTTAACAGTGACGGAGACAAAGAGCACGTCTGCATCACCCTGTGCCTTTAACTTACCTCTTTCCAGATGTGCACCGCATTGTACGACAGCTGCTTCATATTTGTACAGATAACGGCCGGTGTACTTCACTTCTCCCCCGTTCGGTCTCTGGAACAACCCCTGCCATTGCCCACGCTCAAAGGCTCTTTCTCGGAATCTATGAGCACAAGAAGTTGTTATGACTCTCTTTTCTACAATAAATCTTATTGTTAGCGCCAGGTTCGTCTCACGAGTGCCGCTTCCTCTTTTGAAGTTGAATTGATCTTCAGTAAGCCCGCCTTCAATCTTCCCTTCTATTCTTCCCTAGATTATTTTTCTCGATATTAATAAAAAGTCACCAGAGAAATAGAAAGCTAGGATAAAAAATTTGAGTCTTCTGCAAAATAATAATTGCATTAATAAGGGATTACTATTTCTTCACCCAAATAATTACAAACTTGTATTATACTTTACCTACGGAAGATTCCCAACCTCCCAAAAGCCTTCCATGAGATGGAGGACCGTCGGGGTGAAGTCGGAGCTCATCGCCGCTCCTTCGTTGCCTCCTTCCGATGACTCGGAAGGAGAGCGATGGCAAGTCTATTCGCCGACCCTCGCTGCCTCTCCTGGTCGGCACACCGCTCTCCAGTTCAGAAGAAGGAGGGGCGCCGTCGCCATTAGTCGACCCCTCCTTCCCCCGGCGCAGGACGCAATAACAATCGCATTAAACAGTTTTACGGGCAAGCGCTGCGATCTGCTTCGGACGTGTTGCCCCTTGTCAGCAGAGGGGGATCGGGGAAAGGAGGAGGCGGGTGGGATTGGGGTATCATGGTTTCGTGGCCGTGGGGGAGCGGCAGAAGGGAGGGTGGCAGGAGGCCATATCGCATTAACGAGCGCACAAAGAACTCCCAGAGAGGAATCTGATGCGGCGGCGAATGGAGCAAGGCGTATAATGCAATATTCTGCGACTTCACCCCTTCTCGACTCCCACGCACCCACACACCCCCCCCCGCCGGGTTCAAAAGAGCAAATACCCTCGAAATGGCTTCCGTCTCGCTGGGCACGCAAGAGAGGCTCTTCCCTACCGTCACCTCGCCCATCGCTAAATCGAAGCGAAGGTTGATGGGGCTCCGAGATAAAAAAAATAGATGGGGATCTAAGGTCGTCGGCGAGGGAAGCCGTATATATTTATGTACCCGTGAGAGAGGGGAGGGAGGCGCAAACAGATGGATGGGACAATGGAGCCGCCGCGCAGCCACCCTGCTCCCATGTATCCCTTTTGTGGCGAGGGCGGCGGGGTGAGGGGGTTATGGCCCCCTTCTCCCCCTGTGCGCTTCCGCTGCCTCTCTCCGGGCGGAGCCTAACATTCCAGCAGCGCCGAGTTCGATTCGGGGCTAGTTACCGCGGAGCAGAAGGACATTCACCCGACAGAAACTCTCCTCGCGAGTACGTATTCCTTCGGGGATTGGGAATAAGTTAAAACTGTGCTCCTATTGTATGCCCTTGGCTAGGTTGTACAGTGGTTCTTTTAAAAAAAATCATCACAACTGTATGATTCCTCAAAGTTGCGAGGACGGCGCATTTAGGATGACTGTAATGACTGTACGCTAATGTTACACGACTTTGGTGTAATGTGTTATTGAGTGATTTTTTCGTATTTTTCGGTTTCCACCGTTTTCCTGCTATAATTACGAATTGTACCATTTGCACGTTGAAATGTTATCTCGCGTTCTCCTCTTGTTCTTATATAACTCAACTTCCGTAAACTTATTTGACTTAACAGCATCTTAACTCCTGTAAAAGGAAGAAACATGGCTGTTTCGGGGCAATCAAAGTGTGGCCTCAACCGCCTGAATAAAGTCGTTGTGGGGATCGGGATGTTACGGTGGCTAACGTGCAGGCTTCCCAACGTCAGGGCCCGGGTTCAAATCCTGGAGACAACAAATATTTTTCTAGTGGTACAGGGTTTGTCCGGAAAATAAGTGTACTGAGCTCAGGAAAAAAAAATTATTACACTTTTACATATCTTAAGCTAATATTCCTCAAAATAGGACCCTTGTGAGTCGATACACTTGTTCCAGCGGCGTTCCCATTCCTGGAACGCTCCCGCGAAGGCATCATCAGGAACCTCTCGAAGACACGTCGTCACGGCCTCTTTGACGGCGTCCAAAGTCCCTTATCGCGTTCCTTTCAAACTCCTCTTTATCTTCGGGAACAGAAAGAAGTCCGGTGGTGCCAAGTCCGAGCTGAAGGGCGGGTGCGGCGGCGTTACCACGCCGTGCTTGGCCAAGAAGTCCGACACGACAAACGCGGTGTGAGACGGCGCATTGTCGCTCAGGTTGTCAGTCATACGGTTGATCGCTGGCCGGACGCGGGCGACTCGTTTTCGAAGCCTGTCGAGCACTTAGACGTAAAATGCAGCATTTACAGTTTGCCGTTCAGGTACAAATTCGTAGTGGACGACTCCCCTTTTGTCAAAAAAGAAAATGAGCATCATAAACTTATTTTCCGGACGAACCCTGTATTTAATTGGGATGCTTCGTGGAGAACACTTAGAGTGAGTACAACGTCCGTCGGATGGGACGTTAAACAACCTTTCGACAAGATTAAGCTAATGCCGACGCCGGGTTTCTCTCCATCCTTCATCCTTTCTCATCCATCCCTAAAGGCGCAAATGACCTTAGCTGTCGGTCGTCTTCCCAACAAAACTAAATAACTAAACTGCTTGGTTTTTTTTGACAAAACCCTCGAATCAATATTCATTTGTCAGGTGTCTCGGCAACATTTTACTCTCAGAAATATTCACTGACTGATCTATGTAAGTGACATGTAGCATTTACTAGTATGAAAGGAAGGAAATAGTTTTGGTTTGTTGAAATGAAACCATATCCTTAATTAATAAAGTACAATCGAATTTCTCTTACCTGTAAGAAAATACATTTTTTCAGAGCGTGACGGAAATTAGTAATTTCCTGTCTTTCGCTCTTTGCTTTCACCTTTGCAAATGTGTTCGTATATTTTCTTTTGTTTCCCAAAGTAATATGATACTACTTTTTTCTCCACAAAAATTTCCTAAGGGATAACATTTTTGCTCCTTTCTTCACAAACACTCTCAACTAAAATGGTGACGGTATCTTCTTGAAAATATGAATTTGATACTCGTAATTTTTCGTTGCTTATTATGACATGTTATTGCACTTACCTGCTTTTCATGTACTGTACTTGATCGTTGGCTCATAGCATTCTGCCCATATTTAAATGAGATTAAATAATTTACTTTGTAATTCGCACCTTGAAAAATGATTTCTTTAATTTAGTAAATAATTTTTGTGAAATCCGCGACATATTTATTCAATTTTTGGCACATCCTGGAGCCCCTTTGATCGCAATTATATAGATATGAACCGATGTGAATGTAAGGTTTCAAACCAGTACCATTAACCAATCGTGTATCCACCCAACCATAAACTAATCATAATTTCTATGAAAATACAAACACATCTGTCATTATTTCCAAAAATACCCAAATGAACATAGACAGAATTATACCTCTTGATTACCGTGGGCAGTCACGAGAGGGTTTACGTGAGTGTTCACAGAATACGTACGTGGTTGTTGATCTCATTGGTCGATTTCATCAAAACGTGATGGCAATTCCAATCGTCCATAAGTGAATCCCGCTCGTGAATCCGTCTTGCCCTTGTGCCGAGCTGCCCTCATGGAGGCGTGCTGTCGTCGAGAGGTTTCGAGCCACTAGGCCTGGTGGACATTTTTGCTTCTTCACCGGATGATGAGGCTTTCGCCGGGTGGTTTAAGTGAATGAGGACGCTCGACCATTAGAATACGCCATGGGCTGAATGTCTGTCCTCAAGGTTTTATGACTGTTTCCTATTAAAACGAAAAATCGGAACGAGTGAAAAAATAATCAATTCGCATGGGCACGCCCACTGAAAGATATACTCCTGGAGCGTTTTTAGGGTTCCTCGCCAGGACTGGAGCCGACCCTAACTTCCGAATAAAGGGAAACGCAGACTTGTATCAGTCCCCTCAATCGTTAGACGGATGTGGCGAATTATACTTTTATTGGATTACGGTGAGAGGAGACAGCCATCCGAGTGGCGACCGCAGACCCCATCCGGAAGGCAGATGCGCGAGGAGAGGCCGGCGAATGAGGGCCCCTTGCAGCAGAGGCCACACCCTCCCCCCCACGTTGCAGCGCAAAAGGACACTTGCGGAAATCGAAATAACACGCGTCAAGTCCTCTTGCACGCCAGGGGGGCATCGTCCCACTACCGGCCATGCAAATGCACCCACCGGCTGGCCCACGTGCGCCCTCCGATCGGCTATTGGTGCGCCCCTCACTAACTCGGGCGGCCGGGAGCGCCCCTCTGCTCCCCTGTACTGAATTTGCATTTTTCGCAATTCGTTACTCCTTTATTTCTCGGTGCTATCTGCCGGTCTCCCTTCGAAGTATATTTATTTGCTTCTTCAGTCCACGTGCATTGCAAATGCACTCCACGCCAGGAACTTCACCGTTGTTTTTCCACTCCGTTCTTCTTCTAGTTTTTCCACTCCGTTCCACATTTCCAAAGCCCACAGAACTACTACGGCCTGCCTGCCTCAACGATCAACTTTCCAAGCATCCAGTTAAAATTTATCGCAGGTATTTTTGACGACGCTATTTTAAATGCGCGTCATCAAAACCTTCGAGAACACTTCTTAATCAACGCATTTTGTCGAAATGCCATGTAACGGAATAGAACGTCTGCTGAAAAATATCAAGCGTTATAAATCTTCCGGAACTGATCAAATAGCCGCTTGTGTATTGTATTTAAGAAACTAGCGTCGTAAATTGCACCGCATCTAGAAACCATATTTAAGAATTTGCTAGTAGATCTCAGGGATCCCAAAGATTGGAAAACGTCTAACGTAACACGAATATTTAATAATCAGAAGTTGTTAATGAAAATTCAGCACGGTTTCCGAAAATATAAATCCTTCGAGACACAAATTGCGCTTTTTGTTCATGTTATCCTTACTTCGGGATGATGTTCCAGTGGACGCGATTTTTCTAGATTTTAAGAAAGCCTTCGACCAAGTACCTCATAGTAAACTACTCGCAAAGCTAGAAGCATTTGGCACACATAAAAATATCGTGGGTTTGATTAAAGACTTTTTGGTAGGTCGGGTACAAAGAGTAGTGATGAATGGAGTTAGCTCAAGTGCAGTAAAAGTTAATTCAGGTGTTCCCCAGGGAAGTGTTATCGGACCTCTTTTATTAGTGCTTACATTTATTTGCTGATAATGCAGTGATTTACCGTGATATTCGTAATCCTGAGGACATAGGAACTTTATCAGGCGACCTTAATACTATACAACACTGGTGCGACACTTGGAAATTAGAATTAAACTTGAAAAGTGAGTAGTCATAAATTTTTGGAAAAAGAGCAATTCCCTCTCGAACCCCTACTGCATTGGGAACAATGAAATGGAATGTGTAGACTCGATTAAATACTTAGGCGTTACCCTCACTCACGATCACTAGAAGGTGAAACCCAATATGTGAAAAAGCAAAGAAAAAATTAGGATTTATAGCAAGAGTACTGGGTAAATGTGATGAAAAGTTAATGTTATCTTTCGCTGGTTAGGCCTCATTTAGAATATGTTGCAAGTATATGGGATTCTCAAGAAGTTGGATTGATCGCCAAATTGGATCGCATGCAGTGTAGAGGAGCTAGATTTGTAAAACGTTGTAATGATGAACTTAGTAGCGTATCTAACATATTAGAGCAGCTAGGCTCGTAGCCACTCACTGGGCGAAGGTTAAATTACAGATTACATCTCTTGCATAAATTCGAAGGGAGTCTCTTTAACAATGATGTTGAAAATGTATTATTACCCTCATCGTACTACGGTAGGAGAGATCATGTCAATACAGTTAGGGAGATGAAGAACAGGTAGATTTTAGATGATCCCACCAATGATAAAGGATCAGAATGATGTAGCGTTTGTCCGACCGCGCTCTGATAGAAAGGTGTTTGGGGTCAAGAGTAATCTGATGTGCAATCATACCCTGCCACACACCCTAATGGTGGCTCTTAGGCTACTAAATAAAACTAAAACAAAATATAAACAACTTGTTTTCTATTGTTTCAGGCTTCACTTCGTGGAAGTATTTAATATCCATACTAAAAAGAAAGGCTTGTACTTTTCCACAGATTAAAATGTGTGGAAAAGTACAAGTGTTTCTTTTTAGTATGGATAAACAACTCGTTGTTGAAAACCTAGACTAACTTCGTGGACTCAGACGCTACTCGCTGGACAAACCAATATTTACATCGTCTGCAGGGTATTTCGTAAAAACAACTTGTTCCTTTAAAACCGCCGAAATATCGGAGCGTAAGATATCGCCTCACTGAGTAAAGCACTCGGTCGGACAACGAGGTTTTCGGGTTTGAATCCCGGTCAAGACGAATGATTTTTACACTCTACAATATCTGAATATTAAAATTAATGAAATTCTCTAAAATTAGGGAAGAAAGGTTAAAGATTAAAACACGATGAAATAAACTGGAGAGCAGGTGGAGAAGTGGTGATGAGAATATTAGAATTAATTGCTTTAGCAAAAGACGTATTTGTAAGAAGTTTCTAGTTAATTATTATGAATACTACCTGCGTCACAATATGCCGAGAGCTCAAACCAAGTCCAGGGAATGACCTGACTCCGTGTGTTTTAAAATAGGTTGTCTGTCAGCTGGAATTAGGTTGTACAACTTTCAATACCGTTGTCAATAGAAAATAGAAGCATAGAATATTTGTGCTGCCGAAATGAATGAGTACTACGCACATATAGTATAGTATTTCAAAGATAACGTCCATTAGTGGACCTTTACGTTGTAAAGGTTTTCTTTCCATAGTCAATGATAGGATTCCCGCAACAAATAAAAGAACTCAAAGGAAAGGTATCTCAAATCTTAAAGAGTTAAACAAGTGGAAAAAGGACTAATCTTCTTTAATCCTTCGTGAGTGGTAGAAAAGCGCATTCCGGCTGTAAGACCGAGTCTCCGCGCAGCGCTTCGATTTTGGTACACAAACTTGCTAAACCATTCGCTTGCCCTCGGCGATCACTCGTGCGGGAATTTTCGAGTGTCCGACGGTCAAAGGATGTCGGGAAGCGTCGCCGGAAGGGTTGGAAGGAGGACTGGTTGACGCCCCTTCAGCAATTAAGCCGCTTTCCCGAATCGAAAGGGATTTGTGTCATTCGACCCCAAGGTGCCGCGGGCGTCCGGCGACCCTCTCCCGAAGAGCGACGACCAAACATCTGCGGTGACACACACACTGGCATTTGTCGCATTGCGGTGGGAGGTCCCTTTGAGACCGCGCCTCTTTCTACCTCAGCCCGACGAGTTTTCCTACGCCGAGAAAGGGCGTCGTGACGGCGACGGCCCGGGGCGAGGGCCCCCCCTCCCCCCAACATCTCCGCATTCATTGCCTCCGCTCCAGCCGCCTTCGCGGGATGAGGGGAGACGCCGTTTGGAACGATAAAACGACATTCGCAAAAAGAAGTCTGCTCTTTCTACTTTCTCCTGTAGTAGTCGCGAACGGATCGAAAAAAAAGGAGAGACCCCGAAACCAGGAACGCTGCCTTACCTTGGGACAATGGACGGATTAAAGTCTTTGACCGGAATATCCTGGGGGGGGGGGGGGGCTAAGTGGGGACCCTGGGAGAGCAAGAAGGGAAAGCCGTAGACGCGACTGGACTGATCCGTTTGCGACCAGGGGCGTGCATGCCCGCGAGAACCATTTCGCTGGAAGGGTCGCGGGAAGGGGAGGTGGGGCAAGGTAGGGCGCCGCCCCTCAGTTCGTGTGGGTCACCAAATAGGGCAAATCGGCGACACCACTGGCACGAAAATCCTCGTTCGTATTTCCCAAAGGCTAATGAGCGAGACGGTATGACCTCTGTTACAAATCGATATGTTTGATATCGATACGTGGAGATCAGAACCAATTATTAAGTCAGGTTACAGCTCCGCAAAGCTAAGATCGATACTAACGAAAGTTAACTGAAGAAGTTAATAACGTGCATTGTCGAAGTAGAAGTTTTTTTATGTAGTTGAAGTGCAAGTACTCATTCAATCAAAAAGAGATAATGCCTCCGAATTAAGTAACCAGAGCGGCTATCGACAATATTTCTGAGCCTGCAAAAGTTTTATCCGAAAGCTAAAGAGAACTTACCATTCCATCTAGCACGATTAACACAGCGATACGGGCACGCGATCATCGACATCGTGGGTCGTTCTTCCGTGTAATAGGTGTTGTCATGGTATTCCTCCATCTCTCCCGATTCCCATCTCCTCCACACCCTATCCCGATACTGTCCAGCAATTGGCACACCACCATCTTCCTCTCTCTCCCTCTCTTCCCTTCCATTGACCACTCCTTGCGGCATGCATCGTCTCCCCAGACGACGTGTCCTATTCAGATCTCCTGACTACTCCATCGTCTCCAGAACTCCTTCACCCACCCGCCACTTATATCTCTCGACTCCGAACTTCCGCCATCCCCCCCTCCTCCCCCTTCACATAGGTCCAGCCACTCTGCAATCAAAGTGTTTAACCAATCTTTCCCGTTAGCCTTTGGTTTCCACATAATAACTATCATTTTGTTTTCTGTTTACTTCCGTGTTTCATGATCACGGATAGATTACTAATTTACAGATTAAATCTCTTGCATAAATTCGCAGGACGTCTCTTTAGCAATCATGTCGAAAATTTATGATTACCCTCATCGCACTACGGTATAATATAGTAGATCATGCCAATAAAATTAGAGAGATTAAGTGTAGAAAAGATAGATTTAAGATGTAATTTTTTCCACGGACGATAAGGGATAAGAATAATATTGTCCGACCGAGGTAGGGGTAAAAATATTCGGGTTTATAGTGGTCTTCTTTGTATTCACCCCCTGCAATACACCCTAGCGTTGGCTTACAGGGTACTAAAAAATAAAAAAATATTTTTCTCATTCTTTTTCTATTGTTTTCTAAGGATCTATTGAACAACCCGCGTAACAAGCGCTTTATTTAACTGCTCCACGCAAAACATTTCACTTCATGACCGAAATTAGGGAAAATACCTCCGAATTAGGGAAATTCTCTCTTTCCACTGGAAAAATGTAAATTCTAATTCCCATTTACCACTACCTCCAGTTCTTCCCATATCTATTTAATCATTTCTTCTAGATATGCATTGAACAGCACCAGGGATAATGGACACCCCTGCCTTACACCTCTTCCTAACACTGCCCATCCGGACTCTACGTTCCCCACGCGCACCTGAGCAGTCTGAGACATGCACAGGTAGCGGATTAGCCTCCTGTCCCTCCATTATACCCCTATTTTCAGATATACATTCATTAGTTATCCCAATTCACTCTATCAAACACCTTTTCGAAGTCTACGAAACAAGTTAAATCGTCCTGATTGTATTATATGTTCCTCTATTAGTGATCTCATTACTGCAATGGCATCATGCGTACCTCTCCCTCCCTTAACCCACACTGATCATCCCCTAAGTAATTATTTGCCCTGCTCTCCATCCTTTTGTTGATGATCCTGAGAACAACTTAAGCTGCGTGCGAAATCAAACATACTGTTCTGTAGTCCTCACGTCGTGTAGCCGTTACCTTTTTCGGAATAGGAACTAACACTGATCTCACAATCTTCCGGTGAAATTCCTCCCTCATAAATTCCACGAATTAGCTCTTGAAAACTCCTCCTCCAATATTCTCGTAACGCTTTAAATATTTTCGCGGAAATATTGTCCACCCCCAAGGCCTCATTTGATTTCATATCCCTTAATACCCTTTTTATCTCATCGTCAAGTACGCCTGGACCTAAGCTATCTTCTTCTACGTCATATTCTCTATCTATGTCTAACCTTGCTTGCTTAAGTTCTTCACCGTACAGTTCTTCTATGTATTAATTCCATCTCTCTTGGATTTTATCTGGTTCAATTATTGTCTTACCACATATATCTATTACTGTTAGCCCAGATTTTACCTTCCGAATTCCTAAGAGTGTGTTAACCTTTTTGTTTAACGTAACCATTTTAATTTTAGTATAATAACCCAAATATTTCTGAAAGTGAAATATACAGATAAATAGTCTCCAAATACGTAAAATAGGAACGTAGTTGTTTTAAATTTGGCAGTTTTACATAAATATGTATTTTATCATTAAGTGTTATATTTTATTATATCGGTGTTGGATTGACTTTCCCACAAAATATTCCAATGACCACGTATTGGGGGCACAATATTCTGCTTGGGGAACACCTCCTACCGAAGATCTCAGGATTACGCTTGTAAGGATGGCCCTAGAGGAATGGAACGTCTTCAAGGGGCGATCAATCACAGTTCCATCTTAAAGCAGCCCCTCCAACACGTATTTCTGATTCGGCACCATTTCGTGGTGATGGTCGTCCTTCCTCACGTCCTCATTGCATCCTTGTGTGACTTTTGAAGATAGTATTTCATTAATCTGTTTCCAGTTTTTCTGTCATCTACAGTCTACAGTAACTAGCAACTTAGTTTCATATCATTCATTTTATTGCTTGCTACTTAATATATTTAAATAGTGAAAATTCGCAAATAAGTATCAATCATTAAGGAGTGAATTTTTATCAGCACACTCAATTATGCTATGAAAATGTCTGAATCGGTGAGGAAGTACTGCTGTAAGTTCTCAGAGAGCGAATGGCTCTGGTCTGAATTGATCCTCCTCCCTTAGTCATCCCGCCCCCCAGAAAAAATGTACCAGTGTCCGAGAGGAATGTTGTGCAACATTGAAGTGGAGCACTCCATAGAGAGTATGAGTTGACATGATTGTATTATATTAATTGCTGAAATATATTTTATCAATTGATATTATCGGGGAAAGGCTATGCATCCTGAACCCCACGAATGGAAAAGGTACCTCAATATGGTACGTGTTCATGTAAGCGATAATATCAAATTGGTTTTTAATCACTTTTGTTATTGTTTTGTGCTAAATCAATCACGATTCTAAGGACTTGTGTGTCACCTGATAATGTCTAAATGCACATATTTTGATTAATAATGAAGTGGATTGAGTATGCACACATATAATTTGTGTTTGTTTCCGCGCGCGCGTTTTCGTACGTGAGAGAATCTTGAGTGTATCAAATATATTTATTAACTAACCATTATTGCGCTATATCTTTTTGATGCTGTATAATATTATGTATACCATATTTTGCAATGGGTAAAGTATATCCTTCATATCATATTACCTTTGCACATTTTATATCTATGCCCTTTACCTGACATAACTAATTATGAATCATTAATTGGCAAACTCGGAAAAAAGGATATTATTTTTTGTTGATATACAAGGTCAGTCCCAAAAACAAGTAGAATAAATCTGGGACGAAAATGCATTTCAGAACAATGTACAAGTTGCCGAAATTCTTCATAAGAGCACCCTTATGTATCGACACACCAATGCCAGTGCCTCCGCCAGTTGTGGTATGCTTCCTGTAAGGCATCAACAGGACCCTCGTTCTGGCACCTCGCTATGGCCTCTTTTCCACATAATCCAGTGGTCCAAAATGGTAATCAAAGGGGTTGTACTTGAGTCGTACTCAAAGGCCCATGTCTTGTCACCAGTAATCACCTATTCCAAAAATATTCGGGTGATTTTCACAGTGGTTCAAAAGGACGTAGGCAAGATTGTCACACAAGCAGTCTTCCAACAATACCTTGGGGGCCATCTTAGCATACCTTTCTCATGGCTAATCTTCTATAAGAATGCAATGTACTGTGATTTTCTGAATATAGAATTCTTTTGCTTACATCCTGACACTTAAGGGTCAATCAGAATTGAGCATCTGTCTCACCTTTTGCACATTATCAACAAGCTGTATTGTTGATGTATGTCCAGGGTATTCCTCATCGTCAACCTCCCCGCTACCCTCCCATAACATTGTGTGCAAGTAAAAAACCATCACTTGGGATATTTCTCCATCTCTATAAGCATCTTTAGCTATGGTCATGGTCTCCGAACTCAATTTTCCAAGCTTAATGCACATTTTAATCGCGTATCATTGCTCCATGGAAAGTGGCATCGTGAATTCGTAACGTGAACGTCGAGCAGGGGTCCAGTCCAGCAGTAATCCGCACACTGTAAATTTTCGAATTTAACTGTCGTGGGTTGTGTGTGCCTTCCCAAAATCTCCCATTACCTTTCCCACCGCAAATCACCCCACTTCAACCATCTGCATTGGTGGCAAGAGATCATTCTAGTTGTCTTTGGGACAGTCCCTATATCTTGAAATGTTAAGACAGCTGGTGACTTTCTATTGTTGGATGAGCTTTTTCGTGTCCAGCGGTCAACCGCCAACAATAATTAACCATATACATTAACGGAAATATATTCAAATATATGGGACATGGGTAGTAGGTACAAAAATAACTGTACTTGGTTATTTCGAAAGGTCTTTCAGAGGAGTAATCTTATGATCCCGAGTCTTTAATGTCTGATTTATATATTTTTTCATGACATTGAAAATAATCAAATCAGTTACCGCTGAAGGAAATCAAGGTTTATAACTGGCATTTTCTTGTGACTCGTTATAACTTATCTTGAAAACAATTACGACTCTATTCATATTTTGAGAATTATACAGGTACTCAAACATACTCGCATATTTCACCAATTTTAAGATATTCAATATGACATTAGGCATAACTTTTTGGAATCAGTTATATATATAGTATATATATATAGACGCGAGCTTCTGAACATCAGGGAAGCCCAGAACGTCCCAGAAGACACTCCAGAGGATTTCAGCCACCTTATACGATTCCTTAATGAAACTGTCATTATTAAATTGTTACAATTTCCTTAAAATTCCAATTTAAGTTCAAATTAGTTGTAAAAGTAGTTATTTCCGCAAGGTGCATGTAATATCCTTCTACAGGTATTTTGCTATAACATTTTAATCAAATGATATACGCGTGCTTTTGCGTAGGAGTACGTGCGAGTGTATGTGCGCGTGGCGATAATGGTGAATTGGATAGAGTTGTAGATGCACCCATAAGATTTCACTCTACAACATACTACCTCTTTTCTAGGCATTGCTTATTGCTGAACCATCCCAGTAACTTCATTTTTCGTTTCTTCGACCTCTCATTCAGGGATTTTTACCTGTAATTTTCAATTCCGTTTATTTTGAAAAACATATACACACATTTCATAGCTTTATCAGGAAAGAGTTTTGCGAGATTATTTCATGCAATTGAAATGTATGATTTCATCATGTTGCTTCCACGTTTTATGAACAAAGCCATCCCATATTTTCAACTTGCCTCGCCTAGATTATGCCGCAAAAGCATTTATTGGACGTCTTATACGGTTCCCATATGATTTTTCCCGTTTATAACAGCATCGTTAGATGAAAAATCTTAAAATCAATATGAAGTACTTCTCAAATTTCACCTAATGTGTGATATGAGACGTGCCATATGCACAGAGAGATTAGCCTCTGACCAGACTCAAAACCTTTTCATTCTTGATGTTTATTTGCGCTATTTAAGTACATACGAAGTTTATAGGAACACTAAACAGATGACGCACCCGCACCCTTCGGGAACGTTCCTCGCAGAACACCCCTTCCACTCCCCCCCCCCCACGGATCCCAGGACGCGGCTGGTTGGGGCGGCCGCCATCCCCCGGGCGTTGAAATCACCCGGGAGGCGCAGAATGCGGGCATTTCAAACTAATAACGACGACGGCGCGGCGTGCAACGGGTGCGATAGTTGGCATGTTTGCACTCCGACATATTTCATGGAGGATTTTCTCGGTCGAGTCTAATACTTTTCATAGTTCAGTTTCATATCCTGTGTAAGAGATATCCCGGAGGGGGGAGAGGGTAGATTTATGTTTGTTTGCTCAGGAGATGATCTTCTTGTTGACGGGTGGAGAGGGACTGTGCCCTTTTGCCCACTCCGGACCCTTCCGCTCCCTCCTCCTACCTGATGGAGACGTCTGAATGGGCTGATACCCTTGCTCCCGGCCCTGCCCTAATTTTTTCCCGAGGGAGTAAATAAACCTCAAGGTGAAGGAGGGGAGCGAAGCAATTAGGGGGCATCGAGCCTCGCTTTCGACTCGGGTGGCGAAAGGTTTTTGGGTTCGTGTTCGTAGCGCCGAATGGAAAGCCCTGCGAGAGGCAGACGGACTCCCGTGTCCCCCTCGGCCCATCAGGGCATGCACGATGAGTCCATCGGTGAGGGAACATTATGTTTGAGGCTCGTTCGTGCTCCATTGGGTACGGTTCACCAAAGAAAAGAGGAAGGAAGTTACATTGAATTACACCATTCAATACTTTTTTATTTGGAGACTTCCGACTATTGCGCATGAAATTTTAATCATAAAAACACGATATGAGAACGCGCCTGCACAAGATACTCAGGGAGAGGAGGGAAGAACTAACGCATCCACATGGCAAGGCAAACGGGAACATCGAACGCCTGGTTTGTAGCCGTGCCACACGCACCAGCAGCGGCCAGTGTGGTGTGCGTGAGCGACCTGGTCGTTCACGAGCGGGCAGTTGATATTTTTTTGTAGACGTAGACCACTCATTGACTTGGGTGACTAGTTTTTATGTGTCTGTTTTCTTGTGCGGCGAAAGAGAACTTGAAGGATCCGAGAAGATGCCAGCTGTTTGAAGGGGTGAGAGGTGTAATATGAGGGAGAACAGCCCCCTTACTTAGCAGTTCTTCTACATATACTATACGTCAAACCCGGAAAACCGCCGCAAGGACTTGTGGTGGGGGGTGTTAGGACATAACCTGTAAAAGAGAATAAAACCACATGCAAAACCGAAAAATTTCATGCAATCTACACCCACAGAGGCCAATATATTCATGCAAAAATCTTTTTAACTCGCATGCATGCAAATACATATAATATCAAATAACTTGCGCATGCACCTACGAATATACCTCATGTCTAAGAAGCGTTTGATCTTGTCCTGACTTGCAAATCAAATATCTTTACTATTTCTATAATGACTTTGATTCTTTCTACAAAAATTCCGGTGAAAAGAATTTGATTTCCGCTACCGCACTCTTTGCAAATCTTTCCTGTTTGTTACTTTCCACCCCAAAGAGGAGCTAATCCTAAAACGGGGTTTCCGTATTGTTACCATGTTTTCCTAAATTAAATATAAATATTCTTGTATTGACTAATCTTTACGGAAATAAAAACATTTAAACTTGAACTTGAACAACATGCCCTGAACCCCGAAGAGGAGCTTATCCTAAAACGGGGTTTCCGTATTGTAAATATTGTTACGTTTGATAATATTTTATATATCTCTTGTATGTCTATATCTTTACGGAAATAAAAACATTAAAACTAAAGAACTGAACATGCTCTAAACTTCACCCTGAAGACGATGGCAGAATCAGCCATCGAAACGTCGGTGTACTCCAACCTGAACCGGTGGGAAACCCGAGAGAACTTCTTGAATACCATACGCCGTGAAAACCTGAGATCCTTCAGAAATATCTATGTTTCTCTCCAAGTACATAAAATATAAACTTCTATTCTAAACAAATTTCGAAAAACAACAACGCATAGAAGTTAACATAAATAAACACGTGAGAGTGTTATAGTTATGATGGTGCTCAATCTCATGAATCTGTAGCAAAGATGATACAATTTCTACCAGTGAAAAAAACAACATTTGAACCGAAGGTGGTATATTAAAAAACAGATACGAGCCCAATTCATTCAATATCTCGTAATAGAAAGTCGTAGGTGCAATAAAAATAATAATCTCGGTGCTTAATACACAGTGTAGATACTATATAATTGAAAGATTCCTGCTATTGTAACGTGATTTCTGCTATGCATGAGGCAATCATAGGGGAAATCACTTTGCACAGGGTATGAAGAGTCGTTGATGAATAGCTCTTGTTCTAGTTTCGTGAAAGATATTCACTCACCAAGTCCATACGTCCAGTCTGTAGTCAATTGTCACCAGCACAATGTCCTCGTCTAGCAATTGCTGTGGAGCAATGGCGTAGCACTGGATGGAGTTTGCCTGGTCAAATGAAACCTACCTTCGTGATGAATGAAATGATGAGAGGGTAGCGGGATTTGTTTCCTGTGAATAGCAACTGTAAAATAGTGCATTAATTTGTTTCATTAGAGCTCTATTTTCCCACAAAATTTCAAACAATACGCCAAAGGAACAGCTACCCCTTAAAGCTTCAATGAATGTGCGTCAAGTGTTCGGGATCCTTCGCTGGTCTTAGTTATGGAATTATATAGGAAAAAAAGAAAGGCTGCCTGTTTCTTAAAGAATCGACGTGAATGAGCAGAAATGAAAAGATAGATCATAATGATGCATTCAATGTGTAGGAAGACCTGAGACGGTACACACTGGAAACACGAATATTACAGACGAGAGTGAAAATTTTTATAAGTGCACAATTTTTAATCGAAAACGGCATTTTTCTGTTTACGTTCCAAGTAGCTTAGTAAGTTGTCACTATTTTTTCTGAACCTTAATTCATTGTCCTTCATGTCACTAGTAGCTCGACCCTTATGCGTATAGAAATATTTCAAGCTTAGATACCGTATTGCATGTACCAGTAGCTATCGATCAACATTATTTGCATTCTTTTACATAGTCATTTTAAATAACAATGAAGGAAAAGTCCATTTTGGATGTTGAATGCTAGGTGTTCAGTCATCCTCTGCCACACACCCTAGGGCTGACTTGCAGGGCATCTTGTAGATGTAGCCTTGAAAACACACCCTTACTCAGCCCGTTCTCATGTCCCTCGCCACTATTACCCCAGGCTCCACCCCACCTCCTCCACTCCAGCCAACCACCTTTCTCCTCCTCTAAAATCTCTTCCACCCCACCTTCTCCTCCCCTGCCTAACCCACCCCAAAAACTAAGTAAATATTGCAATGAATAATGTCTCTAACTTCACTTGAAGATGTTGCACAGAAATTAAACCTGGGTCGTGCAATATATAATATTTTGATGCGGAATTTCTAAGTATTTTGAGATATTTTAGTTTTGGTAAAGGTCTAACTTTTGAAACATGCAAGGTGTCATTTTCAATTTTGTGGGCCATTTAAAACTCCATCCCACTGGATTGACATAACTCCGACATCAAAGTGTTATGGCTATCGTCGGGGCGCTGGTTCGGGTAGTAGGAATTATTGACGACAGATAATTACGCATGGACTCACGAGCGTATTTATTGTTACATGCGTGGTACATCATAGCAACAGAGCGGGGAAGCGGTGGGGCAGCCTGGGGGCACCGGGAGTCGGTGGGCTCGCGGGGGGCTGTCCTTGGTATTCGGGGCGACGACGGGTTCGCTTCCCCTGGCCCTAGGGTCGGTCTGCCCCGGAGGCGGCATGTCTATCGGCGGCGGTGGGGTAGGAATACGGAGGGAGGAGTCGCGAGGGACTGTCCTCGGTAGTAGAGGAGTGGGTGGCAGCCGAGTCCGCGGGAGATGTGAGTCGCAAGTAGCGGCGGCAGCCCACCACTCTCCTCCCGGGAATTAATAGGGCTCTCACCGGTTCCGGAGTCATCCCCTCGCGGTCGCTAATTGGCGGATATCAGGGTTCGCCGCGGGGACTCCAATGCTTGTAAGGAATCAACCCGGAGAGATGGAGCTCATCTCAAGAAAGCACGTGGAATCGCAATCATGATTAACAATAGCCATGAGTAACATCGAGTATATGTGTAAATAATTGGAGCATGTTGAACACGTTTCCTTAGGATCATTTTATCCGCTTCTCATTTCCAAATGAATATCTCTGAGAGAGAAGCCTTGGAAGAGAAAGTAAATCATATCATTGTCTGCTTACCTCAAAATTGGATCAAGGCACTGTGTTGGGTCAAGGCAATTTCTGTTGTTAAAGTTAGATATTTAATACCATATGTTTTCATGTGCAGCGATTCGTAAAACACTAAATTCGCACTGAATTATAGTTATTCGTCAAAATTTCTCGACTGATGGTATCAATTACTAAACCCCGTCAGCCCTCATTTCAACATTCATATTACACAATCAAAATGTATGTTTCTCCTGAATCAATTCCTATCGGTAAGAGATGAAAGGGTCAGCAAACAAGAGACAAAATTACATCATGAAATCAATAAAAATTGAAGAAGGTTTATGTACTGAAAATTTCATCTTGGACTTGTTATTCCGTATATTCCGAAACACACCCTTACATTTCCGTTTCTTCGCCAACACCCTAGGGCCACTGCTTAAAGTAAAGCATTCTTCTACAACTGATTTGCATTCATCACAACTCATGGGAAGACTGGGACACTGCCCAGTCCGCGAACGCCACGCGTGCAAATCGCAGCGTAGATGGGAATCCCTCACGGAGCTAAGACTACATTACAGATCCAATCTCTTGCATAAATTGAAAGGTCTCTTTAACGATTATGTTGACAATGTATGATTAGCCCCATTGTACTTGGTAGGCGAGATCATGTCAATAAAATTAGAGAGATTAAGTGTAGAACAGATTGTAAGATGTCATTTTTCCTAAAAATTATAAGGAATCAAAATAACGCAATATCGTCCAACCGCGGTAGGGGCAAAAATATTAGGGTTAAAATTAGTCTGGTGTGTATTCTTTCTTCTTTTGACCGCATTGGAATGCCATTAAGTAATGTAGTGCTCTTTACAGTATTTTTTACTCTGCTTTTGGTACCCTAAATTTCACCTTCCATCCCTTGTCCCTCTCCGTGGGGGAGCCTTCCTCCTACCTGCAGCGTTGGGCCAAATTTATCACCTTGGGTAGGAGAGCGTTTTATGTTGCACGTTCTTGTGGTGGTGGTATTTCGCCTTGCTCCTTACTAAAATCTACCTTGCACGTTCTTGGATAAATTTCTTGCTGCAACCCAAGGCACAATTATTTGTTATAATTAAGCATATGTACTTGCATGCTTGTGGAGTTAAGGGAGGTAGATGTGTATTTGCATGCGTGTAAAATGATAGGATGTTTCTATGAATGTATGCACTACTGTGGATTTGGGTTTGCATGTATGTGTTAGTTTTGAATGCGGTTTTTCTTTTTTCCTTTTTTTGGGTCGTGACCTAACGCCACACGCCCTTGCGGCGGCTTGCGGGGTATTATGTAGATCTATTCACCCCCTGCCACACACCCTAGCGGTGGCTGGCGAGATTCTCAAAAAAGTTGATACATCTGCTCCATTATTAGGACATTGGTCGCATTATACACAGAGCATTGCTGAGCAATATGTAATGTTTCACTGTGAAATGTAGGGCCCAACCAATTCAATGAATTGTATAATCTGAAACAGAAAAATAACTTTGTGTAGGCCACTATGAAGAAGTTCTATTTACATCTTTAATGTAATCGTTAAACTCGTTGGTTCTGAATATCTCTAAAAGTTGAAGTCTCGCCTGTTCTCTTCGTATCTCAAATTGCTCCCAGCCTAATTCCCGTAAAAGGCCTGTCACACTTGTGTTCTTATTCTAGCAACTTTTAACGAATCTGGCGGATTTTTTCTGGGCGTTATCTAATTCTTTTTGCCATATTTTCTCCCAAGGATCCCAAATACGTGCGGCATATTCCAAACGAGGTCTAACTAGACCAAAATAACACCTCTCTTTATTTTTCTCATTACATTTCACCACCACCCGTCAAACCCACCAAAAATGTCTTACAAGGAGGAGAGGGTTGATGACAGGAACGTTGAATAAGAATTTTGAGAAAATATAAATGAAAACATTTATATGAAACGTGGTTTTATATGGTGCCGAAATATAGTAATTGAAGTAGAATTGAAAGGTGTCAATTGGAGGCTTTTGAAATGTGAGTGTGTAGAAGTATGGAAAATAATTAACGGCCTCAGGCTTTACTTCATGGAATTATGTTATATCAATATTAAAAGACTTTGTTGACAAACTATGCAAATTTCACTTGAATAGAGATTTATTCACGACCCGGGTTTCAAACACTTAATGTCATCTTCAGGATGAAGATGACATTAGGTGTTTGAAACCCGGGTCGTGAATAAATCTCTATTCAAGTGAAATTTACATAGTTTGTCTCCTTTCCATCATGGATAAATTTCACAAGGTTAACCCTATTACCGTTCGGTTTGTTAAAAGACTTTGTACTTTTCCACAGAATATATTGTGAGATACAGCGCGTTTCGCCGACTGGAAGCATCATCAGGTTCAAATTTCGTTCCATTTCATCCCTTAGGACAGCAAGAGGGGGGTGGCTATAGTTGGAGGGAGAGGGAGGGTGGGAAGTAGAAGGTGGGGGTCGGGGTTATTTCGGTAGGGGAAAAGATGCCTTGGTAATGACGTGACAAGGGCACAGAGGCATAGGAGGGGTAGAGGTGAACAGGTATGTTCAACGGTTGAACACAGTGTGTTGGTCAAATACCAATCAGATAGTATCGGACGGAAAATTTTATAAGGGATTCAATGTCAATAACAAGACGATCCTCGTAAATGTACAATGAACGTAACTATGGTCGTGAATCAATGAAAACAAGATAGCCAAGACCGAAGATTTCAAAAAATCGTAGTGTCAAAGGAGCATTATCTGCATTGGTAGTAAATTGCCGAAGTTTAAAAAAAAAGTCGCGGAATATCATCACCTTTTTCAAAGCACAGTCGCAGATATATTTCAATACATAAAAGCGGATGACTCCGTAAAAATTTACTGTTGTGGCATTACCCACAGTTTCTTGGAATTTGTCGCAGATATGATTATTGGGACAGAAAGCTGGATATCCATTAACACTACCGACGGTGAAATTTCTCCAAAATCCTTTTCCATTTACAGAAATGGCAGAACAAATAGAATCGGGGGCGGTGTCTTTATTGCAGTTAAAAGTTCTTGCGTCAGCAGGCCTGAGGTAATAATGGGTTGGAAAGCGTTTTGGTGCTCAATTAAAAGTCCGCTATCCACAAGAATTTATGTATACGTATTTTACATCGAGATCGATAGAAGCAATTCAATACTGGAATTAGATCAGCTAATCAAAGGTTTCATATCCAAAGACAATGATCGCGACGTTATAATACGTTGAGATTCCAATGTCCAATTTATTGACTGAAGCACATATAGTTTTAAAACGGGCAGTAAAGCCAAAGATATCTGCGAATCGCTATTGAATTCTGTTACGTTGAACTCATTGAATCAACCTGTCACTTCACCAACTAGGGGTGATTATATTCTTGATTTGTTAGCAACGAATATTTCCGAAAAAGTTTTAACTTATGATTACAAAATATCTAGGGCGGATGCCCAAAAATGAATTTCAGAAAGCCTTAAGCGAATCCAAACGGAAAAGGTTAGCGCGAATATTTGAAAGAAGATTTTTGATCATACGTCAGAGAAGTTCAGGTTCAAAAATATTAAGCCTAATAAATCCTCCGGGCCCGATGAAATATTCGCTCTTACCTGTATATTTAAGGATCTAGCTTCGGAAACCGTATCTAGAAATCATATTTAAGTAGTAACTCGTAGCTCACAAGGTTCCCAGAGATCTATACACCTACTCAATTCCCCGCAAGCCTCCGCAAGGGCGTGCAGCGGGGGGTGTTAGGGCGGATTGGCGGATTTTCTGTGGACTTTATTTAATTCTTTTTGCCAGATTTTCTCCCAAGGATCCCAAATACTTGCGGCATATTCCAAATGAGGTCTAACTTGAGCAAAATAACACCTTTCTTTAACTTTCTCATTACAATTCCCCGCCACTCGATTAATGAAGCTCAGTTTCTTTAAAGCGGATCCGCATAGTGTCCCGATATGTGCTCCCCATGAAAGGCGTGGTGTTAGAACTACCCCCAAATTTTAACCTGTTTGGCCGTAGTTAGCACAGTGGTAGTGATGAATATAAGAGACTACATAAACAAGTGTTGCGACTTCATCAACAGTGAATCAATTGTGAAAATCCCAAATGACCCCACCACGAAATTCCAAAAAATATTTACATATGAAGTGTACCACCCCCAATATCCTCAAACAAAGTGAAACATGCAAAGCAACATTGATGGATCCGAAAGCTCCCACATTTTTCGGCCTTTCAAAAATTCAAAAAGAAAATATTCCAATGAGGCCAGTGATTTCCGGTATATATGTCTCCACGAGGAAACTAGAAACCCTTTTGAACTCCCTATTCAGAGAGTTGGCAAATTTCCAACCAAAGTTAGGAGTCAAAAATTCAAGTGATTTCTGAGCAGAGCTACCCAAGAAAGATCCCACGCCCTCCAAACATATCCAATAGTCATTTGATGTTACAAGCCTTTTTACAAGTATGCCAGTTTTGGAAGCATTGGTACTGACGGAAAAAGTGCTTATAAGTGCTGAAGCCGAACCACCCTTCCTCAATGAGTTTATGTAACTACTGAGTTTGTGTGTTGAAAAAACAATTTCCAGTTCCAGAATATTAAAGATGAGTGGGAGGATTAGCGACGGAGTCTCCTTTATCGCCACTCCTTGCTGACCTTTACATCAACAACTTTGAAGGAAAAATATTCAGCAGTCCCTCATTTTTTACAAAGAGCATTCACTGTTGGTTTCGTTAGGTAGGCGATATCTTTGCAATATGGACAGCCACTGATAGACAATTAGACAATTTTTTGAACACCTTAAACTCCCAATGCAAAGAAATAAATTTCACATGTGAGAGAGAACAAGATAAGAAGCTCAATTTTCTAGACATCAGAGTTTCGAAATACAGACAAGGTTTTGAATTTGCAATTTTTCTTAAAGCACCGCCACAGACCACATCATACCCTTCAAATCCCGCCATCACATTTCTAAAAAGTTTTTCTATTTTCATCTCCTACTAAATAGACTGCTAGACATACCTCTCTCTAATAGTAATTTGTTCTTGAACTGAAGATGCTAAAAGATATTTCAGTGGGAAATGGGTACAAAGATTTAACGTGGAAAGGGCAGGAACCGGACTGGGATATTGGACGGGATGAAGGGAGGAAGGAAATACACAGAGATGAAGAGGGACCTGATGTGGAGTAGGTTGCTGGATTGTGTTTCGTTAGGAGTCACAAAATATTTATTTGGTAGTTGTGTCCATCCATAAACCTACCTTAAACGGTAGATTACCTTATAGCAATAATCCCATATCTATTGCACTGAATTTCCAATTCACTCAGCAATGCTTGCAACCCCTTGGCCGACTGACAAACCAAAGCCTGGTAATCATCAAACGTGATTTTACGAATTCCCCTCCGACTTTCATTCCCACCTCCAATTCTTCCCATGCCTCTATAATCATTTCTTCCTAATATACGTTCAACAGCACCGGTGATAATGGGCAACCCTGCCTTACACCTCTTCCTAACACTGCCCATCCGGACTCTCCGTTCCCCACTCGCACCTGAGCAGTCCGAGACATGTACAGGTTGCGGATTAGTCTCCTGTCCCACCAATCTATTCCTATTTTCTGCAATATACGCATTAGTTTTTCTCAATTCACTCTATCAAACGCTTTTAAACCAGCCAATATGGATGCAAAAAATTACAAATGGTGTAGATTGTAAATGGTTGTCACGGATTAATTTCACCAAGGTAGCCAACCTCTTCCCTCGGGAACAATTTTGGATAACTTTTCAAAATGCGAGAAACTTCAAATCATTCATGAACACTACGAAAGACAAAGCGGAAAAACAGAATAAAAGTGTCTTTTGTTAGTTAACTTGTAAGGACTGTGGTGCCATCTACATAGGTCAAACAAGGAGATCATTAAAAACACGAGCGGAGGAATATAAACGCTGTTTTAGGAAATGTGACCTCGCGCAAATTCACTTCGCCAAGGATCTGTAGAAAGAACATCTTGGGAGCGATTTAAACTCAAAACTGATTCAGCAGATGGATGGAGGAGGGATGGAAGGAGGATGAACAAGTGGGAAGAGCTGGAAATCAGAAAGAATTTGAAAAAGTCATTTGGTCAACGATTAATTGTTTAAATACCTCTCTCCAATCCTGGAAGCATTCCTTTCCTTCATGGAAAGACCTAACTACCCTTCCCCCTCCTCCCCACTGTGAACCCCACTAATCGCCTTTCCTGACGCTTAACACCCCTCTCCTCCTCTTTCTCCCCCTTCTCCTTTCCCCCTGTTTCCCCTCTCTCACCCACCCCTTGCCTCACAAGAATTGTATACAAATGGACCGTAACCTGACTAATTTGTAACTGATGAAGAAGCCTAAGAATTGAAACTAACAGTACCAAAATAAAGAACAGTGAAAAAATACATTGTGTTCTTAATTTAATCGAACTTTAGTTTGTTGATGCCTGATTAAAAAGTGTATCCTGTTTGTCCTTGCTAGGAGTTTGGAGAGAGAAAAGGGTGGGTAAAACAGACATGCCAACTTTCAAAAATGAAAAATCGGGAGGACATGCCAACTTTCAAAAATGAAAAATCGGGAGATTTTTAGAAGTGTATCACGAAGTAATCACTTTTAATTACCACAATATTTGCATGGCACCTTAATCCCTTTATGACACTTTGCCAATTTTTAATGAATGTCACACTATTAACATGTTAAGCTAAGTACACAATTTGAACAGTTCATCAAGAACGTAAGAAGGAAAAATCGGGAGTCTCCCGCTTAAATCGGGAGAGTTGGCATGTCTGGTAAAAGGACGCTTTGAGTGAAGTAGGAAGGTGATTGATCGGAGATTTTATATCTGTAGGAGATATCTCCTACAGATATAAAATTGGGATGAATACCATTTGAAGCCTTTAGATGTTGTGGACTAAGAGGAGGAAATTCTACATATGGCCATTGCTTTTCACTTTTACCTAAGTATTTTCCAACTATGCTTGGCTTTTACCCATTGCTGGTCGCTATCTTCATAATTGTCGTAAGTTCATTATTCGTATTCTTATTTTTAGTACCCTGAAAATCACCGCTAGAGTGTGTGGCATGGGCTGAATACACACCAGACTAATTTTGACCCGAATCTAACCCTCCCGCGGTCGGACAGTGTTATTCTGATCCCTTATCGTTCGCGACAAAAATCACATCTTAAATCTATTCGTTCCAGGCATAATTTCTCTAATTATATTGCCAAAATCTCTCCTACGCTGGGGGTACAATACATTTGCAACATCACTTCTAAAGAGACACTCTTCCAATTTATGCAAAACATTTTATCTGTAGTTTGTCCTTCACTCCATCGAGTGAGTCCCAGCCTAACTGCCCTAATACTTTGGATACGCTACTAAGTTTATCATAACAGCGTTTTACAAATCTAGCTCCTCTACCGTGCACGAGATCCAATTCGGCAATTAATCCAACTTCGTAAAGATCCCGTATACCCCGACCTATATGCCTGCTTGAAATTTTAGACAAGATGCTCTGCAACATCAGGGTCCTATTTTAGACACAAGAGGAGAGCAATAAAATAGAGATGGTGCACACGGTGGAAAGTTCAACACTCCTGAAATGGGCATGAAGATGTGCACTGACACACTTAAAAGATACATCAAGCCTTGATAAGTACTATTATCCCTCATGAGATTCCCCATCTTCCCCATTTCCCCTTTGATCCCATTCTACGAGGGTAGGTCAATAAAAGTAGGGGCTGTCATGAACACTTTGGGAACACTTGAAGCAATCACCTTAGCCCCTCCCAGTGATTCTCATCTGTTCAGGCTGTGAAAAAAATTACCGATGTTTTTTGAAAATGATGATGCCGTAGTCCAAGAAGTCACTTGTTGGATTCGACAGCAAACAAGAGACCCTTTGCTGCCGGCTTGTATCAAAGTCTTGTAAAGAAAGAGATGGGATAAGTGTCTCTGAGTGTAAAGGGTGAATATTTAGAAAATTTAAATAAATTTCAGAGGATTACTTTGATTATTATTGCCTCTATCCAGTTTTGTGATTATTTATTGACTAGGTACGTATCTTGAGTATGCCTGTCTTCACCTACATCACACTCTCCTCCTATGACTAAGCTTGCTGGCCAAGTTCCTCACCATAAAGTTCTCATATATATTCCTTCCATCTTTCTTGAATTTTTTCCGTGTCAACTATTATTTTAGCAGACTTATTTGTAATTGTTAACATAGATTTTCCCTTCTTACTCCCTGATAGTGTTTTAAGCTTCTTGGACAGCGCACCAATTTCACCCTTCGTCTGCAAACTTAACAAATCCTCGCACTGCGCCTTCCACTCTTATCTGTTACCCATCTCAGTTTATTATTTTACTATTTCTACCTATCTCTGTGTTTACATTCTTCCATTTCCTTCTCTATCTTTTTAATCATTTCATCGGTAACCCATGGTTTCTTTATCCTATTCTTATTAACCTGTTCTATTGCTTCTTTTTTGGCTTTTGATACCCTTTTTTTGATATAATCCCATTTTTTCCTATTGTGCTCAGCTCCTTTCCCTCATTCATTATTTTTTTTACAGCCTGCTGATACTCCTTTGTCATTCCAGTCAATGCTTCTACATTCCATTTTCGAACCCACCTCCCCTGCCTTATCTTTTTGAATTGGATGTTACATTTCATAATTACTAAATTATGACTAGAGTCCCTGGGAAACTGTGTGATTTGATCATGTTGTTCCTAACCATAATATAATCTGTTTCCTTTTTGATCACCTGACATTTCCCATGCATAACTATGCCTTTTGAGGTGTCCAAACTAAGTGTTGGTGATAATGACCCTGCCTCCTTCAGAACTCAATTGCTTTCTCCCTGCAGTCATCTCTACGAGTAATATTCTATTCGTTGCTTGCTCTAGTTAACAATACATCTTCCTACCTCTTTATTCAATAATATTGCAACCTCTAGCTGGCCTCCACTGTATATTACTCTAATAATATCATTCTATCACTCCAGTAATCCCATTATCATTCCTTCTTGTCCTGCACAACATTAAAAAATCTATATTTCCTCTTTCACTGTATATTTTCTCATTTTTCTGTCCTTGACATTATCCTAATATTCCAGGTCCTTATTGTAATGATGAAAGAAGAGTCTTTGCTTTTCCACCTAGAGTATTTTTATTACGACCTAGGTTTCATTGCAGCATAACATTTTTAGATCTTGAACCTGGTTCAAGACCTGAAAGATGGCCCTTTGCCTGGCTCCTAACCTTCGACCTATCAGGCATGGATGACCCTATCAGGAGCAAATACCATTTACCTCATCGACATAGCTCTAGAGATCATCAAAACTAACAAGCTCTTCCCCAATGGTAAGTTTGTAGTCCATGGGGAGGGGTTTAGCGGTTTAAAAAATTTTATTCAGAAATCACAACGGAAGACCAAGTAGATACCTACACACCACATCTCTTGCCTTCAATGAGTTAAATTCTAGAAAATAACATTCTAACATAATCTAAAAAGCCTTGTGTTGCACCATTGATAAGTGGGTGTCAACAAGGTCTCGCAAACCTTTTAAAAGGATTATGAGAGATAAGTGAACCAGGGATAGTAAGTTCTATGGTTTTAGGCTCAACTATGTGGAAATTCATTTTTAACTAAAGTTTCAAAATGAAATCAAAACCACTAGGTATCTTTCCACGAGTTTTTATTCAAGGGTACAACTAGTTTCGACGCAACGGCGTCATCTTCAGGTACAAAAACATTTTTCTTAAACATGAGGTATATATAGTTGGAGAAGGTTGGGAGTAGAGGAGGGGGTGGAATGGGAGCGGGGAGTGGTATGGCCGGTGGAGGAGAAAGAAAAAAGGGGGGGCTGGAAGGTGGTACATATGGTTGGGTGTGGGTCAGTGGTAATTACGTAGGTTTTGGAAGGGAGACTAGGTGATTAGGGAGGCGGTTGGGCTAATGGATGGTTCCCGGCGGGGGGGGGGGGGGGGGGGTGAACCTCTTCTCCATCAGTGATAGAGCTGCTTCAAGGAGTGGAGAATGTTTTTCAAACATAATATCGTTCACCAGGTGTCTGGCCTTGGAATTCCTCCTTATCTCCAACTCCTCTGTCTTGTCCATTTTCTTCCCTTTTTTCATCTGGTACAACACCTTAGGGATGAAATTACTCTCGTGATCTTCTTCCCACAGGTGCTTTGCGAATTGGGATTGTAGTGTGTTGTTTCCTAGAAAACATCTTCTGTGCTCATCTGCTCTTGTCTGGAATGACCTCCCCATTTGTCCTATGTACGCCGCGCTGCAATCATTGCACTCTAGCTTATTAATCCCACTCTTTTTAAATCTATCGGTCTTGTCCTTCGTTCTATTCAGGAATATTCTAAGGTTGTTATGGTTGTAAAACCCTATCTTGAATTTGTCCTTGGGGAACAAATTGCTTATTTTTTCGGATAAAATTCCATAGAATGGTAACTTGCACCATCGCTGGCTTCTCTCCTCCGGGACTGGCTGGTAAAGTAGGGTTTTTGCTCTGATGGAGCGTTTTTTGAAGAGCATTTTACTAATTAGGTTCGCGATGTACCCATTATTTACGGCAATTGTTTTAATGGTTTCTAGTTCTTTTTTATAACCTTCCTCAGATAAGGGGATATTGAGCAATCTATCCAGTAAATAATGGAAAGTGGTCAGCTTTTGGGAAATATGATGACGGGAGTCTGCAGGAATGATGTGGTCCGTAGCGGTATTTTTCCGATAAATTGAAAATTCAAATTTATTGTTTGCTCTGTGAATTGTAACATCCAAGAAATTGAGTTTGCCGTTTTTTTCCTTCTCACACGTGAACTGTATATTTTTGCACTGGGAGTTCAATGATTTCATGAAAGTGACCAATTGCCTTTCTGTTCCCGTCCACACAGCAAAGACATCGTCAACGTAACGGAACCAACAATAAACGTTTTTGGTATTCACCGACTTATTGTTGAATAATTTCTCTTTGAAATCATTCATGAATACTTCTGCCAGGAGTGGGGATATAGGTGACCCCATTGCTAGACCCTCTTTTTGTCTGTAGAAATCACCATTGAATTGGAAGTAATTTTCTTCCACACATACCTTTAGTAAAGAAGAGAAATCATTGATGTAATGCGTATCAGCTCCTGCACTTTTAAGGGTCTCTCTTGCCACTTCCACTGCTTCCAACGCTGGGATGTTTGTGAATAGATCTCTCACGTCGAAGGACACTAGTGTGTAGTTAGAGTTGGGCGGGCCCGTTTTGCTGAGTCGATCACAGAATTCTCTGGTGTTCCTTACCCCGAACTTTGGTTTGAAATTTGTGATTTCCCTAAATTGAAAATTCAGAAATGCTGCTAGTCTTCGGGATGGCGCTGTTACACTAGATATCACTGGTCTCACAGGGAAATTTTCCCCTTTATGTAGTTTTGGAAGTCCAAAAAATTTTGGTGCTTCTGGATTCATCACTGTCACTTTCAATATCTCGTTTGCTTTCACGATGTTGGGCTTGGACTTGATGGATTTCTTAACTATTCCCTGAAATTATATCGTGGGGTCACTGGGTATTTTATCTATATTGTTATTCCAGATGAAATCATAGCACTTGTTTAGGTAGACACTTTTTTCTAAAACCACCACTGTATTCCCTTTGTCCGCTTTCTCGATGATTAAGTTGTTGTCTTTTAAGATTTTCCTAATTGAATTTATGGTCCTGAGTTCCGGGTAATTGGTTGTTCTTGCTGGAAGGTGTTTTTTGACTAAACTCGGGAGCTTCTGTGCAACACATGCTTTCAGAACAAAACCTCCTTTGTCTAAGGCCACCTCACAATCCAATATTAAATTTTCCACTTCCTAGTACCTAACAGGAAGGTTGGGTATGTACTTAAGTCCTTTTTCCAACAACTTCCATTCTTGCGGTTTGAACTCAATGCTCGATAAGTTGTGGATTCTATCATGGAAGCCCGTAGTTGTTATATCCGGAGGAGCCTGATGGGAGCCGTATTTGCAACTCCTAAGATGGTTTAGCTTCCTTATAATGACTAACCTCTTCTTGTGCGCCACCGTGCTGCTCTTTTGTCGTACATTTTGAAACTTTAGTCGGGGATAGTAAGGCTAAATCTGTCAATGAGGCAAAAGGGTGACCATCACATGAGTCTTAATCATAGTCATAATATGAATCTGACCTTGTATAATACCACATAACACATGGGTTCAGAAAAATTGATTAGCTTTTCCTGAAACATTGGTTTAAATTTTCATGAAAAGAAGAACAAAATAACAAGTTGAGCATAGCCTAAAATGCAGGCAAAACGTGCTCGGAGGAACTTTGGTGATAGCGATTTACCTAATGCCCTTGGAGGAAAGATGTCAACCTGATTTCAAAAATTTCTACTTTGGATCACATCTTTATGGGAAAAAGGTACCACGGAAGTGCAATTTGTACTTTCCTGGACACGTGGACCAAAGCTTTAAATCAAACTCGTCAACAGGACTATTTTTCACGTTGAGAAATTACTTCACAATAAAATTTATACATATATACACAAGATATGTGATTTTTCAGGCACCAGATCTTCCTGGGAAACCAAAACCAGCACAGGGAAAGGAACTGGCCTCCCTACCCTGATGTGTGAATATTCACACGCCGTCAGGCTTATTACTGGGTGACCTCTACCATCACCTACTAAACCTACCTTTGAGTTAATCTACATCTACATAATACCCCGCAAGCCACCGCAAGGGCGTGTAGCCACCACCCAAAGGTTTAGGTCACCACCCAAAAAAAGGAAAAAAGAAAAACCGCATTCAAAACTAACACATACATGCAAACCCAAATCCACAGTAGTGCATACATTCATAGAAACATCCTATCATTTTACACGCATGCAAATACCCATCTACCTCCCTTCACTCCACAAGCATGCAAGTACATATGCTTAATTATAACAAATAATTGTACCTTAGGATACTGCAAGAAATTTATCCAAGAACGTGCATGGTAGATTTAAGTAAGTAGCAAGGTGAAATACCACCACCACAAGAATGTGCAACATAAAATGCTCTCCTACCCTAGGTGAAGAATTTGGCCCAACGCTGTAGGTAGGAGGGCTCCCCCACGGAGAGGGACAAGGGATGGAAGGTGAAATTTAGGGTACCAAAAGCAGAGCAAACAATATTGTAAAGAGCACTACATTACTTAATGGCATTCCAATGCGGTCATGCGGGAAGGGTTTTGACACAACACACAGAAGGCTAATGAAAGAGCATGACATTGAGTATAACTAATTGTTCCCTAGATGCTGAGGGTGACAAGTGGCATTTTTGTTATCTTTGAGTGTAACCCTACAGTTATCCCATATTGTCCGTGGGAAGAAGGAGTCCTTGAGTCTGCTAGTTCTGGCATCTATTTCCCGAATTTTGTACACATGATCCAAGCGACCAATGTATGTTGGAGTGCGAATAATTTTTGAGACCTTGGTGCCAAAACATGCGAATCTGAATTTATTTAGTAAATTTAATCTAGCATTGAGTTGTCTTTCTTCCAATGATTCCCATCCCAACTCCATAAGCATTTCAGGGACGCTTTTTGTTTTATCATAACAGTTTTCCAGGAAACAAGCTGCCCGGCGTTAGACCTTCTCAATTTCCAGAATGAGGCCTTTTTCACATGGATCCCATACGCTACATGCATATTCTAAATAGGGCCTTTACATGAGCGTGATAACAACGTTCCTTGATCTTGGAGTCACTTCTACCGACAATGCGTCTAATAAATCCTAATTTTTTATATGCGTGCCCGTATATGGGTCCCTCAAGTTAAGTCTTTAGTGAATGCAACTCCTAGGTATTTCACCGTATCAACTACTTCAAGGTCAACTCCAGCTAATTTGGAAACGAATCCTGTGGATCTTTTAAAGAAATTTACCACCTAACATTTATTAAGATTTAAAGGCAATCCCCATTTTGAACACCATTCGTTAATGCAATCTAAATCACGTGCTAGAATTAAATGATCCTCATCCCCATATATCTCCCGATAAATCACTGTATCATCTGCGAACATCCTTATCTTACTTTTCACTTCCCGATTCAAATCGTTAACAAAAATCAAGAATAGTAGCGGTCCGGTAACACTTCCCTAAGGAACCCCCGAGGTGACTCGCATGCTGTCTGAACTAGCGCCGTCAAGGACTACCCTCTGTTCCCACTCTGAAAGGAAGTCTTCAACCCTTGTGTATACCTGCGCCCTTTATTTTATGGATGAGTTTACTATGTGGAACCTTATCAAATGCCTTTTGAAAATCTAAAAAGATCGCATCCACTTGCCTACCACTTTCACCCGATAAAAGTAAGTCATATGTGAATAATCCTAATTGGGTCTCGCATAAGCGGGTTTTCCTGAATCCGTGTTGATTGTCACTTAAAAAGTTAATGTTATCAAGATGTCTCATTATGGAACTGACAATTATGTGCTCTAAAATTTTGAAACATATAGAAGTGAGAGAAATGGGTCTGTAATTGCTGGGGCCCTCCCTGTCACCAATTTTAAAAATAGGCATTATTTGCGCGGTTTTCCAATTCTTAGGGACTTTCCACTCAGTGAGGGATTTGTTATATAGAAATTCGAGGTACGAGATGTTAGGAGCCAAGTATGTTATCACCCTAGCTGGTATGTTTTCGGGACCTGGGTATTTGTTTGGTTTAATGTCTTTGAGCAATTTGACAATTCCTAGCTTTTCCGCTGTTATTTTTGCCATGGGTTCAGTATATATTGTTTCTTGGAGATACACGGTGGCTACATCGTTCGTGAAAATGCTTTGGAAGAATTTGTTTAGAATGTTGGCTTCACCCTCACTGTCAGTATGAATGATATTGTTACAATCCCTTAAGCAAGCCACGGTTTGTTGACCCCCATTTACTTCCCTAACATATGACCAGAAAGCTTTGGGGTCAGTGTCCAAATGCTCGCAGAGTACTTTACGTTTAAAGTCTTGTAAAGTGCTACGTCATTGTGTTTTGGTTTCAATTTTAGAGGATCTATACCTGTCCAAAAGCTGTTTATTCTCCAAGGGTGATGAGTTCAGACCTGCTTTCTTTACCCTAGAGTGTAACATTCTCTGCTTTCGAAGGGCTTTTTTAACGCCTTTATAGTACCACCTGGGGCCACGATTTGCTTTAACGTATTTTACAAAGATGAAATCTGTGATTTCTTTTTGCATAATTTTTACAAACTGTGTCCAAGTTTCTTCCACGGTGGCAAGACTTAAGTGCATTTTGAAATCGTGTAGTGAAGAGTTTAAATGGCTGGCAAAAGTTTCAAAATCTGCTTTATGATAATTATAAATTTCTCTTTTTGGCTTAACACTTTTTTATTTCTACGTTCAAGTTGATAATAACTGATTTATGGTCACTCATACCCTCGTCAGTTGATACACTATTGATGCGTTCCGGTGTGTTCGTAAGAAATAAGTCCAATTTGTTCTTTTCATGGGTGGGAGTGTGTACTGCTTGATGGAATGAGTTTCTTTGAACCAATTTTAATAAGAAATTACAAGATTTGCGATCACAGGTCCGAGATTTAATGCTATTGCTGTCCCAATCGATACCAGGGAGGTAATAGTCACCACCAATTATGTTGATGCATTTATTATTTTTGCGTGTAAATACATTTATTTGTTCATTGAGGGAATGAAGTGTTTGAAAATCTGAGTCTGGAGGTCTCAAGAAAAGGCATACATTAATGTTGGGTTGATTAGATAGATCGCAGTATGGTGCACCAAACACTTTCTATGTTATTATTTTCAAATGCAAGTTGTCTGCTTTCAAGATTACTTTTCACAGCCACGAAAACTCCTCCTCCGGGTCTTGTACCTCTATCGTGTCGGTAAACTGCAAAATTTATTGGGAAAATTTCTTGGTCATTGATGTCATTACACAGCCAACTCTCTGTGCCTAACACTATATCAGCTGAATGACATTGAATTATGCGCTCGAGATCCGCTATTTTATTTTTGAGGCTTCTGCAATTTAATACAAGTATATTTAGATTATTTTTCTCTTGAATAACACCCTTATTTGTGTCTGACCGTAATTTAGGATGCCTTTATGGGGAAGTGCATGTCAAATGTCTTTCTATGTCAATGCCAGTGTTGTCAGTTACTTTTACATGTTAAATAATCATATTAACTGCGCGAGCTGCAGAAGTTACGGACCCACTAACTGACCTACCCTCCATCCTAAAAAAAGGCCTACAGTGGTTGAGTATCCTATCTGCTACCTTACTCGCCGACTCTGCCATGTAATGGACCCCAGATCGGTTCAGGGGAGTCCTGCATGATTGGAGGGTTGGCCTTAGGTCAACGAAGGAGGCTCCTATGTCCGAGCAGAAACGCCAAAGTCTCTGGTTTATGCCTTCCACTTGGCTCCAAACCAGAGACCCGCAATCCTCCCTCGTAACAATACTGCAGATCGTCAAACCTATCCGCACACCCTCACCGCCCTGAACTGGCTTTACCTCAGAGCTCAGTTCCTTAAGGGAATGGAAGACTTCGGAACCACGGTCCGTGATGTCGTTGGTGCCCACATGGGCCATGACCTGCAGCCGAGAGCACTACGTGCCCTTGACCGCCACTTCTATTGCCTTCGTCACCTGAGGAACTCCTCTGCCTGGTATACACCAGGCGGTCACCCGTTGATCAACGCCTATACGGCGCACCCTTTCCCTCAATGGAATCATTACACGGCATACATTTGAGCTACCTATCACTAACATTCCCTCCCTTCCCGTCCGCTGACCTCTTACCGTAGGCGGCACTCTCAATGCAGGGGTAGGGGCTGCAGATACGGTAGTACTCTCTTCTGAAAGCACCTGGTACCTATTGGAGACGGGGATTGGAACTGCCGCTGCAGCATTACCTTCTCTTTACTCGAAGAGACAACCCTCCAATCGTCCGATCTACGGAGGGGCAAAACTCATAATTTACTTGATTGGTTGATTACTGTGTTTATATATATTTCATTTGAGAAATCTACAAGGAATTGTGATGTAGCTTTTTAAAACTTCCCATCTGATGTGCCCTAATGAGGCCATAGGAAGGAATGTTCTAGTACCCAACATTGACCAATATTCGCCATTCAAAAATAAAAATATGCCAACGCAGCATTAAAGAGATTTTTTGAGGTTTTAGACCATGAAAAATATGTTATACTTAAAACAATGTAACATTACATCATGGAAAAATTAAGCTATAACAAACGACTAATTAATGCAACACATTTATTGACTCTCAACAATTCTATTTACATCCGATTATATCAAACAACAGAGTTTTGAAATTACTCCTCATCTACAAACCGAGTGATTACCTACTACATTTCCTTAAGTTTAGGCTTGGGGAGCAGTTTCTTTCATCCCAGATCCAACTGGTCCGTGTCGACGTTCCCAGATTAACCGATGCTTTTGCTTCATGTACGCTTCTCGAGCTCCTCCGTAACCTCCTAGATCACCATCTGAATGGAAAATGTCATTACTTAGTACAACAGCAACAAATTCATCAAATGGATAATTTTAAATGTGATAATCCACAGAGACTGGGACATTTAGCTTAATTTTAATGTTATTGTGCCAATGCCAAAAATTTTATGATAATCGTCTCTAAGTTAGACAACTGTCTGTAATTGACATTTGAAAATTGAAAAACTTGGATTTTCCACTTAAATTTTTTTTCTCATGGCCTAGGTTTCGTTATGGTATAACATCATTAGGTAAAAATGCAGGTCAAGCACAGTTTTTATACATATCTCTCAGCGGAAGGGAAGAGGAGGTAGGAAAGAAAGGATTGGTTGAGGTAGGAAGAGGGGGGCTAAAAATCTATGGCTTGAGGCAGAGGAGGAGGATTGGTAATATTGCAAAATTAGCAATAATTAGATAAAAACCAATTAGATAATTAGCAGGCTGGGAGGAGGGGGGATCAATACAATGTTGCAAAAAGCCCACACCTGACGTCGGATTAGTTGGCAGAGGAGTAGGGGAATGATTATTGTGAATGGGGAGAACAACCGCACTGGGTAACTAGTCAGGTGACTCAGTAGCAGGCTGGGAGGAGTCGCTACATTGTTGAAAAAGTTTTACTTGGTTTCAGGTTATTTGGCAAGGGGGTGAGGGAAAAAACAATAATGGCGGAACATGAAGGGTAAAGAAAATAGTTGGTCAAAACATCTTCTCCATAATTCGTGCACTGAAGAATTTCTAATTGCTCCAGCGCATCAAGACGGTGGCCTTTCTTCTCAAAGTGCAGAATTTCAGGGGTTAAATCACTGCTGTGGCCACAATCTCTCCGGTGTTTGGTGAAGAGTGATGTGGAGATGTTATTTTTAAAGCATGCTCGGTGCTCCTTTATTCTTGTTTCAAATCTCCTCCCCATCTGGCCTATGTATATCTGGTTGCAGTCTTTGCAGAGGAGTTTGTACACCCCACTTTTGTGTAGGGGTTCAACCTGGTCCTTCGTGTGGCATGACATGTTGCTTAAATTGGTTTTATTGTAAAAGGCCAGTCTCACCTTTTCCTTTGGGAGGATTCTTTGCACTATTAATGACAAGTGGCCAAGAAAAGGGAATCTCCACCATGGTGGCTGGTTTTCTGTATATGTGGGAGAACTGTAAGGTGGGGTGTACTGTGGGGTAATATTACCAATCCTCCTCCTCTGCCTCAAGCCATAGATTTTTTGCCCCCCTCTTCCCCTCCGCCCTGAGATATGTATATATACTGTGCTTGACTTGCATTTTTACCTAATGATGTTATACCATAACGAAACCTAGGTCGTAAGAATAAAAACTTTTAAATTGGAAAAGACAAGTTGTTTAGTTTCCAAATGTCAATATAAAGATTTTCCACCAAGTTACGCCAGAAATTGTTTTTTTTTTAATTGTCTGTAAGTTCACAAGGTAGATTTATACCTAATTTACAAATTTCAACCAACTACTTTGCATAATTGATAATAAAATGTAATCCATAAAAGCTCACATTTAATGAACCAGTTTTCTGCTGCCTTTTCATATTGCTCAAGAAGTCCCTTGCATTTTTCAAGAGAATTTGGCTTCTCGTATAGAGTACAATCTTCAAATCTCAACCTTAAAATGTTAAGAATGTCTGAATCAACCATCCTAGAGAGAAAGAAAATTAAAAAAATATGTTAGATACAGGATCATATATACCTCACTTACTGTGTACTAATTTCTAAATTGTAAAAAAAGGCACACCTATCTCTTTTAAATTGCAAATTCGCTTCCATTTGGCAGACAATATCATCGGTATAGCATTCATCAATTGTGGGCACACGACGAAATTTCTGATGGTACCAACTGTAGGTAGAGCGGTTAGGTTCGACGATACTTTCTGTAAATTAATTTGTATTTTACCTAAATCAGGAACTCAGGTTAACACATACTTATTACTGATAATTTTCTTACAAACCTCGAAACCATACAACCGGAGTATCTAATACGGTAGCGACGGTGTTCATAAATCTTCCAAGAGGATTTCTATTGTTTCGCTCTTCAGCCATCTCACTTCAAGATAAAAACTTTACTCCTAAATAAATTGGTTTTATAAGTCGTCTTTAATGGTTGTGTTGAAAACAAGAAAAATGCGAAACCGCATATCCCCATTCGTTTGTTTTGGGTTTAACACTATTGGACGCCACCAAGTGGCAAATCATTGAGATAGTGTGAAGGCCTTATATCCGGCACTTCAGTTGGTGTAGTCTCTGTCGTTCTTCAGTCGTCATGGTAAGTAATTGTGAAGGGTGTTGTTTTGTATCTCGTTTGCATTATTCCATCCATCTTTAAATTTATTTCATAGGGCCTTGAATACAAAACTAAAGGTTTAGAAAAGTATTATTTATCATTATTTCTTGCAATTTTTGAAATCTAGTAAAATATGTGATGGATACAATAATGCCACGTGTTAAGTTAACATGATGATTTAGATTTCTAAGTCCTATAGGGGTTCCTAATTGAGGATGATAATCTAGGGCGGTCTGATATTGTTAAGTAATGTTGTACAAAGAGTTTTAGTTCCCAGAGAGCTGATATTTTTCCTCGAATTTCAGTCTCATCGGAAGTTCAGTGCGCCCCGTCATGGATCAATGGGATTCTATCCTAAGAAGCGGTCCCAGCGGCATAGGGGTAAAGTGAAGGCGTTTCCGAAAGATGATCCAGCGAAACCAGTTCATCTTACTGCGTTCATTGGGTATAAAGCTGGGATGACCCACGTGGTCAGAGAGGCAGATAGACCGGGCTCGAGTAAGTATATTAATTTCTTCTAACGTGCAGTTGCTTGTATTGTTTGCGCAAAGTTTTTTGGTAATAACTACTCGTGTAAGTAACTTACCTTTGGTAGGCCACGAGGGTAGACAAATGCCAGTGTGTCACTTGAGGAAATTCTTGGGGCTCCTTCGAAGTGTAATTATCCGTCTAAACATGGTAGATGTCATATCTTGGGTCGTTGGGAAACCGGCCATCTTATTCAGTACTCGGGAAACGTTAAAACACGTGATCCACAAAGACCACGTGGAAGTTGAGATCGCCATTAGCGTGTTGTGAGGAACAGGCCACTGAAAACTGGTGTAAATCATTTTATTACTGTACGTTCTTCGAGTTAATACTTACATTTTCCTTTTGACCTGCCACCACGCTATTCTGTGCACTGGAGGCGAGGTTTGGGGGAGTTTCGTGAGGATGTACTGATTTTCCAGGCGCATCTGTTCACCGATGCTGAGGACGTTCCACTACCTCGTGGAGCCCCTCTAGTGGCGTGGGAGTTGTTTGATTTGTGCAACATTCCTGCCGCAGCATCGAAAATCAACTGCGCTCCTCGTTAAGAGTTGAGTAATGGCCCAGCATATTCCATTTCCTTTTTGGAGTCCATTGGACGATTACCAGAGAGGCAAACCATGTTGGACACAATTTTAATACCCCTCGCTAGCGAGTTATCAGTGGAAGATCCGCTACTGCTTTCCTCCAGTACAGAGCACCGACAGGTTCCTCATGTGCTGCTCGAATATACGGGTCTTCGCCGTCCTCTCATGTATGAAATACTCCGCAAGGGTGGGGGGTGTTAGGTCACCACCTGGAAAAGGAAACAAAACCACGTGCAAAATAAACGCATCCATGCAAACCTATACCTTCAGTGGCGTATACATTCATACAAACGTCTTCTCGACTCGTGCATGCTAATACTATTAACTGAAAATTGCACCTCGGGATGAAGGAAAATGAATCCAATCACGTGAAAGCTAGAATATGGCAAGAAATGCACCTTCAGCTAACACACGGACATGCAACAAAAGGGTCTCCTCTCCCAAGAACACCGGTAGGGAATGTGGCCTAACGCTGCAGGTAGCGAGATGCAAAGGATGGAAGAGGAAACTTGAATAGAAGATGCAGAGCGAGCAATACTCAGAGCTTTACTTCCGTATGTTATCGATCATATACTGAATTTGCTTATGGCCGAGCATGGTACCCCATGTCATACATGACGTTATTACCTTGTCTGTTAGTAGAAATTTTAAATTGTCTAAATAAATAATTTTACTGAATCCTACATGCACTGCGGCGGTTAACGCTTGCGATGATCAACACAAGTTTCAAGTATTGCTCCAGTGTAACAGTAAAAGTTGGTACACGGTTGCTTGGCTGACAAAGATTGCTTTGTCAGCCAAGCAACACCAATTAACCATTGTCGACAATTTCGTCCTGTCGCGCGCGCGTATCGAAATTACGACATAAACTTAACGTAAGCCTTCTGCGTTCAGTTCTTATTGAATGATTAACAAATCTTTTAAAATTTATATTCTATAATAAAAAAATTTAAATTGCAGAGGTCAATAAGAAGGAAATTGTGGAAGCTGTAACCATTCTTGAAGCACCACCAATGGTAATTGTTGGAATTGTTGGGTATATAGAAACACCACATGGTTTGCGAGGCTTGGTCACAGTCTGGGCTGAGCACTTGAGCGAGGAGTGCCGCAGGAGGTTCTACAAGAACTGGTATGTTTGTATTTTATATATTTCTTGGAATTTGTTTTGAATTGACCTATTGTGCGTATTTAATATCGGAACAACATAGCTCTCCTCTCAGCCATCGTCTGATGAGAGTGAAATCCCGCAAATCAGGGCGAATCGTTTCCCGAAGTGGGATCGAGGGTCGTGCCTCCGCTCAAATGATGAGGCTATCCTCTTTTGTTCTCGTGAATTCTTAGGTATAAATGCAAAAAGAAGGCATTCACTAAGGCATCCAAGAAGTGGCAAGATGAGCTTGGGCGTAAGCAGATTGACAGAGATTTGGCGAAAATGAAGAGATACTGCAAAGTCATCAGAGTTATTGCTCACACCCAGGTTGGTTCAAGTTAATTTATTTCTGAATGTTAAATTGTAATTTCGAAATTGAACAACATTTTTCGTGTAGATAGATGCTCAAATGTGCTCCCTCGAGCTCGTTTGTCAGGTATTGGACTCCAGCATGTTGGAGAGACCGCGCCATTGTATCTTAAAGTATTGATATCTGCATAAGGGTATGATATTAGCACAGCATATTCCATATTCTCTGATAGCTCATTGAGCCATGACTCACGAGATAAACCATGTTGTGTACAAGCCATACCATGCCCAAAGGGGTATATACTATTTTGGGATAACAAGTACTCGCATTGTGTAACAGCTGAGATTCTTGCAGATAAATGGGCATGTGAGTTGTCCTTTTGTCACTGTTAATATTTGTTATTCAGTGCTGTTGTTTTAATATTGTTGCAGATGAAACTTTTGAAGAAACGTCAGAAGAAGGCTCACATAATGGAGATCCAAGTGAATGGTGGTACCATTGAGCAAAAGGTGGATTGGGCCCGCGAGCATCTGGAGCAGCCGGTGCCAGTGTCACAGGTGTTTGCTCAAGATGAAATGATTGATGTTATTGGTGTGACCAAAGGAAAGGGATACAAGGGTAAGTTGATGGCTTGTAAGATAGCAGATTTAGCATGTGATGATTAGCATGGCGCTCTGAATTAGCTGTGGAAGTTTTATGCTGCCTTCCTACTGATAAATTAAGCCAGTTTTGTAGTAGTTGGTTATCTTAGTGATTGATAATAATCATGTAATTTCATTAAAGGTGTGACATCCAGATGGCACACAAAGAAGCTGCCAAGGAAGACTCACAAGGGGTTGCGCAAAGTGGCTTGTATTGGTGCCTGGCATCCCTCCCGTGTGCAGTTCACAGTTGCTCGTGCTGGCCAGAAAGGCTATCACCACAGGACTGAGATGAACAAAAAAATCTACCGTATTGGACAAGGAATTCACACTAAGGAAGGAAAGGTATTTAGCAGTTGTCAAACCCCTTTGCAGCTGTCAAGCAAGTTAGACTGCTAGGTAGAATTAGGCTGCATTGTGCATACGAGGGATGGGTGTATACGTTGCTCAATTCCTGTGAACTGGTTCACATTGTCGGTCATAACTAATACTTCTGTAGTTTTGCAAAGGTAACCATATTCAAAACAATTTCAAGGTAGCCCGCCATCGGTAAGGAATCAAGTTGAGCATTAATTGTGCTGCAATGGAGTAATTTTTGACCAGTAATGGTTGCATTTGGTTCACAAAGAACAGATTGATGCCAAATTGTGAATTCCCGGCTTTACTGGTTGTAATTAAAGTTTGACTTCCTGGGTCACAGAACACAAAGAAAAAGATATATTTAACTGAATGAAAAGAACACTAAAGTATATTACCTTAATGTGCCATTCATTGTGAAGAATGAAGCAGAAGATAGGCACATTGAGCCAGGATCTAGCTTCATCCTGTAGCTTTTGTGGCTTGTTCTTTGTTGTGGATCTGATTATTATAATTTCATTCATTTATCAGTTCCTGTCATCCATGATATTTTCTTTCTTTCGCTATACGTATATCAACCTTGAAATTGTAGATGGGTTCTTATGTACCCTCAGCATGGCTGCTATGTTCTTTTCTGTTGATTTGCAACCTAAGTGTAGCCTTCCTGTTTTCTCAAATTAGCATAGCTTTAGTTTCTTCTGATAAGTGATGAGATTAACATGTAATTATGTATTTAGGTTATCAAGAACAACGCTTCCACAGAATACGACTTGACTGAAAAGACAATCACCCCAATGGGAGGTTTCCCTCACTATGGTGAAGTCAACAATGATTTTGTCATGCTCAAGGGTTGCTGCATGGGCCCTAAGAAGAGAGTCATTACACTCAGGAAGGTAAGCACACTTTGTACATTTTATTAGTTCGTAGCCGGAATGATGAAGCACTAAAGAGCCAAGACATTTGAAATATGATTTCCTGTGAAATTAAATGATAGGACTGACAAGACACTTTGATTTGCCATTAAGTGTGTTGCAGGGTATAGAATTCTAAGCATATACTTCTGTTTCTAGTCGCTTCTTACCCACACCAAGAGGTCTGCCCTGGAGAAAATAAACTTGAAGTTCATTGATACATCATCCAAGTTTGGCCATGGACGGTTCCAGACTGCTGCTGATAAGGCCAGCTTTATGGGTCCTTTGAAGAAGGACCGTCTGAAGGAAACTGCAGCTGCTGCTACAGCTGCATCATAAATGTATCATTTGTGAATAAATGACATTGAGGGTTAAGGGCTGTTGCTGATTTTCAAATCCCATTGCCCAACTTGAGCGAGTCCTCCAAATATGACATGGGAGGACCATAATGTGTATTTTGCCGGGGTGGGTCTAGTGAGACTTCCGACATTCAAGTTTGTTTCTCAGCAAAGGATCACTTAAGATTCGAAGCTGCGGCTTAACACTTAGGTGTGGTATGATGATCATTCCTATGTATCTCATTTAACTGATAAGGAAGATAATTTACTTAGTGGGCCTTATTGCCTTCCTATCGATGACCGATGAAAATGGAGTTAATAATATCATTAGGTTTGGATAATTCAGTAGTGTCATGGGAGGTGCTGGCATTGTTTTCAGAGCTAGTTTTGTCAAAATAGTCAAAATCTTGGGAATTTTTGCATGCACTGCATTGTGCCTGCTCTTACCATGGCTTGGTTGTAGTTTCTGAAATGATTTTGAAGTAAAGCTCAATGTTCCCATGATCCAGCCGGTGGTCTGGTCACCACTAGTGGAAGGCTGAAGGGAGGATTGTCCTAGTTAATTAATTTAATGCATTAAGTAATCTGTGATTTGCTTGGTGAAACTGTTGGCTGCCACTATTTTGGTGACTAGCTCTGCACCAAAGTGTTGTTTGTTGTGTTAGTTTGCTGCAGCAAAGTTGAAGTGTCATTTTGTGGAAGGAGTCTAGTTTGGAAGAGCTATGTAAACCCTACGGTCTGCATAAGTATGTTGTTAGTTTCTTGATCTTTTGATACTCTTCATTCTTTAAATTTAGACGTTGGGAGGTTGTTAAAAATGTCAGTTCCCAAGTCTGTCGGCACTTCCTTTTCCTACACAATTTCTATTCAAATTGAATTTCACCTCCACCCATATTTCTTTTCCTGTAAGTCTCCAATTTACCCATTAGCCCGTCATTCTCCTCCAATGATGGATTTAGCAAGGCTTTAATGAGCTATTATTTGCATCCCTGTCAGCAAATGCTGCTTTAAGAGCTGTGGTGAATGCATTGGCTGTTCTTGCTATAGATTTACTTTGTCCACAGTAGGCTAATTTTCATATGCTCTGGTTGGGTGTGAATACTAAAGTTAAACTCCCGCTTGCTTAATCCTCATGTAAATGTGCTATGGATCAATCCTTGAACACTGAATTCACCAAATCTATGTAGACTAATTGGATTGATGCATCTCTTGAGGTTCTCTAGATGCCACTGTTGATCATTTTTATAAAGCTATTTGCTATATTTAAGATTGGTGGAATTTCCTTTATGTTAAGAGCAAAAGTGGAACTTGGACATTGAATCTACGAAAGCATTGAGCATTCTTGGTCTTTCCTAATATATCATAGAGATAAATTTAGTTTCAACGTATTCAGGAAGCCATGTTGTGGTGATGCACTTACTCCTGTGAGCCAGAAACTTGTCCATCCAATGATACACTGACTTATTAATTCACTCAAGTTAAAACAATGTTTGATCTGGACACTAAAGAAGTCAAAACTTTATGCAATGGCTAGTGCAAGTATTGTCACTAATCTCATCAAAATTGTTAACGTCTTAATGAGTTGTGCTCCCTAAATCCATTACAAGAAAAGCCCTGAAACCTGTTGCTGCAACAAAGGCAAATGTGTACTTGGTCCCCTTTCACAATATTGCGTTTATATGCTGAAGTGTGACTCTTGTCATTTGTGCTACATAACCCAGGCAGGATGTTTCAAAAACCAGAATAAAAAAACTTGCAGCCCTAGCTCAACATCAATTATCAAACTCCTGGAAATTCTATAAAAGAACAACAGTAAAAGACTTTGTGTTTTAGAGACACTTGAAATTTTACAATTAAATATAAATTTTGTTTTATGGGATATTTTTGTGGACCAATCTCAGAATGCCAATGCATAAAATGAAACTCCTATTTACTCCAGCATTCACATGTTTTCCCATCCCCTCCACAATCGGTATGTGTCGAACAACCCTGCCCTGACAGTGTCTTTACAATTACTCAAACTACTCCAATCCCTTCAATGTCTCCTTCCTCTTGAACCTTATTTATTATTCCCGACACCAGCTACCTGCCACCATCCTCTCAAATAATTACAAGTTATTTCCCCCCTCTTTTTACTTCTCCATTTCTTTATTATCCCCATTTGGCAGTTTGTCCCCGCCTACCTTACTCACTTTTTTCTGAGGTCAGTAACTATTCATACCACCGACATACTTAATACCCCGCAAGCTGTGGTTTGGGCATGGGGCATTAGGGCACCAGCAATCATTAAGGAAAAGAAATTAACACTGCAAGCAAAAGTCACAAATTTATTCTATCGGGCAAATGCTCACCCCACCCACTGCAAACACAAAAACTAACATGCACCAACAAATATACCCGAGGTCTTTGCAATGTTTAATTTTGTTCTGACTTGTAAATTAAATGTTTTTAACAATTCTAAAATGAAGTCGGTTTGTGACCATTATGATCCCTTATTGTTAGGAGAAAGAACAAGTCTTTTTATTTAACTGTACTGGAATCAATCTCTCCTATCTTTGTGGTTTGTTCTTCATCAGAAATGTGGGGCCATTATAATTAAATAAACTTTAATGTCATCGTTAAACTTATTTATTCTGAACCTGTCTTAAAGTCTGTCTCGCTTCCTCTCTTCGTATCTCAAGTGGCACCCACCACTTGTTCTAATTATAACAATTTTTATCGAATCTGGTGGATTTTCTCTGGGCTTCTCTAATTCTTTTTGCCAAATTTTCTCCAAAGGATCCCAAATACTTGTGGCATTTTCCAAATGAGGTCTAACTAGAAAATATCACCTCTCATTGGGGCTGTAGTAGTCCAGGGGTTGACCGTTGTACTACTGATGGGAGGATTCCAGGTTCAATTCCTAGGCAAGGCACTCTGGGCACCTGCAGCTCCACCCAAGCTGTGTGATTTTGCGGCTTCCAGATATTCTTGGGAAACCATAAACGGCATAGGGAAAGGAAGTGGGCGCCCTACCCTGATGTGTGAATATTCACATGCCGTCGGTCTTAGTACTGAGTGAACTCTACTACAACATACCAAACTGGCCTTTGGGTTGAATACTGTTTATGGTTTTTTTATATATATCTCGCAATCCGATGGGCCCCTTGTTTATCTGTACACTACCGTGTCATCAGCAAATAATCTGAAATTGCTACTGACATGTGAGCTTAAGTCATTAATGTATATTAAGAATAGAAGCAGCCCTATTACACTGCCTTGGGGAAAGCCCAAAATTACATGTCTATCTGTTAAGCACAATCCATCAATGACTACTACTGTTTGTGATTTGACTAGAAGTTTCTAATCCAATTTATTATTTTATCATTGTTGCCATGGCATTTTTTGAAGCAAGTTTTTGCAAGAATTTATTGTGAGGGACTTTATTGAAGGCTTTTTTGAAACCTAGGAATACCGCATAAACTTGTTGTTTTCTCCTGATCTGAATTTAGTGAATGAAAAGATCTAATTGCTCTTCCTAAATCAGTGTTGGTTGTGGCTTAGTATTTTCCTACTATCAAGAAATTCTCATAATGTTACTGACAATAATGTTTTACAAGAGAACAATGTTAAAGAAATGGGTCATTAATTTGTTGGTTTATCCCTCTCACAGCCTTTATAGATGGGAGTTATATGGACTAGCTTCCGGTCACTAGGTAAATGAAGTCACATGGGGCCAAATATGGTGCATTTTATAAAAATTTGAACATTAATTCCTTATCATTAAATGAAGAACATAATGTATTTTTCCATTATTCTTATGCAGGTAGCAACATAATAACACTCCATTGCTTCATTCATCTAATAAGTAACACTAGAAGCTGTGCAACTGTCCATTATTTGGTTATATAGATTTTTGAATTTTTTCTTTATTTCTTTGCTCAGCTGGTGCAATATAATTATGCTTGATATTCTCCATATCATTTGTCCTTGATGCAAGTAATGAATAAAAATGCTATTGTACTGTAGTGTATGCATCCCAACAAAAGGTGGTCATCACCTTGTCTGCTGATTTCACTCTCTTCATTTTCCTTGGAATCAAATTGCCTTAAGAAACCCCCACTATGCCCTGCTCATTTTTCTCTGGCGTGTGTAGCAATGAATCTAAGTTTCCTCCTCATTTAAGTATTAATGCTGAAACTGCTGAGGATTGTGACAGTGCCAAACTAGCCTAGGACCTCATAATTTTGCTTATTGTCCACTGGGAATGAACGAGGCACCCATTATTCGGAAATTTTTTCCACGTACAATTTTTTATACAAAATGTATTACACCGTACCCTGTGATATGCCTGTGGCCTCAACTGCTTCACGAACTTTGATTTGTCAATCATTGAAACCAATAACAGGGGGTTTGTCAATTATTTTAAAGGTATCAACTTCTTCGGGATATTGCAAATGATGTGGATGTATGGCCATGTTTAAACTGATTTGTCCGATTGTCAACGGTCACACACAGGAGGAAATTTATGTTTGAACTTTTTCCAATTCTACAAATATATGTGTTATGCCTTTCAAATGAAAGTGTTTCATTGTTGAACAAAGCTGATTTTTTTCCTTTTTCTAAATAAAAGTTTGTTGCTTAAATGACATTTCACAAATCAGAAAGATTTTATGCTTCAATTGTAAATTCACCAGACATTTTATACCAATTATTTGTGATAGCATTAATTAAAAGAGCACTTGCTATAATCCTAATATATTTTTATTCCTTTTTTAAGAGCCAGTGCATAGGAATGTCAGTAATGCTGTAAGATGTTAATTCAACTTAGCAAATAAATGGCATGAATTTCGTCACAATGTATTGGAAATATATGCATTGAAGTGTGAGGTCCATTTTGAAATTAGTCTTTTCTCCTCTGTTTTTTAATAGTCATTTTTTACAGTCACTTTAAAAGATTATTATACTACTGCTGAGTTATATCCTAATTTGAGGGCTTTGCTTCAGTGAATTCAATGATAAATATCTGCAAAGAGATGATATTTGTGGCAGTTGGCACTAAGGCATCAGTGTCATTCACTGTCATACTAATAATATAGCACTCCCTCTGAACTGGTTTTAAAAATGAAAATGATTTGAAAAGTCATCAATGGAGAGAGGGTGATTTAATGTTTGAATCTCAACATAGAAAAGAGAAAAATGAGATCTTTTGACTGGGAGTCTTAAGAAGATTGTTTAATCCACTTGGTTAATATTCTGCACTTTGTCTTGTCTGTGTCACGTCACAATAAAATCTTGCGCATTACTTTCATATCTACCATGTATAATACGTGTATATACCCCAAATCTATTGTGTCATTAAGTATGCATGTACCTAAGTTATCCTGATTAAAGTTATGTTCTCTTAAGTCCTAATGTGTTAACATATAGTTACCCTTTCCATCTTGTGAATATTCTGTAGTTCAATTAATTTACTGACTTGTCTTTGCTTGCATAGAACCTTACATCTTCACAGTGCTCTAACCTACCTCTATGGTGCGTCAATTTTACCCTTTCTAAATGTCCTTGTCCTCTCCCTGCACATTCCAACATAACTCTTTCTTGATATCAGTCAATTGCCTGTTTTTTTTCAATTTTTCATACATACTTCTATTACTCCACATTTTCTTTCTTCCATTTTTCTTCTCTTTTCAATATTCATAACCAACTGGCTGGCATTCCCATCCTTTTTGTAAACACTCTTCTGGCAGTTTCTTATATGGCTTTCAATATCCCTTTTTTCATATGGTCTCATTTTTCTTCTGTTGTACCCAGCTCATTGTACTCTTTCATAATTTTCTCTGCAGCTTACCAACACTGTCAGGTAAAGTTATCCATATATACCATTAAAAACTTTCATTCAAATTCCAATTTCACAGCTCAAGCCATCGGAAGAAGAGGATGGGCAGCAGCAACTGTGAAAAAGAGGAAACCTCGGAGAGAAAATGGTGCAAAAATTATAACAAAACTCGAGTTTAAATAATGAATTCCGAAAGAGATTGATGAAGTATGCTACATTTCATAAAAACAACTTTCTACTATGCGCCGGAAGAAAAAAGGGGTAATAGATAATATAAATTACATGGTAGAACTCACGTGAAAAGTGACTGTCTTCGTGGACCAGGTTTAGTGCCGTAGTCGCATTTGGTGGGCCCTGGATCCTGAACTGGGGCATGAGCATAGGGTAAGCAAAAACCTGGAGGTAGAGTGAGTTGTACGTAGAGCTTTTGCCAAATTCTAGAAAAGAAAATATGCTAGTTTTGGAGGTATTGTTAAATATTTTTTTAATTCTTCGTGTCAAAGGACGACTCTGGTGACGATAGTGGGCCCCGATTCCTAAACTAGGGCATGAGCATGAGGCAAGCAAAATCATGGAGAAATGTTCTAGTTAAGGAGTTATTTTGGAAAACGTTTCCCTGATATTAGTTTTCCTTTCGCTATAAATTACGACTTGCCGCATGGGCTAACTTAAGTCTAGTTAAATTTATACGGCCGTATATCATAAACTACGTAACTAATCCCGTTCTTACAAATTCTAGTGATTACAATGAGTATAACTGAGTGTAATATGTCCAATGTAATGAGATTAATGGAATAGGAGATTTACTTAGTTACTCCGTGAAAAAGTATGTACGTTGGTATGACTGAAAAATCCATATCCTCACCGGCCAGTAAATAGTGGTGCGCTCTGTGGTTCAAATTCAATTAACTATAAAACTGTACACATTGCGTGGAAATAAGACTTATTTTTCTCCCACTCTGCGTTGATGTTTTTCCTATGTTTATGTCAACTTTCTTTATCTATACTTGCATCATTTTAATTTAAATAATTCCTCCCTTAATTTCGTCACTTTCCATGGTCTATATAATAAGCAAGCTGCCAATAAAATTTCAAAGTTTTTCGGAATCATTCATGTTCATTATCCTCTCATAAAATCCATATTTTCCTCGCATATTATCAAATTTAGTTTTTTATGCCAGAGCGATTATTTGTACATCAATGACGGTGAACATTAATATGTGCGGGCCTGTGCAATGGCGAGCGAGTGAAGTGGTCGGGTCCCCGTGTTAAGACCTTAACTTTAAACTGTTGTGTCAATCAGGCCGATCGCTCCATATCGAGGCTCAACAGGATCAGCACTAGTATATATGGCCTTAGTTTCCTCACTAGTGTCCCGTAGACAAAGTGCAAAAAGACAGAGCAGAAGCCGTTACTAAGGCATACTCTTAAATCAAGGCGGCAAGTCACTCGGGGTTGTGCTGCTATCTATAGGTACTGGGAACACACTCAAGAGAGGCAGTCCTAGCGTTCTTCCATGGTAACACGAACTTGGAAAACTGTTGTTCATTTGTTTTTCTCGACTTTGTGACGGACAGAAGTGGCCGTTATGCAGTCGCCATTTTAAATGCAGTATAACGTCATCTAATTCGTCGTATTGGTTGGCACATTATTACTTTTAATAATTTGTCATGGCTTAAATTCTTCAACGTATCAAGTTAAGTGGTATGGAGTTGTGTGGCACTGTGTCAGTTCACTATTAGGCGATCTGAAGTGACTAAACGGATATAATATATCGGACGATTTCGAAAGGATCTTCTTGCTGTACTATAGTGAGAGTTGATGTTATTTGACTTTAAAAAAATATGAGGCCCAGAAACAGTTAAAATAGGTTATGCAGTGATTCGGTGATTGTTATATCGTGAACACTTCAGTGATTTTCGATTTTCTTCGAGATGGATCAAATTCCTCAGTTTTCTAGTAAAGACGAAGAAGTTCAATACTGGAAATGCTTGGCAGTGCAGTATCAGAAAGGGTATGTTACTTAATTGGTATTAAACCCCCTGGAATTTGTATTTATTCAAATATTGCATAATTTACTGACCATTTGTATTAAAATTTGGTTGTGTTTCACCAATGGTCTGCTTGACCTACTTTATGTGCCGAATTGTCTAATAGTAATTAAAATGTCTGAAATTCTGAATCATGCCTAAGAAACGGACTGTTAAATAAATATTTTTGTTGAGACTGCGATGGGTCGTAAGAGCCTCATGACTGATATAGATAAGTCAAAGCTCATCCTATTCTCTATGCAATTTAAATTAATTCCTATTTGGAATTAACTACCATGCATAAGAAGTTTGTACCTTACAAGGTTCGATATCTGATATTGGCATCTACGAAAGCAATTAATAATGTTATCTCTTATTTCTATCCGATTTAGTATGCAAGAGGCGAGAGAAGAGCTTGACGAATTTCAAGAAAACTCGCGTGAATTGGAGCAAGAGTTGGAGGCTCAGTTAGAACAGATGGACCATCGTAATAGAGATTTATGTTCAATAAACAACCGCCTTCAGTTAGAACTTGAGGCGACTAGGGATAAACTAGAACAAGTGCAAAAGGAAACAGAAGCACAAATTTCAGATATTCAAGCACAACTGTCGGGCTATCGCAGTAGGGAAGACGAATGGCACAAGTACATTCGGGAATTGGAACAAGCAAACGATGATTTAGAGAGAGCTAAGCGGTAAGGCAATTAATCTACTGCTGACATTTTTCTTGCACTCGCTCAAGTGATAACTTGATAAAGTGACTTTTTTTCAGGGCCATGCTTGTTTCTGTTGAAGATTTCGAGTCAAGGCTAAATCTAGCCATTGAAAGAAATGCATTCCTTGAATCTGAATTAGACGACAAGGAAAGTTTACGGATGATGGTTCAGAGGTTGAAGGATGAAGCTAGAGGTATGCTTAAATTTATTTTTACTCCACCCGAGAAATTGTCATAACTATATACGCTTGCAAGTGAAAGTAGGATTTAACCTATTTCAGAGAATTATTTTGAAAGCTACAGGCTTAATATCGCATTGTAAATTGTATTACTAGTAAATAGTGCATGATAGTATTTTATTGTTGCATTATGTCAGTTACTCAGAGCTGATCCACTCGGTTGTACAATTCCCAATGTTCCATTTCGAAAATTTCTAGTCGGCAACACAAGTATTCCTCTGCTAATTTTGTATTTTCTGTTTATTTATGCCTTACATTAATCCTCAACCCAACGCCCTACATTAAGAAGGTGTGTGTGTGGGGGGGGGGGCAAGGGATGTATTATATGTTGTCATTGCTACAATTTCCATTTTGTGGTAATCATTTCAATCACTGTGCGGGGTTTCTAAAGTTGACAGATTTTTAAAAGTTGATTTTTTCCCATATTCATTTCAGTCTACATTTGCAACGTTCACTATTATGAATTTTGTGACAGGAATTCTTTCTCCCAAATGGCATTTTTTTCCTAACATTCATGTGTGTGTGTATGGACTGGGTGTATGTCTCAAGGATCTCATCCCCAATGGGACATATTCTTCGCCCTTGGTGGATTAAGTACCTAGCATACTTGGTAGCCTCAGGTAGTCAGTAGAGCAATAATGTTGAACGCTTAAACTGTGACAATGCTGCCATTTCAATAGACATGCCCCAAATAACACTCGGAAGGGTATGCTGAATGGTGGAAATGCTAATATAGCTAGTGATTGGGAGGTGAATGAATCTGGAGATATTGCATGGGTAAATCAAAAGAAGTCTACAATGAAATTCATATTCATGATTTCAGCCAGTGTCTCAAAAGTACACAATTTATTTCAAATCTTTTCCCAGGACTTGGTGATACTTAAACTTTTGTATTAGACTCTAGTAGTGTTAAGTTTCTTGGATTCATTGTTGATCGGTTATGAATTGAAGGCATAATGTCTTTGTTTAACCATTTATTACCATTAACTTCTGATTGCACCAAATATTTAATAATTATCTTTGGTTAAATTGATGAAAAATATGAAATAACGTCCCATACAAAACAGACTGAATGAGCACCTAGTGTCTCTTTGTGCTAGGGGCAACGGTTACAAGTGGAGTAATTTTGAGTGGAGGTTATGGGTAGCTTAGATCATTTAGGAAATATTGTGGAAATATGATTTTGTGCGAATGAGGAATGGTGGTGTGAAATTCAGCACCAGTATTAGCTTATACTTAATGAAAGGTGCCATGTTAAATGTCCCATCCAATGGGCATGTGTAGGTTATAATCAACTAAAGCAAACATGTGCAGGATGGGGCAACAAAACTTCATTTTTTTTCAAGTGAAAACGCTTTCAAAAAAGGAAGTTACGTTGATGCACCCTGTATACACAACGAAATCTGTTTATCAATTATAACAGTTCCCTTTATTACCCTTTGACATCGCAACTGAAATTTTTCCAAGATTTAGGAAAAGAGAAGGACTACAATGAATGACGTTTTTCTGCATGTCTTCCCTATCATCATTTGTGAAACTTTGAATCAGTTTCTAGATGAACCATAGAAATCATTCCTTTAATATTATGGGCCGAATGTTGATGGTTGGGGAGTGTTCCCTTAGACACTTTAGAAAAGCCCTAATGTACCAAAGTGTTGTTCTTTCCATCCCTTTCAATAACTCTTTTGGAGCCGTTTTCTACCCTTAATTATTTGTCGCCCGAGCCAATACAGGGTCTGTCCCAAAAGTAAGAAGAGTTAATCCGGGAAATATTTTTGCTCATCAAAGTGCAATTCACTAAAATTCTTCAAAATGGCACCACCCTTGTGCCATGACACACACACACACACCGATGCCAGTGACTCTTCAGTCATCATCCGCTTACTGGAAGACGTCAATGGGAACCTCATCAAGACCTTTTCGACATTGTCCAGCATTCCATAATGGTTGAATTTCAAGCTCCTTTTTATTCATAGGAATAATAAGAAGTCCAGCTGTGCCACATCAGGGTTTTAGGCCCATCTGAGCATATTATTGTTACATGAGTAGCCTTTTGATCCTCTGACAGCACCTTAGGGACTGTTTCGGCACACACCTCTTTCATGGCTATATATTTTGTAAGAATGCATTTTACTGTGATTTTCGGAATATTGTACTCTTCTGCAAACATCCTGACACTATGGCATCGATTAGAACTGACATGCCTCTCACTTTTTTGCACATTTTTGTTGCACTGGGTAGTGATTAATTTCCGGGGCATTCCTAGTTGACAACCTGCTCTTTACTCTCCTGGGACAAATTGTTCCAACGGGAACCATTCCCTGAGATATTGCTTTATCTCTGTAAGCATCCTTAACCGTAGTCATGGTTTCCGAACCTGATTTTCCAAGGTTAACAGTATTGAATCTGACCTTGTTTCCCAACTACAAATCACCCTACTTCAGATGTTTGTGTCTGTGAGAAAAAATCATTTTATCCATGGTTAAGAACAAATGAATTTCAGTCCTTACCAGTCCTAGTAAGAAATGATGACTTATATCATGTTTATGCATTAAATAAGTCTTGTTTTAATTCAAGGTTAAAAGACTTGAGGGGAAATTGCTGGTGAAAATATGAACATAATATTAGGGTTTCATCTGTTTTGACTTGTCTGTATGACAGAAAATTATTTAAATGGAAAATGTTTGGGAAAATTAGTTTTAGTTTGGGAGAGCCAGAATAATATTTTATTTCATTACGAGGAAGTAGATAAATTTAGGAATTATATCCACCCACTCCGTAGAGATCGCATCGGCAATCCTGTTGTGCATAGCATTTATTTTGTTGGAAATATGAGAAAACTCATTATTTTATTAAAAAATATATTAACATCATCATATCTTTAAGATGAAGCAGCATCATGACTGTAGTAAAATGATCACGCTCAAGATATGATCAGTAATGTACAGTGGAACCCCTCTTAACGTGCAACTAGCATGGTGGATAATTCACATAGCATGAAAAAATATTAGTTCCAAAAGTGACTGCTTAAAGATTTGCTGTTTACACTTTGCACGAGTGGCAGTGAGAGGGGAATACCCAGAATGATTGTGTGCCGACTAATTCAGTTTGTATTTCGCACTGGTTTCGCTAGCATATTTGTGTCACTGGTGATCACACGTTAGTCCTAACTTGTGTTCAGACATCATTTGTGATTTTTTGTGCAAAGTTCAATAATATTTGGAGATAAGTTTTTAAAATGTCCCCGAAAACATCAGCATGAAGAAAACCATTAGATAACAAAGTTTATTTTAGAAATTAGAAATAAAATCAATGTTTATTGGGAAAAAGGTGTGAGTGTGGCTGATCTTGCATCCTTGTCAACAAGTCAGTTGACATCAAAAATTTGCATATGTTCAAGGACAAGGGCAAAACTAAGGCGATAGATGCTTCAGAGGAATTGACTAGAATACGTAACATGTTTAAAGGTTGTTTTTTATGAGAAGATGAAAGTGTAATGTCATCATGAATGGGAACCCACATGGGTGACAAGTAGATAACAATCTGGAATATCATCTGCAGTGAATGGATTAATGACTATGTCCTCCTTTAATGCATAAAATCCTCTACTAATGATACTTTTAAATTTTGCCATTCTTAATTAGTTTACCATTCCTGTAGATGAATGTAATACCAAATGGATACAATATCCAAAGGTGACAGAGCTAATATGAGGCCAGATTATATATAATAACTGATCATAAATTAAAAAAAAGTTTTGCCCTTACAAAAAAGTAGAAATCCCATGGAATAATGAAACCATGAAAGAATGGGAATTATTTGGTTTGAATTACTCTCTAAATACCCTGTTCTGTAGTAGTGGTCCAACCAGTATGTTCAAGGAAGAGCACTTAGGATAGTATCCAATGTAAACGTCTTATTTCAAAATCTTACACGATTTAGTAATGAAATTAAACGTGTAACGTAAATATATTTAATGGATTCTTTGAAGTGTCCAAAAAAGCTGAATCTAGTGTAAAAATATTAAGGAGGAATAAAGCATGCCTTAATGTTATTCATATTTTGTTAAATTCTCCATGCATGCAAACTATTATTAGTTGGCAAAAAATAATCTAGGATCTCGTATGGTCTGAAAGGTGTACAATAGTATTTATCAGAAGCCATTTTTAGGTTAATTTAACCATTAAAAGAAAGGAAAATATGTATTTGACCAAAATCACATAGCCGTTGATGTGGAGCATATATTGTTGATAAAATAATTTTAAGTTCACATTGGAAGGAAGATTTTTCAAATTTTTGCACCAGTCACACTAAAATATGAAAACAATAAGAAATTAGTATTTTCTTCCAAATTTAGTTTGGTCTATTTTAATGAGTGAAATAAAATCATTTGGCACCCAAAAATTTTCAATTTCCCCATTGCAGCATTGCATTGAAAAATGTAATTAATCTTTAAAGTACTTATTTGAGGTTTCCCTAGTTTGTTTAATTGACACGAGAAACATTTCAAGTGTCTAGTTCAAGTGCAAGTCTTGGGAATTTGTGTCAATGAGTCAGTCGTTGATTAATTTTGTATTTCATGTATATTAAAAGGAATTAAGTGACATGTGTCTAATCACCCTAAAACAAAACTTCCAAATTATTACAGCTTGGCCTTCATCCAAATAAAAATAGATTGCAATGTCCAATGCTTCAATTCCGCCCATGTAATTATTGTATGGGTCTATGATTTGTGTTTCATTTCCCTCATTTTACCCTACCTGCTCTCACTCAAGGAAGTATGTTTTGTGGAAAGGGGGAGAATATGATTCTAAAATGATTTTTTTTCTCCTGACTTAAGAGTCAATATTTAACCATTTGTGTAATAGTTGATTGTAGAAATTTCACATTGTGTAAACATTATCATTCTCCATTAGTGGGACTCCCCTTGATTTTGGAAATCGAGGAGATCTGGATTGGCATCCATCCAGGCAAAAGATAATTTTTACTCACTGAAATGCATTCGTCTTTGTACAAACCTTGGTGTGGATGTCTTCTGTAAGGTAACTGTCATGACATCTCCCACGCATTATTTTAACAATGTAATATTTATTTTCTCTTGGGGAGACTTTCCTTGGAGTCTGTCATTCATATTTCTTCTCACCATTCCGGTCAAATGGGTGTTAAGTGATGAACATTCATTAGTTAACACTTTCATAAAAGTTGTTTACTACAAAATGGCACACTTCATCAGATAATTTGTAAATTTCAAAAGTTTCTTCACAAAAATGGTCATTAAGGCATGTTCTTTTATGCATTTCATCTCTGTAGTAGTAAAAGGTCAAACACTACTTCAAAACAGATTCACACAGCATCCAGAATTGTCTCATTTGTGGTGATGCTTATTGGGAAAGTATTGAAGTAACCCTGAACGACTTTTGGTACCAACTAAGGTCTGCTAATGGCTCACCAAGGTGCTTTTGGGGTATGTTACCATGGGGAAATAGGCGATGGGCATGGTTAGCAGTGGTCTGGAATTTATCACTGGGGGTCATAATTTTCATGAATAGCTGGTGAAAATTTGGAGTTCAGTCAGTCAGGCCAGAACACCTTACAATTACTTTAATTGACAACAATTCCTTGATTCCACTACACCTATGTTATTGTGTGAGAATTATTTGCCCAAAATTAAATTTTTTATGCCATTTAGGAGGTCCCATTTGATGAAAATGTTAATGGATGCTTTCATGTCATCAACTGTAACTGCTCCCCTAGATTTTTATGAAAATTTTTAATGGGCAGCTGGGATTTGTTAGTTTAGTATTTTTGTTTTGGCATTCATCTTAGTTTCCTGTACTGAAAGATTCACACTGTATTTGTTTGAAAAAAAAACAAATTGAAGTATGCACTGAGGTCAGTGCTCGGTTGTGGTGCATTCTTGAGTCCTTAAATTTGAGAATCACTGAAGGTGATGGGTATCTCAGAAGGTGTTATTTTCAGAGTCATATTGAACTCCTATGTTGAGAGTCATCACCTTCACAACCCACATAATCTCCATCTCTATAATCCATTGTCCATGATGTCTTCCTCTGTATCACAATATTTATGTTGTCAGAGTCTTATGCACACAGCAAAACCAGTTAATTCACTAACTCTTTTGTCATAGTTCATCAGTTCTAAGTTCATCCTTAGAGGTTATAGAGGTTGTCTTCTAGCCTGTTTAGCTTCCATTTCAGGAAGCAAATTGCCACTGTGAGTAATATGCCATAAATCCTAATTATGCTTGTCACAACTGCATGAACAAATGCAGAAGAGATCTGATGAGAAGGTTTTAGATCTTTCCCAATCAAAAAAAACAACATTGGCTTTGTAATCATTCCCATTTAAACACTTTTGGCCTCAGGGCAGGGCAGAAGTCATAAAATCCCTATCAGAGAAGGAACTGCTTACAATGTTTTCAGGCTTCTGCTATTTTATAATCGTGCCCTCCCTTCACCCTGCAATAACTTCTTATTCATCACAAAAAGCGTCCATAAAGCTTTCAGTCAGCTATAATAATTATTGATGAAAACTGTGGATTTTCAGCGGTAAAAGATCATGAGTATTCAGAGTCCCAGTTTGCCATCATCATTGAATTAGTGACATATTTTCCTATGCCATGTATGAAAACAATCAAATTTGGTAAAAAAAATGTGAGGTACATTTATAAAGTATCCCCTTTCACGGTACGAAAGTCGTGTATCAAACATTAAATATATAAATAGCAATCATGATTTTGATTCCTGTCTACTCAAGACCTGTGGAAAATATAGCCCTTGGACCAATATGCCTGCCAACCCACAGCACTCGTGGACTGGTAATAATTTAAGTTTTTGCTAATCCAAGTGGTGGGAAAATTTTAAATAGAAATCCATAAGCTGTTACTTAACAGCACTATAGCATAACCATGCAATATACTTTAAAACAACAAAATCTATGCTGCATCCTTTCTGCATGCATGCATCAATGTGAGCGTTTAGATTTGCCTTCTAATAAAGATAGAGGAGAAATAATATCCTTGTCATCTTCCTTGGGTAGTGATATTTTACATAAAAGTAGATTCTGGGTTCATGAATGTAAATTAGTGGTCTTTATTGCAATGGTTGATATGAATAGTTGTATGAACAATGAAAATAATACTTAAATTTGAGGAATATGCAAATGCAGGTCACTGAATTTGAGGTTTCACTGTTTTTCTCTGGTGAATTGAGATCTGAGCACAATGATTATGAGTGACACTTGTAAGGTGGTGTAATGTTTAATGATATTCCATTTCTGGTTTTAATTAAGATATGAAGCAAGAGCTACATGTTCGGGAGAGAGATGTTCCTGATGAAAAATGTATGGAAAGAGGAAGGAGCAATGGAATAGACTCCAATAAATTTACTGTTGAGATGGAGACACAGACAGCAATGGGTTCTCCCCTCAAAAGTAAGTAAACCATTAGAAAAAGAAAGGCTTTATATATATACATATCGATGATGTGGAAGCACTCACGAGAGCAATATAACTTTGGGACGGCACAATAGAACACAGAATAAAGCACATAACACATAAAAGAACACTCACATTGAAGATTATTTGAGCTTTCGGCCTACTCCAAGGCCTTCTTCAGGTCAGACTGAGAGGTCTTGACAGGAGAGTTTCTGGGGAGGGAATGGGGGGCGAAAGGTTTAGGGTCTGCTGGGAAGGGAATTAAAGATGGCGGTTAAGGGTGGGAATTTTAAATGATCGGAAATATAGGATGTATGCGGATTCGCGAGTTCTCACCTCTACGTTGTGGCTGAATCGGGTAGGGATTCTAGAATTGTTAGGGAAAAGCATTCGTCGAATGATAGGTTGTGTGAAATTATGTGTAAAGGGATAGGAAGAGAAGAGAGTGAAGCAGAATTACAGCAGTGGTGGTGATTGTTCATTCGAATGGATAAGGGGGTAATGCATTAGCCTATGTAGAATGAAGTGCATTGTTTGCACGACAAAAGATAGATAATATTTTTTGAGAGACAGTTCACGTGGGTACAGAATGAAGGGACAATGAGGGGATTTGGGGAGAGGGGAGCAGATCTGATCAGCAGACATATTTTACATCGGGGGCGAATGGAAGTTGGGGAGATATGAGGAAATTTTCCAGGGTGGGTTGCCAAAGGGTTGGTGGATCAGGAGCCAGTCCTGAGATTGGCTGGTCGTCTAAGCGACAGAAGGGCATTGGGGCAGTAAGGATGAGGTCGCGTCATTGTAGTGTAAAATAGGACTAAGTTCTTTAAGAAGGGTTTTCAGTCTGTGGGATCTGGGGAAATAGGTTGTGCAAAGGTTGAGTCCTGCATCAGATGTGGGGTTGATATTCTGTGGTGTGTGTGGTCGGGTGGAGCGGTAGATTTTATCCTGTAGGAACTTTTCTGGGTAACCGCATTTGTGGAGTGCATGGTGTAGATTGTGGAGGTATTTGTTGAGGGCAGCTGTGGTGATGCAAATCCGATGTCCGCGGATAGAGAGAGAGTTGGGAATTGAGCATTTGGTGTGACAAGGATGACTGCTAGTATAGTGTAAATATTGTTGATGATTAGTGGCTTTGATGTGTACCGAAGTGGTGAATTTGTTATTGTGAAGTAAGATTTCTGTGTCAAGAAAGATGATGGTGGAGTCTGAAATGGAAGAAGTGAATTTAACAGTGAAAGAAGAATTTAAGGCCGATAAGTAATTGTCAAGAGACTCAGAGCCGTGTGTCCAGAGAATAAAAATGTCGTCAATATAGCGGACCCAGAAAAGAGGTTGGAAGGGTTGCTGTGAAAGGAAATTCTCTTCAAGGTGGCCCATGAAGAGATTGGCGTACGATGGCGGTATCCTCATTCCCATCGCTGTGCCTTTCATTTGAAGAGAAAAACAGTTTTGGAAGGAGAATGCATTTTTGGTCAGGGCAAAAGTGGCTAGATTGAGGAGAAATTCAGTCGAGGGGCAACTGGGGTGGGGGGCATAGAGAAAGATAGTGTCGGAGGGAGGATAGGCCTTCTGCATGGGGAATAAAAGTAGAGAGGGAGGTGACGTCGATGGTGCATAAGGATGTTGGAGGTGGAGGGAATGGAGATAGAGTTTAAACGGTGGAGGAAGTGATACGTGTCTTTCATGAAGGAGGGCAAGGAGAGTATGATAGGTTGTAGGTGGTGGTCAAGGAATGCGGAGATTCTTTCAGTGGGAACTAGAAACTATAGGGCGACAGGGGATGTTGGGTTTGTGTATTTTTGGGAGGAGATAAAACTGGGGTGTTCTGGGGTTTGGGGTTGAGAGTAGGGATATGTCTTGGGAGGTGAGGTCTTCTTCTGGTCCAAATTGGAGGAGAAAAGACCAAATTTCCCTTTGGAAGGTTGGTGTAGGGTTGGTTGTTGGTGTGAGTGGTATAGGTGGATGTGTCATTGAAGTGACTGAGGGCTTTGGAAATATAGTCTTGTGTATTTAAAATTATGACTGAGGAGCATTTATCGGTGGTGGTGACCACGATGTTGGGATTGGCCTGTAGAGTTTTAAGTTTTATTCATATGATGTTCGTTTGTGGAAAGGTTATTTCTTGGTTTTAGAGATTGTGTGAAGGATTTATCGGAGACTTTTTGGAGAAGGAGAGGTATGAATATTTCCACGGGATGATTACTGGGAAGGGGTTTTGGCTCATGAGTTGAGGCCAGGCAGAATTTGTTTAGTGCGGGATTGGTTTTAATTTGACTAGAAGAGTTACTTTGTGATTTCCAAAATGCGCACCAACAAAGGTTTCGGCAGAAATTGAGTGTGTCGGTGAGTAGGTTAATTTGGTTAATTTTTGGTGTGGGAGAGAAGGATAGGCCTTTACTTAGTATGGAAATTTCGTTCTCAGACAGGCTGGTGTTGGAAAGGTTTACAATGTCATGAGAATTGTCAGAGGGGGGGAAGTGTTGGAACTCATCGGTGGTGGTTGGCGCCTGGGGAAAACCGGAAGACCTTTGGGGGGAGGTTGTAAATGCTTTGGAGGTTGGGTGTGTATTGAAAGAGTGGGGGTGGTTTGGGAGGAGGTGGTGGGAAAGAGTAAGAGTGCGGAAATTTGAGACCTACTTGGAAGAAAGATATGCATAGATTTGACAGCTTTGTAAGGAGACGTTGATGTTTCTGTTGGAGGGAACGTAGGGCAGATGAAGCTCTGGCGTTGAGTTTTGGAATTAGGTGAGGAGAAGTCATGGAATTTATTTTGAAGAGAGAAAATAGGTTTTATATGTGTTGTTCATGAATGTGTTGGTATTGGATAAGGATAAGGTGGGCATATTCTAAAGATTTTTGGTAAGTAAATGCATTAAGCTGCGGGTGGATTTCAGGAGGAGCAGCAGATATATATATATATATAGATATAGATGGAGATATAAATAAAAATATATATATTGAATCGAATATATATATATATATATATATATATATATATATATATATAGATGGAGATATAAATAAAAATATATATATTGAATCGAATATATATATATATATCGGGAAACGAACCCGGGACCATAGATAAGTGGTCCTGGGTTCGATTCCCGGGCAAGGCACTCGGGGCATTTTTTCCAAGGACTTAAATTGCCCACATAAGTTTTCTTTCAATCCCATTCCATTTGCTCTAGGTCTAAATATATTTTATTGATATTCAGTGACGGAAAACTAAGTGTTTATTTTAAGTTTTTTATGCATTATGTGTGAAATCAATGTATGAAGTCTTTTGATCTGCCTCTATGTTTTTACCACTCATCTTTAAAGCTTAAGAAAAGCACATTTTACCTTTTTTGTGCTTTTATATTCCATGGATGAATTCAAACTAAAATTTATTTTTATTTTCTTTATCGTTACAAATATATTTTTAATTAAATTTATGACTTTGACTGTAAATTAAATGAGAGGATAATTATATTTAAGACTATACTCTTGGCGAGAATAATGTGCTGTGGAACCTCATGCAGCAAACACAATTCAGTCTGTGATTTTCTCTTCATTCAAAACTCTCATTTTGTGAAGGAGCACTTTCCATATAAATTATTGTTTAATATAATATTGCATTCCATGCCAAAAAAATAAATTGTGCCCAAGTTTTATTCACAGAAAAATTATATATACATTGTTTGGGTTTGTGGATCATGTTAATCCTTTCTTCTACCACTGATCGAAACGACACGAAATACAAAATTATTTGGAAAAACAAAAAGTATCAATATAAATAGTTTAGTATTCATACCATGTACCTAATTCCTTTTTACTGGATAGCTCTCGTGAGCCATTTTTTTTCAAAAATTGAAATTTTGTAAAAATATGATGCACCTTGTCATGAAATACATTTATGGCATGCCTCGCCACTGCTCTATTAGGGTGATGCCTCATTTGCATGGTACATTGCAACAGTTTCCCATGACCTTCATGCCACGTTGCTCTTTTGGACTTGACCTCTCTTAAAGGTCTCCCGAGTTTCTAACTGGTAAACAAGCAGGGGGGATTTGATTTGCAAATTGCTGCATGCATTGGCACAAAGCAGTGTGAGATGGCCTTTCATTAGCTTGTGGTCGGGCATTTGCTCTTCTACTGGTACATGCTCGAACAGTTTTAGCTCAGCATATTCTTCCAGAAGACATCTTGTCTCGTCACAGTGGAAAACATGTTGTGGCTGGTAACTATCAAAATCTATGAGCTTCTCTAAGTTGGTGATGAAGTTCTCGGCTGCCTTTGACTCAGAGCTTGCTGCTTCACTGTGCCTCACAATGCTGCTGGTTATTCTCGTAAATTTATCAAATTGCATACGGCTCCCCTTAAATACTTATTCTTCGGCCGTTGATGGTGCTAGCATCTCTCATCTCTCTGGCATCTCATTCTCATTTATGGTGTTGCATTGCAATTGCCTTTCGTTTATGCATATGAGGAGCAACCTTTTAACATAATTGGGAATATGGGTAGATATTTTTGTCAACCTCTCTTAAGCATCCATCTCCTTTATCTTGTCCTTGAAGAAAATGCAAATTGTTGACTTGCATGCTAAATCAGCCACTCTCACACCATGTTCCAATCCAATTTTCAATGATTATAGTTCTTATTTCTATATTAATCTTTATTGTTTTATGACTTTCATATCACCGATTTTTCTTCTGGGCAAATTATAAAAATTTGCTCAAAATGTCATTAAGCTCTTCCGAAACAATATGTCTGAACACAAGTTTGATAAATGAGTGATCACTAGTGACACTAAGATGCTAGTGGAACGAGTGCTAGAGACAAACTGAATTAGCAGGCGTGCAATCATTCTGGGCATTCCTCTCTCCTCATCACTTGTGCAAAATGTTGCTCGTTGAGTGAATTACTTGCTTTGTGAGGTGCTCCTTAACCGATGTTCCACTGTATTATAGTTTGTTATTCTTTATCTTCTTGACCCAGATTGTGCTCTTGAGAGAGTATGATATCCTTTTTCTGCATTTAAAACATTACCATGTTAGCAAGTAAAAAGTGGAGGTCATAATATCATTGAAGTTTTAATTGTTTTGAGTTAGCATGGGACTTCAATGTAGTGTCAAATCTCGACTTCCATTCATGCATTAAAATATATTCCTTGAATTCTTTTTCCAGCAACTCAGACCAATGGATCAAATCCATCTCCTCTCACACCCTCTGCAAGGATATCCACAATGAATATTGTTGGTGATTTGATACGAAAAACTGGGGTGAGTTTCATTTCTTTTTGGTCTCTCCAGTATTTGGAGAGACTTTTCCTTACAGTCTTGAACGTATCATTTTATCGGGTTCTCGTGAGGAACATTTTCATGTGTGAACATAAGCATTTTAATTGTTATTGTCTCCACAAATGTGTAATGGAGTCTTAATGGAAAAAATATTCAAGGCAAAAGGGAGATTCAGTTCATTTGCTAACTCTTGTACAGTACAATGAATTTGAAGTGAATGTTGACATAAAATTTTATTTATTTTATCCTTGATTAATGCACTCAAATATGGTGAATGGTTTTGTGTGAGCGTAGTTTGTATCATTTGCACTCTTGTGCGATCATCTGGTGCCTTCTATGCGCCTGGAATGCCTTTTTCCTAGGTGTCAAACCATCAGAGTTCACAGCAACCATGCTGCAGGCAGGACTCAAACCAGAGCTTTTTAATACTTATAATTCATGTTTGTATGCACCTTGATAGAATAGACCAACCTATTCCTCTGCTATGCATGCCTCAGACTATGGGAGTTGACACAATTTTGATTATGAACATTTTCGTGTGTGTAACCGTGTGCTAGTGTAGCAGGAGTACATGGCGTAGTGGAAAAATTGGCAGCCTTCGAGTGCATGTTGTGAAGGTGTAGTGGCTTCTTTTAGACATCTTGGTTTAGTGACACAAGGGAGCCTTCCAGGCAAGTTATCAGTAGATGTTGAAGTAGATTGTCCTTCATTTTGTCTTATTTGATGACTATTTTTCTTGATTTTTCATTGTGGTTTATTCATTTAGTGTAGCCTGTGTCAACACTTCTGTTAAATCTGTAATATCACATTATCATTGCATATTTTGGTGGTATTTTCATGAATAACTTACAGAAGCATTTAATTCAGGTAATTCATTTCCGTAGAACACTTTGTTATTTGGATGATGTCATATGCCTTTGACAGGAGTGAATGACAACTTTACCAATATTTATCCAATTGTAAAAGTCTCTTTACCCCTCAGTTTAAAAGATTATTCAATGCCATTTCATTCCGTTCGTTAAATGTTCAATATTTCTGAATTAAAACCTTAAAAGCAGTAATGGCAGTGGCTGGGGCTTCTGCTCCCTCCCTCCTTACTTTGAAGTCAGTTGCTTCTCCTCTTTAAACATGAGAGTAATCATCTAGCTGTGGTTTAGGGAAGAACCAACTCTCCATAAGCCTCCTGTGGCATTGCATAGGCCGTGGCCAATAATGTTCAGGCAAAAGCAATATTTCAATGCAGCATATTGCTCATCATGTATTATCTCCAATCGTTGTTGTAGTTTAGCAGTATGTATCAATTTACACAATGATTTCTGCTGACTCAATGCTTGAATCAAATTGTTTTTTTTTATTAGTAAAAGGTGGTCATTTTATTTAGCAATCCAACTAGAAGTCAAAACAGTGCTTTCATATTCAATTAAAAGTTGAAATTCCTTGATTGGTCCTCGAACATATTTGTTTGCAACCATTCTTTAGGCTCTGTTGAATACTAGGTAAAAATGGAATTGATTTTGATAGCTAATTTCCATGAAAAGTAAGAATTTCCTTTAATGTTGAGAGCTATTCAGTTAGTCAGTAGTTGATACTAGGGTATGAAAACTAGGTACAGTTCCCAGGTAACAGTGCTTAGGGCATGAATCCTAGATACCACAATCTTAGTACTGTATGGAGTTATCGTTTGCAAGGGTAACATTCAGGAGTGAGGTGGATGCAAAATCGAGGTTTGAGGTCATTGAAAGTAACATATTTTGGCAGAATATTTGTGCCCATAATTATGAAAGTGGTCTGAGTCAAAATTAAAAAAAAATGAATTTATCACTTGTTTCACACGACATGCTTTTAAACTAAATTTATTCAATTTGTGTTTGTTGTAAATTGTAATTTTTACTATGTCGTCAAAAATTAAGCTTAAGTAGTAGCTGTAATTGCAACGTTATACGAAATTCATTTGGTGAAAATTATGAAAGTGGTCTCAGTGGTGGCCGGAGCTTGCAATATTGAGGAAGAGAAATTACATGTTAGAGAAAGCCATGATGTACATTTATAAAATGCCGAACAAGCTAGGTACTGTCTTGCAGAGGACCAAAAGAGAGCAAAAGAAAATTCCAGGGAATATTATGGATTCTCATTTGATTTGCAAAAAACACTTCTGTATCCTTAACTGTTTGTTTCCTTAGCCTATTATAAGCGAAACATGTACGTATACAACTTGGATTTCCACAATTTCCATGATGACAATGTCAAAATGTATATTTGGGATGAAACAACAGCTTCAAGAGGTGCACAGGAAGTAGCATCGTGCATTTTATTGGATATGGAGGATATCTTAGCTTCTCGAAAACACGCAATAGCCTACAGTGATGCTTGTTCAGGGCTAAAACGCAACATTAAAGTAGTATTGACATGGCTGAAAATTGCCCAGTCATCGAATAATAATATTGAAACGATAGACCACAAATTTTCGGTATCGGGTCATTCCTTTCTACCGAATGACTGTGATTTTGGTTTGATAGAGATAAAAATAAAAAAAGCAAATTTCTTATACAATTCTGAACATTACTATTAATTGATCAAAAATTGTAGAAAAAGAAATACATTTTCGATCAAACGAATGTTGCAGCCGGATTTTATTTCAACGAAATCACTTGAAAAGTCAATAACAAGGAGAGTAAAAAATACCGTGGGCGAATCTGGCTCTTAGCTAAAAATTCAATGGATGGGATTCTTGAAAAATTAACTTTATAAAATGTTTTACAAGACTTCTTTAGATGATTCTGAATTCCAAGTTTTGGATCTTTCACCTAAAAGAGGAAGACCAAAAATATACAAAAATATTCAATTACACCCTTTATACAACACCACTAGACCAGTAACGGAAGAAAAACATAAAGATCTTATGTGTTTACTACCATACATCCCTCCAGTTTTTCAGGAACATTTTAAAAATCTTAGAAACTCGAAATGATGATAAAAATGGTTACTTCTAAAAAATGATTAATAAATGTTTATGAATTTTTTCGCTTAAGTTGTTGTTTCAAAAGGACCGTTTATTTTGAAAGTGGCATAAGTTCTTTTTTTTAAAAAAGAAATTCAAAATGCCGAATCCGAGCTTGTATTGTCTAAATACCCGCCAAATGCCACTTACAATTTCTTTCGATGGCATTGGACAAACACCACTTTCAAAATAAAAGGCTCAAAAATCACAATTTTTTATTACTTTAAGTCAATTATCGGACATTCAGTTAATTTTGAAAATGGTCTAAGTGAATTCAAGCTTTAAAATCAACATTTTCCAATGAAATTCACACAAAATTTCATATCTATAATAAATTAAAGTGTCGCATAATGTAAAAATATTTTTTTAATTTATTCAAATGCGATTCATTAAATATCTCAAAACTAGAAATATATTTTAAATTTACAAGGAACGTAGCAACGGTCGTGAATCAATTTAAACAAAAAATACCGGGACCGTAAACTTGCGTAGTTTACGGTCCCGGTATTTTTTGTCTACCTAGAAATATATGACTTAAATCACTTTCATAATTATGGGCACATTTAGTGACAGTTTTTGTTTTAATGTTGCAAACTAGGTGAAATGTAAAATCAGCACTTGCACCTTGGTGGAAAACATTTGGGATTGACCCCTCTGTACAGGTATCCTAGTCAGGAATCCTAGGTACCTTGGCCACATTCTTGGTACCAGTGCCAGCCCATGGAATTTTGATTTGAATTGATCTCTTGTTCTTCACCATCCATTGAAAAGCTAAATTTTTTTGCCAAAATGGGTGCTTAGTGCTGTCATTGTTGTCAATCTTTCATCAAGTACAGTCAGATCTTATTTGTAAATTAGTCAGCTGTTCATGCTATAGTGATGTTTCTCGTTCAGCTGGCACCACTGAGTGTAGTGTTGAGTTCTGTCAAAATGAAAGGTAACATCCTGTCATGTTTTAATCATCATTGGAAATATTCCATGGCATTTTACTATTTTAGTGAAGGTATTAGTAATGCTGTTAAGAGTAGAAAGGGTAGTAGGTGTTGACATTGACCAAATGGGGGAGCAATAAGTTAGGAGCAAAAGGACAATGAGGGGAAAATATAACGAGGAAGTGGTCCCCTCTAATAGCACAGTGTGGGCAATGTATGGTCCTTTTACTCAGTGATACTATCTGCTTAAGCTTATTTTTAATAGTTATAAGATTTAATGAGTCAGTGTTGAAAGACTGGCCTGAATGGACTCCAAGGTTAACAATCAAGGAAATCCTAATCATGAAATTTTGTTGTGAATGTTGACACGATAAATCTATGGTGTTTTCAATGAAATAGTCCGGAGGAAGAGTCATGAACGAGATGAGGGAAACATATATATGTGTTTGCCAGGTGTGTTTCCACTTGGTGTGTGAGTGTAGCCTTGCGATGGATGGCCACCCACTAGTTTGCACTTTTCTAAGGCACGCCACAGTCTTCCCCCGGCATAAATGCTTCAAATGCTCTTTAGCAAGGTCTTCTTTGTTTTTCTTGGGAAAGAATGAGCCATGCTGCTGGCGCTGCATGCACTGCATTAATGTGAGCTTGCTGCAGGATGCCCTTTTTCATCTCCAAGAGGATTCGAAATTTTAAGATTGTTTGCGAGGACCCTAAGGGTATTTTTAAATAATTAACACTCATTGAATGAAAAATAACTTCATATTATAAATTCTAAAAATTAAATTTTCATTGTTTTATTCAAATTACTTGTATCATATTAATTTGGGAGTTAATAAGAAAGTAAAGAGTTTGCAAATGCTGTTCTCAAAAAGAGTAAGAGATAGGAAGTATAAGGGTAGCAACATTCTGAACTTTGAGAGATGAACAATATTATTTTCTTGTTTATTGATTTTTGTTGTATTATTTTAGATTTTCCATTACAGTAGCCCCTTGCTAACTTTTGATTTTATTAATTCTTCATTTGGTAAAATTAAGATGGGAAAATAAAATTATTGGATCTGATTTGTAATTTTTTGCATTATGAACCCTCAAAAAATATATTTTCACCTCTTAATAAAGTATGAGTAGTGTTTGGGTGCCGAACATACAGTTGGTAGATTTGGAAACGAATTAATGTGCACAGTGATTTTGATGAGCTAGAGCAATGTGATTTGAGCAGTTGGAATGAGTCAAATGATCTGGATTGGATTGCAGTGGCCTGCAGGGCTAAAGTGTGCTCCCATTCGTAGTTGGTAAGGGGCTACTGTTGATGCTTTCTTAAGTCTCTTTGAAATTCTCATCAGCTCTTTCCTGACATCATAGCAATGGGCTGTCTCTATGCAGAAGTTAAATGTGCATTTTTATTTCTCAAACCTACAGTTGCTGAAATTCTTGTGTCCAGCTTGTAGAAAATTGAGGTGTGTGTGTGTTCTGGTCCAGCCGACAAAGAATTGAGGGCAACAAGCAAAAGGATTGTTTTTTCATAGAGTAGTGCTCCCTTTTTGGTTTGCTGCTCCTTTATGAGGTTTGGCATGAGTTTTGTTAAAATTGATTTATTAACGAATACCTATTTTTTTATATATGTAGACTTATACCTGATCTTTACCCATTTGACGCCTATTCTTTATCGATCTGTTTGTAACCAAGGGAAATGAATGGTGCTCTACTAGCTTAAACTGTCATTTCTTCCTGCCTTTTCACATGGGTGTGGCTATAGTTGCAGTGCTATCGAACTTTTAAACTGAATGTTTACTAATGACACCAAGCAACCTTCAGAACAAGTTCAATTTGTATTGGTGATGCTGCAGACTTCTAAGTTCTAATCAAACCCTTTTTTGTTGCATGTGCAAACAACTTATGTCATTTCTAATTTATTAAAGTACTGTAAAATATTCGAATTTGATTCTTTCAAGGTCTGTGAAATTTGACCATAAAAGGTTTGAAAAAGTTATATTTTGGCATTGTAGAATTTTGGTGTGAGATGAGTTGCTTTGAGTTTATCCATGTGAGAAGCAATCTTTCAGTATCATTACCATAACAACTCCAGTAAATTGGCCGTAAATGTACATAAATGATGATAATTTTGAAATTATTATACCTGTGTTGTATACTGTGGACCCTTGCTCAATCACGCACTCATACTCGCATCCTTTCACTCTTATACACATTTACACTTATTTTTCCCAAGAGGATGTCGACAGCACCATGGCCACCCACTCACAGCATCATCTGCTCTGAAGAAGTGGGAGGATGTGGAAAACCATTGACCCTCCGTCGATACTGCATAATCAATTAGTTTATACCTTATGCACTTGGGGAGATTTGGCTAAGTGATAGGATTGCTGACTGATTTCTCACTAACAACTCTTTCTTCCTTGGGAATAGCTGCCATTTTCCTTCTTTCATTAATTAGGCAAGATTCCAAATCTTGTTATCTTTGTCATGGTTTACAATTTTCTATTTCTTCAGTCTTTAATTACTTTTAATTTTTCACTTTTGTAAAAGTGTGATATTTGGCACCAATTCATTTTAGGTACTAAAATAAAATGATATTGATTGCAGAGTGAATTTGAAATTGTAAATGTAGCCTGTTAAAGATATGCATGAAGCTAACATGACAGCTTGGTTAAAGGTTATTAGTGTTGCGTTACTCCCATAGAGCCTTGAACCCCTTCCCACCCCTCTCTCTCCAACCTCACACTGTGCTCTAAGGGTCTGGTAGGCTGAAGGGGGTTTCACTTGTACACATCAGGATGGACTCCGAGGGGCCGGATAGGAAGAGGGACACTTGAACTCTGATTTTCTCGTTAAGAGGTCCACCCTATTTTTCAGTGGCGATATCCGGAATTAAAGGTGTGCATGGGTTTCTACAGTCAAAATTGGTTATTTTGTTCCTCCTCAAGGTCAAGGACTTGAGTAAGGTTGTCAACTTGATGGGGTTGTTTTGTTGGCATCATTTAACAAAATTTCTGTCATTTCCACGGACTCTAGACATATTAGTTTTTAAAAAATGTTTGCTTTTCAACTTCTTTCCAGGATGCTGTGCTGTTTCAACTGTTTATGTGTTGTAACTAACGGCAATTTTATGTACCTTAGTTTTTTGTTGTGCTGGTGTTCGGCCTCTCTGTCACCATCTGATTATGGGAGTTCAAATTTATTTTTGTGAAGGATTACATATCTCAGGGCTGCTAATCAGAGAAACTAACCTCTCTGGGACTGCTATTGTCAGCAAGAACAATTTTTGCCAGAAGCAATTGTAAAGCAGGAGAGCTCATGCCCACAGAATATGGTTGGTGCTCGAATGTTTCTCATTGCCTCATTGATGTTAATTAAGCAGCAACATACCATTTTAAAATGAATGGCTGTGGTGTTCTGCATATACTGAAAAATGATTGGTGTACATACTTGCTCAACTGCATACCTCCTGCCCTAACCCACTAAAACAGGCAAAAAAGACTGATAATTTTTATTGTCAGTCTTTTTTACTTCTTCTATATATTTAATTAAGTATCTTTTAGTGAGCACTGTTTTTGTTATGTGCATTTGTAGTTGTTTGCCATTGCCCTTTTCAGACTTCATATCCACTCTCGAAATGACCTAAGCAATTGGTTTATTATTTGCTATGTGCTTGGTAGTACGAAATGAAAATGGTATATCTGCTATGTCAGAAAACTGCTTATATTTGGGTGAAAATTTTAGGTTCAACTTAACCTCAATTTTCTTCTTACTGTCCCCTCTTGACCTATATCCTCCTGAACACTATTTTCTCTCTTTGATATAATTCGTTGTCTCGGGCGTGACTTCATGGAATCGACTTAACATACTGAAAAGAGAAACTTTATAATTCCACATAGATTTATTAGACGGACGATCCAAGTTTCGACGTGGCACGTCAATCAGGCTGATGATGACGTGCCACATCGAAACCTGGGTCGTCCGTCTAATAAATCTATGTGGAATTATAAAGTTTCTCTTTTCATTATGTTCTCTCTTTGAGTTTGAATGACAGAAGCATAGTCAAACCATGGATGATTCATAAATATTAAATTAAGTTGGTTAAATGTGTAAACCCCACCGGCATTAAGATTGTTGCACAAGTTTTAGCTGACAAGAAAGATTGCTTGTGCATCCTGAAAAATCTCATGGAGACATAAAAGTGCTTGTGGAGAATCTAACAAGCACATATTCTAGAGGCAAAGACAAAGTGTTTCACCAATAGTTCATGTACACAAATATGCAGTTAAGTATTTAGGACTGAACCTAAAAAGATTATACCTGCTTTGGGAAAATGTTTTTGGGAAAGATTCCTGACTGGAATTTATGGAGTGCTCACATTACCAAGCATTAATGTTAAATAACATACCCTTCATTATTATGTCCAAATTATACACTAATATTTTTCTGTTACCTATAATTTGAAAAGGCAATGGGGAACCACCTAAGTTATTATTCCCAAAATTTTCATTATGGACAGTATAGTGAATATGTGTCCTGGCAACTATGGGACTCCACCCATTCGGCTATTTGTCAGGCTTGGCTGTGGGAGAAGCAGTGGTAGAGGGCTTCCGCAGTTGTCATTTCACGAAAACCTTGCAAAGCAAAACTGACAGCAGCAGCACAGAAGATACAGAAGAAGAAAACCAAATTAGTTGGAATAGGAACTTTGGGAGTGTTAGGATTATGTTGAGGATGGGAAAATAAAGATAATATAAAGCGAGAGATGGAAATAGGAAATATGGATATTTTAGGTCAATGCGAGGTGAGATGGAAGGATTGTGGGGATTACAGGAGTGATAGGTATAGAATAATGTATAGCGGAGTGGAAAAGAGCCAATGAGGGGTTGCCATAGTATTTAGTGAAAAAGTTGAAAGAAGCTTAGTTAACATAGAACAAGCAATGGATATAATGTTACTAGTAGGGATAAAATCAGAACCAGCAAACTTGGTTATTGTTCAGGTATGCATGCCATCAGGCAATAATAAGGAGGAAGAAGTAAACAGGGTTTATGAACCATTACAGGACATAATCGCGTGTTCCTGCAGGGAATCATTTGAGAGTTATGGGGGATTAGGCACATTGGAACAAAGGAAGAGATGGGTATGAGGTGGAGGCATTATGGTTTAGGTTTGAGGAATGGCCATGGAGAGACAGTAATTGATTTCATTGATGCAAGTAATTGATGCAGCAGACAGGGGTTAATCATCACCAACGGTTTAGATGCCACCAAAGGCACAAGTATACATGGAATACTCCAGGTGACTCAGAAAGGTATCAGTTAGATTATATAATGGTTAGGCACAGATTTAGGAACAATGTGATCAATTTGCACATGTTCCCAGAGCGGATGTAGACTTCGATCATAATTTAGTACTCATAAAGTGTAGCATGCAATTCAAAAAGATGAGGCAGGCAAGGTGGGTTAGGAAGTGGAATGTAGGAGAATCACCTGGACTGACAAGGTAGGAGTACCATCAGGCTGTAGAGTAAACCATGAGTGAAGGAAAGGAGCTAAGTACTTTTTGGAAAAAATGGGAATATATCAAAAAAGGATATTTAAAGCTGCAGAAGAAACTATAGTAACTATTTATAGGAAAAGGACAAAGAAACCAATGATTATGGATGAGAAAAGTTTCGTAATATATAGAACAAAAGAAGCATAGTGGAGGACACAGTGCGAGATAATGGAAATTCTCCATAAAAAGGGTGAAATTGGTGTGCAATAAAAGGTTAAAACAATATTGGGAAGTAAGAAGGGGAAATTTGTGTTAACAATTAGAGATAAGTTGGGTAAGGTAATAGTTGAAACAGAAAAGGTCCAAGAGAAATGGAAGAAAAATATTGTTGTATGGTGAAGAACTTAGGCCAACAAGCTTGGACATAAAAAGAAAACATGACGTCGGTAGAGATAGCTTAGGTCCAGGAATACTCAATGATAAAATAGAAAGGCCCCTAAGGGAGATGAAATTAAATAAGGCCATGGAGGTTGACAACATTCCTGTGGAACTACTAAAAGGTTTAGGAAAATGTGGGTGGAAGATTATATGGACTGATTCGTAGTATCTATGAGGAAGGAATCTGGCTGGAAGACTTTGTGAGATCAGTGTTAGTTCCTATTCCGAAAAGGGTAAAGACTTCATCATGTGAGGACTACAGAACAATAAGTTTGATATACCACGCAGCTAAGATTATTCTCAGGATCATCAACAAAAGGATAGAGTAGGGTAAATGATTACTTAGGGGATGATCAGTTTAGGTTTAGGAAGGGGAGAGGCATGCGGGATGCCATTGCAGTAATGAGATCACTATATTGCAGAAAATAGGAATAGATTGGAGGGACATGAGGCTAATCTGCAACCTATACATGTGTCAGGCTGCTCAGGTGCAAGTGGGGAACAGAGACTCCAGAAGAGCAGTGATAGGAAGAGGTGTAAGGCAGGGTTGTCCATTTTCACCGGTGCTGTTCAAATTATATGTTGAGGAAATGAGTAAAGAGGCATGGGAAGAACTGGAGGTAGGAATAAAGTCGGAGGGGAATTCGTAAAATCGGTTAGGTTTGCTGATGACCAAGCATTGGTTACTCAGTCAGCCAAGGGGTTGCAAGCATTGCTGAATGAATTGGAAATTCTGTGAGATTTATATGGGATGAGAATCAATAAAAATAAAACATAGGTTATGCAGTTTTCCAGAAAGGGAAAGGCTAAGTGAAACATTAAAATAGGAGGGGAAAAACTAGAGTAGATAGAACAATTTATGTATTTTGCTAGTGTTTTGGTCCAAAATGGTCAAAATAGTATGGACATAAGGAGAAGAATTGCTCTTGGGAAAGGGGCTTTCACAAGGAGGAGGGAGTTTGTGACAGGGACGTTGAGTAAGGATGTTAAGAAAAGACTCATCAAAACTTTGATGTGGAGCATAGTTATGTATGACACAGACATGGTGTGTCGTACACAGGATGACAGAAGTATATCAGAGGCTTTTGAAATATGGGTGAAGGTTAAGTGGACAAAATGGAGAGGTGGTAGATATGGTGAGGGAGGAGATGGGATTGATGAGAGAAATCAAAAGAAGGCAGGAAAAATGGATGCAGAGTACATTGATTGCCATTTGATTGTTGAAATTTAAGATAAGAGGGGTGAATGTTAGGTGGAAGGGGCAGGGATAGGGATGTTGAATGGAATGAAGGAAGGAGGTGTATGGGTAAAAAGGGGCCTGTTGTAGATTAGGGTGTCATGTTTTGCTGGGAGAGACAAAATATTTGGTAGGTGTGTCCATCCAAAGCCTACCTTAACCGTTGGATTTTCTATAGTACATAAGAATTTGATAAATACTCTAATTAGCCAGTGTTTGGTTACATATCATTAGGCTCAGCACCTAAACAATTTCCTTGGTTGATGCACATGACTTAATGGAAAGGTTGGGAAGTGAAAGGGGTTGTATATATTTTGGATAGTTAATTCCCTAGTGAATTGGCCAAATAATGTGGTGTAAGTGGTATGTATAACATAAAAGGTTTTGATTGATGAATTTTTTAATTGTTAGTTTTGTCTCATCCATTCAAGGAGTTGATTGTTACAGGAATTTATAAATAATCAATTATGTTCAAGAGGTTTAATGTTAAATTAAGTTAGGCTCTCTCAGCAATACCAGAAGATTCTTATGCGCTTTAAAATAAAATTTAATAAAATTCAGTTACTTCTTGAAAGTTTCTGTAGCATCTTAAGAAATGATTGTAGAGACATGGTTTTAGTGCTCAAACTATCCATTTATTTTTCTAGGCCCTGGAATCGAAGTTGGCATCATTTCGCAATATTGCTAAAGATAGTCCACAACTTGGAGACTTTTCTAATAAGGATGTTCTAAGGTAATATATTTTCCATTCCTTGCATATATATCTTGGTGCAGATGAACTAATGACCTTTTGCCATATGCCATACCTCTGAGAATATCTCTTGTGCTGCCATTTCTGAGTGGCTTCATTTAATCATGTGTCATAAAACTGCAATAGAGTCATGTGATGCTTCTTGTCCAGTATTTTAATTAACAAAGCTGTTTATTACAGTTTTTAAAATCTAAATGAGAAAGCAACATTTTAAACCAGATGGAATTCTTGAGTTATGCTTTAAATACAGTTGAACCGTGTACAACTTGCGTAATTCATTCCATGGTCTCTCATAAAGTGAAACGATTTTTCTCATATAAATTATTATTAAATGCGATTCATTTCATGCTGAAAAAATAAATTATTTACAAGGTTTATTGGAAGAAAATCATATATACAATATTTAGGATCGTGGATCACCTTCCATTGTGGAATGAACCAACCTGGGAATTCAAACACAATTTGTGAAAACAAAAAAGACTCAAAATAATTAGTTTATTATCAATGATACATTCCTCCTTCTTTATTTGTCTAGTTCATTGTGCAAGCATTTAATAAAAATTATAAATTTTAGATTGATGTGTAAAATGTGGTACAGGTCTCATTGAGACCCATGTGTAGCATCCTCGGAAGTTGAAACCCATAATATTAATTGTTGAGCTCCTGCTTCTGATGATGAAAAAACCTTTCCACAAATGTTTCATCAAATTTGAGAACGGGAAAAGGTGACGTCCAGCAGTAATGCCAGTTCAAAATGTCATTTTTTGCTTTATTCTCTTTTGCTTTCCAGTTCCAGGGGCAGGCGACTAAACCGTACCCCTATCTCTTCACCTGCGCAAGGATTTATCCGCATTTAGGGATATGGAACTGCAATTGATCTGAAAATGGCACAAATGAATTGAAGTACTTGAGAAGTTTATGGCTTAAAGTCGTGGTGCAGTGCCTTCTTCATTATTATGTACATTTCAAAATGCTTTAATTTTAAGTAGTGCTGTGCATTGCTAATGGAAAGTTGGCATTTAAAAAAAACGATGCAAAGTGTTCGAGTGTTAGTCCTTCAATTTCTATTGTGAATTTAAAAATTAGAATGGTTGTCATCCTTTCCTTGTGAGAAAAATTGTTGAATAAGAAAAGTTGGAAAGTGAAAATTTTGAGTATTCTGGTAGAAACTACTCTGTTGTGAATTGGTCTCCGGTGTGATGTTTTGGATTGATTGACATTACACAGAAATGCTGATGTCTTACTCAAGAGTTGTCAGCACTGTTATTATTATTTTAACGAAATTCCCGATGTCCAAAATGGTATCGAAAGGAAAGTAAAAGTGCCATCTGTTAATCTGAATATCTGTTTTTTTTTTTCAAAATTGATTGGTGTTTCCTGCAATGTTATGTAATGGTACATGCAGCTGGAAAATTTTGAGATTTTATTTAAAATTCAAATCTTTATATTTTTGATTTATTTTAGAAATATACTAATCATTGGGCTAAAATATGGTGTCCAATTCTTAGAAGCAAGTTTTATTCGTAAATGATGATCAATTCTTTTAGTGAATCTATGCCTGAAGAATACATGCACATTACTTTGATACACTTATTGAATATTACATATGTATTCTTCCTAGCAAAAGGATGAATGTTTATAAGTTTTTTGGAGAAAGTCATGGTGCCGAGTTTCTTGTCGCAAGTAAGAGGTGTCAAAACTACAATGTTTTCATTAATTGGCTTGCAGTTCAAAAATGATAGTGGCAGCTCTATATCTGAACTCAGTATTCGTGAAAACAAATTGTAACACTACATCTGGTTGAAGTATTAATATGGAGTAATAAGTGTTTTATCATCATGAGTAATGGAGTGACCTGCTAATTACAGTTCTCATGCACAGCTAGATGTATAAAAAAATTGTCTATGAAAGGAGAAATTTGGCTTGATGAATATTTTCAGTTTTTAATATTGGGTGCTATAACATTAATATATTTTATGAGTATTTTTTTATGTTTTTGTAAATAACTTGGCATTAAAAAATAATTCTTGCTGTCTTTCAAATTCTGAAATTGAGAAAAAGATTTGGGGTCAATATGTAGTTCTTAAGTCATAAATCCAGCATTGGTAGAGGATGGCTACTTTGTCCTTTGTTAACAGCCAATTCTATTCATTAGCATTGCAATAGGTGAGTGGAGTTCATCTTTATCATAAGAAATGTATATATGTTTGCTGTCACCACCCAATGTACAGAATTATATATCTTTTGAAATTATGTGATTATTTTTAATAAAGTATTCTTATGACATCATATTATAGGCAAAGTTAATTGTTTTATATTAATTTTTTCATTTTCTCGGAATGATTAATTCAAGCAAAATGGAAAGTTTTTTACATGAAAAGGATGCAGATGTAACTTTTAATGCAACACACTATAAAGGTTCACTCGAGGAAATAATTAAAGTTGCATCAATGACAAGTTTTTTCATTTCAGAGATATATTACTGTAGCATGCTTCATGGAAATTTCAGGGTTTTTCATGACACAATGACTTCTATAGTCAGAAAATTGACCTATATACTTGCATAAGTGGTTCAGTAACTTTGGATCACTTATTACATATATTTGATGTTAGCACAATTAATAAATAATAACTGTACTTTTTCCAAGAACAAGTAATGGATTTAATTTTATGTACAAAGATTTATAAAATAGCCATGTAGCTTGTACAAAGGTACAACCCTCCTACTGTTTGACTTGACTAGAATTCAGCGTGGTTGTGTTGAAACAACATCGCAGGAATCCGATCGAGAATTTTCGATTGGTCCATTGCTTCAGACCGGATATATCAATCTTCCAGAGAAGAGATTGGATAAGAAATTAGCCCACTGTAAAGTGGGGCCTTGTGATGCTATATTTTTGAATACAGTATTAGGCATGCAAATAGCAACTGTAGTCCACCATGGAAGGACTGTTGGGGTGACAGACAGATTTATTTGTTGAGAGAGAGGAGCGCCAAGATTAAGTTCTCCAGGACACAGCTTTCGATTAGTACCAAGGACTACCAGCTGGATAGTGCCTGCAATGAAGTAGAGACATGGAATGGGAAATCATCAATTGCAAATTGTAAAGGGTGACATAAAATACCCCAAACAAATTTTCCATCTCAGTGGGGCAGTTTCATACGATAGTAGGCATGTGCAGGCAGCAATCAGAACGGTGAAGGAAAGAGTGAGGCCTATGTCCCGCACCCTCCGCCTGATAGGGGTAAGCATGTTAGCATCCTAGGTGCACTCCTTTGAATTGGACTCGTTCATACCAACAATTGAGTTACGGCACATGACCTCTGTCTAGCTGGCATGTCTCTCCTCTGCATTCCCCTCGCATGGCATCTTTGGTGAGGTCATAGGGCACATATGGAATAGGCATTGCAGTCAGTAGGCAATGTTATATATGATTAGCCCTTGGAATGCAAGTTGGTTTTTCAGGATTCCCTCCCCCTTATCCTTTTCCTCCCTTGCACTCACTGCTAATCAAATCACCCCATCCCCTTCTGGCCTGCTAAGTGCACTCCACTGCAAAAATATTCCACCCTTAATACATTAAATGAGATGACATCTGTTGCACAATTCATGTGAAAATAACTTTGTAAATTAAATACTTGGGTCTTGGAATAAATAATTTTTTGGGGAAATACAAAGTGGTTTACCTTAATAGAGGGATGTTATAATCAAACTTCAATTTTGTGAGCTTTGAACTTCAAATTGTCCATATCCTCACTGTAGGAACAAATGATCAAGCGATGAAATCTTGTTAAGCATTATGCCATGCTATGGGCTCTGAATGTGTGTTCCGTGATTTGATGATGCTCATCCTTTTTTTTCATTTCATGTTATTTGAGATGTTTAGTTGTTGTTGAGTTATTTATGCCTGCTTTTCATGCCAACTTAATGATATAAAAACCACTTGCAACATCCTAATAGCATCAAAGAAGTCCCGACCTACATGAAAGGGTGTAAGTGCCAAAACTATTCAAATGTCCAAGTTTAAAATTTCAATTACAATTTTGAGTTATTCAGAAATGCACCAAAGAATTATAAATATGCAAGAATACTTTAAAATGCAAAAGCTTTTGCCCATTTACCTGCATCAATGATTACTTATAGCCACTTCTAGCTTGTTGAAAATTTCAAATGGCTTCGTCATTGAAGGTGTACACAAACTACACACCACATTTTTTTTTTAATGCCCCACCTCCATTGTTGAAAGTAGCATTTTGCAGAAATATTTGAATTTGACCACAAGTAACAAATTTTTAAAGAAATGGCCAACTAAATTTTAAAAATCACTACACTACATAGATACTTTAATCACTGCCAATTCCTTCCGAGTGCAATGTTCACAGAAATGATAAAACACTAAAATTTAATGATTTCATTTGTCTGACTAGACCATTTGGGTCTATCGGGAAGGAAATACTTCCCAATTCACCTAGCATGGGTGAGTGAAAATTATAATTAGCCATAATAAATAATAATTTTTGTAACAATATTCATACATAAAATAAAATTTTATTGTTCCATTTGCCAAATATATGACATAGAACATGGTCAGTAGAGTGAGGAAAAGATTAATATACTGACGTAAAAATTTACCAATTAAGATGGTGAAATACATGAATTAACATCTTTAAAGAAAACTAACTTTAAATTAATAAAAAACTTTACTGATTTCCTGGGGTGCCTTTATGAACACCTATAAAACAAGAATGATGGGAACCACTATATAAGTTATTTAGGGATAAACATGTTAGATAAAAATTCCTCATGAGAGGAAATAAAAATAATGCTGCTGCCTCGTTAGAGCATTTCATAAGGCGGCAATGCATCTACAGGTGTGGTTCTGAGTGAATGAAAATAATAGTCATTACAGCATGTGTGCACCAAGAAATGATCAGTAAATATTGAAAAACTGAAAGAGCCAAGTATTAACTGTCCTTCCTCCTGGTATTAATATTTTTGATTGCTTGTTTTTTATTGCAATTATATAATACTAATCCCAATAATTTTCTTTCTGATATTTTGAGGAAAAGGGAGGGGATAAAGAGTATATGATGAAGGAAACAACTGCCAATCAACATCATATATATAATGACACACAAGCTGTTTTTATTCACTAAGCCAAACATTTTCTAATTATTTGCCTGGGACTACTGCAGCAAAAGCTGACCGGGCTCACTCATTATTATTAGCATGAACTGCTTCTGTATATATCACACATATAGCACAACCTGGTCCCAGTGTTACAGAATGAAATATCTTGCATGGTTGTAGTAAGAGGATTTTAAAAATTGGAATTTTTGGTCATATAAAGACATGAAACCTGAAAGTTATTTCATACAAAGAACGGAATCTAAAAACTTACTTGTAATACTGTCACCATTGAATATCCACAACAGCGATGAATAGAGTGGAATTGACAAAAGTAATATTTTGATTTTGTTTAGGCAGCCTCCAAATGCCACAGTGGCTACACGCAACTGCAATTGACAGACAAGATAATTTTGTAATAATCTAATGTAGTATCACTTTGATGATGTTAGAAAAAATAGCTATTATATCCACACTTACCGTGGTAAATACAATATAATACATAACAGTCGTTGGTAGCAGGAAAAAGAGAACTGTGAAAGCTAGAGTTCCAAGAAATAATTGCTCAGAGGAGTATGTACAGGAATCAACCCTTTCCCTAAGTGGGTTCCATTTTTTGCCAAGTAGGAGCCTCCATAATGCAATGAGACCTCTAATTTGTAAATTGTATAACCTGGAAACCAGATCCATTTATCAATCGCAAACATAAGATATGTTTGCCATATTGCCTTCATAGCTTAAAGCGTTTCAACTGTCATTCAGAAAGTATAGGCTATTTTATTTTTTTTACTGACCTTGCAGCATAAACATATATGCAGTATACATGGAAACTAACAAGTGCAAGCAGGTCGGCTAAGATTGAAACTTGGAAAGAGAGGCCCAGCTGGCCAAGAACCAAAAATAGCACAAAGATGAACTCCAAAAATGGTTTGGTTATAACTGCAATAAATCAAATCAACATAAGTGAGAAAACATACAACTAATACCAAAGTAATATAAACGTTGAACAGTCAAACCTTACCCAGAAATGTCCACCACAAATTAATATGATACATAAAAAATCCACCCAATATGTTGTTCCATGCAAAATTCAATTTCAAACCGGCAGGCACCCCCATTATCCACTTTAAAAGTTGAAGCAGCGTTTCCACCACGACCTGAAAGATTACGGGTTAAATAATCAAGTCTTGAAAATTGGCGCTGAGGGTACATGAAGAGCTTGTGTTTAAGTTGTATACCTCAGCAGTATCAAGAAGCAGCTGGGGTAAGTAGTCAGCCGGAACAGTAGAAATGACCCAATTTAAAAAAAATAACCCAACACAAACATCAAAAGCCGTTGCTAGTAGGTAATTTCCTACTTTTATATTAATTTTCTTGTCTTTCTTCAAGGAACTGAAAGCCCAGTGGATACCCTCAAAAAAGTCTTTGCAGTGAGTACCTAGCGATGAATATTTCAGTATAGGGCCTAACATTGAAAATACAGTTGAAATGTGGAACATCAAAAGTGTAATGCATTCCACCATATGTTGAAAAGCTGCAATCATCCTGTTTTGGCGTTTGACATTTACACTCGCACTACGCTTATGTATGTGTCTAGCTAATTTTTGAAAATAATCTTCATTCTCTGATTTGTGACACTCACTTTTGACCAACAGTTCGGAATGTAAAAATTTTGAATGATTGTACACAATACATATAATTCCACCACAATTGTTCAAGTCTACGTCAACGTTTGAGCACTTTAAATATGTTATCACAAATTCATTCCTAACTAACTTGAGAGAGAACCAATTCGCACTTTCCTGAGAACCGACCAACGAGTCATCGTATGATTTAGAACTGAAGTATCCAATGCATTCCTTGGTCAATTGAAGTCCAACGTCTAAAGCATAATAAACTTCCGTGCCTTTGTTTACGTCCCTAGCATGCACGCCATAAAGATAACCAAACCGTACATCAGCAAGAAATGACGGTATTAAAATTATGATAGACATATTTCAATACGAGTTTATTTGCGTGATTGAAAGTGAAGAACACTCATAAAATTCCGATGTTGTAGTTTCGCATCGTCCTATACAACATTCTCTTCGTTTATGATGACCATTGTAATCGAAACTTTCACATTCAGGATTGAAACATTATTTACAACCGGTATTATTGGCTTTTGTGCGAAACGTAACTCATTTGTTATCTGAGGGCTGACAATTCGAACGAGATGTAGAGTTAAATTATTCCAAATGCATAGGTTTCCAATAATTTTGAATTTGAGAAGTAAACCATCACCATTTACTTCCATACATACTACAAGGTCTGCGTTTTGTCTATAGATAGTGCATTTAAAGCTGTTGCACACCAGAAATGATCAGTTGTCACCAGTAATGTTAAAAAGTACCGCCAGGTAGAGTACAAATAAATAAATTAGGAAGAGGTTGTTTTAACACAACTGACAGTCTGCTTGTCAGAAAGTTGGGATTTGTGCGTTGAATATTAAGAAAGCGGATTACGTTGAAAAATCACATACTGGTAAGTTAAAATGTGCACAAATCAGCGATAATGGCATGTAAATTTTAAATATTGGGTCGCAGTAATCCAGGGGTAGAGCGTCGCGCCACCCAAGCTATGTAATTTTTCGAGTATAGATCTTTCTGGGAAACCATTTCAATTTCACACGCCGTCGGGCTAAGTACTGGGTAAAGTTGAGTATTGGAAGGAGCGAGGAGGAAGGGTGTGGTGAAGTGACTTTTCCCTGAAGTCGATGAGCGAGTCGTTCGTCGGAACAGGGGCTGAGGGCCTAACATGCTAAAAAATCTGAGAATACTTCCCTGATAGCTAAAATAGCTATATGATACACATGATACATGCAGTTAGCGTTTTTCCACTTTGGGCGATGGAGTAACAATGTATTAAGGTATATATATGTCTGCTCTACACTTAACGTTGTTTAATGCCAAACTAAGTTTGAGGTTGGCAAATGCTGAGAGTTTATCATACCCTATTTCACATAAAATAAACTTTCAATTATCATTAAATGTTAATTGAAAGTTTATGTTTCATGAAAACTTGGAAATTTTTATTTGAATATTAGAATTCTCTCTTTGCACCATTTGAACCATTAGCATTCGGTGAGTATATTGCATACCTGTTACATATAATATCAGAGGGTATTACACAGAAAATTTAATTAGTAAATATAAGCGTAATTATTATTTTTTACTTTGTTTGGTTCAGTAAATTTATATTGTTTAGAGACCTCAAGTCTATATTGTCTAGACATTGAAGGTTCCTATTGTTGTGCTAACAAATTCTTCTACAACTGATCATAAGATAGTAATGGAAATGTATATTGTTATCATGTTGCTTTATCAATCTTCTTAATGTGTTCATAAAATTCCAAGCCCCAAAGTACAAGGCTATTTTTATTAACTAAGTGACTCTTCCATCTGAAATCACCAATTAAAATAGCAATGAATATGGAGTAAATTCTCTTCTTCTTTAAACTTTATGGTAGAATTTCACTGTGGTTATAATTGAGTAATTTTAACTCTGATGTGTTTTTATCCAGAAGATGAAACCTAAAATAAAATAGTCCTAGTGGTTATTGAGGAGTCAGTTTAGAGTTTGGACCAAGCTTCGTTTAAAAGCAACATCCTTGGAGCTTGCAAATTTTGTCAAGGTGTTCACATCAGAAAAATATTCTTTTCCTACTTCTCCATTTCACCCTAATGTTCCGATGAAGGATCAACTGCACTGGGACATTAGTGCACTACACAAAATGGCTTGATCATATTGTAATGCAAAGAACATTATATCCATGAGGAGTCTGAAAAAAGTTGAGAGAAACTTGAGAAGTATCATTTCGGGCTTCTCCAGGAAGAGCATTGGTGTGACATATCATTTATTACTATCTATGAAACACATTGAAACATTTAATTTAATTACAAATACTTATGACATGTTATGTAGATGTTCCACATCTAATGCTAACCTTGTTTCGGGCATTTAAAATCTTTTTTTAAGCATTATTATTTGCTGTTTAGGATTTTAATGAATTATTCTGGTCACTTAGATATCTTTTGAAATACTGCAAGTCCACACATCCATGCCCTCGACAGAATAGGAAAACCTTTGTTGCTTACTCGTAATTAATAATTAATACATAGTAGACTCTTCACTAATGGTTTAAACACTTACAAAAGTGTGATTATCATTTTTAGAAGTAGTAGAAGTCTATATTGTGGTATCCATAGAAGAGGTTCCAGAATAGAAGTGTCTTCTTCTCTGCTAAGCAGTGCATCTTGTTTTGACAGATGTGTTCCATGTACTTTCAGACTTGTTCCATGTGTGTTCCAAAAGTACTGCAATTTTTTTTTAAGTGATTTATTGAACAGATATGCACAAACACCTAATGCTCTTCAAAGTAATATCCTTGGGCCTCTTACACTTTTTTCCAGTGACTCTGCCATGTGTGCGCCATGGAAGGCATCTTCGGGGATCTCTCGCAAGGTCTTCGTCATGGCTGATTGCATCTCTTCAAGGCACAAAAAACGATTTCCTTTCAGGGCTGCCTAAATTTGAGGAAACAAAAACAAAGTCTGCTGGGGCGACGTCAGGACTATAGGGGAGTGGGGCAGCTTTGGCACCTGATGTTTGGCCAGGAACTCGCGGACTCGTAGCGCATTGTGGCAAGGCGCTTTGTCGTGATGGAGTTGCCAAGTAGTGGAATGTTTTTTCTCGTCCTGATGACCCTTTTTTGGAGTCTTTCCAGCACTTCCATGTAGTAGGCAGCGTTAACTGTCTGTCCTTGATGAACAAACTCCTTGTGGACCACTCCTTTCCTGTCGAAAAAGACAATGAGCATTGTTTTCACTTTTAATTTGCTCATTCTTGCCTTTTTGGGCTTGGGGGATTGGTCGGTGTGGCACTCGGAGCTTCGGTGTTTTGTTTCTGGGTCGTATTAAAAAAAACAGGTTTCATCAGCGATGATGATGTTGTCCAAATAATCAGGTCCATCTTCAATACGTTGCAAAAGTTCACTTGAAATTTGCACTCAGTTGGCCTTTCAGGACATGGTCTGCGTGCAGAGGTTTACAGTAGCTGATGTCCTGCCGCGTTCACAGCTTAGAGATCCTTGAAACCAGTTTCACAGAAGAGCCCAACCTACTCCAAGTGGTTTGATCCACTCCAATTAATATGAGTAGCACAGAAAATTGAATTAAATTACTTTTGGAACCCACCCTGTACACAGGCTGCACAGGTGGCTACACAAATGGCTGCAACTGCTTAGCTGTATGGCATGTAAAAGGTTGATCATCCACTAGCCTAATACTCCTGCCAAATTTCCTTCCTACTTCCAGTTCTTCCCATTCCACTTTAACCATTTCCTCCATATGCACATTGAAATGTCCAGATTATAACAATCACCTCGCTCATCTACCTAATGCTGCCCAACTACAAATAGCTCACTTATTGCACCCGAGCAGTCTAAGATGCAAGTGTCCCCTTTTAGATAAGTGACTTATTCACAACTTGCAATCAAGTTGTGAATAAGTCACATATCTCAACAAACTACTCAAATTTTCTGTATTAAATTCATTGATTATATGAAATCCACTCAATCGAATACCTCATCAAAATCTACAAAGCATACAAATATATCCTGATTATATTCTATGTTCCCCTCTATAAGTGATTTCATTACTGCAATGGCATCAGGCATGCCACTTCCCTTCCTGACCCCAAATGGATCATCCCCTAAGGAATGAGTCATTTGACCTACCCTCAATCCTTTTGTTGATGATCCTGAGAACCACTTTATCTGCTTGCGGAATCTAACTCATTCCTCACATATAGTATGGCTGCTTTTCTCTTTTTAGGGATAGAAACCAGCACTGACCTGATGAAATCTTTGGATCAAGTTAATACCTCATAAATGCGAGGAATTAGTCGGATAAAATTCTTCCTCCTGGATTCTCCCAAAGCTCTTAGTAGTTCCACAGGAATTTTGTCAACCTCTATAGCCTTATTTGTTTTGAATTCCATTAATTATGTTTAATTCTAACCATCGATTAAGCCTTGAACTAAGCTATCTTCATCTACATTATATTCTCTTTCTATGCCTACCGCTAACAATTAAACCAACGTACGATAATAAAATACACTCTAGCTAATGTGTACTAGATAGCATTGATGAGCTCTAGCCTGTGTATGCCGTTTGCGTAGGGAGAAATCTCTCATAATCCCTGTGTGTGTCAATGCTAGAGACTTCTGATTTCATTGACATGATCTCTCTTACCATAGTGTGATGGGGGTAATTATACATTTTCAACATCACTGCTAAAGAAACCTTCCAAATTATGCAAGAGCTTCAATCTGTAATTTAACCTTCGCTCAGTGAGTGATTCCCAGCCTAGCTTCTCTAAGATTTTGGATATGCTACTAATCAAACCATAACAACGTTTTACAAATCTAGCTCCTCTATGCTGCACGCAATCCATTTCGGCAATCAATCCAACTTCGTGAGGACCCCGTATACTTGCAGCATATTCTAAATGAGGCCTAACCATTGAAAGATAACATTTCTCTTTGACCTTATCATCACATTTACCAAGTACTCTTCAAAAAATTTTAATATTTTGCCAGATTGTCCAGGTCAACTTAGGCTTAGATGTTTTCTAATCGTGGATTGAGTAATGAAAGTAAATAGTAAATGCGATGGGCAGGGTTTGAGAATGAGTAGGGATTCGGGGTGTGGAGTGGCAGCTGTTGAAATGGAGGTACTATTGGAAAAGTTGATGTGAACTGAGGTGGGGAAATGGTTTTTAGGACGAGTCTCTTCTAAGAAGATGATTTCGGAGGATGAAGAGGTAAAAAGAGATGAAGGGGGAGGAATTGAATGAAGCAGTGAATTTGGAGTGGGAATAGGGGCCCTGGGTCCAGGTTAAAAAGTATTTCGTGAATGTGGCGGACCCAAAATAACGGCATCAGTGAGGGGCTCTTCTTCCGATTACACAAGTAAACCATAAATGCAAAACACAGCATGAGAAACAAACCAGGATTGATCGCAATGTTTGGTGACATAACCTTCTTCTGTGGAAGGAAGGAGAAGATGGAAGAGGCGAGCAGGAGAGGGGGAGGCTTGTTTGGGAAGTTGGAAGAGGAGTATGAAAATGGAAAAGGAGGGGGCTAGGGCCTGTTGAGCAGCATTGAGTGCTGAGTGCCGGAAAGTTCCACAAAGCCATATTGCAGACCTGCTTGAGGGTTTTAAGTTTGATGGGTTAGCAGTTGGGTGGAAATGAGGAAATTATGGTAAAATTTGTAACCCTTATTGAATGAGACATGACGGAGGCGTGTTTTGTGACAGGGCCTGGCGAGGGAGAAGTTTTGCTGTATGTTTGATATTTTATTACCATGCAAGCCACCGCTAGGGTGTGTGGGAGGGGGTGAATAAACAGCAGACTAATTTTGATCCGAATATGGCCCTTAAGGTGTTCGAACCATGTTCTGATCCCTTATCGTTCATGGCAAAAGTTACATCTGAAATCTCTCTGTTCTACAGTCTATCTTTCTAATTTTATTGAGGTTTGATGGTTGATTATACGGATGGTAAGCGGTATCGTAAATTGTCCTATGTGGGAAGCGGAGCAAGGGTTGTAGTCGATGCACTATGTTATTGTAAGTGCAACTGGAGGAAGGGGAGGGATGGTTTATAATTGATAAGCAGGTGGGAGCGGCGATGGATGAGGCATGTGCGACATCTGACCCGATTATGTGGATTTGGGTGTGGGCCGGGACACGAATACATAAGGGAGGGTCACGCGGGAAAAACGTTGGCCGTAGTCTTTGAGGATGGGAATAAAGTCCTTTAGAGTGGATTTGAGAAAAATGTGCCCCAGAGAAAGAGATGCTACAGATAGGAGGCTGGGGTCTTTGGTGGACCAGGGTTTGAATTTTGGTGAGTGTTTGCGGATTTTCTTCGTGTATGGATGACGGGTACCCACATTGCAGTTGGGAGTTATTCAAAACGTATTAAATGGAGAGGGAGTTAGGGTGAAAGTGGTTTTTGAGGGAAGATAGCAGCTGCCGTTTATGAGGGTATTGCTGTTTGTGTGTGTGGGGGTCTGATATCCACGAAAGTCTGAAATTTGTTATTGTTGAAGGATATGCCAACATCGAGAAAAGTATTTAAAGGAGGAAATGGTGGTGGCAAAAAGGAATAAAGAAAGAAAGGAGGAATGGTTTATTTATTTATATAAATAAAATGCTTGTCTACATATTCCCCGTATGTGTTTCAACCGGGAGAGATCGTGGGTGAAGGTAACGCGTAGCTGCTTGTTTGAGTCTACACATTCAATTTCTGTGTTCCCAGTGCATTAGGCGTTCGGGAAGGAATTGCTCTTTTTCCAAAAATGTATGAATACGCACTTTTTTTATTTAATTCTAATTGCCAAGTGGCACATCAGCGTTGTATAGCATTTTAGGTCATCTGATAAAGCTGTTGTGTCCTCAGATCACGAATATCACGGCAAAGCAGTGAATCTTAGGCAAATAAACGTATCTTACTAGTTACTACGGAGTCACTGTCGTTAACGTAAAGTAGAAATATAAGAGGTCCGAACACTTCCCTGGGGTACACCTGAAGGAACTTCTATTGCATTTGAGCTATATGTAATTCCATCTATCACTACTCTTTGAACCCGACCATTCAAAAAGTCTTTAATCCAACCCCGGATATTTTTATCTATGCCATGTGCTTCTAGCTTTGCGAGTGGTTTACTATGAGGTATTTTGTCGAAGGCTTTCTTAAAATCTAGATAAATCACATCCACTGGAAAATTACTGTCTCCCGAAATAAGAATATCATGAACGATTGAATGAACACATAAATCGTTGAGGGCAGAGATAAAGGAGTTGAAGGATTCTGTGCCAAGTGACAAGTGAAGGAAAACGTCGACGAATCTGAGTCGGATGAGCGGTTTCAAGGGATAACTGGAGAGGTATTGTCCTTCAACACGACCGTGGTAGAGGTATTTTCAGGGGCACACACTCATAAGCGCGTACATTTTAACACCCAGAAGAACAAACTAAATGAGTGATGGGAATATCCTTTCAAATCCCCGGAGACAAAGCGGGGATGGAGAGGAGACCGGCCCCGTCATTCACTTTGCTCCCGTCATGAGAGCGCGCGCAAAAAATCGGCCATTTTAAACAGCGAATATTATAAAAAACGGAAGCGAGAAGCCTTTCTAAAATATCATAGTTTAGACAGTTTATTAAGTTTGTTGCGCCGTAATTCCAAGCGTCGCTCTTGGTCCGACCTTTGGCCGGGGCGGAGAAGCCATTATTGTGGCCGATGTCGTTTTCCAAGGCGTCAAAATTGATCTTTTACCCAAACCGTTGCTTCAGCTCGTTTCAACACGCAAAATCTGTGTCCGTGCCCCAAGTTCGGTGGAATGGATCACGCGATTCTGGAGAAAAGCGACTTTTGTTACATCGACCGCTCTGAGCACTTGCTGTCGAAAACTTTCGAAAGCGGCGGTCTTTCTGAGGTGGGGATCAATACCGGATCCGCTGCCGTCAGGGGAACAGGGGCGGGGGGGTTGTGTGTGCCTGGTCGTCCCATCCTGGTTTGCCGTCGTCGCTCCCTGCGATCGGAGACCCGTGTCTTCCGTGCGAGTTGTGGCAGTTGAGTGAGCACTTCTCTCGAACCCATCTAGTCAAGGGAAAAAGCCGTTGCGAGCGGCGGCACAAATTCATGAGGAGTGCGAAAAATGTGAAAACTTTCTCGACACGGCAACGCATCTGTTACGGATTATCCCATTAACAATCGCCTTAAAACCTATTTGCTTCAGAACCTCTGCGTTCGTAGATTACCCCCATAATCTCATAAATGAAGACGAAAAGTGGGAGCGTATTTACTGCAAGATTAATATTAAGAAGATGATTTGCTGGCAAAGAATCAGAGAAGGGCCGCCAGATTCGTGGAATATTCGTACGAAAGAACACAAAACACCACTCATATGCTACCAGATCTAGGATGGGGACCCATAGACGAGGGAAGATTCATAGATAGACTAAATCTATTTCAAAGTTACCGATCGTGTGCGATTTTGCATCTGACATAGAAGATATAATTCAGCCCCCATTCACGTAAGCAGGACAGACAATTGTTATAAAATAAGAGAGAATGCGAAAGGGCAAGATTCAAGCCTTCGATTTTCCCGCGCACAACTTGAATCAACAACAACTCAAGGGGGAAAAGCTAAGATGGAAATGGGTGGGCACTGGCAAGAATAGCTAGTAACCCGGCAGTTACAATAGCCCTCAACTGACTTCATGGGTGGCTGACATCCTAACCATCCGTGCCATGCAGCCTAAGGCCGAGTGGTAGGCTTTCATGTAAATAAGATTGCAGATCTAATTTATTAGTGAATTGTCAGTCCTCCATGAGTGGAATGCTACCTGATAATTGGTGACTTTGTTGCCTGTGAGCCTGCCCTTTTAATGGGTTTCTACATTTGTCTTCATATTGCTGTTGGTGGAGTAGTTACTAACAGTATAACATTTTTGATGTGAATAATGGATGTCACAATGATAGGGTATGGACACCTCCCTTCCTGCGTGTCCTTCCTGTGGATCAAGGGGTGCCATTTGCACATGGAAACAGTGGAATGGAAGTAGAATGGTTTGTGACCTAACACCCCTGCTAAACATCCTTGTGACAGCTTGCAGGGTATTTTCCAGATGTAGATATAAAATATAGTGAACAAGCAAAGTTGTACTTGGCCATAGACATATCATGAAGAAAATACAGAAGGCCTCGGTTGAGTTCATGTGTCTGGAGAAAACTTATTACTGCATTTTCTGGAGTGAAGATCAGTTTATTCTCAAGAAAATTAGAATGAACTATGACAGAAAAGTATTAATACAGGGTTTATTCAGATGGTACAAGTATGCAGCAGTAATCGCATTCAGTGAAGTCTGGAATAAAAAAAGGAGAAATGCAGGGGTGCTCATTGTCTCTATTTGTATCTTAATATAAATGTAGTCAGACAAGATGAAGGGAAGGAGAAAGAACTCAAAGATTGGGTTTCAGGACAATATATGCACAATAGAAGCGGCTGATGAAAGAAAAATGAAGGTGTGGGATAAGGAAGTGCAGTGCAGGAATGACAGGAATTGGGTGAATGGGGCAAGCGAAAACAAATCCACTGTAGAGACAAACTCAAATCGAGATAGGGAAAATGACAGTTCATTAAAAGATCTATAAAGAGCTCCCCTGGTTGAATTGTGATTCATAAGTTACTTAATATAATGGCGACATGAGCTCAGGAGTGATGTTCTTTGGTGGCAAGATAACTTTGATGAGAGCCAAAACCTTGTCTCAGATTGATGATAATCCATGGGGACGATGCTGTGGTCACTATAAAAGCAGTACTGCCTGGTTAAAAAATTCTATACAAATTCCTTGATCGTATACCATGTGTACAGAATTCTTTCGGTAATTCTGCCGAGAAATCTTGAAATAATGAAATGCTTTTTTATGAAATATCTATAGAGATTTCTTAAGGATCCTATTCTGTAGAGATGTCCTAAATTTTATGGTTACAATGGCACTATTTAATAAGGTAGGAACAATTTAAGATCATTACTGTAAAGTGTGACACTTATTTTACTCTCGTTCTACGTACTATTTTCTTTCATTTTTACCGCTTCATGTTTATACCTTTCATGCATCTACTGAAGGCATTTCTTTTTCTGTTAAAAAACAGTCTTCCAACTTCCCTCTACACCCAAATTCCTCAACAAAAAGTCCTGAAAATAAATCACAATAGTAAGACTATTGTAAAAAATCATGGTCATAAAAATTTCTCTGTATGATATCATTTCAGAATATCGAAGTATTACATAATGAATCTAATAACATTATTGCATATAATGTGATTACACATAAAGAAATGTCACTTAATGTTAAAAAATGGCATACTCAAATGTCAAGTGCTCAACTTTTCTTGGGGACAACTGCTTTGTAGCAGTTTTGCCATTATGTGCATTGAATACGTATTTTTCCGAAGGGGAATCGCTCTCCCAGCTCAGATGCCGCCCAATGCAGAGGAATTCAATTTTTAACCAGTTTTGATGGCTCGATAATGGATTTAATAGCCTACAGTTTTGTGGGAGAAAGTGCCTGAAATAATTTTTGAGGTTTCATATCACTTTTAAAACTACTTTCAGCTTTCAAATGTTAGGAAATTAGAACTGATCTTGCTCCAGGTTGCCAAGTTGTTTTATAATTGAGACCTCCTACTCCAGCTATGTCCATAGGCTGGGAGGCATTTCCACGGCCCTGGCAAGGTCGTCTATTATTAGCATCTCCAGCCAAAGTTTGCTCAATTGCAGGTTTACCCTGGAAATAAAATTTCATAATTTATTTTATCAAGGAAATACCCAGAATTCAATGTTTCACATGATTTCAGTGCTTCCATCTTTTTTTTACTGCATATTAATTCTTCTTACCTACGGAACTGCTCTTTCCAAAATTAATTCTACACTTTGTTAATGTGACATCTGTGTGACTGTAATATGTTGATGATTACTGTGATTCAACTATCCTGCAAATGCAAGTTGAAAACCTCACAAGGAGGATAAGTAAGAATGGATTCATCTAGAAAAAAATTTGTAGTATTTTGTGGAGTTATATAGAGAACATGAGCTCATGTGTCAACAAAATTCCATAAAAATTATCTAAATATGGGAATGGCAAAAATCCTCCTAGTACTGAATCGCCCAAAATGAATTGAGAATCTTTGGGAGATTGAGTATCAAGATGCAGAGTGGATGTTCAGCCACACTTAATGATTTACATAAGCTAACTATTTTCATGAAAGCATTTGCTTCCTTACATTAAAATTTTTGTTTCATAGAAGCCCTCAGCCTTCTTAGCTTCTTTTCGATCTTCATCCAAAGTCAAACGCCAAAACAATTTCTTTGGCACTGCTTCCTTCAATTCTTCAACATGCCTTGGGTGGAAATTTCATATTTCTTTCACTAAAATGCAACAAATGTGCCAATTGGTATATTTCACCAATGCTCTTGTTGTGTTGGCATTCATTGTTAGAAAAGAAGAGAGAAGGATGTAAAAAAAGAATGCCACAAGTCCACTGATCCCAATTATACTGAAAAGAGGTTGAAGAATTTTGAGACCAGAAGTATGTTGTTTCTATCTTCAATGAAATTAGAGCTTAGCAATGCTAATGGAAAATTATTAGTACTCTTGGGGAAAAAGAATTCTAATATTCCAGGGTAATTGATTTGTGATTTATATTCTTATAGTTAGTGATTGAAATCCGTATTAGTGAGAAACGTCACCATGCATGCATGCCTTTTCATAACTCTCTCTTGTAAACATCCCGTTATCAGTTTTTCGGTTTATGGTTTTACTGTATGAGAAGACAATGATTTGTAAGCAAAATTATGTGAGTTACTTCCAAAGTGAATAAAAAAACAATCCTGTGAAGTACATTATGGAGAATGAGGAAATAAGTTTCTGTTACAATGAAGCTGCAACAAGCTAGCTTGGCACTAATACTGAAGGGACTGGAAATGTAACACAAAAAGTTTTCAAAGCAAATTCTCTTCAGAATTAAGGTGAGAGTGATGAAAATAGTGTCACTAATGGATATGATTATGCAGATTACATACCTGATAAAAATAATGATTGTCAAATGTTTGATCTACAGACTAATGGTGTCATTGGGTTCATACTATATGAAATATTCGCTAGGCTAATTTCATGCATTCTCACTTTGCTATAATTCAACTTTTGAAGCATTGGAAGGCTTGTTACTAATAAAGCAAAAGGGAACGTACTACGGCCGAATGAATGCAATGAATACAAGTTACCCAAAGCCGTACTCTTGGGGGCACTAGTTAGGGGACACGGGGGAGGGTGCAAAGAATAAGGATAACCTTATTCTTTGCACCTTATAAGAATAATGTTATCCTTATTCTTTGCACCCTCCCCCGTGTCCCCTAACTAGTGCCCCCAAGAGTACGGCTTTGGGTAACTTGTATTCCTTGTTACTAATGCTCAATGTAATATTTAACATATCCAAACTACCAATTTCGAAGCATCTGACTAGGAAAATTTTTAATGCTACTGAAAATGCTTCTTACCATTTTGTGCATGAGCTCAGTGTGGTCATGGATAAAAGCCTGCTAATGATTACACTTCATATGCTAGAAAAGAAGGTATGCAGGGCAGTAAACGTTTAACAGTTGAAAGATATTTTTGGGATACATGAAAGTAAAAATAATAGTGAACTGACATGGGCCCTCTGTGAGAAGCTTATGTTGGGTGCTAAAGGTTTATCAATTTTGGCTCTAGTGGATAGCTTTAGATTTGATTGATGTCCAAGAATTTTGGTAGACTCAGTGTATTGTGTAATGATTGGGTGTCATGAAAACATTGATAAAGTGTTTGTTAGAAGGCAGTATCGAAACAGAGATGGTTATTTGACTATGTTAAAAGTAAATCAAACCCTTCATTGTTCTCCCTGTAAACTTTCCAATTTCAACCACTGGAAGGAATTTGAATTTAAAAACTTTCTTTTGCTGCTGAAGTTTGCTATAAACGTGTAAGTCTCTTAGTCTCAGGAGTTTATATGCTTCTAAAAGAAGACATATGCAAGAGAAAACTTCAGCAAGTACATCAGTACCCAACTAAGTTTGCTTATCAATACCAAATGAAATATGGAGATAGAAATTTGACTTTTATTGTGCACCAACTTTTGCATTCATCCCAAATTGTTTGACCATTTGGCACATTAATGTTTTCCACGTGAAATGATTGACCCCTTAATGAGATTAATGGCTAAAACAAGGGCCACTGTGAGAGCTGCAGTGAAGTGCTAATAATTGCTATAATAATAATAAAAAAATAAGTTCCATAATAATAAAAATTCCATGATGCCAGTTAAATTAATTCATTTTGCCCCATGGAGCATGGAACAGAAGATGGAAAGTCACATTTTAGATGATACTGTAGATGACAGCACCATAGTTAGTTTTCATGAAATGTTGTTTACCTGTATCAGGACTTGTTATATCAAGGATATTGTAAATAATATTTTGCTTATAGGTTTACATAATCCAAATCAAGGAGAAATGACTGTTGTCTGGGCATAGCAGAGAATGCAATTATAGAAGTCTCTTGTGTTGTAGAAAGCATAGACAATTCTTGCTAACTTTTTGGATGGAAGTGGCCATCATATGGTGCTTTCCATGATGTGTCTCACATTTTGAATTTATTAAACAGAAATGATGATTTTATAGGATATGCACATCAAGGGCAAAACCATACCGACCATTAGAAATAAGATGGGTAATTTATTACTGAAGTCAGAAGAGAATCAGGGAAGGTAAAAAGAAGAGATTTATGGTAAATATATAAAGGTCATCCAGTTTAGAAATGGAAAAGATGTAAGGAGCGGACGAGGATAGCCTGTATTCAGGGATACTAATCAGCAACATAGTAAAAGCACTAAAGTTGAATAGAAAATAACCCCGTAGACTTAATCAAGATGTTTGGGAAAAAATGGAAGGGATTCTGTGAACTCAAACATAGTATTTATGGAGAAGGAATTTTCCACAATCAATATTTACTTAAGGCATTTTTAATAGCATTCTGAAAATGTGCAAAGCAGCTGTATGTGAGGACTAAAAATAAATGATAAGCTAAATTTCACATACAGGCAAGGTGTTTTTGAGAATACATCATTGATAGAGTACAAAAGAGTTTTTTGTTTTCTTTTTACAAAAGAGTAAGATTTGCTTATGATTAAGCACTTGTAAGTCAGGCAGCCAAAGAATTGCAGTTATTATTGAATATTATAGAGGAACAATGCAAGAAATATGGGATGAGGATTAGCCACAAGGAAACAGAAGTAATGATGCATGGCCAATCTCCATAATTGAAAGTTCATATCCTGGAGTTGAATGTTTGTTGAAAGAAATTAGCCTAATATATCCTCGGTACCCAATATAATACCAACTTGTATAATTAAGGAAGTAGTGTTGGAAATTGTATGTTAATATAGAAATCATATATATGTGCCCAGAGATTGGAAAATGGGTAATGTAACATCTATTTAAAAAAAAAGAGACTGGGAAGAACTGAGCAATTATCCTCACATTCATTTCATGCAAGGTCATTGCACATATAGTTGCTAGCTTGATAGTGGGACACCTTGATAGTCAAGAGTTATTGATGAAAAATCAGCACAGTTTCCAAAAGGTGAAATCCTGTGAGACACAGCAGGCACATTTTGTTCGCGATATCTTTGTTTTGGGAGAGAGAAATGTTCCAGTGGATGGGTTTTTCTAGATTAAAAAAAATTTATGACAAAGTAAGTACCTCATAGTAAATTAGTCACCAAGCTAGAAGTTTATGGCAGGGATTAAAATAAACTGGGCTGGATTAAAGACTTTTTGAATTGTTGGCTACAAGGAGTAGTCATAGATCGAGTTAACTCAAGTACAGTAGAAGTTACTCCAGGTGTTCCCCAGGGAAGTGTTATCGGACCTCTTTTATTCCTTCTTTGCATCAATAAAATTAATTCCATCATCGGTAGCTACATTTGGTCAATATACAAATTTATTTAGTCTATAGAAATGTTTATTTGCTGATGATGTAATGGTTTACAGAGATATGCGTAGTCCTTGAATTTTTGGTAATGGAGCAATTCCCTTCTGAATGCATACTGCATTGGGAGCCCTGAAATGGAATGTGTAGACTCGATTAAATACCTAACTAAACACCGTTACCCTGATGATCTCTCCTGGGTGAAACACATACGGGGAATATGTTTACAAGCTAATGAAAAATTAGGATTTATTAAAAGAGTACTTGTTAAATGTGATGAAAAGGCCAAAGAGAAATGTTATCTTTAGCTGCTCAGTCCTCATTTAGAATATGCTACTAGTATATGTGATCCTCACAAAGTTGGATTGATCACGGAATTGAATCATATGCAGTGTAGAGGAGCTAGATTTGTAAAATGTTGTCATGATGAACTTAGTAGCGTACCCAAAATATTAGAGGAACTAGACTGGGATTCATTCTTGGAGTGAAGGTTAAATTACAGATTAAATATCTTACGTAAATTGGATTCAGGTCTCTATAATGACGATGTTGAAAATGTATGATTAACCTCATTGTACTATGGTTGGCGAGGTCATGTCAATAAAATGAGAGAGATTAAGTGTTGAGGAGCTAGATTTAAGAGTCATTTTTCCTATGAACAATATAGTATCAGAATAACACTATCCTACCTCACCAAGGGGGAAAGGGATTTGGTCTCAAAAGTAGTCTGGTTTGCGATTTAACTCTGTCGACCTTTCAGCTCCCTGAAGTCCATCCATATTTCCGATTCTTTTCCTCCCTCTGCTTTGCTTTTCTGCCATTATGTCCCTTGCCTGCTTTATTGTCGTTTTTGAAATTCTGCCCTCAACTGTAATGCCTAGAACTTTTTCATTTGTTTTTCAATCCATTAATTTCATTTCCTCCATCATTCTTCTCATTATATCTCAAAATATTTCAATCAATTCTTATCCTCCAGCCTCAATGGCCAAGATTCCAAGACATACTAGCTTAGAGTTTTCACTAGTCTTTTCTTTATGTCTTTACCTAAGATTTCTGTCACCAACTCCCACTTCTTTTCAAAAGTTTATTTACTTAATGCAGTTCTTGTTTTAACATCCTTACTTCTCTGCCCACATTCTACACTACCTAAATATGCCAACTGTATTACTTTTTCTAGGTTATGTCCCCCCAACTTTAATGCTTATCTTAGCCTTCCTATTTCTTGATAATCTCAATCCCTTCATTTTCTTCATTCTCATTACCTTCATTTTGTATTTTATTCTTTTTCTTGTTCTCATTCTTATCTGCTCATACCAATCGCACTAATTCTATAAAGCACTTTGTGATAATTCTAACCCTTTGATTGATGGTTCATAATTAAAAATTAACTATATATTTTCTACACAATTTTGTACGTGGCTCAAAGCCTTTCATTGCATTAGCATGTTTATGTGCAATATAGGGGGAAATGAATATTTATGCAGCCCTTGGGAGAGAGGGAGAGTGGGGGGCAGGAGAAGAGGGTGGAGGATGAGGTAGGGGTGAGTTTGATTCACTCATAGCAAAAAAGAGGCTGAAAATGGTGTGCGTTGGGAAGGTCCGGAGGATGATCTTAAGGAGTGTTCTTGGTGGGGGCTCACTAGGAGGTGAAGTGCAAGTAAGGATGCTGGGTGGCTCAGAAATTTAGGTTTGGAGGGTGCTTGGGGAGAATAAGGGTGATAGGTTTCCAAATAGAAGGCCATCGCATAGTGCATACTTGTCCAAGGCTTCTTTAGCTGCTGAATGTAAGAATTCTGGAATGAAATTAAATCTCACGGGCACGTTATCAACCTTTTCATTCCAAGTGATTTTCTCATGTTGAATGATGAAGATAAAATGGTAAAAAAAATCCTAAGCCAGTTTCAATTCGCAATGATAATAATTCTGATTCCAAGATCGTACGGCCACGAGTATTTCAGGTAAAAATATGAGGGATAATTCAAAGATGTATGCATCTGAAAGATAAATTCACTTGAGTATGCCAGACAGTTGATCTCGGAGATATTGAATATGTACCCAAAATAATTAATGTTGATTTCATGCAATCCTTTTCCTTTCTTCACTTTTCGTTATAACTGCACATTACCCGCAAGCCTCCTCAAGTAGATTTATTTAAATTTATTCATTAAGTATTTAATGTAATTTTTTCGGGCACTTGATTTCGATATGGTTATGATTGTGTATAGTGCGAGTGAAGAACGAGCAGTTGAATCTGTCTGTGGCGGTGTCTGCCTCTCTCTTTCTCTCGTTCTATTCCGGCGGTCGAATCAACCAGTATACGTATTTTGGTATAGTAACAATTGCCTCTGCATCGCAAGAAAACTCATACGCACTACCTTTCTGTAATTCTGTCTTGCCTGCTCTCTTCGCGAATCATGGGGCTCCAACCTAATATTCCTCCAGCATGCACACCCGAGGCGCTTAGTGCTCTTCTTGTTGCATTTTTTAAACAAACTCAGCGGGCATCCATTGCAATTAATTTAATTCCTTAGTTAGCATTTTTTTCCATAGATCCCGAACATTAGCCGCGTAAGCTAAATGTCGCCTAACTAAAGAGAAGCCTCACCTCTCACTTATTTCCTCACTACATTTTCCTGTATCGATGCTTGAAGGTATCGTCACAGGTTTTAGTAATATTGCCTCGGGAGCCTAAAAGTACAAATTATTCCATGCAATCAATAAAATTCTGCAAAAAATTTTAAGGAAAAGAAAATTCGAACGTAATTTGAGTTATACCATATTGCATCGGGAAGGTGAAGAGAGAGGAAATGCAGATCGAGAATGTTGTCAATATTTCTCGCTAGTAGATATTTTTTTACAGATGTTCATAAAAAGAAAACGATGAGTCCTGTTTATTTATTTTGTACCCTGCGAGCCACCACTAGAGTGTGATTACACACGAGACTATCCTTGACCCATTGCACCTTTCCCTTCCTAGTGCGGTCGGACAGACGTTATTTCATCCTGATCCTTTACCACTTGTGGGAAAAATGACTTATTTGACCTATCTGTTCTGTACTTATCCTCTCTAATTTCATTGACATGATCTCTATTAAGGTAATGCGATGGGACTAATAAAACATTTTTAACGTCATTGCTAAAGAGACTTCCAATTTGCTAGAGATTTAATCGGTACAAATTCTTGTAGTTCAACTTTCTCTCCGCGAGTGATTCCCAGCCAAGCTCCTCTAATATTTTGGATACGCTTCTGAAGTTTAAAATAACAAGGTTTTACAAATCTAGCTCCTATGCGCTGCACGTGATCCAATTGAACAATCAATCCAACATCGTGAGGATCCCATATACTTGAAGCATACTATATTCTAAGCATACTAGTATTCTAAATCAGGTCTAACCAGAGAAAGATAATGTTTCTCTTTGGCCTTTTTATCACATTTACCCAGCATGGGTATCCAGTTAAGTTGTTCATTGTAATTTTGTTAATTAGTTTCAACGCTTTTTTTTATATACTTATCACATGGTTCATGTTTCTTGTTCAACATGATGATAAATCAAATTTTTTTAGCTTGATTTCTCGAACAAAGTTATGCCCTTTGTTGAAATCGCCATTCAAATTTTATAAATTCCATAATTTGCTCTCTATCGATTCGGTCCACTCATCCCATTTAAAATTTGGTCTGAAATCCGCGTCGTCGGTACTTCGGCGCTCGGCTAGAAGGCTAGTTTGAGTGGCACAGCGGATGGGAAGGGTCCCCGTGTGGCTCGACCGCGCGGGACGAGGCGTGGCCCGCTCCAGTGAAAAGCCCCCGGGGCGCGTGTTCTCTAATGCATGCAGGACTTAAGCTGTGCATCCCGTACATTTAACATTTGTTGCAAAATTAATATAGCCGCGGGGTTTATGGTAAATAGGCTTAACGTAATAAATAGGTGATGTGCGACGGCCACTAGAGTGAAACTGCGTATGGGGTAATTGAACCGAGTCATGCGCAAGGCCACTTGGAACAGTAATGGCCTGGATGAGACGACTGCAGCCCTCTACTACTGTTTCTACAACGCCCGCCCAGCGAAGAGGACGCAGCAGGAGGCAGCCGCGCAGCATGAGGAGGCAGCCACCCTCGGATATTCACAGGGTCGTCCTCCGCTCGTGGCGGATGCAGGTTTTGTTTATCTATTCACTTTATTGAAGCAACAAAAAATTGCTGACATTTAGGTAATAGTTATTATTAGAAATTACTAGGAAAATATTAGCTATGTTCTTAACTTTTAAACGCTGCTTAACATTTCTATACGCTGTGATAAAATTCATTGGTTTACTGACAAAGTTAGAAGTAAATCTAGTTTCGTGGGTTTTGAAAATAAGCGTTACTTATTATAAATATGCAGATATATTAATTGTTCAAATGTTTTTCAAGGGTATCTGTAAGTGATATTAGGCCAGCAAACATAAGAGAATATGGCATGAATGGATTAAGTTTTAAATCAAGGCATACTCGATTGCTAAAAGGCATTAAGAGACTGGGAATCTATTAGGGCTATGGGAGTAGATAACATCCCCGCTGAATCACTTACGGGTTTACGAAATTGGAAGGAATTATTTTTATGGGTTATTTCACAGCATTTATGAGCGGGGAATTTGACCGGAAGATTTCCTCTGATCAGTGTTAATTCGTATAATAAGAAAGGGTACGGCAGCTGTATGTGAAGACTGCAGCATCACTAAGTTTGACTTCTCATGCATCTAAAGCTATTCTCAGGATAATCAATAAGAACATGTAGAGGATGCGAGCAAAGTTACTTAGGGGATGATCATTTTGGGTTAATTGAAGGAGATAGGTACGTATGCTTGATGTGGAAGCAGTTGCTTATAGAGAGGAACATACGTAGAATGCAATCAGGATGACTTTGTGAGTAACCAGAAGACTGTGAAGGAGGTCAGTTAGCCAGCCAGCCAAGGGAATACAATCGTTGCCGGGCGCATTAGGAAGGTTCTGTGATTTGTATGGGATGAAGGCCAGTGTAAAATGAAAAGAAGTTTAGGTTTTCGCGAAAGATGACCAAGTTAAACGTTAAAAAAGGAGGGCAAAGCTAGACGAGTGAATATTCACACATCAGGGTAGGGGGGCCAGTTCCTTTCCCTGTGCCGGTTATGGTTTCCCAGGAAGATCTGGTACCCGAAAAATCAACTAGCTTGGGTGGAGCTGCAGGTGCCCAGAGTGCCTTGCCCGGGAATCGAACCCGGGACCCTCCGGTCAGTAGTCCAACGCTCTACCCACTAGACCACCGCGACCCATATATATTTTTATGTGTTGATAAATAAATCGGGTAGGGATCCCTACCCGATTCAGCCACCAATATAAGTAGAGGTGAGAACTCGCAAATCCGCGTTTATACTAGCATTCCGATATTTTGAAATCCCCGGGGTCAACCGGCACCACTAGATCATTCCCGCTTTCCCGCCCCCCTTCCCAGCTCACCTCGTCCCAAACCTCGCATTCCCCCCGCCGGATTCCTTCCAGTTTTACCTCTTACCTAGAGAAGGTCAAAAGCTTAAACTTCCTGAAATGTGAGAGTCCTTTTACGTGTTTTCTATTTTTATTTCGTGTTATATTTTGCCATCCAAATGGTATATATATTTATACACACACACACTTTCAGACACAAAAAACCGCCAAAGTCTGACCTGAAGAAGGCCTCGGAGTAGGCCGAAAGCTTAAATCATCTACAGTGTGAGTGTCTTTTTACGTGTTATCTGTTTTATTCTGTGTTCTATTGTGCCGTCCAAAAGTTTTATATATATATATATATATATATATATATATATATATATATATATATATATATATATATATATATATATATATATATATTCTGATGACGACGGCCGTGCCGTCGAAACGTAAATATCCAATGTAAGTGTCCTTCTTTTATGTTTCTATGTGTGTAGTGTTTTTTGTGTTAGTGTTTGTGTGTTTGTGCGTCGCCGGAGAGCGTCTTTTCCAAGTTTATATATATATATATATATATATATATATATATATATATATATATATATATATATATATGTATACACGCATACATATATTCATACATCGCGGTGGTCTAGTGGGTAGAACGTTGGACTACTGACCGGAGGGTCCCGGGTTCGATTCCCGGGCAAGGCACTCTGGGCACCTGCAGCTCCACCCAAGCTAGTTGATTTTCCGGGTACCAGATCTTTCTGGGAAACCATAACCGGCACAGGGAAAGGAACTGGCCCCCCTACCCTGATGTGTGAATATTCACACGCCGTCGGGCTTGGTACATGGGTGAGCTCTACCATCACCTACTAAACCGACCTTCGGGTTGATTACTGTGTTTATGGTTATATACACACACGATATTAATTATTTTCCACAAAGTTATGTAAAGAAGCGTCTAAACACAGGCTCGTAGATTACATAGAAAACTTAACCAACACAAAAAATGCACTCATAGGTTTGTTTTTTGAAAATTTCGGAGGAAAAACACCCTTTTTCGACGAAAGTAAGACGGCTTTCATTGCAAATTACTATTCTTCGCGCTTCTTCTGCCATTTACTACCACTAAAACAAATATTGTCTCTGATGACTAATAAGGTGTTGAGATTAAAAGGTTGGATGATGGTCCTCTCTTTCAGAGACGGAATCCCTTGCCTTGGAGGGACTAGTGTATGGGATGGCGACCCCTGGTGAGATCCACGCAGAGGTCGCGACCTCCTTCATTGTCCGAGCACCTTAATTTCCCTTTCTTGCTTTCTTTTCCTCCGCCCCCTCTTCCGCCGTCGGGTCACTCATCGATCCGACGCCGCAAAATGCCACGAGGTCACGGCTTCCTTAATCCGCCGACGGAGCCGAATGACGCCCGTGAATGAATCACCATCTCCCCCCCCCCCACCTCGCGAATCGCCTCCCGCCCGACCCCACCCACCTACTGCACTCTCGCGAGTGAAGACGGAGGCCATTGCTTGCCATCTGCGCGCCGAATTCACTTCCGTTCAAGGTCGTCGTTCGCTCGCCAATGTCCTGCGGCCCCTCAGAGAAAATAGCATTTGTGGTAACGTGAGCGGTATTCATTGAAGCAACCCACGACCATCTTGCCGGGATCCTAATATGTAACAGCGCGCGGGACCATCGCAAGTGCTACCGATGGGTTTATTTTGGTTTGAAGACTACCACCGTCATTTAGCACCACCATTCGACCACCAACACTTGTCTGCATCCTAGCCTGAAAGCCTTCACCAGGTCATGTGGCAGTCCCCAATTAATACAATAATTGGTGGTCAGTGAATAATGACATTCGGGAAGTTCAACATACCGTAAGCTATTTTTCATAGTCTTAATTTGAAAGAGGGAAATATATTAATCATATTTCATTTTGTAGTCACTTTCCTTTAACCTCTCGCTGTGGTCACGGCTTTAATTAAATCTTGCTTCTGGTAGAGTCACCCATAGGTCAAAGGTTAGGAGCCATTCGAAAGGCGGTCCACGTAGCGTCCGTCACTTAGTGAGTCGGCTGTAAAGGTGTCTGACTCCAGTGGGGCGACCATTGAGTGATGGTGTCACGTTGAAAATACTATTGAGGAAGGCAACGGGAAACCACCTCAATTATCATTACCAAGATTCCTATGATGGACACAAAAGAGAATATGAGTCCTAGCAACTGCGGGATTCGGCCCAATCGACAAACTGAAAGGCGAGTACCAGCAAACTGTAGAGAAAATCATGAATTGGGAAGAAGAAGAAAGAAGCTGTGCACTATCGAGGAAAACTGGGGCTATATTAAAAAAGGGATATCGATGGAATGCTGCATAAGAAACTATAGTAACTGTGAATAGGAAAAGGACAAGGAAACCATGTATCACGGATGAGATGATTAGAAAGATAGATGAGAGAAGGAAATGGAAAAATGTAAATATAGAGTTAGATAGAAGGAAGTACAAAGAGTTTAGCAATAAATTGAGACGAGTAACAAACCAGGCAAAAAAGCTTGGTGGAAGACGCAGTACGAGGATATGGAAAGTATGTAGAAGAAGGGTGGAATTGATGCGCTATACAAGAAGGTTAAAACGGTATCGGAAAGAGAGATGGAAGGAATATATAGAAGAACTGTAAGGTAACGAACTTAGGCCAACAAGGTTAGACATAGAAAGAGAATAGAATTAAAGGAGGACAATTATACCCAGACATCCTCGATGGTGGGAAAGATGGAGCATTAAGAGAAATGAAATCAAATAAGGTCGTGGGGGTAGGTAATATTCCAGCAGAACTACTTAAAGGTTTAGGAAAATGTGGGAGGAATAGTCCATATGCACTAATTCGTATCATTTATGAGAGACGCATTTGGCCGCAAGACTTTTCCGATCAGTGTTAGTTCCTATTTCAAAAACGTTAAAGGCTAGTTAAAGTAAGGACTACAGAACAATAAGTTCAACATCTCACGCGGCTAAAGTGGTGGCAGTAATGAGATCACTAATCGTGAGGAATATGGAATACAATCAAGACGTAATTGTCTGTTTCGTAGATTTCGAAAAAGCGTTTGATAGGGTGAATTGGGAAAAACTAATCAGTATACTGCAGAAAATAGGAATGGATTGGAGGGACAGGAGACTGATCCGCAACCTGAACATGTCTCAGACTGCTCAGGTGCGAGTGGGGAACGGAGAGTCCGGATGGGCAGTGTTAGGAAGAGGTGTAAGGCAGGGTTGCCCATTATCACCGGTGCTGTTCAACGTATATATGGAAGAAATGATTAAAGAGGCATGGGAAGAACTGGAGGTGAAACTAAAGGTTTTATTGATGGAGAAACAGCTCTTATTCCGTAAATGAAACAAAGAAACACAATTTTTAAAAAGTTTTATAAGCTTAATATCATATCCCTTGATAATTATCAATTTAAATTATAATTTAAATACGTAAGTGTGCAAAATGCCTTTCCTGAAACGCGCCATCCATAGAAGTTATAACTGCATTGAAATAAAGCTATCTAAAAAAATAAGAAATCGCGGTTAAATATATTATCAGAACATCCAAAGTTTAAAAAGGAAAATCAGTGGCTTTCTTCTAAACTTTCTTCTAAAACTTTCTTCTAAACTGTGATCTGGAAATGGTTGATTTTCTATGTTTTTCACAGCACTGGTTAAGCCTGTCAGAAGTAAAATGCGTTAACATCATGGGTTATTCTCTGGGAAGCTACTCTAGTCAGAGTGCATTTAAAAATGGAGGCACTTGCAACTTTGTTAAACACTGTACCAACTTCAAATCAGTAAAAAAATCTGTAAATCTGCAAAGAAAGATTTCAATTAATAATTCACACTATATTTTTAGTCTTATTTTATTCTTCGTATTGGGATCGCGCATGATATATTAATGATTGTCGCAAATCACCGTATTGGCTGGAGGGCGTCTTCTATATAGCTAATTCGGAGCCTCTCTTCCCTCCTTCCTCATTTTATGTACTCGTAATATCTCAATAGTTCGCCCCTAAAAGTTTAACAGGATGTAGTCTTATAACTTCGTGGATTCAAGATTCACTTCGTGTAAGTTGTACACTTCCATAATGACAGAAAGAGCAATGCCCTTCTCAGCAGAATTTTACTCCTTCTCTCCAACAACTCCAAACAGTTGATTGCATGGCGTTGTTTGAGAGAAGGAGCAGTAGTAGTCATACCCTTCATGGGTGCAACAGCAGCATCGACTCTTCTTTGCAGCCCTTTGCGCTACAAGGGCAACGTGACACCATTAGCAAACAATATCTCATAAAAAAGATTGTAAAGGAAATTGTTTTGTCGTCCTAGACAAGTCTGTGAATATGAACAAGTGCCTTGATGTCATCGCTAACTACCGATCAAATGTTTGTCTTTTGTATGAGGTTCCATTGTCGTGGTCGGTGAGACTATACGTCTTACCAACCACGACAACCTGAGTTAACCAAGATTTTCATTGCTGAGGTTATTGCGACTTCCATTGTTGTGATAGCCGCGTCTTTTGTCGGTGGGATGCTAACCGGGACTACAAGGCATCAGACAGACCATATTGGCACGCACCCTTTCTCATGGCTAATTATTCTGGAAGAATGCAATGCTCCGTAGGTTTCGTAATATTGCACTCTTCTGCTTACCTTCTGACACTTGGGGGCCTATCAGAACTGAGCATGTGTCTCACTTTTTGCACATTTTCATCACAATGTGTCGTTGATGGGAATTCCTCATCACCAAACTCCTCCTCCCAGAACATCCTCTTCAAGCAGAAAACAATTTCCTAAGACATTTCTCCATCTCCATAAGCATCTTGAACTATGGTCATGATCTCCGAACCCAGTTTTCCAAGCTTAATGCACGATTTTATCGCATGTCATTGCTCCATGAAAAATGGCATCGTGAATTCGTGGCGTGATCGTCGAACAAGGGTCCAGTCTAGCAATAATCCGCAAACTGTAAGTGCCCACAGTCAACTGACGTGGGGCGCGTTGCTTTCCCAAGATTTCCCGATTTCCCATTGCCTTTCCCACCACAATTCACCCCACTCCAGCCATCTACATTGATGGCAAAAAATCATTCTACTTATTTTTGGGACAGACCCATTACATTTTTATACCATATTACGTACGCTATTCCCTTCAGTGTGTACACTAAGGTTGATATGAGAATTATATTGCCACGAATAAGTTTAGCGTACCATGTGACATTGAAGAAACGAAAGACAATTGAAATAACTCCGATTTGGGAATGTTAAATAACCCTCTTCATGAGTCCTCACACTCGTGGCTAACCAAAGCACCCATTTCGATCACATCTAAACTCTGATATATGAAGTTTATGGAAAATAAGACTATTAATAAGCAAGGAAGATGGCAATGACCAGAAACACAACACTGATATGGCGCCGTAGTAGAGATAATTACAGGCAAAGGACGTCACGATATAGTGGAAGGCGGGCATATTGAAAAATTAATTTTATAGTAGGAATTTAAAACAAGAAATATTGAAACATGCATAAAAATGTTTGAAATTCACAGAAAATCAAAATATAAATGTTGCCGACACATTTTTGACAATCGAGCACTTAATGCGAACGCATCAGAAAGAAACCCCCAGCCAAATCTCCATTTTCCTCTCGAAAAAGCACACGAGATAACATTGAATACGCATAACAATGAACATTTGAAATGTCGCGTTTTACTCAAATGCTTCAATGGAAGTTTCCAGGATTTGAATAAATAATTAAATAGCAGAATTAAAATCCGTTTTGCGCATTCAGCAATTAAAAATCTGATGGTCGATGACTTGCATCGAGCGCGGCAGCGTATTTGGTAGATCGCAGCGATGATCGCGGCCGCCAAAGGTCAATTTCTAGTCCGCCCACGGATCCTCCAACACCACGGCAGCGATGACACCATGTTTCCTCTTAGTAATTAGTAATGGCGACGGATTAAGTCGAGGTTGGAGTGATAACTGGGGAGAACTCAAGTGACTTCCTGACGAAATTCATCATGCTATTTTCTTTCATTTTATGCAAAATTGATCCGTGCAGCCGACGTCTAGAATCCCAGAATGAGAGAGAGCAAGTCAGACAATGCAGGGACTATCGACTCCACAACTCGTGAGCTTGATTGTATTGTCATTCGAAGAGCTTCGTGAAAAATTCAAAGCAAATGCGACCGCGCACTCGCTAATCGATGGAATCCGTCGATTTCGTCCAAATGGCGCGGAATCCTCGAGGGTAGGACTCTGGAAACGAGGGTGGGAGTTGTTGGCGAGGGAAATAAGGCCACATTAATGCCACAGGAGCAACCACACCGCGGAAAAAGGGGGGGCGGGGGATGGCAGCCCCTCGGGTCGCAGGGGACCTCGCGCTAACACACAAGAGCACTCTCTCGAAGAGCAGAAGCACGGGGGCGTCGTTTCCCGGGCGACGGATTGCAAACATGAAACTGCGACAATTCCCACGAATAGTTTTTCTGAAAAGAAGCACACTTCCGGACGCCATCTCCGTGCTACGGAATGCAAAGGATTAACTGGGTAACGGAAGCTATGTCCCTTTCATCCTTAAATCACGGAATGAGGCGCGAGGGGGTTCATGAGGTGGAGTTAACGGCTTCATTCAAGTAATCTCTTTTCGCTGGAGAGGAACCATGGCAACCCCATGCTGCTGATATCGCAAGGGAGCTTAGTACTAAAGAGGAAAAATGTCATGTGTCATGGGCATCGAAAGCAGAAAAAGGAACTATAAGTACTGTTGATATACTATATAAATGAAAAGGAAACCATGGATTACGGAAGAAATTATTAGAAAGATAGATGAGAGAAAGAAATGTAAAAATGTAAGCGCAGAGTTAGGCGGTAGGAAGTACAAAGAGCTAAATAATAAACTGAGGCCGATAAAAAACAGTGCGAAAAAGCGCGGTAGATCTAGTGTGAGGGGATGGAAAGTTAGCAGAGGAAGAGTGGAATTGGTGCGCTGCAAATGAAGGTGTTGCAACATCCAGTGAATAAAAAAGAAAATTCGTGCACACAAACAAATATATGAGTAAGAAAATTATTATTTGAACAGTAAAGATTAAAGAGGAATGGAAAATTGAGAAACTTTAAGAAAAAGACAGACCAGAAAGCGTAGTCATAGAAAAATAATATGACGTAGATTAGGATAGCTTAGGTCAAGGCGTACTTAATGGCGAGATATATGAAGCGGATTCCGGGACTTGATAAACTAAATAAAGCCGTTAAGGTAGAAAACATTTCCTTAGATCTATTTTAGGTTTTAGCAAATTTTGGAAGAAAGAATTTCTATGGAATGATTCTAAGCAATAATAAGGGGTGGATATGTCCAGAAGATATCGTAAGACCAGTGTTAATTTTTGTCTCAAGATAGGGAAAGGCAGACACAAGTGAGGACTATGCAGACGATGAGTTTGATTTCCCACGCAGCCTAGTTGATACTCAGGATAATCAATAAGAAGATAGAGAATAGGTAAAATTATTACTTAGTAGAGGATGAGTTTGGATTCAAGAAGGGGAGCAGTGGCACGCGTGATGCCATTGCAATAATGAGGTCACTAATCGAGAGGAACATAGGGGAAGAACTGGAGATAGGAATGTAAGTCAGCGAGGAATCCATAAAAGCAGTTTGGTTGGCCTATGACCAATCTTTAATTCGTCAGTCAGCCAAGGTGTTGCAAACATTGCTTAGTGAATTGGTAACTCAGTGCGATAGATACGGGATTAGAATAAATGTAAGTAAAACAAAGGTTATGCGGTTTTCGATGATGAGGATAAGCGTATTAAATATTAAAGAAAGAGTTCATAAATTTAGTCAGATGGAACAGTAAACCTATCTGGGAATTGTTTTGGAGCAAAATTGTCAAAGAAGTTGGGATCTAAGGAGAATTGATGGTTTCCTATCTAACTTTATGGAATCGATTCACATTGGAAATGAATAAATAGTAACTTTGTGATTCCAGTGAAAATTTATTACGAGACGACCCGGGTTTCGACGTTCAACGTCATCTTCTGGCGACAACTCTTTCAGACATCCATCTATATACTCTACGACACTCGTGTAGGGGCGGGGAGGTGAGAGGGTGGGTGGGGTAGGGAGCGTTGGAGGGAAGGGTATGAGGCCCCCGATGAGGAACATTCCTGGTAATGGGGGAGGCAGATAAAGGCAACGAAGTGGTGATAGTGAATAAGTGTGAAAACATTGAGAAATGTGAAACATTTATTGAAGAGCACGGGATTAAGAAAATCACGATAGCGCCTGGCAAATAAAAGTTGGGTGCTAACTTTCCGAGAGTTAGTGGTGGCGTTTTGGAGCTCATAAATAGCTCAAAAATCCCACACCTTCTCTTTGTCCGCATCTCGGTTTGGGGGCGCTAACTTTTCGCGCCTGAGTTCACCCAGTACTAAAGCCCGACGGCGTGTGAAATTCACACGACAGGGTAGGGGGGCCAACTCCTTTCCCTGTGCCGGTTATGGTTTCCCAGGAAGATCTGGTACATAGCTTGGGTGGAGCTGCAATTGCCCCCTACCTCCTCTTGAGAAAGGTGGTTGTACTACCGAAAATTCAAGACCCAGTGAGTTCCTCTTTTATGTGTTTCTGTTTCTTTGTTTGTGTCTTCTAATGTTAATTCCATTTACATTTTATATATATATATATATATATATATATATATATATATATATATATATATATATATATATATTACATATATACATTACACATTTTTTACAATTACATATTTACATACACACACACACGAGTTCACAGAGATGAAGAGGGACCTGGTGCTGAGTAGGTTGCTGGATTGTATTTTGTCAGGAGTCACAAAATATTTATTTGGTAGCTGTGTCCATCCATTAACCTACCTTAACCGGTGGATTACCTTATAATAATATATATACATAGGTTTGGGAGGAAAAGAGTTGGGTGGGAAAGGTTTGGAAGTGTGGGATTGATATGGAAGGTTTTAGAAGTGGAGGGGGGATGGAAATATCTGGAGATTGCTGTAATTAGTGTCTGATGTTGATCCCTGGTTCATTCCGGTAATCGAGGAGCCAGAAATATGCTTGATCTATTGTTTTGAGTTTGAGCAGAGTGTCGGAGGGTGAGAGGAATGCCAGAATTGAGACACTATAGCATTTATCAAAGGGAGTGTTATGTTCGGAAGCGTGCTTTGAGATTGGGAGCATTCGGAAGAGAAGAATCCTTGCATGGGGCCTTGATCGTAATATTTAGGGGAGTGGTACACTATCCAATATAGAAGGCAGGGCATAGTTGGCATTTTATGAGGTAAACTACATTGCTGTAAGTGCACGAGGAGTAGGTAATTGGTGGGAGAGAGTTAAAAAGCGGTGGAAGAGGGATGGGATTCTGGTTTTGAAAATATGACATATTTTGAAACATGGTTTATTACACGGCATGAGGGTGGCTTTGGGACGGGGTGTAATTAATTTTTAATTAAGTGTGGGATATAATGAGTCGATGGGTTGATTTGAGGAGAACTGATAAGTTAGCGGGGCGTTTGAAAGCAACGAAGAGACGTTTGGAAAAAAGGTTGGTGGTGGATTTGTGGTTCTTGAGGATAGGGTAGAAGTTTATAAAGATGAATCTCAAAGACTTTATGCCAGGGGAGTAGGTGGCACAAATTGAAATTGGGTGGGTTTCTGCGGTGGAGGAAGGTTTGGGAGTGTACGCATGTCTTCGTATTCTTTTTTTAGTTGCGATTCAGGAAAACCTCGTTGGAGGAGGGGATGATGTAGATTTAAGAGGCATTTATCAAGGGAGTTGGGGTCATTGCAAATTATGTGTCCTCTTATGGACAGGGAATAAGGAATGGACAGTTTGGTGTGATATGGGTGGCAACTGTTATAGTGTTAGTATTATTGTTTGTTGGTCGGTATTATATGCATAGAAGTGTGGAATGGTTTGTCTATTAATGGTATGATTATATCTAGGAAGGTGATTTGAGAGGAGGAAATGGCAGAGGTGAAAGAAATTGAGGATAAAGCATCGAGGTCGGAAATGAACGTTTTCAGATTTTCAATACCACGTGGCCAGAGAAGGAAAATATCATCGATATATCTGAGCCACAATAGAGGTTTTAGGGGTTGTTTTATCAGGAATTTTATCTCTGCGAGACCAAGAAAGAGGTTTGCATAGGAAGGGCTGAACCTGCTGCCCATGGCACAAACATGGACTCGATCTGCAAGGAATTATGGGTGAGGATGGTATAGGAAAGGCTAAGGGGTGATTCAGCGTTGGATATGTGTGGCTTAGGGTGTTGGGAGAGGTAGTATTGGAGATCAGAGAGACCTAAGTGGGGAATAGATGTATAAAGGGATGTGGCATCCATAATGGTCATGCTAATATCAGTATATGAAGGGAGCAGGGTTAATTTTAGCCTTTCCAGGAAATGGCATATATCTTTAATGAATGAAGGTAGGGAGTGGACTATCGGCTGAAGGTAGTGGTCTACTAAAGCAGAGATCCTTCCCGTCGGGGGGGAGTTACGGGGGTTACAATCGGACGTCCAGGATTTTTGGGTTTATGGATCTTCGGGAAGATATAGAAATGAGAGGTGGGAGGGTGGGGGGGAAAGGAGGACAATGTCTGAAGGAGATAGATCTTCATTGGGCCCGTTGGAAGAGAGAAATTGAATGAGTTCCTCCTGAAGTACGGGATTATGATCTTTAAGTATTTATTGGTAGGAAGAGTTATCGGAGAATTGTGTTTAACCTCACTTATGTAATCTGATGTATATAGAACCACAACCGTCGAATATTTGTCTGCGGATCTAATTATTTTATTTGGATTAGTAATTAGGTTTTTTAGTTCTGTGGATTCAGCGGGAAACAAGCTTGGGTTGAGGATTTAGGGACCTGAGGAGGAAAGGGTTGGAAATTCCGAATTGGGGAGGTTTTATAAAAATGTCTACTGGATGATTTGAGAGAATCCCTGAATGGTTTAAGAACCCAATGCCTTCCACTCAAATCAGCCCATCCTCCAATCCATACAATGCCTCCTATCCCCCCAATATAATCCTATTTTCTGCAATACATTAATTAATTTTTCTCAATTCACCCTATCAAATGCCTTTTCAAAATCTACGAAACAGGCAAATACGTCCTGATTGTATTCTATATTCCTCTCGATAAGTAATCTTATCACTGCAATGGCATCACGCGTGCCTCTTCCCTTCCTGAACCAAAACTGATTATCCCCTAAGTAATTATTTGCCCTGTTCTCCATCCTATTGTCGATGATCCTGAAAACAACTTTAGCTGCGAGGGGTATCAAACTTATTGTTCTGTAATCCTCACATGATGTAGCCTTTACCTCTTTCGGAATAGGAACAAACGCTGATCTGACAAAGTCTTCCAGCCAGATTCCTTTCTCATAGATACTGCGAATCAGTCCATATAGAGTCTCCCTACCCTGGAAGTTTGCCCTTTCGGTTCGTAATCTGCGCATCTCAGTCCTCAGTTGGTCGAGTGGAGGGCCTTCCCATTTCTCACTCCTCTTATCCTTTCACTCGTCAGCAAAACTTCTGCCTTCGGTGCCGAAGCGAGGGTGGTCCAAATTCGCTCCTCCCCTTCATTTCACCCCCCTTCTCTTCCTCTCGCCCCCTCACATCCCGAACCAATGCAATTCTGCACTAATCATTTAAACGCATGAAAATGGGGCGAAAAGTTTTACGGGATTCCTTACAAACAGTCACGGGGAAATTATCCCACCACTTTTGGATTTTTCAGTGAATATATATCCTTTTTTGTCAGAGAGAAAACGTTGAGTGAACTTTTAATTGGCTTTCTTTCTCATTTGAATCCTGGATGAAATATCTTCGAGTTCTCCTCGTCAGGCAGAATATCCATAGTGATGTTTCACTCAAACGAGGACTTCTACCAGTCGCAGGAAGTACTTGTTTGGCCAAGTAAATAATCCCCTCTGTTCTCACGAACTGAGTCGGAGTTCGGTCGTCTCAGCATCGACGTGAGATGAGTCCTCCTCCGCCGCATTGCCTCGTGTCGCGGTCCCCTCTGTTTCTTGTCCTCGCCTTGACAAACTCGTGGCGAACTGATGCATCAGGTTCATTACGGAAAGATTTTGAAGCTTCACATCTCATCTTGGTGTGGTTTTAGCGTCTCTACTTGTATATTTATTTGTCAAACTGACCCATTTACGATGAAACCGCATTCTGTTGTTCTTCACACATATTTTTATGCTTCATCGATAGTCGTAACGATCCTTAATTTATGACCTAATCCTTGTTTTATGATGATTTTATGATCTTATATCCTTCATATGTGACCTCATTATTGCTATTACCTCGAGCTTACAAACCCCTTTTTTAATGCAACCTCATCGTCCCCAAAGTAATCATCTGACTCTCCATTCTTCTGTTGATGATTCTAAGCGCTACCTTAGCTATGACGAAGATCACACTTATAGTCTTGAAGTCCTCGCATATAACTTAACCCCTGGCCAACTTTCTACGTCACACAAATTCTACGATTGATGCAAGAATAACGTTTTGTTCCATTTTCTCGTGAATCCTCGTATAATTCCGCTAGTATTACATAATTATTCTCTGAAAATAGCGAATGAATAGGAATTAGCAAGTTTAAATGTTCAATATGCTGCACGTCTTATTTAATAAAATTAAAACTTCGTCCCAAATACCTGTAATTAAAATTTTTCAAGATATCAGAAAATATAGAGGGTTGAGGATAATAAGGCCCCTCTTTAACTGCCCCGGGATTGACCATTCCCTCTGCCCTGCTTTGGTGCCCGACCCGTGGAGAGCACTTTAGGTGTGTTTGGGGATTTCGTCGACATGAATAGGCCAGCACCAGTACACCCTCAAACACTTCCCCCAGTGGTACCCACCTATTGATTTCATTCACTTCCAAGGCACTCAATCCTTTGATGATTCAGTCTCTCTCTCTCTTCGGTCTCTTTGATCGTTCAAATCATTTTCTCAATTTTGGACTGCTCTACATTAGTCAAATTGCGCAATAACTTCAGTGTAATAAATATTGTGCCTGTGAAATACAAGTATGGGTAGTGTCAATATTTTATATGAATGAGAGCTGATTTTCTGATGCGAAAAAGCTGCTTACTAGGCGATCATCAATTACTAAGGACTGTTCCGCGATCTCGCCACGCCAAGGTTCTTTACTCCCTTCGCGTAGACAGAGACTCGTAATTTGGAGAGAACCGTGAATAGAGGCCTCGTCTCTCTATTTCCCTTGATCCCATATATTTTATTTTCCAGCGAAGTGTAGTTGAAACCGGTGGAATATTACCCTATAATTACTACTGTATGATGTGAATTTGGCTAGATAGCAAACACAATTTGTGAATGGAATGTAAAACCGAGCGTAGGAGCGCACATCTGAGTAATTGGATGCGAGGGGAGGTGGTTTTGGCGAGGCCCGCCCGCCCTGCGGCCCCCACTAAAGAGGGGCCCCTCGGTGAGAGAATTTGGGGAGTTGTTCAGGTTTCTGCCGCGAGAGGGGGCGGCGCTCGACTGAACGATCTGCGTACTAACCCCTTAGGTGTATTACGTATTCCGTGTGAGAACGGGATTGTTTCCACGCTCCGCCCCGCGAATTGAACCCACCCCTGAACGCCCCCCCCCCAGGAGATCCTCCCGCACCCAGTCCCCGCGGGGGCTTGCGGCGGGAGAGGCGGCGGAATCCCACCAGGGCCCACCCCCATCGCGCTCCTTTAGAGTGAATGATTTATCGCCTGCCCTCTGCCGACTGAAGTGGAGAGGCCCGCCTCGCATGCTTGGCCGCCGCAGAGGGGCCAGGCACACCCCTGGGGGTCCCTTCCGAGGGAGTCGCTCCCCCGAGGCACCCTCGCAAGGCACTCGACTGCCTAAGGCAACGAGGAGGAACTGGTGGGTGTATTTGGAGGTGTTTGCCCTGTCCCTATCAACGATATTCGCCACCTTCATTGCACGAGATATACACCGCTTCCTATACTCGTTAATCAGCGTCGCTCGGGTTGATTGGTGAGGATACTGACTATCTTGAACTCATTGAAAGACAATGGACACGCGATATTCGCAACGTTAGGCGACCGCTTCTTATTCCTTTTGGGTAGTCGTAGTTTATATGGGAGACGACCGACAGCTGAGGTCATTTACGCCATTAGGGATGGATGGGAAAGGATGAAGGTTGGAGAGAAACCCGGCGTCGGCATTAGCCTACTCTTGCCGACAGGCGCCACGGGGTAACACAGTTTAACGTCCCATTCGACGGACGTCGTACTCACTCAAAGTGCTCTCCACAAAGCACCTTAAGTAGGGATCGGGATATCGCCGAAAAATATTTATTGTCTCGAGAATTTGAACCCGGGCCCTCTCGGTGGGAAACCTGTACGTTAGGCTTGGGAAGTGAGCCTTTCTCCAGTTTTAATCGGAGACTTTGAAATTGTGCATTTCAATGTCACGCTGTTTAACTCGCATGAGACATGGCACTAGAACACGTCTCCATAATTCCGCTTCTCAAAAAACACTGGATGAATGTAACGACCTCACACCTGCGCATGCGTGGTGCGGGGGAATGCTACTTCCACATGCCACCAGGAGTGCTTCTAAAGGTAATTTTGGTTGTGGTCTACAAGCATGTGTGCATCAGTTTTCAGCCTATCCTCGTATATTTATTGGTCATATTTTGTGGAGAGGCACATGACGTGAATGCAAGTTTTAGCGTCCATTGTGGCGGACTCACTGCCGCCGCCATCCAAGTCTACCATGCCGAAATGAAATGTCAACATTAACAATCGAACATCAATCCTACAACTTCGACGGCCTCGATCTGGAAAACAAATTGACATGGTAAATGTTGAATACCTAACCCTAGCTATTGGGCATGCGAAATTATATTTGGTGCATATGGCTGGACGTAGGTGTGGGAGGTGAATTGTTCCTCTGAACAGATGACCGAGGGATGTAAAATACAGTGAGTGGCCTCCTCATCCGAAGAAGGACCCAGTCTGTTATCCACAATGCCTCCTTGAGAAAATGGGTGGATGCAGATAACCATGGATTCCATAGTTGATGTCTCCGTATACATAAAAATATTTCCTTGACCGGGACTTGAACACCGGATCTTTCGACTTACCGGGCCGATGCTCATACCCCTTAATACATATATGATTTCTTCGAAGTAACACGGAAGTGTTAAATAAAAAACTGTCGCTGTCAAAAAAAACTTTGACAGCGACACTCACCCGTTATTTCTTGATAATTTCGACGGAATTGAGCTCCGTCTTCATCTGAAGATTAGTTGGGACTGATTAGCTAATTAAGGGTCCTAACTAATTTTCTGATGAAGACGGAGCTCAATTCCGTCGAAATTATCAATAAATAACGTGTGAGTGTTCCTTTTATGTGTTCTTATATTGAGTGTTGCTGTCAAAGTTTTATATATATATATATATATATATATATATATATATATATATATATATATATATGCGGGTCGCGGTGGTCTAGCGGGTAGAGCGTTGGACTACTGACAGGAGGGTCCCGGGTTCGATTACCGGGCAAGGAACTCTGGGCACCTGCAGCTCCACCCAAGCTAGTTGATTTTTCGGGTACCAGGTCTTCCTGGGAACATAACCGGCACAGGGAAAGGAACTGGCCCCCCTACCCTGGTGTGTGATTATTCACACGCCGTCGGGCTTGGTACACGGGTGAGCTCTACCATCACCTACTAAACCGACCTCCGGGTTGATTACTGTGTTTATGGTTATGATATCTGTGTGTGTGTGTGTGTGTGTGTGTGTGACAGTTGTGTCCATCTTAAAACCTACCTTAACCGGTACATTACCTGATAAAAAATAATATTTCATATCTCATCTATATTCACATCTTCATATGTGTGGGCTTCAAAAGTTTTTGCATTAATGTATACGATTTTATGTGTCTGTAGATTTGCATGAATTTGTGAGTTTTGAATGCGGTTTTATTCATAATTATGGGTGATGACGTAACACCTCCCCCACACGCCCTTGCAGCGGCTTTCGGAGTATTATGTAGACGTAGGCACGGATTCGCATATTTCAACAAATACATTCATCCATATATACATACATTTTTAAATCAATATGCACCTACACATACCCAAAGTAAATTACAGTGTAGAAAGAAAAGTAAAAAATAAGATATATCTAAGCAAAGAATGAAGGTTTGCGGAAAAAGCAAAGGAGAGCGAAATTTAACGAAATTTAAATACACTATGAATGCTGAAAAAATCAGAAAACAAAAACACATGCCCTTCAGACCGGGCCGATAACGACGGAATAAGGTGTATATTCCAAATTTCAAGAAACTGCAACAGTAACTTTAACGGAGTCACCCGCTATGTGTGCATTATAATGCAACCATTTCAGAGAGTAAAAATCATTCGCCTTGACCGGGATTCGAACCCGGATCCCTCGATATCCGGCCGAGTGCTTTAACCATTTAAGCTACCGAGAGAGAGTAAGAGGACGTCTCGGTAGCTTAAATGGTTAAAGCACTCGGCCGGATATCGAGGGATCCGGGTTCGAATCCCGGTCAAGGCGAATGATTTTTACTCTCTGAAATGGTTGCATTATAGTGTACATTCCAATAATCTTACGAATTATTAAGGATAGTAGCAGCAACCATGACCGTGACAGACTGAGGAGTGCTTGGGCCGAGCGCATGGCGTTTTTCATACTTGGACCAAGTGCATTGGTAAATGAGGAGGACGAGTCTATCAATGAACGAAATGATATTCAAAAATACCTCGTATGAAACTGCCAAAGCGTTAGCAAGGAAATCATGTCGCCAGGGGTTAACTGACTTTAAAAATAAAATATTAGGTGAATATTTGGACGATTTTGGTCACATGCATTTGAGGTTTAGGGAAATAATTCAAAAGTGCAATCTCGAAATAGCAACGGAGAAGAACTTAATACCAGTTCCATTAAACCAAGATCACTAAACCACTATTTTCATAGCGTTTTAATAATCGCTCGTCCGAAGTGTTCGAATCGGTATCCGCCCCCTTCCATAACCCTGCTTCTAAAATTGTAATGCCTTATCTTGGAGTGGAACAGCAGGCTAAAGCTGTTAGTCCAAATAAATCACCAGCTCCTGATAAATATCCTGTCCACATACATGTACATAAAACGATAGTATCTGAAATGGCTGCTTAATTGAAAAAAATATTTAATAAATCCCTATGTGATCGTATAATATCAAAAGACCGGGAAGTAGCCAATGCCGCGCCCATGTAAAAAAAGGCGACAGAGAAGATCCGATTAATTACCGATCCATCTCCCACCCATCTCATGAAAAACCTGAGAGCACGTCCAAAAATCATGGCGATGTGTAGGGCGTCGATGTCAGGCGTTGAGGTGATGGGTGCTCGATCTACGGAAAAAAGTGAAGGTTTAACTGAGTTTAACCTGGTTGATTTCGAATGACAAGAGTCACCTGCCTCATCCACATGAGTCTCTCTTCACATAGTCATCCGACCGAGCCCTCCCCAATTCCTCAACCCCCTCGCTACCTCGAGAAACCGTCAGTGAACCTCCCTCAACTGCTGAAGTCGCTATTGAGTCATAACCAATTCCAGTCTCCAACCCACCCCACTTACCTTATTACCTGATGATGACGTTCAACGTCGAAACCTGGGTCGTGTTTTTAAAATAAATTTTTAAATAAATTAAATAAATAAATAAAATAAAGGAATTACAAAGTAAAGTATTTCAGTTCATTATGTCATGCAAATTCCATAAAGTTACGCCTGAGACAACAAATGTTCTCATTTCTCCCACTTCAATGCGCTGAGTTATGAGGTTGAATTGTTATTTTAAATGTACTTAATTAATACTTTATGATGACGCTTGGGCGCGAAACGCGTTGTCTGAAATAAAGGTGGTGTGCAGTACGTCGCCGTTCCACCATTCCCCGCCTGGTGTACTCGTGCATGGCTCATTGGGATCGTGTTTGGGCTCATAGGAGCGGTAAATTAAAAGAAGGAAAACTTCCTACATCAGAGGCGGAGGGGGCGTATAAGAATCTCTACTGATTTGTACGGAAAAACTTTAAAAGACTTAAAAAATTCAAATGTTTTTAGAATTCAGTTTTTTTGAAAGGCACAATACTCATGCGTGAAAAATTAAGAGTGAAGGCAGAGAAGAAATTGAAGGCAAATGAAACATAGAAGTCCATTCAAGTCTAAAATACGAGAGTTATTTTTGGTTTTAGGGATGGAGTAGACATAAACTTACATCGTTGATTTTTTATATTTTTCGATGTAGTCTCCTTGTACACTGTTACATTTGGTCCAGCGAGCTAGTTTAAAATCTTTCACAAACGTACTCGTATTTATTATGATTTATGCCGCCAGCTGAGCAGACACTTCGCACGCTGCAAATAACTGCTTATCAAATTCGGTAATCGTAAATTACTACTTTAAAAGTGTTTAATTTTTTCGGCAAAATGGAGCTGAAAATCTTGGCCTGGAATTATTTTTGAAAGAGATAACTTTAAAAGTATTTCCGCTAGTTCTCTCGAATGTAGTGTTCCTAATTCATGACAGCATCCATCTATCCATGTAATTGGCACCCACAAGCCACCGCTAGGGTGTGTGGCCGGAGATAATTACACATCAGGCATGCAAACATTAAAATTGATGCAAGAGCAGGACTTGTGAACTTCTTGAATCCATTTCCAAAGTAAGGGAACACCCAAGGCACTCTGCTGCCGCCAAACTGACCAACGGCATGTCGCAGCGCGCCCAAACCCGACTGGCGGTTGGCCTGGGTGGGTGGGACTGGCTGGCTCTGGGTGGCAGGGTGTCACAGTGGGCGACAAGTTTTAGCGGCGAAGGAGTGAAATGTTGAAAATATTTAATGAAAACATTAATTCAGAACTTTGAAATACAAATCTGGACAACCCGGAAGCGCTATCTCTCTCTCTCTCTCTCATTTGACATTTAGCATACTAAAATACTGTGAGGGGAAGTAGCCTCGCAGAAATTCGGCTTGGCACCAAGTTTGCATATATCGATAGATTCTGTGACGATATAACATGTTGTGATGTGTATACTTCAGCCAAATAATTGAAGCGAAGTCCAGTCAAATAAATACCTAGCTTAGGAAAAATCTTTGGAAAATGGAGTGTATGAAACAACACGAAATTTGAAGCGAGCAAAGCAGACTCATTGGTTGCACTTCCTCTCTAACTCCCAAGAGCGGGTGGTCGTCTCGTGTTTCGGAGGCGCTCGTCGACACACTGCCGCCCATCCCCCCGCCGACCCACTGCCCGCCACCACAAGGGAAGTTTCCTCTGGGAGGGACGAGAGTGCCTCCAACCGGGGGAGGAAGGGGGTCGGGTCCCCGCCACACCACGACGAGAGTAAAACAAGGGTGATGGCGTGGCTGCCCCTGGGGAAAAGGGAACGGGATTTGTTTCGAGGGGGGTGGGGAAGGGGCGTGATCGCACCCTGGGGGAGGTCGGCCCGGGGACCCAATCCCACTCGGGAAGCGAGGGTTTATTTTCCCAGGAGAGGATGGAGGCGATTGGTTCTATAATGGATTCCATTTTCACACTCCTAAGGCAATAGATCCAGAGATTTGACCCCCCGGACATGAGCACACCCGAGGAACACTCGGTGGAAGCTGCACCATTTATGACGGAGGTGCCCTCCAAATGCTTTGACCGAAAAATTGATTATTTTAATTCGACAAACGTGCACGTGGGGGTGAAATCATAGGGTAAGCTCGTAGAGGGTAAAGGCCGAACAACGTCACGAAAACGTATGTCCGTTAGTTACCGCCTGGAATCGAATTATCAGCTCCAAGTGCAGTATAATCAATTTTTGTGGCAGTAGTGATTATTAAGAGTCGACGGACGGCCAAGGTCATTTGCACCACCAGTACGGACGGGCGCGTAAGACTCCATTGAGGGTAGCATTAGAATGGTTAAAAATAGGGACTATAATGGCTTAAAGCGCGAGTTACATTGTTCATTTTAAAATTTTACGGAAGATAGTAAATACCAAACTACTTAGAATACGTGGAATCACTTTCTTGGCATCGCGCGCTCAGCAGTCGACGAGTTCATTCTCAGTGTATTTATGAAAGATAACGCGGTGCCTAGATGGTATAAGGCGGATGTTAAGGAGGCATTCCGACGTCAAAGGCTATGTCACGCCATGATGAAAAATATTAGGGATGAATTATTTAGCGAAAAAAGTAATGAGATCACTTATGATTACAAGATATCTAGGTCGAATGCCAAGAAGGAATTTCAGAAAATGCTAAGCGAATTCAAAAGGAAAATGTCAGTAGAAAATTTGAAAGAGAATCCAAAAGCATTTTGGTTGAAAGTCAGAGAGGTTCAGGGAAATAAGTCAACAGTTGATTTGCTCAAAAAACGATAAAAGCGAAAGGGTAACCGGTAGTTTGGAATAGGCCAAATTATCAAATTCCTACTTTTAAAACGTCTTCATCGATGTCTCACTGAATGTCTGCGATAGCTTACCAAATCCATTTGGCCAACCGATGCCCAAAATTGAAATATCATATAATGGAATAGAACGTTTGCTGAAAAATATTAAGCCTAATAAATCCTTAAGGCCCGTTAAAATACCCGCTCGTGGGGAACTAGTACTGGATAAATGTGATGAAAAGGTCAAAGAGAAATGTTATCTTTCGCTAATTAGGCCTCATTTAGAATATGTTGCAAGTTATGGGTTATTCACGAATTCGCGAATTGGATCGCGTACAGTGTAGAGGAGCTAAATTTGTAAAATATAGCTATGATAAACTTAGTAGCGTATCCAAAATATTAGAGTGTATAGGCTGGGAATCATTCACGGAGTGAAAGGTTAAATTACAGGTTAAATATCTTGCATAAATTGGGAGTCTCTTTAACAGTGATGTTGAAGATGCATTATTACCCCCATCGTACTACGGTAGGAGAGATCTTGTCAATAAAATTACAGAGATTAAATGCAGAAGAGATAGATTTAAGATAATAACATTGTCCAACCGCGGTTGGGTCATGTTCGTGTAAAAATTAGTATGGTGTGTATTCATCCGCTGCCACACACCTTAGCGGTGGCTTTCACGGTACATAAATACATAAAAATAAAATTAGGGGAGCAATTTTCAGATCACCATATAAGCGTTTTATGTTTATATGCATTTAAATATAAGTTATAAACTTTATTTTGTGGTGAGTGAAAATACATTTCTAGATCGCCTCTTAATTTACTGTACTGGAGTTTTATACATTTGCCCATACTGTTTATGATTAAACTAGTAGTAATAAATTACCATCTTAATATTGGTTGGGACACATGCCATTATTTTTTATCCTGATTACAAACTTTCCTTAGTTTAGGAATACGAAAATACAGGTATTGATAAATAATACCTTCAATATGCTGTGATATTTGTTCCAATGGCCGCTACTTTCATGTTGAACAATTATTTCTGTGCTTTTGCAGCTTTTATACGAAACAATACCTGTATATGCAATTTAATTTTTGGGATCAATTCGTCTATTCGTAAGTTTATGGAAGTTACTCAGCATTGTGAAGTGGAAGGTAGTTATGTTGTAATTCCACACAGACTTTACTAAAAACACGACCCAGGTTTCGACGTTGGACGTTATCTCCGTGTAGCCTCTACGGCCGATATCTTCGAGTGCACACCTTCAGGGTGGGGGAGGGGGGTGGTTTATCAGCCTCCCTTTCCCTGTTGTTTAATATTGGTACAACGGTGGAAACTGGGGCCACACAAGACTGAATTGTTTTACTCTCAGTATCCTTTAGCCTCATTATTGCTTTTAACGCTCAATGTAATATTTTTGAAGCAATCTAAGATTAATTATTTCTTTTACATTTGGCTATGCGAAGCACTTTTTCTACGTCTACGCAATACCCCGCAAGTTGCCGCGAAGGCATTTAATAAGGTTGTTGGGACTCCAACCGTAAAAAAGAATGAAACCACATGCAAAACAAAGGGAAACATGCCAATCTAAACCCGCACAGACGCAGCATTTAATCTTGCCCTCGCTTGTAGTTAGAATACATTTGCTTCATAATCACTTTGATTTCTTACTGTTATGATTCCTGATTGTCCGAAGACGGAGCGAGTATTTATATCTATCTCTATTTGAATCAATTTCTCTTATTTTATCTTTGTGGTCTTATCTACCTAAATATTGTGGGGCTATTATAATTCCTTTAGTGTCATTGTTAAACTCATATGCTCTGAACCTTGTTAAAAGTCTTAATTCTCGCTTGGAACCACTTGAGACGCAAATTCGATGAGAATTCCTCTTATTATTTTTCTAACAAATGTTTGCGAATCTGGGGGGTTTCTTTGAACATTATCCAATTCTTTTAGCAACGCTTTCTCCCAAGGATCCCAAATACTTGTGGCGTATTCCAAATTTGGTCTAACTAGAGCACCTCTTCCCAACAACTTTCTCATTGCACCACCAGAGCCAGAGTTAGTATTTTTCCGATCCTCTTCCACAGAAATCTCTCAGTCATGGATTGCTTCCATAAAGAACGTTGGGAACCTAATCTTATATTGGATATATACGCCATTTAGACTATCATTTGTAGTTTTCCCGGATCCCCAGGAATAAAAAAGGTCAAGTCGTAAGCTGGTCTGCAGTTTTTTTACATATATAAAATTTGACAAAAGTTGGATGTAGAAGTTCGTTTAAAATACTATATAACTTTTTGTTGTAATCTACTGGAAACGAGATTGCTCTCTCAAACCCACTAGCAACATTATTAATAGCGAGCTAACGAATCTATAGAATACCCAGGCAAATCTCTTACCCACGATTTATGTATGACGTCACTTTCTTTTTTTTCATCTCCTGCTGCCAACTCGATTTTCCTTTCCGACATCGCGTCCCTTCTCTTCTCTCAAGTTCTCCCTCAAGATGTTTCACGAGCCTTCCTTCCTTTCATCTCTCGGTCACCTCCACCATCCTCAATCGATTCCACCCACCCCTACCACGTCAATCCATTTCTCATTGTTTCTCGTAGACGAGTCAACAATTCAGCACTTTACTAGTACCTTTCTTCCCCTCCTTTACTTCTCATTAAGTTTCTTTCGTTGGTCATTGCGCATGATAATCGTTCCTTCTAGAAGCCTCCATTCGAAGAGAGAAGGTGCCAGATTGGAAGGGGCATGCAATTCGCCTAACTAGGCATTAATGACTCCTTGCCCTTTATCCCAGATTGCACAACTTATCCCCTTCTCAACATCCTTTTTGCTAAACTTAGGTTTTATTTTGCCTTTGCTTCAATAATTTTGTGACGTGACTGTGAATTTCGACTTTTGATCAAAACCATTTCGCTAAATTTCACTGAATGGATTTCACCATTTTTACACTCATATTCGATACAATTTCACCAGATTTGATACACTTGAATATTCCATAGGAATCAAAACTCCCCATAACTCCAGTGGCATAAAACATTTCTCGGGCACTTTAAATGCCCAGTGTAAAAGTATAACTTTAATTTTGAGAAAAAAATCAAAGGATAGATTAATTTACTTGATGCCAAAGTCTTGACAGCCAGCAAAGGTTACCATTTTTTTACCGTAAGACAACTACTATAGGCCACGTTACTTCCTTCAACTCTCGCCGCCTTCCTCAAAAGGTGTCCACATTTTATTTTATGTTGTATGGATTACTAAATGGCAGCAATCAAAAATTAATTTTTCCTGAGAACTTAGCATAGTAAAAATAATCGCCATGAACAACGGGTACAGTCTGAAAGAATGATTAATAAAAAAATTCCATTAGTTCAAGAAATCTAACATATTCATCCCAAGAAAATGAGGAAGAAAACTTAAGTTGGTATAAACTTCCATATCCCGGACAAATTTCTAAAAAAATAGCGAATCCTTTCCCTAAGGACAAGTTTAGGATTACGTACCACAGTGAAAACAAATTGCGGTCGTTATTTAACAGGACAAAGGAAAAAGTGGAAAACTTGGACAATAGTGGCATTTACAAACTTAAATGCATAGGCTGCAGCGCAGTGTATATGCGAGGAAAAACGGGAAGATCGTTCAATCTACACAACGAGGAACACAAGTGAAATCTACGGATGTCACCCAATCCCATTTCAGCAAGCGCCTATGGGAGATCGTGGTACATAAGAGGGACTTTGTTCTTGACATACCTTACCTTAAGGAAAAGGGACGAAAAAGGGACACGCTTGAAGAAATAGAGATAAGAAGAGAGTGTATTACCGGACATTTAATTAACGAAAATATCTTTCAAAGATATGAGGGTTGCTGTTTATACTTTGCGCCTTGACAACAATAAGTGCTTTAGGCACCATCTGAAGTTTCCATTTTTGACCCTTTTAACGCCAACTTCCTTGAGAACATTTTTTCGTTTGATTATAACTTGTGTTGTTTACAGTGACTCGAAAATTTTGTCCCGGAGAAAAAATGGAGTTAACTCATGAACACTTTCGTGCGATGATTTTTTACGGCTTACGACGTGGATCATGAAAACAGTAGTGCATCGATCAACTTACTTCCACTTTTGGCGATGAAGCCCCATCCTTTGTCACTGTGAAACTCTGGTGCAACGAATTCCATCATAGCCGCCGTTCGCTCGGCGACGAAGGTTGCAAAGGTCATCCAAAATCATTTGTTGTGCCAGAAAACATTGGTGCTGCGTAAGAACTAGTAAAAGAAAATCGTCACGTGACTTATCGTGAGATTGGGGCATCTTTGGGGATTATTATGACGGGCATCAATAAGATATTGCATGCACATTTAGCTGTGAAAAGAATTTGTTCACCTGTGATCCCGCAGCCTTAGCCTACTTTATGAGCCTACTTTATTAAGCCTATTTATTAAGCCTACTTTATGAGGATCCCTTACACCCGCAGCATACTCAGGTGGGTCCTAGCTAATAACCGATAAGTCGCCTCTCTCCAATGCACTCCTATCTTCTGCACTACAGTCTTTAATTCTACCCTATTTAATCCATTATATGACTTATTGAAGTTTACGCAGAAAAGGAATGCATTCTAATAGTATTTTCTGCTTTCTAGGAGTGACCTCATTACTGCCATGGCATCACGCAAAACTCCCCCATTCCAGAACCTAATCTGTACATTCCGTAGGTAATCGTTTGCTCTCCTGCCTATGCTTGAATTAAAGTACCCAAGTACTTCATTAGCTTCGTGCACGATCAATTTTATTTCTTTCTTAAGCCTCGCCTATGGTTGCCTTTTCCTCTCTTTGGTTGGGAATTTTCCCTCCTTTCTTCCTAATTCAGTTTCCATCTTCACACAGAGCGCACTCTTTTGTTTCAGTTGAAGGCGGACCACTCCGTATTCCCTCGCTCTGCCCCTCAGCCCCTTGCCTCATCGTAAGTTTCCTCAATTTATCATTCAACTCTTTCTCTATCTTTCTACCCCAATTTGTGTTTACATTCTTGGATGTTCTTCTCTTGTCTTTATTATTATCACCGAACATGGAATCTAAGGTTTCCTTGTCCCTTTCTTTTTAACTGTGCTTAGAGTTTCGTTTGCGGATTAAGATACTCCTTTTTTTAAAAACATTTTTCACTTTTTTCAAATAATGAGACATCTTCCTTTCATCAGTAATAAATTTACCCTCAACCTCCTACAAATGTTTTCCTTTTTATTCCGAATAATGCGTCTACATTTCATTTCCTCATTTGCCTTCGATTTCATATCCTCTTTAATCTTAACTTCGCAAGTCATCAGCATTAAAATATGGTTCGGATCTGCATCAGGACCCGGCAAGCTGTGAGAATTAATCACTTTTTCCCAAGGATGCGACTAGCCGGAAAATGTAGTATAATTAAAAGGTTCTGAAAATGGTGTTTCAGCCAACCACGTGTTATTCATGATTGACTCCTGAGATGTAGACGCTTCCAGCAGAACTCCTCTTTCTTTCTCTCCAATGTCAATTCCTGTTTCTAATTTGGTACAATCCTATCTCGATGCCATCTCTCTCTTCGCCCACAACCGCATTCTATCCAGACATCATCATCAAATGTTTCCTCACAGAGACAGCGCAATCATACTCTCAAAATATTTGCCTACCCTGTCTATTTCTCCTAGCTGGTTTCTTCTTGTCGGCATGTAGACATGCTCAATGACCAAGTTCCCCAGTGCTATATTTGCTTCTACTAATAATATCTTATCATCCAAACAAGTGGATGATAGAATCTCATCCGTCGTATGTTTAATATGCCTACTTTTCCTACATTTTTGTGCAATACTACCGCCATAACTCGCTGACTCTATCGATCCACCTCATCCCCGAAAAGTCCTCCCTGCATATCCCGCTTTCTATTTTACTACTGCATCTACAAAATATCCCGCAAGCTGCAAGGACGTGTGGCGGGGGGTGTTAGGTCACCACCCGTAAAAGAGAACAAAACCATAAGGAAAACCAACATATCTATGCCAACTTACACCCGAAGTGGCGTATGTATTCATGCAAAAACCTTTTTAACTTACACGCATGCAAATACATATACTATCAACCAACATACAGATGTACCTTAGTAAATAGTAAAAATTTATCCAATAACGTGCAACCTAGAATCTGAAAAGTAAGAAACCGAAATTTCCTTACCACATGGACATGCGATGATCCCATATACTAGCAGCATATTCTAAATGAGGCCTTAACCAGCGAAAGATAACATTCCTCTTCATCACGTTTATCTTCGAATAAATCCAAATTTTCTGTTAGCTTGTCCACAACTTCCCCGTGTGTGTATCACCGAGGAGAGGTCATGAGTGCCGGTAGTGCAGGCCGAGTTCCCGCGGGAGAGGCGAGGCGCCGGAGGTCGTCTGTATGCCGGTCACATTCGGGGCACACGAGCTGCCCTCAGCCGCCCGCCCTCCCCCAAACAAGCGCCACTTCGGAAGTTGGGACGCCGGGCGGACGGGTTTGTCGAGCGCAGCAGATATTTTGAGCCTTATGGCGGTACAGACCCCTCTCCCCCACCCCCTCTTTCTCCGTTCGCTCACGGGAAACCACGTCCGCTGAGTAGTATACGTGCAGATGACGACGATCATCAATTCTTGAGTTGGGAGGGCAGTGCGAGGGTTGAGGAAAGATTTAGCAGGCCATGTCCCGGCGCAATGAGTAGAGGGAATCCAGGGTTCTTGCAAAACGGGCTGATGAGGCGACGCGCCGCGACGACCAATCCTCGAGTTCAATAAGTTTCTTCTTCGATTTTTACGATTTCTTCGACAAAAAAAATCATCTTGTTTTGATAGATGTTCTATGCCTGCTGTGTTTGATTTTTCAAGGTTGCTGTGGAATTATTTGGACCTGTTTGAAGAGCATACTACGTGCTTTTCTATTTCTGCATTTATTATAACGCTGTAGACTCTTCCAGTATGGCGTGGGTTCCTGTTTTAAGGTGTCCGGTAATGTTATGATACTAGGCTCGTTAATACCTTTCATGAGTGATTGATTTTCATTTTTGGCTATCGTTGAATTACCCTTAATAGTTTGAGTCACCTCACCAAATTTGGATCTTTAACCCTTGACTTTACCTTCCATTCCAGTTAGTCAAGCTGGTTTGTATGTTGTGAACTTTTTTCTTGTTTCACAAGGGTTTAGCTGTACTTTTTTTAGTTGAAGTGTTGTAACAGCTGCACAGTATGTTAGTAGGTGAGGTATTGAAGTTTGTATTGTGATTTCGGTGGCGATTTGTCTATTGAGCTCATTGAGTATGCATTTTGCCCCATATATTTTCATTTATCTTTTGCTGTGTGGTCTCCTCAATGCATCTGAACTGTTAAAATAAACGCCATAACGCTGGTTGAATAGGTTTCCGGTCTAGTTTACAAATAAAGCTATTTTTCCAGATATTTCTGAGATCATTTCCAATGAATCCAGTTGAATTTTTCTCCGAGGGTTTTCCTGCGTTAGTGTTCGATGGAGTGATATCTTCTGTTAATATCATGGGTGTGATCGAAAATAGAATGTTTATTTAATAATGGCATTTGAATTTCATTCTTCATTTTTCACAGCATTGGTTGTGGGATTCTATTGCTTTTATGAACTACACGGTTTGATCAGCCGATCTTTGTTCTTAGAAATGAGAGAATTCGGATATACTTCCTGAAAAGTCTACTTATTTCCTACCTGTAGCTTATTGTGACATGCCCTCCTTCTGGAGCTCTGTAGTAGCAACGCATGAGATGCAAGATCACTCCACCTCATTCGCCGTCGCGGCTTGCTTGCCTTAGCGGTCGCCCAAACAGACGGAGAAGCCCCCGGGGGTTGTTCGGTTGCAGTAAGTTCTGAATATGCGCGGTGTTCCGGCTCCCGACGAGGGCCCGCCTCTTCACACCACTGTCTGTCACTCATGTCGTCGTGCCCAGCGCATGCCCAGGGGTTCCCCAGGTGGCGGCTCTCTCCCTAGGAATATCCCGCTCCTAACTGACAGGAAAGATGGACCTGCATTAGCAGGTCCATCTTTCCTGTCTCCTTGAAATTTCTCCCAACAATTTCCTCTCCTCCCCCAACATACATAGTACTTCCTTAAATTCCAAGAAACTGCGGGAGATGCCGCGACAGTAACTTTTAACGGAGTCATTCGCTAACATGCATTTCAATGCAACAATTTAGAGAGTGTAAAAATCATTCACCTTGACCGGATCCCGGTCAAGGTGAATGTTTTTTACATTCTGAAATTGTTGCAAGGTACTTCCTCATCTGTTTTCCTTTCGGTCCATTTCAACTTAGTCATCCTTCTCCACACCCAAATTTGAAAAGCCTCCAATCTCCGTCGAATTATCCTGCTTCAATGGCCATGTTTCCACGCTGTTAACATAACTACGATTCATGTTGTTGTGTTATGTTATGATGAGGCTTTCCTTAAAATGCATAAACAACGTTCGTATCATCCTCCTTGTGAAAGCTCATTTCCCTCACGCAATTTTTCTTCTTATGTCCCAACTATTTTACCATATTTTTCAAAAGCATTTCTGAGACAGGTTAATTGTTCCATTAGCTCTAGTTTATAGCCTCCAATTTTATTTTTAACTTAGCCTCTCTCTCTCCAGAACTGCATAACCTTTGTTTCCTTAACATTTATTCTAAACCCATACCTATTGTATTCGCGTTACAATGCACTCAGCAATGCTTGCAATCCCTTGGCTGACTAACTAAAACTTCATTATACGCAAACATTATTTACTCATCTAACCTAACTCTGGATTAACCCTTCCTCAGCATAAATTATTCGCAAGCCATCACTTACCTGAATTTAGGTACCGGATGATAGTGCTTCAGCGATGAAACCAATTGTAACTCATTGAAATCCAGTGGACGAATACATCGTGGTCCTAATTTCGTGAACATGAACATCCACATAGATGAGGGGGAGACTTATTGAATTGATTTTATGAATTCCTCCCCCGACTTTCATCCCTGTTTTCAGTTCTACCCATACCTCTTTAATAATTTCCTCCACATATACAAGTTGAATGGGTCGGTGATAATAAACAACCCAGCCTTTTACCTATTCCTAACACTGCCCATCCGGACTCTCCGTTCCCCACTCACACCTGAACGCTAGTCTGAGACATGTACAGGTTGCGGATTAGCCTCCTGTCCCTCCAATTCATTCCTATTTTCTGCAATATACGCGTTAGTTTTTCGCAATTCATTCCATCAAACGCTTTTTCGAAATCTACGAAACAGGCAAATACATCCTGATTGTATTCTATATTCCTCTCGATTAGTGATCTCATTACTGCAATGGCATCACGCGTACCTCTTCCCTTCCTAAATCCAAACTTATCATCCCTTAAGTAACCATTTGCCTTACTCTCTAGCCTTTTGTTGATGATCCTGAGTACAACTTTAGCTGCGTAGAATATTAAACTTACTATGCAACAATTTCAGAGAGTAAAAATCATTCGCCTTGACCGGGATTCGAACCCGGATCCCTCGATATCCGGCCGAGTGCTTTAACCATTTAAGCTACCGAGACGTCCTCTTACACTCTGAAATTTTGGGGGCTTTAAAGGAACAAGATGTGACGAAATACCGTACATACAATGTCACAGGCATTCGTAGTCGTGCGCGAGGCGCCACAGTCCACAAGGTTAAAGCCAATTTCAAACACTTAGGCTGTTCATTTCAAGAAACTGCGGGAGATGCCGCAACAGTAACTATTAACGGAGTCATCCGCTATGTGTGCATTATAATGCAACAATATTGTTGAAATAACGAATTATTGTTGCATTATAATGCACACATAGCGGATGACTCCGTTAATAGTTACTGTTGCGGCATCTCCCGCAGTTTCTTGAAATTAAACTTATTGTTCTGTAGTCCTTCGTAGGCTGCCTTTCACTTTTTGGTGTAGGAACTAACACCGATCAGACGAAATCTTCCTACTAAATTCCTCTCTCAGAAATTCTTTTAACAAAAAATCTTCCTTCCATGTTTTCTTAAACCTTAAATTAGTTTCAACGAAATATTGTCTACCCCCTCGGACTTATTTTCAATTCCCTTAATGTCTTCATTCTCAACATAATACAAAATAGTTTTTTTCATAATTTTTGAAAAACACTCCGGGTATTGGATCGGTTTTTGCCTCATGTGTCCGTGCTTTTGTGATGTTCACAGTTTTTCAGTTATTTGTGACGTTTTCCGGCATTCCGGGCCCCTGGTCTATGGCGCCCCCTCTCGAACATGCATTCATCATCTTCATCGGCAAAGTTGTGCATGAGCGCTATGATCTCAGAATAGTTTTCGTACCTCGCTTAATTACAGGACCAAGTTTAAAACCACTTCAGATGGGCCGGTTGTGCTACTTTTTTACATTTTGAGCCGGTATTAACGGGCCTTGGTCATTCTGAATCGTCTTAAACTGGTCAAAAGGGGTTCTTGGCATCCCCATTGACTATTCGGCCATGTTTAAGACGCAAAAAAATATGTCCGGGTCGCAATTTTTTTGCAACTTTGCGGGCCCGTTTTCCGGACTCGGCATACCATTATCGTCTTAAAATGGTCCAAAAGAGATCTTGGCATCCCCATTCAGCCGAGTTTAAGACGAAAAAAAAATGTCTGATTCGCAATTTTTTGCAACTTTTCGGGCCCGGTTTCCGGAATCGGCGCACCAAAATCGTCTTAAAATGGTTAAAACGGGGTCTTGGCATCCCAATTGATCGTTTGGCTAGGTTTAAGACGAAAAAAATGTCCGATCCGCAAATTTTTCATCCCCCCAGAGGGAAAGGCAACTGGTAACTTGTAAGACTTCCCTCTTTTGTACTCTGCTAGGTATCCTCGTTAAACGTGAGCAAATCTTAAAAGTGTAAATATCAGGTTCACAGCATACCACCAGCTCCCGTATTATTAGTGGCTTGTGGTCGTATGTACCCAGTTTCTTGGATTGGTTTTTGCTGGGTGCCCTCTTGCCCTCTTATTTTCTCTTGGTAGGGTAGGTCCTATTGCTTGGGCATTATTTTACCTGCGTAGGCTTTCGTTTCTAACATAACCTTACGATAGATTAGTGCGATTTCATTTCAAGCACCACATCGTCCAAAGTTTTAGCGTCGTGAATTCGTGTTGGCTTCTCTTTGGAACCTGTTTGGGTATTAGGATGACTTTACCTAGGCACCCTGTTGCCATGGATAAAACGCTGATGAATGCCCGGCACTAAGGCACCCGGCGTGGAAATTACTCAATTTCCCGAATGAGGCCTTTTTCACTCGGATCCCATACACTGCATACATATTACTTACACGACACGAGTCACTTCTGTAGACAATGCGGATCTGAAACTGGGATTGATCAAAGGGCAAGGAAGTCGAAAGGTCGCCGTACCAACGAAAGATAGATACCATTCTTTAATGAAATAATGGTCCCTCTAAGTAAATCGGATGACTGGAGGATCGTTTCTGCCGGAAAACACGCGAAGATTAAGCTGCGGCGAGAATTGCCTTGTGCGGAGGTAAATCCCATCTCCGTTATCAAGCAAGTACGAGGTGTTATCGGGTGATATAGGTAGATAGGTATGGGCTGTTATCGAATGATAGATATCATCCGATAACAGCCCCTAATCTTGGGCACCACCTAAGCGGGACCGTCAGTGGTTGTGAAGGGAGGAGATTGTAGTGATTGGGCAGCTCAAGTGAAGTATCCGCCGTTTAATGTTTCGGCGTAGGGTCCAACTGGGGCGGGGGGGAGGGGGTTGACGTTGGGTCGCGGTTCGCCCGGTGTATACCGCGGGGCGAGGATCCTCAAGTGACGAAGGCGGCCGCACAGGGTGCAGGGTGCTACGGAATGTCGCCCACGGATGGACTCATGCACGCGCTTCTAATCGTGGTTCCGCAGGTGTTCTGAATTCTTTCGAGAATCTGAAGGCGGAGGTGAAACGAGTCGCGGCGGAGTTACAAGACCCCCCAGTGAGATATCCATTTGCTCGATAGTACCACGCGCAGACCGGGGAGGATGGTTTGGAAACGAGTCAAAGGCAATAATAATGCATAGAAGGGGATAACTTTGATATGGGAGTGGACTTTGTTGGCTTGCGGCCTGCTCTTTTAAAACTAGAAGGGCAGATCGCTAGTTTGAATGCCCATTTACCCAATAGGAGAGTTTTAATCGGAGGGGATTTCAATATTCCATCCATAGACTGGAAAAACTATAGTTTCAAATCAGGAAGCAAGGACAATAAGTCATGCGAGTAATTGCTTCGAGTATCGTGTATCACATTCGTTAAACCAGTTAGTACTAACACCTACCAGAGGAAATAATGTACTTGATCTATTAGCCACAAATCTATCCGAAGGTATCCTAAATACAGCAACACTTGAAGGAATTAGTGAGCACAGAATTGTGAATCAATGAGATTACTAAGAAAAAAGCTCATTCTATGAGAGGAGATAACGCTAGGACGAGTCTAACAATAAACAAAATGAAACAATTATTATTATTAGGTAATCTACCGGTTAAGGTAGGTTTTTGGATGGACACAACTATCAAATAAATATTTTGTAACTCCAAACAAAACCCAATCCAGCAACCTAAACTACATCAGGTCCCTCTTCATCTCTGTGCACTTCTTTCCTCCCTTCATCCCATCCAACATCCCTATCCTGTTCCTACCCTTTCCTCGCTTGCCCAACATTCTCCCCTCTATTACCTTCTTCAACATTCCACTACCGCTCAATACGCCTTTTATCCATTTTTCCTGCCTCCATAGGATTTCTCTCAACAAACCCCTCTCCTCACCCACCATCCCTAGTACTTCCTCATTTGTTTTCCTTTCGGTCCATTTCACCTTCTCCATTCTTCTCCACACCCACATTTCAAAAGCCTCCAATCTACGTCTATCCTCCTGCTTCAGTGACCACGTTTCCTAAACTTCCTAAACACGTTTCACTACGCTCCATATCAGAGTTTTTACGAGTCTTGTCTTAACATCCCTACTCAACGTCCCCGTCATCAACTCCCTCCTCCTTGAGAAAGCCTCCTTGCCTAGCACAATTCTTCTCCTTACGTCCCTACCACTTTGACCGTATTGGTCCAAAACACTTCCGAGATATGTAAACTGTTCTACCTGCTCTATTTTTTCCCCGCCTATTTTAATATTTAGCTTAGCTTTTTTCTTTCTGGAAAATCGCATAACATTTGTGATGAAACAATACAAAACTACAAAAGAGCGAAAGCGTTAGCAAGGAAAACATGTCGCCAGGCGTTAATAGAATTTAAAAATAAAAGATTGGGTGAATATTTGGGTAATAACCCAAAAGCGTTTTGGTCATATGTACGGTAGTTTCACTAAAATAAGTCAAAATTGCCATCATACATAGCAATGAACAAAAACATACCACCAGTTAAAAAAAATAGTGCATTAAACCAGTATTTTTTGTAACCAGGGAACAATTCGAGTGGCTACCCGATTGCTTCCATCACCCTATGAAATCTCTCGACATCGGGATGAATGCCTCGCGATCCACCGACAAGGTGAGTAGCTTGGGGTGCAAGCACCAGGTAGGAAGGGTAAATGATAAGGGAGGATGTGGGAGAGGAAGGGAAAAGGAAAAAATACAGGGTGCGTTCCAAAAGTAATCCAATTAAATTTCCCGCGACGCTCCGATTGATTGAAGCGGAATCAAATAACTTGGAGTGGGTGGAAGCAACGCTAAGCTTTATGGCGAAACCGGTCTCAGTGCTCTGCAAGCTGTGGAAGCGGCAGGACGTCAGTTATTGCAAACCTCTGAGCGCCGACCGTGTCACGAAAGACCAACCGAGCGAAAATTTCAAGTAAACTTTTGCAACGTATTGAAAATTAACCTGATTGTTTGGACAACGTCATCACTGGTGATGAAACCTGGATTTTTTAACACGATCCAGAAAAAAACGCCAAAGCTCCAAGTGGCACACCGACCAGTCCCAAAGCCCAAAAAGGCAAGACTGAGCAAATCAAAAGTGAAAACAATGCTCATTGTCTTTTCCGACTGTAAATGAGTGATCCATAAGGAGTTTGTTCACTCAGGACAAACAGTTTACGCTGTCTACTACGTGGATGTGCAGGAAAGACTCCGAAAAAGGGTCATTAGCACGAGGAAAGACGTCTCCACCACCTGTCAACTCCATCCCGACAACGCGCCAGGACGCACTACGAGTTCCTGGCAAAACATCAGGTGAAAAAGCTACCCCACTGCCCTAACATCAACCCAGCAGACTTATTTTTGTTCCCTCGGATAAAGGCAGCCCCGAAAGGAACCCGGTTTTCGTCCTTAGAAGAGATCCAATCAGCCGTGAATAGAAGACCTTGCGAGAGGTCCCCTAAGACGCCTTCCAGGGCGCATACCAGTCATGGCAGAGTCGCTGGAAAAAGTGTAGAGGCCCAAGGACAGTACTTTGAAGAATTTTAAGTGTCTGTGCAAATCTGTCCAATTAATTACTTTTAAAAAATAATTGCATTACTTTTGGAACACACCCTGCATATTATAAAATCTACCGAAGAGCGTACAGATTTGTATGCATAGTGGAGGAAGACTCAATTAAAAAAAAGGATTAATACCTCTTGTAATCGAACGCCATCGTAAAGACATCAGTCCAAACAGTTCAAAGCTTAAAAGGGAAAGAAAGCTCTTTAACCCTCTCATTACAATTCCCAAGAATAGTTTTTTTTATAAATTTTGACTTTTTATTTGCAAATCCGTAAATTTCTGGAATGTGTTTTCCCTACGCACACCGACCTGAATACCGCCTGTTACACCCGAGTATTTTTACTGATTATTCGTTTGTTACGTTGGTTCCCTGTTTAATTAGTGTTTACAGGTGAAATACTCTTCCTCCAAGAATTCATTGAAACACATTTCTTCAAATTTAATTCTTGATCCCATTTCTCTCACTACCTTTGGATCGCATTTCGTCCATTAGATAACGATACTCTTATCTTCATGACCGGATGTTTTCCTATATATCACGGCATCGTCAGCAAATAGATGGTGCTTACTTTAAACCTGAGAACTGCTTTCTATTGATGATGAATTTCGGAAGGGCTATCTCCTTTTGGCATTCAAAAACCGAATGCATGCGCCAACCTTGCTCCTGGCGGTGGCGCCAAGTGGTACTTCAATTTACAACGGCTGTTGGTTGACCTATGTGACCCAAACAGTTTCCGTGACCCCAGCGCCTTGGAGACCTTTCTTTTGAGTTTGCCCTCTGATGTCAGTGGGTGATGGAACGAGTCTGCAAGGAGAGGAAGTGAGGGCGTGGGAGGGAGGAGTTAGGGGCCATTAACATGGACAAGGGATCAGCTGAAGAAAAAACGGAAGGATGAAGCTATTTAAAAAAAGGCAAGTGTAAGCCCATCCTATTGCCCTTAATTGGGTTCGTGTAGCTGGAGACGGATGGGAGAAAATCCTTCAACAGGAAAAGCAATTCATTCACTACTAAGTCTTTCGTGGTGAAAGACCCATCAACAATCCCAGCGTCGTCATCACGTCACAGCGCACATAGTCTCCGCAGTTGAATCCCTCAGGACCACAGGTCATATGAAATAGGTCAGCAGGACAGATTTCCGATAACTCCTTATTCACAGACGTCACCTCCTGCCAAACTCTATCAAAAAGAAGTGGCCTTCTTTGTTAGAGACAAGAGGTCCTGGTGAATTCATGTCAAATCTCTCCCTTCCTTATCCTAGGGTCCCTCAGTTCCACAAATATTACTAAAATTCGCAGCCTCAGTAATGCTTCTCGACCCGTTGTTTCTTCCCACAGCTGCTCACAGGAATAATTTACGCTCTTGTGGAATTCCAACCCCATTTCGAGACCTCAATCATTAATGGGGGCGAACTAAATGCTCAATTAAATCCCCTTCCCAAATATACATACACAGTAATGGCCTCGATTGATGTAACCCACTCTTTACATTAATCCCCGAGCGAAAATGACTCTCCTCCCTCCAAAATACTCTTTTCAAACGACCCAATCCAAAAGTTCTCACCACAAGATTTCCTTTTTAAAACTTACAACTTTCATTCTTATACGCAATCATTTCTCATTTTAAAAAGGCCACTGGTATCAAACGAAAGGATGTGCCCTTGGTAATGGGTTCAATCATTCTTATGGCCATCCCTACATCGACCCTCTTCAACAAACTTTCTCTCCCAGCACAACCTGAAACCCTTACTTTAGCTGAATTATAATAATAATATTTTCTCATTTGGCAACGTGGCATGGAATTTCTCAATTCGTTACCATTTCCTTTGATGCAGCATCGTCAGTTTACTTCCCTCGACCATTTTCTCCACTGAAATCATCTTAGATGCCAAAATTTCAAAACCAGCAACCACATTCCACAACTCAATTCATGTTAAACCCATGAAAAAAACTCTATTTACGTTTTACTAGTTTGTCATCCTTTGCACGGTAATCCATATATTCCCTATGTATCCTTACTGTCCGTGGATACTACCTTTACAGTATCTCCGACTGCCCGAACAAATTCCTTTAAGGCGCCATGCGTCTCTTGCCCGACATATTTATGAAGACGCCCTCCGTCACGATAAATTCTCAAACAATGATTGCACCCATTAAATGGCAGGTTGAACATTTTCTCCGTTTTGACCACCTATTTCCCTGGCGTGCAGTTCCTAAATTTTACCTTATAATTTCTTTTCCCCGACTTATCCAACAACAAAATCACCGCCATGCTTCTTTCCAAATGCTCTCAAGTCACATCTAAACGTTCTGTCTTTCTATGAAAATCTTTCACGTATCCTCAAGACCACCTGGGGTCTTTCTAAGTAAGCTCCAATTCCAAAAATTCCTCCGACATCATATTACAACTGTGTCCGATGCTAAATTCGCTCCAAACTCGTCGCGAACTCTCTTCCGCAAAAGATTCTTCTTGAATATCTCCTCCCCCCATCCCTGCCGATTTCCTCAAGCAATGTGGTAAAGCTCCCGCTATCAACTCTGCCCGAATTTTAATATTGACCAATGCACCATGCCCTTCAACAGAAGAACCAAAAGCCATCCAGTAGCCACCGCACCGTCCTCCTAGAGATCGCCCATAACGGCCGTTATCATTTTGCGTTTTGGATAGGAAATCGCTGGCGGGCACTGAGAGAGGGATTGGAGTATTTTTTTACCATTTTTTCCGCTCGTAGTCCTCAAAACCTCTTCTCATTGAATGCCCTTCCGCTCCCTCCAAGTCGGAAGGAGATGAATACCGCGTTTCAATTGAAATCCGGTTTAATCGAAAATGTGGTGACGCGACGCGGAAAATCCTCCCTGGGAGCTCAACAGTGACGGAGTGGGAAGATAAAAGAGAGGAGGAGATGGGTGCGGGTCCTCCCCAATGAGAGATGGTGCGTGTGGCCGTTGACGGGGGACCCTCGGCCCGAAGGGACTGGAATACGCGAGTATTAAATGAGGATCGACCTTCCCGTACGTCAAGCGATCGAAGCGGCCCAGAGGAATGCCGAACCCGCCGAAGCGGAGAACGATTCGTCTCGCAGCCGAGGCAAAGTAGTGGTCCGGGGGGAGCAATACGTAGTCAGCAGCGAGGTTAAACCATGAGGAAAGATATCCTCCGCGGCTCACTTGAAATACATGGGCGGAAAATACCAATCATTTTTGCAGACTATACGGAGAAATGAGACAGAAAAAAAAACAAAAATGGATTGAGGAACAGAGGCCATTTAATGGAACCTACAAGCCAGTTTACTAGTTCTTGTAATTTACAACTTTGTGAAGGCTGATGAAGGTAATGGGACACTTTTAACTTTCCTACATGATAGAATATAAGAATTCTACGGTTTAATACAAGATATAGGACTTATCGTTGGATTCGCCTCGTGAATCTAGCCCCTGAGAGCCAACGCGAAGGATTCGTGTTTCCTCCACGCAGTTCGATTCGAGCGCAGCTGCAGATGAAAGGGATCTCCTCGGAGCCCTGCGAATGCCCTCCCCCTTATTCGCTGGTCCATCACTCTCTTTCCTCTGCTATCCAGTTGACCCTAGCACCGCCCAGCCGATCCCTCTTCCAAGGACACCGTCGTGGTAGAATTCAGGAACAGAGTGAGTTTAGCATAATTGGTAGGTTAGTAGAGAGTAGGCCGACTAGCGGAAATTCACTTGACAGGAATTCCACGGGTATTTCAATTTGAAAATAACAAAAAGACTGACGGAAAGTTTAGTGAAAGGTTCGACTTAGTAAACGAGAAGGAGCTATCAAAAATAAGGCCCAGAGTAATTAGAATCAGGAAATCACAAAAAATTGTATGAGGATAAAGTAGTGGCAATCCGTAGTGGCAATCCGTACTGGCAATCAAATGCAAAAGTAAAAAAAGTAGACTTTTACATCTTCGGCTACATATTACTCAGCAAGCTGCGACAAAGGCGTGTGGCGGAGGGCGTTAGGTTACCAGCCTTGCATGCCCAATCCCAACCATGTCACCTCTACAAAAATATTACTTTGGCCTTGCGCTCGAAAAAAGTTAATCACATGAAAGAAAGTACTTACATGCGACAATATTCAGTGACAGGATACATATATTCAAATAATGCTCTAAAACTGCTATAAAAGATGGGTCCATTTAATAAAAAAATAACATGCGGGATATCGACAACATATACGAGGTGTGTTAAAAAATTAACGGGAATTTTAATTTTTCGGACAATGATATTTATTTATTCTTATACATTGATGTTGTCACCTTCAAAGTAGTCCCCATTGGAGATTATGCACTTGTGCCAGGGCTTCTTTCAATTCCCAAAACACTTCTCAAACTCGATCTTTGAGATAGCCTTTAGTTCTTTCAGCGATGCGCTTTTAATGTCATCAACGGCTGTGAAACGACGGCCCTTCAAAGTTCTCTTAACTTTTGAATATAGGAAAAAGGCACACGGAGCCATATCTGGCGAATATGGAGGCTGGGGCATCGTTACAGTATTTTTTTTGGCCAAAAATTCACGAACATGCAATAGAATGTGAGCTGATGCGTTATCGGGGTGCAAAAGCCATTTTGGAACGAATTTTGCTACCACGCGTTTCATACCAAAAAAATTGGAAAAAATGTCATGACATGATTCAATCGATATGCCACCATCATCAGCGACCTCTCTAATTGTGATTCGGCGATCGTTCATAAACATTTATTTCACTTTTTCCACGTTTTCATCGATTGTTGATGTGCTGGGGCGTCCAGGGTGTTCGTCATCTTCAAGGTCTTCACGGCCTTCTTGGAAACGCTTATACCACTCGTAAACTCTTAATTTACTCATGGCAGACTCACAAAAGGCCTTTGTTAACATTTCACACACTTTGTTACACTTTATTTCATTTTTTATGGTTCGAGGAAAAAACGACATTTTAAATCTATCCGTTCTACCATAAATCTCCTGATTTTACGTCGGTGAACTTATCTACCATGGTATTTGGGGGCCTGTAATATGTCCTTAAAATACTCAGATAAGTAACCTGCCTTATTTTTGCGCAGTAAATTTAACTTATGTTTAAGCCTATGGTTAACTAGTGGCTCCCGTCCTAATTCTTTCAATAGTGTCGGGACACTACTACCTTGTTCATAACAACTTTTCACAAACCTAGCTGCTCTTTGATGCATTCGATCTAGTTCCAAAGTTAGGCGTATTTCATGAGGATCCCATACACTTGCTGCGTATTCAAGTTGGGGACTAATTGAAGTGAAATAACAAAAGCTCCTTTACCCATTCAATACTCTTCTCAAGTACTCTTTTCATGAATATCAACTGTTTATTTGCTATTCCGTGAATTTATGAATGTGTTTTCTCTAGGATATGTCCTGAGTTATTGTAACGCTCAATCAATAACGCACTTATAGATCCTGGGGCGTAAATTTGAGGCAGGTTAAGTGAAAGTCTCTCGGGTCTTCCACTGGGTTATTGTCTTAATTACTGCCGACGTTTCATAAAGCGACCTGGCTATCGTCTTCAGAGCTCAGATATGTATACGTTTGGATATAATTAGGATCGGAGACAATAGCTGATCGTAGGCTGAAATACAGGCTACATTTACTTCGTACTTTGGTGCCAGGTTACTTATCAGAGGATGTTAAAGACAAATTACAGGCCCCGACTTACTATGGTGGATCAGATCACCAACCTGAAATCAGGGAGATAGACGATAGAACGGATAAAGTTAAAATGTCATTTTTTCCTCGAACCATTAGAGATTAAAATAGTGCAGTCGCAGTCGGGATAGGAACAGTAAGAATTGGTAATATATACACATATTTCTTCGATATCCTGTATGTTTTTAATATTATTATTATTAGGTAATCTACCGGTTAAGGTAGGTTTTTGGATGGACACAACTATCAAATAAACATTTTGTGACTCCCCACCTAGCAAACTAATCTATATCAGGTCCCTCTTCATCTCGGTGTACTTCTTTCCTCCCTTCATCCCGTCCAACATCCCTATCCTGTTCCTACCCTTACCTCGCTTGCCCAACATTCTCCCCTCTATTACCCTCTTCAACATTCCACTACCGCTCAATACGCCTTTCATCCATTTTTCCTGCCTCCATAGGATTTCTCTCAACAAACCCCTCTCCTCCCCCACCATTTCTAGTTCTTCCTCATTTGTTTTTAATATATAGACTCATATTTTAACACTTATTCTAATACTAAATATTGTCGCATGTGAGTGCCTTCTTTTGCGTGATTAACTTCATTCGAGTGCATGATCGAACTGATTGTAGAGGTGGAATGATTGTGATTGTGCATGCATGACCTAACACCCCCTGCCAACTGCCAATACGGCTGCTTGTTGGGTGTTATATGGATGTAAGTATGTATAAAATTTAGAATTACATGTTGAAAAATGTATTTTCATGAACTTTTGGAAACCAAATTTCTTGCAGCATTCATTATAGCAAGATAGCGAATGCAGAATCTGTAAAGTACCTAGGCGTCACTCTTACCTTTGGTCTCTAATTGGGTTAGCATATTAGACTGATATGTGGAGAAGTTAAGCGAAAATTAGGATTCGTCGAGAGGGAACTGGGGAAGTGCGTTGAGAAAGTGAAAGGGAGATGTTAATTCTCGGTTGTTGGACCTCACCTGGATCATGCAGCCGGTTTTATAGGATCCTCATGAACCATGTTTAATGAAAGTGTTAGATCGCATGTGGCGTAGGACAGCGAGACTTGTCAAAGGAATTTATGACGCAGAAAGCAGTGTGACAAAATTGTTGAAAAATTTGTAGTAGGATCCCCTCCAAAAACTAAGATTAGAGGGATCGACTGTAGAACGAAAATGTTTAAGATGTCGTTTATTCCGAAAACAATTAGAGATAGTAACAGCTACTATTCACTTTAACCAGAAATTAAGTAAAATCATCATTACTTATATATATGTAGATGTGCAATTGTCTGTATGAATGTTTGCGTATATTTTAGTGCATCAATACAGGTATGCATGCATATGTGTACAAGTACATGTTGTACATGTACTTGTGTCTATGGTTGCTTTAAATACATACGTACGTGATGTATTTAAAGTAGTTTATCCTATATGAAACAGTAAAAATAAGCATGTGTACCTGCAGCATGATTTGACCATAAATGGTGGTGGTACTATGTTTATTCCTAGCCAGTCCGATAAGTGGTTACTGGTTCATTGGAATGCCGGAATTTTATTCTGTAGTCGTATCATATGCATGTCGCGTGACTTTGTTTGCTCGTTTGCAGTGCATGCCTGGTGCGTATACACCCCCTGCCACGTACCTTACCGGTAGCTTGGAGGGTATTATGTAGATTTGGGGGTAGTGACTAACTTTGGTCGAGTGCATGATTTAACTGATATCTATGTAGAGATGTAATGTTTTTCAAGCATGGTTGGAGACTTAATTTTTCCACCGTACGACCTTGCGGCGTCTTGTGGGATGTCATGCAGATGTATATTGGTTGGAATACATTCTTCTACGATAGGGACCTTTGATTTTCCAATGGTATATCGAAATTTTCAGTAAGTAAAGTGGTTATGGAAATGCCATGACCCACTCGATGATTTGCGGCACCTCTGCACCCTTGATGCGTTCGTGCATCCAAATGTCTTTTATAAATATGGGAGTGACATTACCTACTTTACGGTTTGTATGTGTGTTAGTTTATTATTTAAATACTTGCATTTGTGTAAGTTAAGTTTTGCATGAATATATGCATCTGTGTAGACTGCGAATCTGCATGTTTTTTTTCGCTTAGCATGTGGCTGCTCTCTCTTTTACGGTTGTTGTCCTAACATGTCCGTGTGATAGCAGCTTTTCCTCTTCGTACTTTACAATTCTGTTTGGCCTGTCTTGTTATGATGGAGGCCTGTCGTATATGTGGTTGTGTTAAATTTTTATCCCCATTTTTCGTATGACAAGTAATTGATTTATAAGGTGAATTACCCCTTGTTTTGAATTGGGTCTTCCTCCAACATGCACACAAATTTGCACGTTATTTGATAGATTTTTACAAAACAATTTTCCCTTTTCCCTTATCACTCATCCCTCCAAACTGGTGCTTGCATCCCCTGCCGCACACCTTTTTGGTGGATCGCGGGGTATTTATGTCGATTTTATTAAGAGACTTTGAGAACGAAAGGCCTGAGGATTGAGGCTACTTCCACAACTCTTTCGAAGTAAGTATGGAGACCCACCGAATGAAACCGATGACATTTTTCCAACCATTAAAGCTGAACTTGAATATTTTTCCGAGTGAAAATCGAACAAACCAACATTGTCGCTTTTTTTTCAATAGTTCAGTTGAACTTGTTTGTTACAGGATCCATTACGCTCAGTTTTGTGTGCGATCCTTTTCCTCTTTAATTTCGATATTTGCTCGAATCAAAATTTGGCCTATTAATTTAATTTGTAATACTCTTTCGATTTCTCGAAAATTCCACTGCATCAGCAGGTACAGATCGGTGATACGGTGCGAAAGGAACGTGTGGTAGATGCGATGAGATTGGAAAGGCAATCAAGGAGGCTCCATCTCGAAGGAAGTACGTGCCAGAGAGGGTGGCGGCGTGCCACAAGGGGTGGCGAGTCGCTCCTGGAGGCCACTCTTGTGCACGCTGCTCCAAATCGATAATTGGAAGATATTAAAAGGGGAGCAGACGCCTTCGTCGCGCGGGAGTTGGTAGAAGGGAGGGAGGGGGTTGGGGTTGAGAGGGAGGGAGGAGAGCACCCTCGGGGGATTACAGCGGAGAGTGCCCTCGCCCCACCCTCCACTCCCTGCCATTGGCCACAAATTTGCATTTCTCCCGAGGATTCACGCCGCCCTAAAAGTCCGGCAAGTGGCGACGGAGAGGGGGCGCAGGGATTGAGGTAGGGACGCAGCGTGGACAGGGTGTGCTGGGAGGAGATGCAGGGTGCTGGGAGGAGGAGACTCTCGAGTGTGGGCAGTGGGCGCATAGCGTTGGGGGTGGGTGTAAAGTCTGCGCTCTTAGTTTTGGGAGAGGGACCAGGGTGATTAACGGGGGTGTAGGGGGTGGATAAGCACTGCAGGGTTAGGGGGTGGGTGCGCAGGATCATGGGAGAGATGAAAACCCAGAGGACGGTTGGACGAAAGTCGTGATGGGCCCAGATTCTGCAATACGCTCTTGACAGGCAAATTCATCACCAACCATTGACTTAAAACACGTAATTTATAAATACTTATTCCACCGAAGCATTATATTCAGCATTGTTAATTTAATCACTGTTTGACTTTGTCTTACACTAAGTTCAGTAAGGAATTCATCAGTTTCTTCGAAAAATCATTCAAACGGGCCAATTTTTTAAAGGTTGAGATACATCCTTATATTAGCCTTGTACCTGCTATAATATTGAAGGAGTTAGGCTGAAGGACTCATATAACTCCCATGTAGAATAAAGGCGGCGATAGAGAGAAACTAACCAATTACCGACCGAGATACGGTTGAAGATTTTGTATTCCCCGTCAGTGTTGTGATATTTCGCATTGGAGGTCCACCGGGAAAGCCAAGGAGGCAAATACTTTATTTCTATAAAAATTATCGGGAAAAATTTCCCGATAAAATTGATTTATTTCAGATTGATATTTAGATTTATATTGACTTATTTGCTACAATGCCTCAAAATTCTCCAAAGTACATCCCTTGACCGTTGACACACTTTCGCCAGCGGCTTTTCCACGACTCGAAGGCTCCCAGGTAAGATTCTTAAGGGTACGCGTGCAAGTTCTTTCACGGCACTTAGGGATGCCACGGTGGTATCCTTTGAGAGAGGATTTCACTTTCGGATATAGGATATAGTTTGCTGGTTTGGCCAAGTCGGGACTGTATGTGGGTTGAGGAATCGTCGCGATGTCGTTGCAGAAGGTCTTCGCAAGCAGTTACTCGACTCTGCCTTTGGTCGCCCGTCCTTAGACGTCGGGACAAGTTTAGCGCATATCTTTCGAATCACCAAATCTTCAGTGACAATGGTGCGTGCCCTGTCATCTTATGCCAATGCCAATACGATATGCAATCATGCACACACTCAACATTTCACGCGATGCAGGCCAGGAAACAATTTTTACCGATAGTTTTTATGCAATTCTTGTAGAAAAGGAACCGTGATAAGGTAGACCTGCGGCGCGGAGAGATGTATTTCATTCAAACGACATTCACTAAAGCAACACCTTAGTGGTCGTTATATCTCAGCATATTACCAAACGTCTCCCTTAGAAAATGGCAATTTTTATTCTACTTTCGGTTCAAGTCTTTGGTCACTCATGTTGTCGCAATCAATTTAAGTCTCAAAACAAGCATCCAGGATGTCCATTTGAGCGTAATCATAAATCTCTTGCTGGAAACTCAAAACTTTTGCTTTTAATGTTCCAGGAGTTATTGATGTCGCTTTATTTATAGAACTCGGGGATAAATGAAACATTAAATGTGGTCGTAGAGGATTTTGCAAATAGAAAAAGGCCAGAGTTTCATTTCTTAAAATATTCTCATTTTGTTATATTTATTCTGATATGTATTTACAAGTTCCTTCATACATATTTCTGGTTTATTTTCTTTTGTGCACTTAAAAATTCCTCATGGCGCATTATATATATTAGTTATAATATATATCTAAACATCCACTTAAAAATATCTGCCTCTGATACAACACTTGAATTAATAAAATGTTCGCTTTTGTGTATAAGTTAGACGACCAAGTTAATATTTATATTAATTTAGTTAGCAACAGCTCTAATTATAGGCCAACTAACCCATGTATTATCAATCTTCTTATCACAGACAGGTTGTACAAAAATAATTATATCTAAGTGATGATTCAGAGATGCGTTTCCCTTCGCCAAATTCATACCGTCGTTCCAGAAGATTTCCATTAACTAGCCACGGAGCATCCGTCTTCGGTGGACCACTGTTTAATCGGAGGTAACTTGCTGTGTATACATCCGATGTGCACTTTTGGTGTAAAAAGCCAAAGAGGCCGGACTTGTCCGGTCATGTGCATAGCTTGCTTTTTTCGGGCTCTCAGATGAGAGAGGGAGTACCCTCTTATTTATGCGTGAAAAATTACAACCTAGTCCAAAAATCATCGCCTAAAAAAGGTAAACGCCCTAATAATACAAATAGAGGACCCTGGATATACGAGTGAGTATCAGACCCTTCCCACTAGCGAAAAGGAATCTCTCTTTTAAAAGGAGTTAGCAAAACACACAAACACACACACACACAAACAAATTGATATCGCTGAAGAAAAGAGGAGATTAAAAGAGACCCATATTTTCATTCGGCCCGCAGTCCTTAATTTTAGGTGTTTTATCAGTGTAACATTCATTATTGCAGTTGTGGCTCCCCCAAGTCTCCCTCGCAGAATGGCCGCGGCGCCGGCGCCAAAGCGTGCTTGTGAAGACTCGGAGGGAGGGAGGGCGGATCGACAGAGGCGGCTGGCTCTCCCCTCCCCCTCTCCTGCCCCGGGCGCCCCCGGCGGCCTCTTGAGGTCAGCGCCTCTCTCCAAATCGTGCGAACACACGGAACTTCAGGCGTCCGGTAGGCTGGAAAATTGAAAAAAAATGACATTTCAGGATATTTGTAACAAAAAACTTAACAAAAAAAGTTTCACGGGAATGGCAAATGAATGGATAGAGTGAGAAAAGAATGAGTCCCCCGGGAGCATTGTCTATATCTACACAATAACCCGCAAATCGCCGCAAAGGTGTGTGGCGGGGGGTGTTAGGCCGCCAGCCTTGCATGCACAATCCCAATCATGTCACCTCTACACACATATTGGTTCGATCATGCACTCGAAAAATGTTAAATTGTGTGTAGGTGTAGAAGAAGGTGTTGAAATAATAAACTTACTTTAAAATATTATGCCGACAGCTAATGACTTTGTAGTCGGGTTCGTGAAAATAAACTTTGTTAATATCGTTTGAACGCTATAAGGGTATTTAATTGTTTCTATACACCAAAACATTTGGTCTGAGGTGTCAATCTTTCCCATGGGGATTTGCATCTAGATAACTACCCAACAATCCATCAAAACGGTGTGTGGCAGGCGTTGCAAGCAGTGGGTAAGATAGGTAAGGGAGAGGAAGTGTTTTTAAATGGTTAAGAAAACGAAAAAAACATTCACTAAGACAACGGTAAAACGGGAAAATCCATTGGCATTCCAGCAGAAAATTTCCATCTGTGGGAGGGAGACAGCACGCCGTCCGCTGCCTACAGCGGTGTCTACCATTCTCTACCGGTGACTTTAGGGGCCGAGGCTGTCAGTTGTATGTCTATGTAATAGCAGATTTTCCCATTCTTACTGTTCAATTCCGCATGACCTGTCTTGTCACGGTGAAGGTCTGTCGTATAATTGTCTCTATGTTGTGGTTCATTTTTATTCCTTTTCGGCTCAAGACAAGTAATTTATTAGGTGAATTGACCCTTGTTTTGAATTAAGTCTTACTCCAGCATGTGTGCAAATTGACATGTTATATCATAATTTTTACGGAATATTTTCCCTTCCTTTCCCATTTCCTCCCATATCACCTACCCTTCACGCGTGGTGCTTGCTCCCCTTGCCACACATCTTATTGGTGGATCACGGGGCTATGATGTCCATGTCGAACCATGCCTTTTGCCTCTTCCTTACACTGCCCACCCGGACTCTCCGTCCCCCACTCGCAACTGAGCAGACTGAGACATATACAGGTGGCGAGCGGATTAGCCTCCTGTCCCTCCAATCTATTCCTATGTTCTGCAATATATTCATTCGTTTCCCTAATTTACTCTATGAAAAGCCTTTTTGAAATCAACGTAAGAGGCAAGCACATCAAAATTTATCCTACGTTCCTCTGTATTAATCAACTCATTACTGCAATGGTATCAAGCGTGCCTTTACCTTTTCTGAACCCAAACTGTCCAAGTGCCATAATTACTCATTTGCCCTGCTCTCTATTCTTTTGCTGATGATCCTGAGAACCACTTTAGCTGCGTGTCAAATCAAACTTATTGTCCCGTATTCCTCAAAAACGGCTGTCTTTCTGATTTTCGTAATAGGATCTCACAGTGCTCAGGCGAAATATTTCGGCCAAATTATTCCCTGATAAATACAGTTAATGTAATGTTAATTCCAATTAAACTGAATCTTGCGTGTTATCTTCATAAATTATGTTTCACACCCTGCCACACACCTTTTAGGTGGATCGCGTGGTAATTATATCGTTGCTTAATATTGACTCTTTAAACTGAAGATTTAACTCCAACCTCCAGTTTAACGGAAAAATAAGTGTTGTAATTGCTGTTCAAGTCAGATGCAGCAATTGAAATGCACGTTTACTTATTACTTCGGTTAGCATATTCAGGAGAGGATGACCGCCATTTGGACTGCTTGTATAATGGATCCTCTCCGTATTCATTGTTGCATGAGATGAGCTCCCACGCACCGTAACGGTGGCGATCATCGGGATGTTATGACGGAGAGGGGCGCTGGTGCGACGCCCAGAGAGTCAGGGGCGTGGTCACGCGGCGTGGCCGCTGCTCACCTTCCCACTCAAGTGCCGCGGCGTCACTCGAGGATGTGCAGGTCCTCCATGGAAAAGGCGGCCGGGGGCAGGAGGAGGTTGGCGGCGGGGGCTGCTCCGCCTCCCAGGGCCCCGGAGGAGGACGACGAGGCCAGCGGGCCGCACCGGCGCCTCTCGGACCCGAGGAGTGGTGCGGGCGGGCAGGATCTCCAGGGCGGGAAGGTCCGCTTGGCGAGGAGCAGGGCGTCCTCCTCGAAGAGGTCACTCTCGTCCGGGGAAGACGAGAGGGCCGCCTTGAGGTCCGCCTCGCAGTCGCTGTCGTCCGCGAACAGCAGCGGCGAGTCGCACCTGCCGGCCGAGCAGCTCTATCAGCGACAACGCCCAACGTCACTAGGTCTAGTAACCCGTGGATAATGAATGTCCACATTGCTTTTTAAGAACAATTATTTTTCTTATTTCCATGATCTGGAGCGATACTTGACATAGGCATTTGTCATTTAGCACATCTTAGCATTCGCATGAATGAAGTACTCGCAAGACATAAACTGTCTAGAAAAATAGGAAAACAATTGCCATTACAACAATCTAAAACTTTGAAAATACACAAGTTACGTAGTAGATAGGTTATATAACTGATTTACACTTGTACACAAATATCTAATGCTGTTGATAAAATACTGAATAGCCCGATTCCCCTAAATCGTAAGGGAATTTAGTGTAGCTGCTGCAATGGCATTATAAATAATGGAAGTAGATAGAGCGCAAGGTAGAGCAACTAGATTTGTGAAATGTTGAAATGAAAAAGGTAGCCATATGGCGACAATATTGGAAGAAAAAGGATGGAAGCTAGTGGTTGACCGTAGATTGAATACAAGTTTAATTGACTGCGTAAATTTTAGGCAAGTTACTTATGTGAGGTTGTTAAAAATATATTGCAGTCAAAAGATTCAGGTGAGATGTAGTGGAAGTTTGTCATAAAAATAAAAAAATATGTACTTTTCCACAGATTTAAAAAAGTGGAAAAGTAGAAATTTGTTTTCCTTACATATTACAGGCCCCAACTTACTATGAAAGATGAGAGCTTCAGTGATTATGTTTCCGCGCCGCACATAACCACGCTCCATGTCAAGGTTTTGACCAGCCTTTTCTGGCATACTTACTCAACGTCCTTGTGATCAATTCCCTTCTCCATGTGAGTCTCTTTGCCTAACTCAATTCTTCTCCTTGTATTCCTACTTTTTATTAGGTAATCTACCGGTTAGGATAGGTTTTTGGATGGACACAACTGTTAAATAAATATTTTGTGACTCTAAACAACACCAAATTCATCAATCTACTCTACATCAGGTCTCTCTTCATCTCTGTGTACTTCTTTCCTCCCTCCATCCCGTCCAACATTCCTATCCTGCTCCTGCCCTTTCCTCGTTTGCCTAATATTCCCCCCTCTATTACCTTCTTCAACATCCCACTGCTGCTCAATAGGCCTTTCACCCATTTTTCCTGCCTTCATAGGATATTTCCCAACAAACCCCTCTCTTTACCCACCATCCCTAGTACTTCCTCATTTGTTTTCCTTTCGGTCCATTTCACCTTCTCCATTCTTCTCCAGACCCACATTTCGAAAGCCTCCAATCTACGTCTATCCTCCTGCTTCAGCGACCACGTTTCCGCGCCGTACTCTACGCTCCATATCAAAGTTTTTACAAGTCTTTTCTTAACCTCCCTACTCAACGTCCCCGTCATCAACTCCCCCCTCCTTGAGAAAGTCTCCTTACCCAGCGCAATTCTTCTCCTTACGTCCCTTCTACTTTGACCGTATTGGTCCAAAACCCTTCAGAGATACGTAAACTGTTCTACCTGCTCTATTTTTCCCCTTCTATTTTAATGTTTAGCTGAGCCTTTTTCTTTCCGGAAAATCGCATAACCTTTGTTTTATTAATATTGATTCTCATCCCATATCTATCGCACTGAACCTCCAATTCACTCAGCAATGCTTGCAACCCCTTGGCTGACTGAGCAACTAATGCTTGGTCATCAGCAAACCTAACCGATTTTACGAATTCCCCTCCGACTTTCATTCCTACCTCCAGTTCTTCCCATGCCTCTTTAATCATCTCCTCCACATATACGTTCATCAGCACCGGTGATAATGGGCACGCCTGCCTTACACCTCTTCCTAACACTGCCCATCCGGACTCTCCGTTCCCCACTCGCACCTGAGCAGTCTGAGACATGTACAGGTTGCGGATCAGTCTCCTGTCCCTCCAATCTATTTCTATTTTCTGCAATACACGCATTAGTTTTTCCCAATTCACTCTATGAAATGTTTTTTCGTAATCTACGAATAAGGAATTACGTCCTGATTGTATCCCTACTACTTTGACCATTTTGGTCCAAAAGACTTTCGAGAAACTTAAACTGTTCCACCTGCTCTAGTTTTTGCCCTTCTTTTTTAATGTTTAACTTAGACTCTCTTTCTGGAAAATGGCATAGCTTTTGTTGATACATTGATTCTCATCCCTTATATTGATTAGTATATAGATATATATTCTCAGCCTTATATTGATTCTCTTCCCATATATATCGCACTGAATATGCAATTCATTCAGCAATGCTTGATATTCCTTGGCTAATTGACAAGCTAAAGCGTAATCATCAGCAATCATAACTAATTTTACGAATTGTCCACAGAGTTTCCTACCTTTCTCCAGTTCTTCCGATAATCTTTGATCATTTCTTCCACGTAGACAGAGAGTAACGCCGGTGGTAATGGACAATCCTGCCTTACTTTTCTTCCCAACAATACCATCCAACTCTCCTTCCCGCACTCATACCCGAGCAATCCGAGGAATTTTATGTACCCACACGGCCTTATTTGATTTCACTTCTCTTAATACTCTTTCTATCCCACAGTCAGGGATGCCTGGTTCTAAACTATCTTCATGCATGTCATATTTATTCTCTTTCTATGCCTGATCTTGCAGGCTTAAGTTCTTTACTATACATTAATTCTATATAATCCTGAACAGGTGTGGATCAGTGTCCTATCTCTCCAATCTATTTCAATTTTCCACAATATATCCATTAACTCTACATAATTCCCTCAATCAAATGCCTTTTTAAAATATACGAAACAGGCATCCTTATTTTATGTATTCTATATTCCTCTCGATTAGCGATCTCATTGCTGCAATGGCATCGCGCGTCCCTCTCCCCTTCCTAAACCCAAACTGATCATCACCTAAGTAATATATCCCCTTTTCTCTATCCTTTTGTTGATGCTCCTGAGAACTACTTTAGCTGCGTGCAAAATCCAACTTATTTTTCTTTAGTTATTACATGACTCAGCGTTTACTTTTTGGAATGGGAACTGACTCACAACTGACTGACTGACCTCACAAAGTCTTCCGGCCAATTTCCACTCTCATTAATTCTACGAATTAGTCCTTAAAAACTCTTCCTCCCACATTTTCCTAATCTTATAAGTAGTTCCGCTGGAATATTATGTTCCCCCACGGCCTTATTTCATTTCATTTCTCTCAATGCCCCTTCTATCCCACCATCGAGGATGCCTGGATCTAATTGTCTTCCTTTAAGTCATATTCTCTATCTATGTCTAACCTTGATGACCATGGTTTGTTAACATACAGTTCTTCTACATATTCCTTCCATCGCTCTTAGATATTTTTCCTTCAACTATTATCTTACCCGACTTATCTCTAACTTTTAACACAGCTCTTCCCTTCTTACTTCCCGATAGTGATTTAACCTTGCTGTATAGTGCACTAAATTCACCCTTCCTCTGGAAACTTTCCATATCCTCGCACTGCGTCTTTCGCCTGGCTTCTTTTACTGTATTTGTTACCCTTCTCAATTTATTATTTAAATCTTTGTACTTCCTTTTACCTAACTCTGTATTTACATTCTTCCATTTCCTTCTCTCGTCGATCTTTTCAATCACATCGTCCGTAATTCATGGTTTCCTTGTCCTTTTCCTATTCACAGTTCCAATAGTTTCTATTGCGACTTGGGGTAGTCCTTTTTTGATGTATTCTCGGTTTTTCTCTATAATGATAAACTCCCTTCCTTCACTCAGGAAAACCCTAAAACCTGCTGACACTCCCTCATTTTCATTCCAGTTAATGTTTCTACATTCCATTTCCTAACCCGCCTGCCATGCCATACTAAGCCAGACGGCGTGTGAAATCCACGCATCAGGGTAATAAGGGGGGCCAGTCTCTTTCCCTGTGCTGCCTAATGTTCCCCAGGAAGATCTGGTACCCGAAAAATCGCACATCTTGGGTGGAGCTGAGAGTAACCATTGAGGATTGCGTGGGAATCGAACTCGGGCCTCCATTCTGTTGTCCAACGCACTACCGGGACTCATATATGTACGTATTACAACTCAAATATAGATATTTATAATTTGGCCAACTACGGACCGCAATGACCACAAGACTTCTGGTTTTTAACCATTATGCCTTCGGTTGAAGCTATATATGGGAAGGAGTTACTAGAACCCCTTAATGGTGTTTAACCTTATTGCCTCCCTTCATCGTAATATCATGCTAATTGCCTCTGCAAAAACGTTATCTATCTTTTTTCATGCAAACAATGCACTTCATTTTACATAGGCGAATGCATTACCCCCTTATCCATTCGAGTGAACAATCACCGCTGCTCCTGCAATTCTCCCTCACTTTCTTCTCTTCCTATCCCTACACACGAAAATTCCCACAGCCTTTCCTTCGACCAGTGTTTCTCCCTAACCATCCTAGAATTCCCACTCTATTCAGCCTCCAATATGGTGACTCAATATAGAGGTGTGAGTTCGCGAATCCACGTACAAATTGGCTTTCCAATCTTTTGAAATTCCTGGGCTCAACCGTTACCACTAGATCCCTACCGCTGTCTTCCCCCACCCCAGACCTCGCATTCCATCAGCACGAAACCTTGCAGTCTGACCTGCAGAAGGCTTCAGAGAAGGTCAAACGCTCAAACTATCTAAAATGCGAGGGTCCTTTTACGTGTTTTCTATTTATATATTTGTGTTCTATTTTGGCGTCCAAGTTTTATACTGTTTTTGCGATTGCTTCAACATTATCGATATGCACGTAGCAACACACCTTAGTCATATTACATTGAGTATGGCTGCAAGGGTGGTGATATGCAAAATGGAATTCAGAAAATTGTTTTTTTAACTTTTGGCAACCTTTTTTTCCCCGGAAGTGGTCCTTAGACGTCTCCTCCACGGGGCTTGAGACTTTACGTAGAATCATCCCCCTTGCCGTTGGCTCTCCACTCCAATACCCCTCCTTTAAACCTACTCCTCCTCCTCCCCCCTCCTGCTCATCCTTTCTGGAAGGTTAGGCGGTTGTAGCATCGAAATATTCTAGAGGCAACCTTTTAAGTTATTTGTGTGTATTTTGTGCCCTTGCCTACACTTCTGTTAACTTTTGCTGAACATTTTAAGCGTGTATGATTGCGGCAGCTCGTGTTCGTATGTGTGTGCCCGTATGAACATCCATACTTGCGAGTACTTCATAATCTAATTGGAGTCCATCCATTTTTACGTGCATCGGCGAATTTCTTTATTTCGGTGGATATGAGTTTTTGTATGAATGTTTATGTTTTTCGAAAAATTTTAAAGAAATATTTCATTTCGCTTAATGACATCAGTGTCATACTATATAATGATTTATTTAGTCGCAGAAACAAAGGTGTTTTGGAAAAAACTAGTGAGACAACGTAAGATTATTGGTACTTTCCCGGCATATTTGCTTGATGAAGTTTTCTCGGGTTTTCCACCGGATCAGGGGTTCCATAGTTTCTTTGACATATTCCATATTGGCCAATATGGAACCCCTGAGCCGGTGGTAGACCCGAGAAAACTTCATCTACTATCTTCAACTTCATCCTGTAGTGTGACAATGTTTTGACAAAACTAGTGCAGTTAAATATCTTTGTTTTTAGATTTCTCTAGGTTGACGGAGGAGTTTGGACGCACCATTAGTCTTGACACGCGGTGCAATGGAGGTATCAGGTAATGGCATTTTCAAACTGTATTCATTGACTCTGAATGAATAAATATCGAATAAAAACCGGAGTGACTCCCATCAGGACAAAGATCTTTCGAATGATTGCCATTCGAAATTGTGATAGAATAACTAAAACATCGTAACATCGCCTGGGTATTCTTTATTTCGAAATCGGCATTTAGTGCGCACGATACAGTTCTACTGTTATTCGAAAGTTTTTTGTTACAACACGGAAATCGAAATCGCCCCTTGGTTATAAATATTATGGCTCCTCTGACTCGTTGGTTTCGCTCGCTTCCTCTCCTCCCGTTCGGACGCAGTCATATTGTCCGGTCTGTCAGCGCGACCCGCCCCCTCTTGCCTTCACCTCACACCATCGATTGGAATATCCCCGAAGAGAGCCCTTCCCAAGGACGAATGGGCGAGAGGTCCCCGGCCCCATCCGCACGGCCCACCCCATCGCACACGACTCCTCACCGAGGTGCAACGGAAATGTGGGCTGCCGTGCAGACGTGGGTATGACTGAGAAGGGGGAGGAGTGAAGGGAGGTGGCGGCCCCAGGAAAGAGAGCGGAGGGGTCGAGAAGGTGGTGGCGTAAGGAGGAGGGGTTGGGGGTTCAGCAGTCGTTGCGGGCGGCGATGCTTCTTGATGGTTATTCATGCCCGGGGGAGGGATTTGCATTTGTCCAAGGGGGAGCGACGAAGTGTGTCGAAGTGGAATCAAGCTTTTTATTGAGGTTGAAAGGACACCTCTGGTGCCATCCTCAAAGAAAGGCCTTCCTTCCTCTTAACACACCCGCGCCCTCTCCAGCCATCATGCGGAAATAACGACTATGGGAGGCGAGCCGAATTTATTTCGTTTTTCAGGGATTCTTACGAGATGAATCCATTTGGGTGGGGCAAGCGGGGGGCAGAGATACTATTCCGGCAGATTTGATTATCTCGAGGTAACCGAGTGGAATTGGACCACCCCCGAACTTCCTCTCCCTTATCCTGCGTCTTGATTTAGTCAATGTGACCCGCGTCTCAAGGCTCAAGACCACATATTGCTCTCTGACTGCAGTTATTTCCGATACTCTTTATGGTCATCAGAAAATAAGAAATTGCGGGCTAGTGTATCCTAAATGAAAGAAGACTACACTTTTTTTGTCCACATGGAGTATTTTGATTACGTATTTCGGTACAGCGTGACATCTTCGTGCGTTCTATGTTCGCTAGTATGTGAACATCAAGTGTAAGGCTACGTCTTCAGCGGGCGTCTTCCGCCGTTCGCGGAAGCAGCTGCGAAGCGAGGATGGATTAAACTAAATTTTTTATGCAGGGAATCATTAGAAAAAAGGTGATTCAATGCTAGGTTTAACTTACTAAATAAATTAAGATCAGCATGTTTCAGCGCCGAGGTCTCGCAAATTATTCGCATTCCATCATACGAGGGCATGGTTCGTACATGTGTCGGTTGGATCATTAATGATAATTAATGATCCAATGATTATAATCAATAGTTCTAATGAATTGCATGCACTTTCACTAACCTCATTGGATTTGTTGTCAAAATCCTTTCCGCATTATCGCATTATAATGCCATAAAATAATGCACTACTCTTAACAATATTGTTTGCTCTGATTTGTTTGTTTTTAAGTTTCCCCTTCCATCCCTCGTCTCTCTCCGTTGTGGGGGGGGGTGGTTTCCCTCCCGCTGCCTGCAGTGCTCTGTCACATTTCCTACCTATTTCCTCGGGGGAGAAGACCAGTGTATTTAGCATGCCCATGAAGTAGTGGAATTTCAGCTTCTTACTTTTCAAATTCTAGCTTGCACGCTATTGGATCAATGTCTACCACATTCTAAGGTGCATGTTAGTTGATAGTATATGCATTTGCATGGGTGTAAGTTAAAAAGGTATACGCCCCTGTGGGTGTAGGTTTGCATTAATATGTAGGTTGTGCATGTGGTTTAGTTCTCTTTTACGAGGGGGGAGGACCTAACACCCCCGCCACACGCCCCTGCTGCAGCTTACGGGATATTATGCAGATCTAGAAACGAGAGCCGCACGAATGGTGTGTCAAGAGGAACTCAATCTCTCATTATCTGTTTCTGCAATATCTAGAATTGACAAGTTCCTTTTACTGGACGAAATGGATCACCTTGGGTGATTTTGCCAGACAAAGAGTAAGTGAAATTGTACTTAGGAAAAGGAATGTGGTTGCAAACAACCTTGCTTCCCTCACTCATCCCCATCAGGCCCCATCAACAGTTCCTCATACATTTAGTGACAAAGAGGTAAATCTACCTAAGTATAATTTCAAACCTGAAGAGCTCAGATTGCTGATCAAAGGATTGAACTATTTCCCTAATATCCCCGTTTTGACTCGAGATCTAAACAATCTTGCCATGGACTTAGACTTGGGTCTGCGGAAGGACACCTCCGGCGTGAAGGAACACATCGCCTTGGAGATTGATCCCTTGTCACCAACTTACATTGGTCAGGTTTGGAACTTAGGAAAACAGAAGGATGCATATGCCTTGGTGTCCATCAAAAAAACAACATCTAAGGAAGACCTTATTATTTCCAAGGCAGATAAAGGAAGCGCGATAGTCTTTGATCAGATAGAAACGATTGCGTTCGGAAATGCGAAGAGTTCATCTCCAAAAACGAAAGAATAGTTTGAACAAAGGACTCAACTCCCTGGTTGCAGGAAAATTGCGAAGTCTCTATCAATTCATGTGCAGTTTCCTCGGGGAAAGAAGCCCTAATACAAATGAATCCGTCTGTTTCCAGATTTTTTATACTACCAAAAATCCACAGAAATAGTGTTCCAATTAGGCCAGTGGTTTATAATGTTTCTGATCCCAAAACACCTTTTGGCTAGAAAGATAAACACCTTATTTAGACAACATTCGAAGTTTTCGCCCAAGTACGGAATCAAAAACTGAAACGGAACAAGCGAAGGTAATCTCAGGAAACGTTTTACCCTACAAGTGCACAACGGTATCGTTTGATGTCACTAATTTATTTCCCAGCGTCCCCAAATCAAAAGCTCTAAATTTAGTAGAAATACCCCATTTAAAGCTAAAGCTAAGGTTCCGGTAATAATTGAGATGTGTTCCTCTTTGAATGTGTGTTTACAACAAAACAGCTTTGCTTTCAACGATATTGTATACCAACAAGAAGATTATTTGGCCACTTTCTCCGCTTTTGGCGGATACTTAGGTGGACAATTTTGATCACGTTATTTTTTCTTCTAACCACCCCCTCGTATGAAACATCTTCCATTGGTACAGATACGTCGGCAATGTTTTCTGTACGAGGCAGTTACCACAGACATGAAGGTGTTACACTGTAACGAAACCTAGGTCGTGATAAAAATATTCTATGTTAAAAAGCAAAGTGCCTTCTTCCATCATGCAGGATTTACACCATGTTACCCCTGAAACGGTGTTATTTAGTACGTCGTAATTGTTATGACAAGCTAAACTTAAAAAAATATGTAGTGTGAATATCTTGAGGAAAACCCAAAGGCATTCTCGTCTTACGTTTGACAAATACAGGCTAAACTTCCAACTGAACATTCTTTGAAGATGGAAAATGGGGAACTCATTACGGACTACGTTACAAAGGCAAATATTAAAAAACAAGTTTTGCCAGAGCGTCTAGAATAAAGATAAAAACGCACAAAACGATCTTGCACAATGGGAACTCACGGGAGGCATAACACTTATCAAGAAAGGAATAGAACATCTGCTCGGTAGTACCAAAGCAAACAAAGCACCAAGTTCGGAAGATATATATAGTACGTCTGGTAGAATACTGAAAGAACTAGCTGAAGATATTGCCCCTTTTTAGAATATGTTCTCCTTAAATCATTATAAGAAGACTCAGTACCTCGCGACTGGAAGATAGCCCATAATACACCAATCTATAAAGGCGGCAATACAGAGAAACTAACCAATTGCCGACCCATTTCATTAACCTTAATGTCATGTAAAATATTAAATTTTCAGTGACATTATGAGATTTATCGATAATGGGAAAATAATAAGTGGCAACCAGCTCGGATTTAGGAAGAGCTGATCTTGCGAAATACAATTGGGTCTTTTTATTCACGATATACTTAGATCGGGAGAAAACAATACACAAGTGGATACAATATATTTTGATTTCAAGAAAGCATTTGATGAAGTCTCGCACAATAAAGCGTTGCACAAACTTAAACCCTATGGTATCAATGAGAAAATAATAAATTCGATTCAAGACTTGTCAAATCACAAGCATATAGGAGTCATCACTGGTTTGTGCTCACCTGAGGTGGATGTAAATTCCTGCGTCCCCCAGGGAAGTGTAATAGGGCCACGTCTATTCTTAATATGCATTAAAGACTTAAGCAGACACGTTAGTATCGATCTCAGATTATTTGCGGACAACACGAGCATAAGGATTCCAGCAGATTGCGAGGTACTCCGTAAAGACTTAGACACAAATTAGGATTGGTGAAAGAATTGAGGATCAATACTTAACATAGGAAAATTCGCAGTTTTGATATTTTGAAACTAAAGAAATGATGAGCCGGACATATATTAGAAAATTTAGTTGTAATTTAGGTTTAGTGCAAGCCACGGTAGATACAGTTAAATTATTGGGGGATCCGATTTAAAGAAACGGGGATTCAGTAAAAGAGTGGTGGGTAAATATAATTACAAAGTTAAACAGAGAGGTGTTGTTTCGCTCCAGTTAGGCCAATATTTGGAATACGCCGCAAGTATTGGGGATCCTTGGGAGAACGTGTGGCTAAAAAAATTAGATAAAGGTCATATCCGCCAGATTCGTTAAAAATTGCTATGATAAGAATACGAGTTTGACCGGCCTTCTAGAGGAATGAGTCTAGGAGCTTAGTTGATAGTGTAAGTATTTGAATGCATGTAATTTAAAAAGGTTTTTGCATGAATATAGTCGCCTCTTTGGGTGTACATTTGCATGATTACTAAAAAAATATATATATAAAGATCATTTCTTCGAAGTAACACGGAAGTGTTAAATAAAAAACTTAGACAGCAACACACAATATGAGAACACATAAAAGGAACACCCACACGTTATTTCTTGATAATTTCGACGGAATTGAGCTCCATCTTCCTCGGACGATTAGTTAGCACTGACTGGTGAAAGGTATGTGGGAGAGAGAGAGAAGGGACTGGGGAAGGGGAGAACGGGTGAACGGGTGGGGGTGAAAGAGAGGGTTGTGGAAGGGGAAAGGGAGAAGGGAGGCAAGAAAGGTGCGGAGATGGGATAGGAATGAGAGGGAGGATGTGGAAATAATTCCCAAGCGGCACAGAAAACAAATAGTCAATCCGCAGACATTACAACATCTACGACCCAGGTGTCAACTTAGAAAGTCATCATCAGGACTCAACAAGTCAAAACCCAGGTCAAGAATAACACAATGTATACGGACAAACAAAATATCGTACTATCCCGCATGAAACAAATCTGTACCTGTCCACTTTAACCCTCTATAATTAGTGAACGAAATTAAGACCCGGATGTTGATAGGCTTTGCACAGCCATATAAATGCCATTTCCATCGTTTTTAATTTTATAGGGTTATCGGATGGGGGAAGGGATGGTAGAACGGAAACACTGTAACACTGTAAAGGGGGTGTTGTGGTGGGAGGGTCTTCGTGACACTCGATCTAGTTCCAAGGTTAAGCCTACTTCATTAGGAACCCATACACCCGCAGGATACTCAAGGTTGGGTCTAAATAACGTGCGATTTCAATTGCAATTTCCATGTATCTGTTTATGAATCCTAACTTTTTATCTGTCCTTCCGCAAATTTCAGGATTGTGTTTTCCCCAGGAGATATCCGTAGTTATCGCTTCACCTAATTTACTTTCCCGATTCCACGTGTACAATGTTGGTTCCCTGTATCGTGTGTTTTCGGGTTAAGTACTTTTCCTCTAAAGATTTATCGAAAAATATTTGTTAAAATTTAATTCTAGCTCCAATGTCTCTCAACACTTGGATTGCGTTTAGGTCGATAGCTAATGAGACTCTCTCTTAATGACTGGATATTTCCTATAGGCCACGCTATCGTCAGAAAATAGACAAAGTTTACTGGAAACCTGAATTCCGATGTAATTAATGCATTAAAGGAACAATAGCGGACCGATAACACTTCTACATCTATATCTACATCAACATAAATAATCTTGCGAGCCACCAAAAAAGGTGTGTGGCAGGGGGTGTAGCACCAGGAGGAAAGGGTAAGGGATGAGGGGGTTGGGATTTATTCAAATAGGTGGGGGAAGGGGGGGACCTGCAAGAAAAAATATATATACATCCACGCGCAGTCCCTAACCTGTATGTTAATACTTATTGTAATGAACTGACTCCTGAGGGATTTCGACTACAAGGATTCTGTACCTTATCGTTCTTGGAAAAAATGACATTTTAAACCTGTCAGTCTTGCAGTCTATCTCCTTAATATTATATTCGTGATCCCTTCGACCGTAATACGTTGGGGTTCGTATTATATTCTTGATGTCATCGGAAAAGGGTCCATTCTTAAATATTTTTAATTAGTTTAATCTTTATTGTAAACGCCGCTGCGTAAGAAAATCCCAACCTAAATTATTTAGCAAAGTAGATCCACTGCTGCGTTGGTCATAACAATATTTGACAAATCTAGCACCCCTTCGCTGAACTCGATCTAATTCCGAAATCTAATTTATATTTGGAGGATCCCATATACTGGCAGCATACTCTAGGTGGGGCCTGACTAAGGCAAGGAAAAATCGTCCCTCCACTTTTTCGTCGCATGTCTAGCACTCTTTTCTCAAATCCCAATTTTTATTAGCACGACCGCATAGTTCACGTATGTGTTTTCCCCAGGACAGATCGTGAGTAATTGTTACACCCAGGTATTAAAGGAAGCTACCCTTGCAATTTTGGTTTGTTTCACCTTGTAACTATAAGGGAGGGAATCAATCTTTTCCCAAAAATGTATTACTACGGATTTGTAAAAATTTAATTCCAATTGCCATGTATCGCACCAATTTTGAATTGCAACTAGGTCGTTGGCTAACACGACTCTGCCTTCGTGACTTCGAATATTCCCATAAATTACTGCATCATCGGCGAAAAGACGGGGCTTGCTATTAATTACGGTACTGAGGTCATCTATGTAAATAAGGTATAGGAGGGGGCCTATGGCACTTCCTTGTGGTACACCCGACGTGACCTTGACAGTAACTGGTGATACACCGTCCAGGACGACTGTTTGGACACGATCACTTAAGAATTGTTTAATTCAGTTAATAATACTCTCGTATATTCCATAATTTTCCAATTTCGCCAGTAATTTGCAATGAGGGACTTTATCTAAAGTTTTCATAAAATCTAGGAATATCGCGTCAACTGGAATATTACTTTCACCTACATCTACATAATACCCCGCAAGCCGCCGCAAGGGCGTGTGGCGGGGGGGTGTTAGGTCACCACCCAAAAAAGGAAAAAAGAAATACCGCATTCAAAACCAACACACACATGCAAACCCCAATCCACAGCAGTGAACACATTCATCGTAACATCCCATCATTCGACGCACACGCAAACACGCATCTTTCACCGGAGTTCAATATATCATGTACAAAAAGTGCGAGTTGAGTTTCGCAGGATCTACCCTTACGGAAGCCGTGTTGGTTATTAATCAATTAATCTTGGCTTTCGAGGTGCCTCATTATGGAACTAACAATGATGTGTTCAAGAATCTTACAGGAAATGGAGGTGAGCGATATTGGCCTATAATTACTGGGGTCCTCCCTGTCTCCGTTTTTAAATATGGGTGTTACAGAACTACCTTCCAGCCGTTTGGCACCCTTTCTTCTGCTAATGATTTCTTAAATATTATATCAAGATAAGGGGCATTTTCAGACGACGGTTCTTTATACACGCGCGCCGGTATCTCATCAGGTCCCGGAGATTTGTTGGGGTCGATTTTTTAAGGAGTAATTCTATTCCGCGGGTGGAAAAATCAATTGCTTCCATTGATTGCTGAAATGTTTTCGTAAGGTTCTCGGGTATATTCTGAGAGCATATGTTGAAAACACTCTGGAAGAATGAGTTTAATATGTTGGCTTTTCTAAACTACTCGTTACTTTATCCTCCTTTTCGTTATTCAAAGAGTTTACGGTGGACTTTTTTCCCTGCACTTCCCTGACGTAGGACCAAAACATCTTTGGGTTATCGTTCAAATGTTCGCCTAATTTTTTCCTTTTGAATTCCGCTAGCGCCTTCCGGAAGGCCGTCTTGGCAGTGGACCTAGATGCTTTGTAATTCTGTATGGTTTCGTTGATTTTATCAGGGGAGGACTTTTAATAATCAAACCACTTTACTTTTCCACATAAACTTAAAAAGTTTATGTGGAAAAGTAAAGTGGTTTGATTATTAAAAGTCAGTATGAAGATTTTCCACCAAGTTACGCCAGAAACTGTTTTATTTATCAGGGGAGGACTCTTTAACTGTGTTTTTCATTCTGGCATGGGACACTCTTTGCCGCCTAAGAGATTTCCGTGCTTCAGAGTTGTTCTATCGGGGATCCTTATTCTCTTTTATATATTTACTAGGTATAAATCTCTGTATAGCTAAACGTGTTAGCAAGAAAATTGTTCCAAGTATCATCGATACTACTAGTTTTGCTTAATTCGTCAAATATAAAAAAGGAGCGTTTTAATTCACATTTTAAGCCATCATATTCAGCTTTATTGAACAAATAAACCTTTCTCTTAGGTTTGTTAACTTCATATACGCTTAGAGAAAATTTAGCGTTTACAGTCCTGTGATCACTGATTCCGTCAACAACATCCATATTTAATACCTTTTCGGGTATATTTGTGGCTAACAGATCAAGAATGTTCTTTCCCCTTTCCGGTGAAGTCACTAATTGGTGTAGGGAATTCGAGGTGAACATAAATAAGAGGAACTCACATAAATCCTTGTCTTTGCCTCCATTTCTAAAACGAACCCCTACCTACTGTGGAAACATTAAAATCGCCTCCGATAATTAGGCTATGTTCATTGTTGTGGGATGTAAAGCTTTGTATCTGTCTTCCTAGATCTGGTATTGAGTTAATACTAGCGTGGGGTGGTTTATAATACGCACAGATATAGATTCTTTTCGCTCTGGGTGTTTTCTTTGAGCACCAAACACTTTCTATACAGCTATCAGAAAATAACTCGGCTCTACTGACGCTAGAGTTTTTAACCGCAATAAACACTCCTCCTCCGGCTCTATTCTCTCTGTCGTTTCTATAAACTGTGAAGGACTTGGGAAATATTTCGCTGTCTGTAATGTCATCTCTTAACCAACTTTCAGTTCCTATAATGATATCCGACTCTGTGCTATGAATGAGATGGTGAAATTCCAGTATTTTATTTTTCAAACTTCGGCAGTTAACTACTACTACAGAAATTATTTCCTCGTCGAAAACCTTCTTTGCGTGCGTTGCGGTCTGCTTTTTGGGGATGTTATTTAGTCTTTTGGGTGTCTTAATATTCGATCGGTCTATATTCTGATAAGTAATTCTTTCTTTTGTCTCATTAGCAGTGTAAGTACTTGGAAAAATCTTTCTGGCAACCTAGTATTGTTAGACCCACTAATTGACCTACACCTTAAAATATCGTTATTAGGGCAATCTACTCCACTACCTAACCTACGCATTTGCCTAAAAAATATCTACAGTGCTCTAAGATCCTATGAGCCACCCGAACCGACGCCTTAGGGGTGTAGTGGACCCTGGAACGGTTCAAGGGAGTGGGACATGACCCGAGCACCGGTCTCAAGTCCACAAACTCGGCCCCCATGTCCCGACAGAATTTCCACAGCCTTCCGTTCAGAGACTCAAACGACTCCAAACGTAAGCACCGCAGTCAGTCCGTGGGACAATGCTACAATAGGGCAATGCTCAATGGGACATATGGACAATCGTAAGTCCACACCAGATACCTCACGATCCACTTCGGATTGTAGGTCCCCAAAGGCACTCAAAATCCTTTCGGACCCGTACCTGGAGGCATCGTTGGTGCCGACATGGGCTACCAACCGCAGCATGGAGCAATTCGTGCCCCGGACCGCCGCCCTTACTGCAGCCGTGGCGTTAGGAATTAACCCCCCGGCATACAGTAGGAGGTAACCTCATGGTTCGTCACGAACCTCTCCGACCTTCCCCGCAATGGGGCCACCAACCGCCGAACGTTGGAACTCCTTAGCAATAAGATTCCCCCCCTCCCAGAGCGACTACCCTTAGGGATGGAGGACTTCGAGGATCGGGATGCACTCTCGGCCGCGCAAACAGGCGTCTCGACGCCGTCCTCGGACAGCGCCGCGAGGCTGTTGCTGAAAGGGATGGGGGCGGCCTCCACCGCCCCCTCTCCCGGAATCGACCTCGCTGCCGCTCCGCGAGCACCTCCTTGGGGTACACCCGATAGTACACCTACGGTGTCCGATTGTACTCCGTCCCTTACGACCCTTTGCTCACGGCCTGTTAATTGTAAATATTCCTGATGCAGTAGACGTTCGAGTGGGAACAACTCTTTGTCCAAATATTGATGACCGCCCGCACGCTCTTTATGTATGTATTTGTCATATCCATGTGGCACGCCAGCAAGGTATTGCATGAAGGTCAGCCCCTAAAGCTACTTAATCCTGAGGACTACGAATATCTTTCTGTAAGCCACTGCATCGTTGGCAAATAAACGTGTCCTTCCATTTGCTACGATATTAATGTCGAGAACGGTTCGGCACCACACGCGTTTGAGTGGTGCCCTTCGTCCGCGGCGGGGAAGGCGATCGGGAGGGCGACGGCACCCGGGCGGTCACGCCGGGTGCCGTCGCCCTCCCGAAAGTATCGAAACGTACACTCGCGAACGCCCACCCCGAGCGCCGGCGCTACCTGGAACGGAACCCGAGTCATGCAGCGCCAGGCCCCTCCTTGCGCACCTCCACCCAGGCACCCCTTCCCCAGCGGCAACCCTCCTTCGCTCCCCGCGCGCCCCTCCGCCATCGTCCAGTCTGCTATCGGGCTACACTTCGGAGGTCCTTTTGGTTCCTTTGGCACGGGATCCTTAAAAGAAGCCAAAGGTTCCGCAGGACCCTCAAACTGGGAGGGACCCACACGAGAACACTTTTCCCTCCATAACGTGAGGTGGGAGTGCGCCAATCGCCGTGTACTAAATAAAATATTGCTCGTCAAAATTGTCCTCTTATTTTCTCATTTCCCCCAGCCAATCTTTTCGGCCGCATAAATCAAATCTCAAATCTCGGACTTTCATTAGCTGAATCCGTGACCCTAATTCATATCTTATCGCTTTCGATCATATCCTTCGGCTCATTCAAAAGCTTAAAGATCCGATGGCCAAACGGCGACATGATATCGACCTATTCGCTACAGAAATAGTCAAGAGCTTAGACTTTCTCCATCGATTTAAACAGTTGCTCTATTATTCTCCCTCAAAGCAGAGCCTGTCTCGACCATTTATAGCGGAGCCTAACTGAACCAAAATATCAATCCGCAGACTATCCATTACGTACTAGGCATTCGTATTTCAATTTCACAGAACATGCTAGTGCCTAAGAAGCATAACCTGAACGCAAATTTCTCCTCACGCGAGGTCAGATGTTATAGAGAAGTCCATCGTGCATATCGACCAATCAGATGATTTTTAGGTCTTCTAACGTGTACCTGTAGTCGTATGTGCACCAGACTTTACCTTCATTGTAAGCATGACCAGTATCAAAACATCTTCTCAACTTGACACAATACAATCCAGGTTTCAAAGTAGTAATTTTTAAATGTGAGTTGAAAAATCGATAAACATTGTCAAATAGCCTTTAAGAGAATAAAAATTGCTGTGGAAATGAAAATTTAAATCATTGAAGAGCGAGGTGTGAGTGCGGCTGATCTTGTACGCACATACTGCGGGTACAATCGGTTGACATCAACGACTAAATTAAAGATACTTCAACGGGAGTGACAATAACATCCACGCAACGTTTACGTATTCCAAACGAGGTTGCTTCTCAAGCGGATAAACGAAAAGCAATTGCAATGAATGAGAACATTATTTCCGAGAAGAAGAAATTGATTTCGCTGAATTCGTTAAGAATTTGCCAGGTTCGTCAACAGCCAAAGAATAAGTACGTGTGTATCTACGTGGTATCCCGCAAGCCGACGCAAGGACGTGTGGGGGGGTGTTTGGTTACCACCCGTGAAAGAGTAAAAAACCACATGTAAAATCAATATATTTATGCAAAGATACACCAGAAGTGGCGTATGTATTCATGCAAAAACCTTTTTAACATACACTCTTACCAATACATATACTATCAACTGACAAACACATGTCCTTACAATGTGGTAAAAATTCTTACAATAACGTGTAAACTGGATTTTGAAATGTAAGAAGGCGAAATTCCACTACCACATGGACATGCAACATACAATAGCCTCCGCCCCCAAGGGCACAGGTAGGGATGATCCTTATGTCTTAGGGGTCGATGATATAAATTCAGTTCCGATAAAATATTTACCATATACGCCATCCCCATATACGAAGAAACATTAAAAATCGCCGATAATCACAAAAGAAAATCGAAGAGGATAGTGTTCTTCAAAAAGCGTAAAACATTTTGAAAAAACACGTTTATCTATGGACCGGGAGACATACCTTACCTTCCTTAGTTCAGCAGTCAGTCCTAACTAATCTTCTGAGGAAGACGGAGCTCAATTCCGTCGAAATTATCAAGAAATAACGTGTGAGTGCTCTTTTTATGTGTTCAACGTTTTACAAATCTAGCTGCTCTGCGCTGCACGCGATCCAATACGGCAATTAATTCCACTTCGTGAGGATCCCATCTACTAGCAGCGTATTCTGAGGCCTAACAAGCGAAAGATGACATTTCTCTTGGACTTTTTCATCACATTTACCTAGTACTTTTGTAATAAATCCTAATTTTTTGTTAGCTTAACCACATAATCCCCGTGGGTGTTTCACCCAGGAGAGATCGCGAGTGAGGGTAACGCCTAGGTATTTAATCGAGTCTACATATTCTATATCGGTGTTCCCAATGCATAGGGCGTTCGGGTGGGAATTAATCATTTTCCAAAAATGTATGACTACACACTTTTTTAAATTAAATCTATTTGCCAAGTGTCGAACCAGCGTTGTATAGCATTAAGGCCAGCTGATAAAGCTGCTGTGTCCTCAGGAGCACAGTTATCACGGCAAACCGCTGTATCGTAGGCAACAAAACGTATCTTATTAGTGCCTATGAAGTCAATGGTGATTATGTAAAGTAGGCATAAAAGAGGTCCTATGATACTTCCCTGGGGAACACCTGAAGTAACTTCTACTTAATTTGAGCTTAACTCCATCTATGACTACTCTTTGAACCCGACCATTCGAAAAGTCTTTAATCAAACCCCGGACATTTTTATCTATGCCATATGCTTCTAGCTTTGTGAGTAGTTTACTATGGGGTACTTTGTCGAAGGCTTTCCTAAAATCTAGAAAAATCGCGCCATTGGAACATTGCTCTCTCCCGAAATAAGAATATCATGAACAATAAGCGCAAGTCGTCTATCGCAGGTTCTCCTTTTCGGAAACTTTTGTTTTCATGAATACCTTCTGATTATTGAAGAGATATAAATATATATATGTATATAGATATATATATATTCAAACTTGAAAATCCCGCCATGCGGCGCACAAATATTCATTCAAACATAGAAATAGGTATAAGGAAAGGGTATAGGAAAACACATAAAAGGCGAACACAGGACATGTGGGGAAGGCGGTTTTTGAGCAGATCACGAAAGTAAAAATATTTTATTATTTATCCCGGATAAGGAAATATTTTTACTTTCGTGATCTGCTCAAAAACAGCCTTCCCCACATGTCCTGTGTTCGCCTTTTATGTGTTTTCCTATCCCCTTTCCTTATACCTATTCTATGTTTGAATGAATATATATATATATAATGCAAATTCACTAATAGTCATAACAAACACAGAAACCAAAACACACAAAAGAGAGACTCACTGGTTCTCGAATTTTCGGTGGTCCAACCATCTTTCTCAAGAGGAATTAGGAACAGAACTGAGGCAGAGGAGGGCCCGAAAGCAGTGGTAGGAAGGAGAAGGGGAAAATGGGGGAAAAGAGGGGAAACGCGCAAACATATGTACACACAGATGTAGCTTTTTAAGACACAGAAACACAAAAAAAGGACACTCGCATATGTAGTTTTGACGTTAGTTCCCACAACCAATCTTTCGATGACTGCTTCTGTTTTTCGGTGAGTGAAATCCTTCCCAAATATTCATGGATGGAACGAAACATGGAAAAATGGAGCGAAACGTTCCATTTTTCCACGTAAGGCCTTTGTATTTTTTTGTATCATTTTTAGGTTTTATAAGCTCAAACGAGAAAAAATACAATTTGTGAGTCAATACGATGATCTGGTAATCTCCGGTGTACGTTGTCAATGAATCGGCTCTGATATCATTTCCTGCGGATTGTCCTAAAACACATCAATTTTGCAAGAAAGAGAATGCGTCGGCCTCACGTGTGAATTTCAGGAATGTGCGGGATGTCTTTCGAGGGACGGAATGCGTGTTTTGGGGGCAATTGGGGGGATGCCTTCGTACGTGAGTCAAAGAATGTGAAAGGGGGCGTTGGTGCGACGGGTATGAGAGTTGGGGGTGTGTCTCGGGAGGCTCGGAATGGGACGGGTGCGGCCCACCTTTGCTGCGCTCACCTCGGACGGAGACGTGGCTGGCTTACTACTTCCCCGTCCCAACTTCGGAAGTGCCATGCGGTTGCGTGCGTGTAGGTGCAGTCTACAAGTTGGAAGTAGACTTTAAATTTAAAAACTCTTTCATGGTGACGTGCCTTTTAACCGGAAAAAACTTCTATTACTGCGTAACCATGCGTGCTAAACTAAATCGTTCTTCAACTGCATATAATTTCTCTCCCCCCTCATTTTATCGGAAATGTATATATCATCATTGTAAAAATGGATTTTGTCCCACAAAAGTCCTTCATTCCGCCACCTTAAGTAAAGACGCACAAAATTATCATCAGGTGAATTGTACAGTTGACACTGGCAGAGGGAAACGTTTGGAAGAGATGAGGAAATTCCCCTGTACGTATGGTGACAGGGATTGATTGGTATTTAGAGCGTGGAGAAGAGGAGGCTCTGTACTGCAGAAGATTCCCTTACGGGGTAATAGCCTCACCCCGATCCCTTAGGGCCATCCCCCTCCTTGCGTCTCTGAAATAGTATGGGGGTCAAACACAACTGTACACTTCAGATGAGTCTGGCTTTGTCAGATTAAAGTTAATACGCAGAAAAAAAGAAATTTCACGAGGAAATAGCAAGTGTTTTGGAGTGAACACGTCAATTTCCACCCCGAGTAAATAACTTCAATTCTCGCAGGTGAATTGTGGGATGAAGGCAGGCACACCAACCCACTGGTTGAATGGCGGCGAATAATTCGGTGGAAAGCATTGGAGATTCTCATTTTTTTTAAGGACGCGAAATGTGTTTCGGAATGAATCACTCAATTTCTGTCTTCAATCCACGAATCATCACTTCCCACAACCACCAGGAGATCTCAAGTCATCTAAAAGTGTGTATCTTAAAATTTTAGAAACACGCATGCATTCTGTGCTTCAGAATAGATGATACAAATGCAATATACGTGTGCCCAGGTGCTCCAATACAAATGCCCTGGGTGCAAATATTTCAGACCGAATAGCGTTTTGTGTCCTGTCCTAGATGCATCTCCACCGGACAGCACTAGTTGAGTGTATCGAATGCCTTCGTTTTGAATGCAATGCCAATCTCCGAGTGTGAATCCTTTTTACAAACATGAATTACAAAAAATTACCATCATATATGGAAATTTCTACATTTTAGGTACAGTACAAGAACAATACAACATTAATTATCCTGATATATTATATATATGTATATATATATATATATATATACATATATAGCGGTGGAGACATTCAATTTCGCATTCCTCCTTGAAGCGGCTTATGTATGATGTCTGTTCAAGAAAGATATAATCGTACATTTTCAATTCTTATAATATGACGGTAAGATATATAATTTTTTGTTACATTAATAGCTTAAAAGGTATTGTAATTGTGGTACAAGTTTCATAGATTTGCCTCTCTTATTGCGTCAGCGGCAGTCGTTGCTAATTGAAACATGTTCAGCTCGCCTACAGCAACGATGGAGATGACGCGCGACGGATTCTGATAAATTTCTCTTTCACTTGTCATCACGGTCGGCCAAGGCCTATGAAATGTCGTAGAGAGGTTATGGAGAACCTCTTTTTTCTTATGCCACAGTTAGAAGAATGATTTAAGATATGTCAGGAGGGTGGAAAATCAATTTCAAAAGAAGCCCCTCCTGAATCTGCTCAGCCACTACTCTTATGGAATTGAACAACAATACCGCTGCAGTTATTATGAGTAGAGACCGTCGAATATCGATAGCAGTACTTTAAGAAATATCGAACACTTCTTTGGTTACCACCCACGCGTTTGCTGCTGAAAAATTGAGCACGGGTCCGTTTGGTGCGCGGTGGGTCGCGGGACTGACTTAAAAACAGACCGTTCGCCTGCGCTCTTGTTCGCCGATGCAGTTGATGGGACAAGAGGATAAAGAGTTCCTCTCGAAAGTTATGACTTCAGAGGAAACTCGACTACATCATTCTGATCCGGGGAACAAGCAGCAAATATCTAGTAAGTATATCATCAGGCATTAATACATCAAAAAGCCCAAAGTGGTGGTCTACGCTGGAAAAGTTATGGTGGAATCATTTTCCGAATTCAAGAAATGGTATGCCAGCACACGAAACAATAAACGGAGAATATTGTAAGTGTATACAGGAAAGTCTCCAAGTCTCCTATCAATCACGAAATGGTGTAGGACACTCCCCGGACAATCATTCCACGACCCAGCTCCTGCCGAATTCGTTCAAGTGAGAAGAAGTGACTCTGGGCCGACCATCACCCGGACACCTTTCTCTCAAAAGGAGAGAGGGCATGCGTGTCGGGGAGGAAAGAATTGGGCGTAGGGCAGGTGGGCCTAATGCAGTAAGTCTGCTCGAATGCCATATCGATTTTGTAAACGAGTCGCTGGTCGCCCGAGTGCACGCGCCCACATGAGGCTGGTTCAACTGGTTCCCCAGGGGAGAGGCACCACTCACTCGGGGCCTGGCAACGGGAGGGACGGGGAGCATGGGGAGGCGGAGATATCAGGAAGCACTCGTCCTTTGAGGAACCGCTGCTACCCCCTACCCCACTCCCTGGCCGGGTCGAGGCGATCTCGTGAAATGTTGAACGTTCGTTCGTGTGTGGGCGCTCTGCATAATCCCTCGAGGGTCGGCCATCGTGGGCCACATGAAGCACCGTCGAAGGCGGCGTGTCACTTTCGTTTACACCTCACTGCTGGAGCCGCGGTCGCGCACAACGTGGGGCAAACGGGAATGACTCGCGAAGAAAAAAATGGACAAAGCGTAAACCTAAGAGGAAATATTTCCTTCAGTATTCCAGGGAAAATTTTAATCGATAGAGAAGAATGAAGGATATTTATTCACGACTGTTATTTAGCCTAAGTCTTTCCCTTCCACTCATTTCCCGAAATATTTTTGTTTAATAAAATAAAATTTTTAACCAAGATTTTTTGCATAAAAAATTAAAAGGAAGCATGTCGTTAAATTATAAAATGCAAAGAAAAGTATTGACCACCCACATATTGATTGGGAGGTGTTCGCTCCGCCCCTTGCCAAAATCCTTTAGACGCTGATAAATACTAACTCCTCGAAAAAGCAGATGACCCAGTTCAGCGGCGTCCCTCTCCCACCCCCGATACTAATCATGGAAATGCCTCCGACCTCTGCAAATGGGACTCTTCAACCATTGCCGATGATACAAAGGCGACGCTCAAACGGTGCAATGTCGCGCCATTGATGATCGCAACTTCGTTTCTTCATTTTCCATGGCGATACAAAAAATAACATTTCCCTGTATTAGGAAAACGTTACCTTACGTATATCATGTACCAAATCAATAGTAAAACCTTTCCGTCAGGTTCTTTGATAAGAGAACGGGGGTTTCGCGGTGATCTCTGCAAATATTGTGGTTTCGGTATGCGCACACGGCACGAATGGTCACTTGTAGTGTCGATGGGATACCGATAATTGGTCGTTTGGATGTAGGCAGCTTGATATGGATTGATATACTTACGCCACACGCTCTTTTGGCGGCTTGCGGAGTATTTCGTGCATGTAGATGACGCTCTTCGTATGTATGTGCAGAGCTGAGATTGTCACATAATACGAAGACAGCAAAAGAAAATATTGCGTTCTAAATGAACATACTAGGAATGTCCCAAAAGTAGTAGGATTGAGTCGATTAAAATATTGCATATCATTGCCAGAATTGATACGTTCACTTAAACGTCTTCGAAGTAACAATCTTGTGCGTCCACACGGCGGTGTGTGGATGCACAAGGTTGCTACCTCGTACACCCGGGAGGTGGCGCCCGGAATGCTGCTCCCTCGTCACGGCGTGTTATAACGCTTCCACCGAGCCGTGGTGACATCCTTACAGCACGGATTTGAGGCAGAGAAAGAGAGAGAAGTCTGGTAGAGTATCTAATAAATTTGGACCCTTACTCACATGGTCGAGAAGCTCTTGGCAGATCCGCGTGCGAGTTTCCTTTTGTTTGTCCAAGACTATTCGTGGCACTAACTTCGCACACAAGTTTTCGATCACAAGTCGATGCACATCACTTTTAAGGAAGCCAAGTTCATCAGAAACCAAGTAAACACTTAATATGCGATTCCTGTTCGACAAAGCTATCAATCTTGCAAGGTTTTCGTCACTTTTAGAGGTCGAAGGGCGTCCTGAAAGTTCGGCGTCTTCAACATCTTCTCTACCTTCCTGAAACAACTTGTGCCGCTAAGAAACACCCGAAATACCCATGGCGTCATCGATATAAGCTGCTTCAAACATTTTATGAGTCCCTTTCACGGTTTTACCGAAAATTTGACGGTGTAGCACTCTACCAAATAACCTATTCATGATGGAGCGTAACGAGACCATATTGTAGAGATCTCGAACGATCCGCACTACGCAAAGGCTGGGAGCCAACTGTAGATGGAGAAAGTAGATGTATGTGGATGTAGGAAGATCTGGTACCCGAAAAATCACACATCTTGGGTGGCCAACACGCTTAAGAAGGAACCACCCCACATTGTTGATTCCCTATTGATATGTGAATTCCACACGCCATAGTATATCTACATCTACATAATGCCCCGCAAGCCGCTGCAAGAGCGTATGGCTAGGGGTGTTATGGCACCACCCGTAAAATAAAATAGAACCACATGTAAAATCAACACATTGATGCAAACCCACGCCCCCAGTAGCATATACAGGTGTTGACCTAACACCCCCCGCCACACACCCTTGCGGTGGCTTGCGGGATATTATGTAGATGTATATAGTACATGCAAAAGCTCTTTCAACGTACACGCATTCAAACATATACTATCAACTAACATGAGTCACCCTACTATACCTATAGTAGGGTTACTCATCGCTCAGACCAACACTCGGAATTAGTACGGTGGTTTTACCAAAAAGAATCCACGTTAATTTATTGCAAATCGAAATGAAAACTATTACTTTTCGATGCACTATTTGCATTGATACAACTCCATTATTGCGACAGCGGTAGCCAATTGAAAGAGAAAACGTTCAGAGCGCCTGGACCGATTTTGATGAAGAATACCTCTTCCCATGAAGACGTTTCTTCACATTATGATTAGGAGTCGTATTTTTTGACAATTTTTCGTGTTTCCTGGCTCTTTTCCCAAATAATGGTATGTTTAGTGTTGGTTTTCCACCATCAGACGGAGTCACTATTCATCTACACATCTCTGTGTCGAAGGAAAATGGTCTGATGTTGCTGCGAAAGTCGCAAGTTGGGTCGTTAACGTCGAAGATTATTGTTGATGCCGAAAGGAAAGTTGCGGCACTGTCATATGTTTTTATTAAACATCAAGTTTGTGTCTTCAGAGCCATTTCCTCCAATGTATATATGTTGTTGCATTCAGATAAGAACTAACTAATCCGCCAATCGCTTTCCAGTGATTACCCTAATGCTTTAGACCGAGCATAATTTTGTCATAATGAGCCTGGTCAGACACCTTCCTTAAATATTTTGCAGTATCACTGCGGACGATTTGAAAGGCATTTGTATTTAGACATTTGCTTGTTTCCCCTGTTCACTATCACTATGCAGACATTGGAATGAGCGTGAGAGAGAGTAGTCGAACGCAGAAGCCCTCGGATTGTTTTTATCAGGTAGTCGATTTTGAAGCTCTGCATGTTGGATCGCGTGACTGTCACGGCGATGCATTGTAATACAATGTATTTAGTTCCGCGCTCTTGAAGTGGATTTCTCTATGATACCTTCACCAAAACGTGGCACTTTTTTTCAAAAATCAAGCTGTATTTCAATAATTCCGCCATTTTTCCTTTCGTCCCGCCGACGAAGGAATTTCCCGAGGGCGTTCGCCTCGCCCGGCGGCGGCGCGTGGTCGTGGCTTCCGTGACGGCCCCGTCACCAAGATACGAGTAAAAGGAAACACGAGGCGGCAGGCTATCGGTTGCCAAGGGAGCGGGTCGGGCAGTCCGTGCCAGGTGGTGCCTGCCATTCCGAACACCAGCGATACCGAGTGTTTCGGGGCCACCTTTCGTGAATGTCTGCCCTTCACGAGGGGGCACTCGTCAAACGTTGAACGCGATTTGTATTCCTACCTGAAAAAGTTTGTTACTCAAGAGTTCTATGGGAAATTCATCACAGGGTCCATGTCAAAACAGCAAACGCACTAAATGTGTATTTTTGTATTTTAACTTTCTCCGAAAAATAAGTGTTTCCAGGTTGCTGATAAAATGTCCTCATTTTTATGGCGTAAGGAATATATTAAAATATTTCGTTACGCTAGGAGCAAAACTACTCGCAGAAATATTTCCCTGTATTTTGTAAATGGTTACAGGAGGAAACTAAAGAAAATAATTCCCGAGTCATCATACGCAGATTGTCCTAAAAGTGGAAGACATACGCTGTGAATAGCAATCATGCTCCGAATCAACAGAATGACACATTCGAGAGTAGACTGAAAAGTAATGCACACATGCACATGCAGACCACAAACAAAATGATCTTTAGAAACACTCCTGGTGGTGTGTGGAAGTAACATTACCCCTCAACACGCACGCGCAGATTTGAGGTCGTTTCATTCATCCAGTGTATCTTGAGAGGCGGAAGTATGGAGACGTGTTCTAGTGCTATGCCAACGCGAGTTAAACAGGATGCTGTTATCGAATTTTTAACTGCTGAAAAAGTATCTCCTACTGAGATTAATCGTCATCTCAAGGCCGGTTATGGTGACGATGCTGTTAATAGGTCTACTGTAAATAGATGGGTAGTAAAAATTCGTGGTTTATAGCCTGGAAAAGCTATAATTGTGGATGAAACACGCAGCGGACGTCCGATCGCTGCCACAGGCTAAAAACATCGCAAACTCATCGAAAATTTGATTCAAAATGACCGGATAATCCCTCAAAAGCGTGTAGAAAATCATATCGGTCGAGTTTGTCATGTTAAAAGCAGCCTGGCGCCAATAATCTTGCAACATGACAACACTCGTCCACACACCTCGCGCGCAACTGGAGAGGTTCTGCGAAACCTGAAATTTGAACTGATTCCCCATCCTCCTTATTCCCCCGATCTTGCGCCCTGCGATTTTTATTTTTTTCTCAACTCAGGAGAGACCTTAAGTGTAATCATTACACCCCGGACGATGAGGTGAAGGCAGCTGTCAAGTCCAGATTCGAGAGAATTCGGAAGAGTTTTTCAGTGACGGAATGAAAAAACTTGTCACACGTTGGGAGAAATGTGTTAGCCATAACGGAGACTATTTTGAAAAATAAATATATGATTTTGAAACTTAAGAATTGTACTTTAATGTACTTTTTTCCCGATCTTGCGGTTTATTTTTGCTCGCGCTCTACAAGCATATGTGCATTACTTTTCAGCCGACCCTCGTACTATAAAGAAATATTGCCGGCTTATTACATTTCTTGAGTCTCTCAATGGAATAATCCTAATTATAATCTGAGCTGTACGTGGGCAGTAATTATGGTTTGGATGTCCAGTGAAATAGCTTCATAACATATGTTTTATTTCCGGGCCGTGGGTCAGAGGCTATTGTTTCGAATGTGTTGTTTGGGAGAGCGAGGTGTTGATTTTTGCGTCGTTCGATTTCGTTCGAAAATACGTTAGTATGGAGCTCTGAGAATGCCCCCTCCCTCCCGGGAAAGTTATCTAATGGGAGCAGTGTGAGGGTTGAACTAAATAGTAGACCCTGACTTATAGTTTTGACGCGCACTCCGTTCCGCTTATTAAAACACCAGACACAGGAACCGCCATTCTTTCCGTGGATTCGAATTTGCGCGAGTCTCCCGCATTCGCCAAACCCCGCTTTAACAGCATCGTTGAAGTCCGTACGGTCTCGGGAGGCAGGGCCGTAAATGCCATAACACACGTAGAATAGGTAAAATATTTGGGTGTAAAGATTGCTATGGATATGCCCTGGGGAAAACTCATTCGTGAAATTTGCGGAATAGTCAATAAAAAGTTGGGATTCATGAAAAGAATACTTGGGAATTTTAATGAAAGGTTCAAGGAGTTTTGTTATTTCACCTTCGTTTGGACCCACCTTGAGTATGCTGCGGGTGTAAGGGACCCTCATAAAGTAGGCTTAATTTGGGAACTGGATGGAGCGCAACGTTGAGCAGCTAAGTTTGTGAAAAGTTGTCACGAACAAGGTAGCAGTGTCACGACACTATTAGACGAATTATGATGGAAGACACTAATTGACCGTAGGTTTAAACACAGGTTAAATTACAGTAAATATAGGAGATAAATTAAACTTACTGCGTAAATTTAAGGTAGGTTACTTCTCTGAGGACGTTAAAGATGTATTACACTCTCCCACTTACTATGGTGGATAGTAACCAACGTAATATCACCATCGTAAAATCAGGGAGATAGATAGTAGAATGGACAGAGTTAAAAAGGTCGTTTTCTCCTCGTACCATAAGAGATCAAAAGAGACATGACAGCAATAGCGTAGGAGATTTTTAGGATTGGTAGCGTATATATTTGTCGATATCCTGCATATTATTCTTTTTATTTAATAGAGCCATCTTTTTAATAGCTCTACAGCATGATTTGAATACACGTATCCTCTTATTAAATATTTTTGAATATAAGTACTTTCTTTCGTGTGATTAAAATTTATCGAGTGCACGATCAAACTAATATTTGTGGAAAGGTGTCCAGCATTCCTCTCAATCCGTTGTGCGTGATTGGCTTTTTTGCCGCTGCGAGCAGCGAGGTGTATTCCTTCTTCTCGCATCCCGTTTTATTTTCACTTATATTTTTTGCTGATTTTCTAGTCTTCAAAATGCGCCCAAAAGATTGAATGTAGACGTTGTAAATTAACAAGAGCTAATCCTCCGACTCCGTTATAGATTTTAATGCTGAATATATACACAAAGTGTGTCCTCGGTAACAATCTCTTTGCCATAGAAATCCTGACCCTCGAGGCTGGTGAAAATTGAGTTTGGATTCTACAGACACGCGACCTTTCTGAAGCTAATCGCGCCAGAATTGTACCATGCATAGGGTACCAAAACAATTTCCAAAGACATTTCATTGTCCAAAATAACAGTAAAACGAGTAAGAATTATCATGCACCCCGCGTCAAGAAGTCCATAAAATAGAAAATATTTGGGTCTCCCGAGAGGAAAATCAATGGATGATGTTCAGCAAGAACTCCATCATTAAGACAAGATGGGAAAATCGATGGGAGGATGAGCGACTAGTAGGGATAGCAACGCCGACCAGAATTGTATGGTTGGCCTTAGGTCTGAATAGAATATTCCTTCCTACCTGACGATGGGATGTGACATAGCTATCATCATTTACGGTGGTGATAGCCATTGACTGCCAATACAACGCTCCCAACGTTTTCTCCAGCTTTCGAATGTCGCCTGGAACGCTTCCTTCGGAATAGCCTCTAAGTTTGCAGTACAATTTAGTCGGATGTCTTCAATACTTTCAAATCGGCGTCCTTTCTAAGTGAATGTCAACTTGGTCAATAGGAAAGATCCCGTTGGAACTAGATCCGGAGAGTATGGTGACTGGGGAATCACGGGTATGCTGTAGAGTAGCCTGGAGCGTCGTGCGTGCGGACGGCGGGGGTTGGCCTTGCTTCCACCGCGAAGCAGGAGGTGGTGTCCCGAGTGCGCGATCTCAAAAAGAAATGGGCCAACACCCGATTTTTTGCCAAGGTGAGGTAGTGTTCGAGCGACCAGCTTCAGAGTCATCGTCACTGATTGCTTGAGCGGGAGATGGCAGCGACGCCGAAGCCTGTCTGAAGGGAAGAGTCCATCTCAGTAAGAGTAAGCGACTTGACCGCCCTCTTTCCACTTGTGGTCTGTTCCCTTCTGCCCGCCCGCCTCCTCCCCATTCGACGGCCACCAACACTCGGTTGGTAGTTACCATCGGCAAGGCGTTCCGAGAGCCGCTGGATATTCCATCTTTCACCGATGAAGACCGTGGGGATAAAGACCATGGTGACTCTCCGAAGCGACGGATAGCTCTCCGCTGCAACAAGCAGCGACCAGGACTCCGGAGGAATTCCCATCGCCGAGGCTCAGATGGAGGCCGCAACAGGAGAGAGGGGGGACTGTGGAAACTTCCGGTAAGTGGTGCCTGGAACCAATTCGTGACCAGAATTCCTTTTGGTCTACCAATGCGAATCCGCCACCACAAATGCGATACCAAATTGGGTAATAGGGTCATTTTCATAAATATTGCTAACGTTACGAATACATTTAAAATTGGACTAATTGACCGTTTTACTGCAGAAAATTAGATTGATTTATTTCTTTTTCAAGAAGTTGAAAGGAGACATTACGCGTAATCCGAGCAAATCAAATATTGCAACTCATATTAGCCAAGGGATAGGTTCTGTAATTCTATTGGATAGTCTCTGGAGGGGCGTGAACCTCTTGAATATATTCTTCCCTATTTAAACAATTTTTACATGCAACCGCAGAAAAAGGATATTTTTAGTTGGTGAATTCGACTATTTCTATCGAAAAGCAGGAAGCAAATTTAATCGAGATAGACTTCTACACCGTCCGAACCGGGTTTTCGAGCGATCCCTTCATGTGAAGTGTGAATCCGCCAACTTTCTCTCCCTTTGCCAGGGTGGAAGGGCCCAAATCGAATTTGTTGTCCTGCCACACTTCCGACCTCGCTCTTACCCACCCATTGCGCGGTGACCGTTGAAATTTAAGGGACAACTAGAGCTTGGCCTGGAAAAGGCTTAAAAAGCGGGGCCAAGAGCCTTAAAATATTTCGAAGCGAATATGAACATCATCACTGTACCAGTATTTCAATCCCTAAAATTGGTTTACTTCAGCCGCCCACTGCTCTCTGTGCCGCGTAATCCATTCGCTCCCTGATTGCCTCTGCGTCCTTCTCAATTCTTCGCCATCAAACGAGAAACTCACACCTCGTTATTTCCCCGTGAAGCACTCCTGCTGACGAGGTACCTTGTTTTTTAGGAATGGTTGGAGATCAGAGTTCGAATCCTGGGGAAGGGCAACGTTGAAATGGTTATGGTTTAAAATGGCCATGGAAAGACCATGGTCAGTCTTAGTCTAATCCCTGCGCAGAATGGACAATCCTTCGAACCTTATTGCATACTTCAATTACCGTCTTTAAATTATCAGTAAATGAGATGGGGTGTAATTATCATAGGGTCTTGGTTTGAGAGAACAGGGTTGCCCAACACTACCCGTGCTTTAAACTTTTACCGAGAGGAATTGGTGAAAGGGGTCTTCGAGGAATCGGAATCGGGATAGAAATTGGCGAAGAATCCATTAGTTAAACCCTCGGATGATCAAACTTTGTTTAACCAGTCAACCAAGGGATTGCTATCATTACTAAATCTCATTATAAAATCAATGCGATATGCATGGTATAGCAACGCGTGTAAAAAATTCAAATTTGAAGAGGTTCTCCGGAAAGAGTAATGTGAAATTAAACATTAGAATTGGAGAATACAAACTTTAGCGGGCTGAGAATCTCATCTATGCTGGAAGATGGTTTTGATTATCAAGTTCAAAGTAGCAGAGGCGTAACATGAGTTTCGGTTGGAAAAGAAGATTTCACAATGTAGAGAGTATTGATGGCAACTTTGAGGAAAGATGCTGGGAATCGTAGCGAAAGCTTTATTCCGGAGAGCAGTTTCGTGCGGCGAGGAAATTTAATCGTTGAGGCAGTAACTTGTGGAAACTTTTGAGCTGTGGATTTGGAGGAGAATGGTGGAAATATAATGTACGGAAAGGAAAGCAAACGAGGAAGTTAAACGAAGAAGCAATGGCAGAGGTTGAGAACTAAGAAGAAGTGGAGCAATTGGATGTAGAAGACACCGAGAGGAAAGAGTAGAGTGAAAACGGTAGCAATGGAGAAGGGAAGCAAAGTAGAGGGGGAAAGTGACAGGAATTTCGAATGTAATATTAAGGGAGGTGGAAAGTGCGAAAAGAAGCAGTTTTGGGACGTTCAATAAATCCTTAGGAACAAATATGAAAGTAAATTATGTTGAGTAAATGGTTTCTTTTTTTCTTTCTTGTTCGACCTTAGATGTCCTTTTAGATCGATGCACCTTCCCTTGCGCCGGCCGCCTTTTTGAGCCGTCCGGGAAGAAGGATTTGGGAAGGTTCTCAAAATAGGGATTTCTGTGTTGCGGTGACCACCTCGTTCGACATGAGCCGTTTCCGTCCGAGACATTTTCACAAGTTTAGAAATGGAGAGAAGCCTCCGGAGGTCAAATATGGTGAATACCGGGGTGTTGTAACAGTCATTCGAACTTTAATTGTATAGTTTCCGCCATCGAAACTGCACAGGTGTGCGCCCGTGTTTTGTCTGCATCTCCGAAATACCCCGAACGCCACCACAAGGGCATGTGGCGGGGGATGTAAGGTCACCGGCCGTGCATGAACAGCATTTTCATCTCTACACATATCAATCAATCAAGCACTCAAACGAAGTCATTCGCGTGAAAGAAAGCTACTTACATAGAAGAATATTCATTCGTTGCATTTATCAATAACACGATGCGTTCTAATCATGCGGGGAAATTGTTATAAGAATAAGTATTTAAATTGTATGCAAGGATATCGACGAAATGTACATCCACTACCAATATAAAATATCCTCTTCCCACCTGCGGTCATATGTATTTTGATCTCTAATGTTACCAGGAAAAAATTACCGTTTAAATCTATCCGTTTTACTATATATCTCCCTTGGTTTTACTATCCACCTCCCTGGTGATCTGATCTACCACAGTCGGGGCCTGTAATACGTCTTTAGAATCCTCAGATCAGTAATTTGACTAAAATGACGCAGTGAATTTAACCTCTATTTTATCCCAAGACCAATTAGCTCCCATCCTAATTCTTCCAATAGTGTGGCGACCATGTTACCTCGGGCATAACTTTTCACAAATCTAGCAGCTCTACGTTGCGCTCGATCTAGCTCCAAAACTAAGCCTACTTCATGAGGAACCCATACGCCCACAGCATACTATAGGTTGGGACTAACTAACGTGAAATAACAAAGCTCTCTAATTCTGTCATTATATTTCCCATGTATCGTCATTATGAATTCTAACTTTGTAATTTCTATTCCGCAAATTCACGAATGTGTTTTCCCCACGACATATCCCTAGTTATCGTTAAATATTTGACCGATTCTACTTTTATTGTTGGTTCCCTGTTTGGTGAAGGTGATGTCGGGTGAAGGGGGGTCTTCCTCCAATAATGCATCGAAACACAATTATTCAAATTTCATTCTTGCTTCCATATCTCGCACCACTTTTAAATTGTGTTTAGGTCGTTAAATACTCTACCCTTATGACTGATGGGAAGGAGGGAAATTGATTTTAACCATTCCAGGAAATGGTAAGTATTTTATGAATGAAGGTAAGGCGCGGACGTCATTTTCACCGGAATTAATATAAGGCATTAATCACCCCACTCTCCAGAATTTATCATTCCCCCTTCCTATTCCAAACCTCTCCATCTCCAGCCCATCCCTCCCGAACCTTACCTCCCCCCTCCCTCCCTTCGCCCTGCTCCTCTTGTCCATCCTTCTCATCTGTCCCTTCTGCCCACGGAAGAAACTTCTAACCTTAATTATATTTTTAGGTTTTATTCCGTAGAATCTATTCGATAATGACGTCCGACGTCGAAATCTAAGTCGTACTTCAAGTTTGTGTGCAATTATCAAGTTACTTCTTTCATTTAAATATGAAAATTCCCGATTCTAAGATTTTACTCACAAAGAAATAACACGGTTTCCGAAAGGGTAGACCTTGCGAGACCCAACTGGCACTTTTCATTAATGATATTTCAATCTGGGTGGAAATAATGCCCAGATCGATGCTATAATTCTATATTTTAAAAATTATTCGACAAAGTCCCTGAAGTTGCATATATATATATATATATATATATATATATATATATATATATATATATATATATATATATATATATATATATGTGCACATACCATGCACAAACCATAAACACAGTAATCAACCCGAAGGTCGGTTTAGTAGGTGATGGTAGAGCTCACCCATGTACTAAGCCCGACGGCGTGTGAATATTCACACATCAGGGTAGGGGGGCCAGTTCCTTTCGCCAGTGCCGGTTATGGTTTCCCAGGAAGATCTGGTACCCGAAAAATCAACTAGCTTGGGTGGAGCTGCAGGTGCCCAGAGTGACTTGCTCGGGAATCGAACCCGGGACCATCCGGTCAGTAGTCCAACGCTCTACCCACTAGACCACCGTGACCCGCATATATATATATATATATATATTTTTTTTTAGGTAATCTACCGGTAAAGGTAGGTTTTTGAATGGACACAACTATCAAATAAATATTTTGTGACGCCAAACAAAACACAATCGAGCAACATACTCTAAATCAGGTCCCTCTTCATCTCCGTATACTTCCTTCCCCTTCATCCTGTCCAACATCCCTATCCTGTTTCTGCCCTTTCCTCGTTTGCCTAACATTCTCCCCTCTATTACCTTCTTCAACATCCCACTGCCGTTCAATACGCCTTTCATCCATTTTTCCTGCATCCATAGGATATCTCCCAACAAACCCCTCTCTTCACCCACCATCCCTAGTGCTTCTTCATTTGTGTTCCTCTCGGTCCATTTCACCTCCATTCACATTTCAAAAGCCTCCAATCTACATCTATCCTCCTGCTTCAGCGACCACGTTTCCACGCCGTACATAGCTACGCTCCAATCTTCAGTCTTTAACATCCAACTGCCGATCAATAAGCTCCATTCCATTTTTCCACCCTCCTTAGGATTTCTCCCCAACTAACCCCTCTCCTCGCCCACCATCCCTAGTACTTCCCTATTTGTTTACCTTTCGGTCCATTTCACCTTCTCCATTCTTCTCCACACCCACATTTCAAAAGCCCCAATCTACGTCTATCCTCCTGCTTCAGCGACCACGTTTCCACGCCGTACATAGCTACGCTCCATATCAGAGTTTTTATGAGTCTTTTCTTAACCTCCCTACTCGAAGTCCCCGTCATCAACTCCCTCCTCCTTGAGAAAGCCTCCTTGTCTAGCGCAATTCTTCTCCCTACGTCCGTACTACTTTGACAGTATTGGACCAAAAGACTTCCGTGATACGAAAACTGTTCTACTTGCTCTATGTTTTCCTCGCCTATTTTAATATTTAGCTCAGCCTTTTTCTTTCCGGAAAATTGCATAACCTTTGTATTATTAATATTGATTCTCATTCCATATCTATTGCACTGAACCTCCAATTCACTCAGCAATGCTTGCAACCCTTTGGCTAAATAAATAACTAAACCTTGGTCATCAGCAAACCTGATTTTACGAATTTCCCTCCGACTTTAACTCCCACCTCCAGTTCTTTCCATGCTCCTTTAATCATTTCCTCCAGATAGCATACGTTGAACAGCACCGGTGACAATGGACAACCCTGCCTTGCGCTTCTTCACTGTCCATTCGAGCTCTCCGTTCCCCACTCGCACCTGAGCAGTCTGAGACATGTGCAGGTTGCGGATTTGCTTTCTGTCCCTCCAATATATATATATATATATATATATATATATATATACATATATTATTATTATTATTAGGTAATCTACCGTTTAAGGTAGGTTTTTGGATGGACACAACTATCAAATAAACATTTTTGTGACTCACCACCTTGCAAACTTAATCTACATCAGGTCCCTCTTCATCTCTGTGTACTTCTTTCCTACCTTCATCCCGTCCAACATCCCTATCCTGTTCCTGCCCTTACCTCGCTTGCCCAACATTCTCCCCTCTATTACCCTGTTCAACATTCCACTACCGTTCAATACGCCTTTCATCTATTTTTCCTGCCTCCATAGGATTTCTCTCAACAAACCCCTCTCCTCAACCACCATCTCCAGCACTTCCTCATTTGTTTTTCTTTCGGTCCATTTAACCTTCTCCATTCTTCTCCACACCCACATTTCAAAAGCCTCCAATCTACGTCTATCCTCCTGCTTCAGTGACCACGTTTCCGCGCCGTACATAGCTACGCTCCATATCAGAGTTTTTACGAGTGTTGTCTTAACATCCCTACTCAACGTCCCCGTCATCAACTCCCTCCTCCTTGAGAAAGCCTTCTTGCCTAGCGCAATTCTTCTCCTTACGTCCCATACCACTTTGACCGTATTGGTCCAAAACACTTCCGAGATATGTAAACTGTTCTACCTGCTCTATTTTTTCCCCGCCCATTTTAATATTTAGCTTAGCCTTTATCTTCCTGGAAAATCGCATAACCTTTGTTTTATTAATATTGATTCTCATTCTATATCTATTGCACTGAACCTCCAATTCACTCAGCAATGCTTGCAACCCCTTGGCTGACTGAGCAACTAATGCTTGGTCATCAGCAAACCTAACTGATTTTGCGAATTCCCCTCCGACTTTCATTCCTACCTCCAGTTCTTCCCATGCCTCTTAATTCATTTAATCCACATACACGTTGAACAGCAACGGTGATAATGGGCAACCCTGCCTTGCACCTCTCCTAACACTGCCCATCCGGACTCTCCGTTCCCCACTCGCATCTCATTAGTCTGAGACATGTACAGGTTGCGGAGTAGCCTCCTGTCCCTCCAATCTATTCCTATTTTCCACAATATACTCATTATTTTTCCCAATTCACTATATCAAACGCCTTTTTGAAATCTACTAAACAGAAAAATACGTTCTGATTGTATTCTATATTCCTTTCGATTAGTGGTTCATTACTGCAATGGCATCCCACCTTCCTACACCAAAACCGATCAGCCTTTATGTAATTATTTACCTTGCTCTCCATTCTCTTGCTGATTATCCATTGGGATATCAAACTTATTGCTCTGTAGTCCTCACATGATGTATCCTTTACCTTTTTCGGAGTTTTTCTTACGTCTTATTGAACACTGACCTCACAGTCTTCCGGCCAGATTCCTTCCCCAGATATACTACGAATAAGTCCATATTGAGTCTTCCTCCCGCATTTTCCTAAACATTTAAGTTGTTCCGCAGAACTTTTGTCCTACCCCCACGGCCTTATTTGATTTCACCCCCCTAATGCCCTTTCTTTTCCATCGTCGAGTATGCCTGGACCTAAGCTATCTTCTTCTACGTCATGTTCCTTTTCTATGTCTAACCTTGTCGACCTAAGTTCTCTGCCATACAGTGTTTCTATGTATTCCTTCCATCTTTCATGGATTTTTTCTGGTTAAACTATTATCCTACCCCACTTATCTTTAACTGTTAGCACAGATCTTGCCTTCTTACTTCCCGATAATAACTTAACCTAGCTGCGCACCAATTTCACCCTTCCTCTGTAAACTTTCCATATCCTCATATTATGTTTTCCACCATTCTTCTTTTGCTTTATTTGTGGCCCGTCTCAACTTATTGTTCAACATTTTGTACTTCCTTTGGCCTAACTGTTTACTAAAGTTTGACTGAAGTGTTTACATTCTTTTATTTTCTTCTCTCATCCATCTTTGCAATCATCTCATCCGTTACCCATGGTTTTACATATCCTTTTCCCGTTAACGGTTCCTATAGTGTCTTTTGTGGCTTTCGATATCACTTTCTTGATACATTCCCATTTTCTTCGATAGTACTCAGCTCTTTACCGTCATCCGTGATTTCTTCTGCGGCCTGCTGATACTCCTTCCTTGTTAATCCATTTAATGTTTCTACATTCCATTCCTAACCCGCCGCCCCTACCTAATCTTTTTGAAACGGACGTTACATTGCATAACAACTAAATTGTGGTCTGAGGCCGCGTCCGCTCCCGGGAAACTGTGCGAATTTATCACACTGTTCCTAAGCCTGTGCCTAACCATAATATAATCTAACTGGTATCTTTCTGAGTCATCTGGAATTTTCCATGTATACCTACGCCTTTTGTGGTGCCTAAACCATGTGTTGGTGATGGCTAACCCATGTCTCCTGCAGAACTCAAATGCTTTCTCCCCGCGTGCATTCCTCGCGCTTAAACCGTAGTCGCCCTCCTCATCACCATCTCTTCATTCGCCTACCGTTGCATTCCAATCCCCTATCAGTATCAAATGTTTCCCTGCAGGAACACACGCGATTATATCCTCTAACTCATCGTACATTCTATCGACTTCTTCCTCCTTATGGTTGCTCGGTGGCATGTATACCTGAAAATGACCAAGTTCGTCGGTTCTGCTTTAATCTCTACGAGTAATATTCTATCCGTTGCTTGCTCTATGTTGACTACGCTTCTTCCTACCTCTTTATTTAATATTACGGCAACCCCTCGTTGGCTCTCGTCCCCACCGCCATATATTATTCTATAATTATCACTCCAGTAATCCCCACTATCCTTCCATCTCACCTTGAATAGACCTAAAACATCTATATTACCTCTTTCCATGTCTCGCTTAATATTCTACAGGTTGCCTTTCCTCAACATTGTCCTGACGTTCCATGTTCCTATTCTAACTACTTTCGTCTTCTTCTGCGTCTTCTGTCCTGCTGCTGTTATTTCTTCCCCGCAAGAGTTTCGTGGGATGACGACCGCGAAAGCCTTGCCTCCCCCGCTGCCGGGCACGACACACGGCCCCTTGGGCCGAGTCCTGCAGTTGCCAGGACTTAATTTTTCTATACTGTTTATCATAAAAATCTTGGGAATAATAATTGAGGTGGTTTCCCTTTGCTTTCCTCATTGTTTTTTTTAACGTGACACCATCACTTAAAGGCCGCCTCACTGAGGAGCAGACGCCGCGTGGACTACCTTTCGTCTGGCTCCTAACCTTCGACCTATCTGGCATGTGTCACCCTACGAGGAGCAATTATTATTACTCCCGCCAGCACAACTCTAGGGGTCATCGGAACGCACAAATCCTTCCACCACGTCAAGGTTGTAGTCCATGGGAGGGTATATATATTGATATAAAATATAAAAATTAATAATTGTAAATATTGGTGTCTTTGTCGAAGCTTCCTCCGAACCTCGGTCGAAAAGAAAATATATGAATGTTCGCTTTTTATTTTTTCTCTGTTTTATATGTGTATGTAAATATGTATAATGTATATATACACACATGTATATGTATATATATATATATATACATATATATGTGTAAGTATATATATATATATATATATACATACAAACATCAGAAGAAAATTAACGACGAAATTGAACGAGCAGGTATCGTCCTTGCCCAAAGTTAAAAAAGAGCATATTTTCAGAATAATGAAATTGAGGACATACCCGTCGAAGATTTGTTCATGCATTGACCCTGGAATGTGTAAGAAAACCGAAAATGAGGATCACGTAGAATGGAGAAGAAATGTAGTGGCTAGGGAATCTATTCTAGCTCTTAGACTAAGCGTAGAGTAGCGGACAGAGTAAGCTTAACTTACATCCATGCGTATCATTCCTTGATCTGAAGAAATGCTTACACACCGTGGACTCTAATATGTCGCTACGTATCCTAATGAAAATTGGATGTAGCCAAAACGACAAGGGGACAGACAAATGCTTTTAATGGGGAACAGGCAGCAGTGATTGTTTGCGGTATAACGCTGGTATTGTGTTCCTTTTACTCATCCATTCCCTTTCCCTCGATCATTCCTCTCACAGTGTCTCCATCTGTACTTGGAATATTCGGCCGAAAGAGTCCCAAGGGATGGCTCCCGGGTCCCGAGGGAGGGCCTAACCCCACCCACCGCCCTCACTCCCGTCTCCAATCCCGGCCGACGCGAGAAGCGGAAGGAGGCGACGGACGGCGCGGGGCACATGGCCCTTCCCCACTCTCGGCATTGATCCGCGGGAGGGCCCTCTTGCCCTCCCGGGCCCACTAAAGCGCGCTCATCCCGTCGTCGGCTTCCCACCCCGCGAAACTCTCTCCTTCTCCTCGCGCAAGGTCTGTCGTCTCCCCTGCACTTCCCTCCCTCGCGAAACAATTCACTTTGTAATGACCTCTTGTATCACCATTAAACCTTAATAAATGTTCGGTGGTAAATTTCTTTAAAAGACCAACGGAATTTGTTTGTAAATTAGCTGGATTTGGCCTAGAAGTAGCCGATGCAGTGAAATACCTAGGTGTCACACTCACTTTATATTTAACTTGGCCCACCTACGTTAAGTCTGCGGGAAATCATATAAAAAATTGGGATTCATTAGAGGCATTTTCGACAGAACCGACTCCAAGGTCAAGGAACGTTGTTACCACGCTCTTGTAAGGCCTCATTTAGAATATGTATGTAGGGTATGGGATCCGAGTGAAAAAGGTCTCATTTGAGAAATTGAGAAGGCTCAACGCCGCGTCAAAAGTGTCACTGAAATGCTTCTTGAGTTGGGTTCGGAATCATTAGAAGAAAGACGAGTCAATGCTAGGTGTAACTTACTAAATATATTCAGATCTGCATATTTCAGTACCGAGGTCTCGCAAATTATTCGCACTCCATTATACATTGGTCGCTTGGATCATGTATATAAAATTCGAGAAATATATGCCAGAACTAGTAGACTCAAGCACTCCTTCCCACGGACAATACGGAATAGTAACTGTAGGATTGGTGATAGCAGAAATTCCATTTGCCACCATCAGCGTCTAGGGAATAATTAGTTTTACGTAAATGTATTCACTTTCACTAACTTGGTGTGTCTTGTTGCCAAAACCCTTTCTTTCCGCATGACTGCATGGGACTGCCATTAAAGAATGCTGTGCTCGTTACAGTATCGTTTACCCTGTTATGTTTGTTTTCCAGTTTCCCCTTCCATCCCTCGTCTCTCTCTGTAAGGGGGATCCTCCTGCTACCTGCAGCGTTGGGTCACATTCCCTACCTGTGTCCTTGCGGAGGAGACCATTGTTTGTTGCTTGTCCATGTGGTGTGGAAATTCGCCTTTTTATTTTTCAAACTCTAGCTTGCACGTTATTGGATAATTTTTTTACTTCATCCTAAGGTGGAATTGTTTGTTAGTTGATAGTATACGAGTGCTTATTTTCATGCGTGTAGAATGAAAGGATTTTTGCATGAATGTATACGCCACTGAGGATACAGGTTTGCATGGATGAGTTGATTTTGCATATGCTTTTGTCCCCTTTACGGGTGGTGACCTAACACCCCCCGCCACACGCGGCTTGCTTGGTATTATCTACATCTACATAATACCCCGAAAGCCTATGAAAGGGCGTGCGGTGGCTTGCAGGGTATTACGGGAACTGGAGTTGGTAGTGGTAATGAGAGGGCCCGGCCCCACATTGCACACTACCTCCCCCACGCCGCGGTTCTCCGACTCCTGGATAAGGCGATCTAAAGTACGCATAATTTAAACGTTCCTGAATAGTGTTTTTTTTATATAAAAGCATTTGAGCCGAAGTTATCGTATGTTATTCATGGTGAGGTTAAAAAAGAAACTGTTCACTGCGACAATAAAGATTTAATATTTCATGGCCATGGTTTCGATGCTGCGCATCATCTTCAGGAAACATACAAACATTTTTCAACTTATATAGTCTGACTCCAAGAGGGTAGTAAGGTAGGGAGAGTAAGGGAGAGGGGGTGGCTATGTATTGGAAGGTTTCTGGCTCAAATTTGTAGAAGTTCGTGCTCATTAAATGATGAACACAATGTAACACTCCACCGTTCTAAGAAATAACACCGGAAAAAAAACAAAAAAGCATTGTGTTCTATATTTAATAAGGGGGGTGTTTGTCTACAATTCCATTTTTGATAAACGCCCCCCCTAGATTTAATTTCCGCTTCACTTAAATTGTTGTATCTGCTTACTTTAACGGCGTCAACGATACTTTTGACCACGAACCGTGGAAAATTCTGCACTTCATAAAAGAATTGAACTCCAAAGTGAATCAGATAAGAGGCGTGGAGGGAGTTGAAACGACGCTTTCGATTTTCAAACCTTGCCCGAAGGATTGATCGCGGACATCTGGTTTGGAGCCGTGGTGAAGGCATTAATCAGAGGCTGCGTTATTTCTGCCGGGATATCGAGGCCTCCTCCTCTGACCTTCAGCCGGCAAAATACAATCGTGTAGAAACTCTCTGAACTACTCTGGTGCTCGTTACAGATAGCTAGGTGCGCAGCTGGAAGGACATACGATCACTGTGGGATTTTTTCAATTGGTTTCAGTCAATGTGCGGGGCAGTCATAGACCAGTGGGTCTATTAAGTCCTCTTTGCCAAATAATATTTCTATAAATGAAGTGTGGGTCAACGCTAGAGATGCATGCAGTAAGGTATTTAACGTGATCATGTTGTGTCGAACGCAAAGTTCAATTAAGGGATTCGATAATAATAAGAAATTAACCCCCGTTAAATATTCAAGCAACTTTTATGTAAGGGAAGCATCTAATTAAAATACAAGGTCGCTGAATATCATCACCTTAATCATAGTACAGACGCAGATATAATAATTGGAAATGAATGCTGGTTATCCAATGATGTCGCCAATGGTGAAATTTTCTCAAAAATTTACTTTTTTCACTTTTCTGTTTATAGAAACAACGGAGTAAATACTTATAGAACCGGGGGCGGTGTCTTTATTGCATTGAAATATTTTTGAATTAGAAGAGCGTAGGTAATTCCAGGTAAGTGTTTGAAAAGTGTTCGATGTTCAATCAAAGTCCTGAATTAAAAAAGAATGTGTGCTCGTATGCGCATTTTACACACTACCGTCCGACAAAGATAATTCAATGCTAGAAATAGACCAATAAATCGCAATTTTCTCATTCCAAAACCACAATCTCGATATTATGATAGATGGGAGATTTCAATCTCCCATCTATTGGTTGGAGCAAAAATAGTTTTAAAACGGAAGATTAACGATATCTGCGAATCGCATTTACGTTGAGCTCCATCCATCAACTTGTCACTTCAACAACTATAGGCAAAAGCAGTCAATTTGTTAGTAACGCACGTACCAAAAATATCTTAAATAATAAATGTTTACAGGGATTCGCGACCACAGGGCAGTAAACGTCAAATGTTCACTGCGACCAGTCAGAAAGACGAAGCTCAGAAAAATAAAACATTTACCCTTTTAGGAATGGGGAAAATGATGACGACCTGCTGCTGCAGCGCTAATTTGTAAATTTTAAGAAATTTAGCGAACTCGGAAATACAGGGGAAATAACAGGGGATACCTGTAATCACTTCCTCAAAATCACACGTTCAGCAATCAACAAGTTCATACCAGGCAAATTTATACTGGCAGCATTACAGTAAATACCTAGGCGTTACTCTCACTCACGACCTCTCCTGGGTGAAGCCCATACGGAGAATGTGTGAACAACCTAACAAAAAATTAGGATTTATTAGAAGAGTACTGGGTAATGTTATCATGAGCTGGTTAGCCCTCATTTAGAAAATGCTGCAAGTATATGGGAACCCCACGAACTTGGATTGATCGCCAAATTGGATTGCGTGCAACGTGGAGGAGCTAGATTTGTAAAACGTTGTCATGATAAACTTAGTAGCGTACCCAAAATATTAGACCAGCTAGACTGAGGATCACTCACGGAGCGAAGGTTAAATTGTAGGTTCAATCCCTTGCATGAATTTGAAGGGCCTCTCTTTAGCAGTAATGTTGAAAATGTATCATTACCCCCATCGTACTATGTTAGGAGAGATCATGTCAATAAAATTAGAGAGATCAAGTGTAGAATAGAATGATTTATGATACCATGTCTTCCACGAACAAAAAAATATTGTCCGAAATAAAAAGTCCAAAAATATTGCTAGGGTCATATTCGGATCAAAATTAGTGTGACGTGTATTCACCCCCTGCCACACACCCAAACGGTGGCTGACAGGGTACACAAACATAAAAAAAACTAAAAAAGTTAAAATGAAGGCACATGGAGCCCATGTTTCAACACCATCCAATCACGTGGCACTTGACCAGGAGGAGAAAGCACTCCTAGTATATATAGTATGCGGCCATAAAGGGTACAGAATCCACCAAAAAAAGAGATGAACGAGTGATTGAACTAATAAGGCTTCTGCCTTAGATTAATTCTTCATAATAGTTTTACTCTTCTCAAAAAAAGCACATACCCTACCCACATGTTCTTGTGCTCGCACTGCCTACATTACTGCAAATATGTAAAATGACCGGTAAGGGTGGGATCCGCCCGGGTAAAAGAAAAGCACTATAGGGTTACTGTTGAGCCATGACTCTCTCTGTTGTGGGGAGGGGAGCACGCCTCCGCTGCCCGCCTGCAACGGTGTGTCACATTCCCTACTTTGTGTCTTTTTGGGGCCGGAGACCTTGAGTTGCATGTCCATGTGATAGTAAAATTTCAATTCTAATTGCCACGTCATTGGATATATTTTTACTAAATTTGTTTGTACATGAGTATGTTGGTTGAAGGTGAATGTATTTGCAAGCGTGTGGGTTGAGAAGGTTCCCTCATGAATATATACGCCACTTTGGGTGTAGATTTGCATGAATATGTTGGTTTTGCATGTGGTTTTATTCTCTTTTATGGGTGGTGACCTAACACCCTCCGCCGCACGCCCCTGCGGCGGCTGAAGATTGAAATTTCATCAATTATTTATGCATTAAATCCATCTGGGTTTCCCCTTTTCATTGAATACTGTTATTCGCAAATCATTGCATTCCCTCTTTGTTAAGAGGATGAAACCCGAGTCATCACGGAAGAGTGAAAATACTGATTTATTCCTACTGGTCTTCAGATATTTCGTTCAACGTTTCAGTATTACCCAAGAAGCCTGAATCGACTGATGTGTCCAATGTACAAGTGAATTCATGGATTACTGCGGTTACGCAAGCAAAATTATGCAGTGGTTCATGAAAATGACTGAAAACCAGGGACTAAATATTTAATAAAATTGCATCATATTATGAGATGATTCTCGAGTAACTTTCCAATTAAATATTTGAAGACATTTATAAAGAGTTATGTAAAATAAAGGAAATATATATATGAGTCGATGAAGTGTGGAACAGAATCAGAAAAACGAGAAGAACTTCACTTCAAATGTGTGTGTGTGTGTGTGCACGTACGATCCGTGGCATATCTAGGCGAAAACTTTCGGGGCAATCTTCGTATCCATAAGTAGCCTCTTGAAGGCAACTTAATTCTCTGATGTCAAGTGTTGGATTGAATTTCATTTACTTTCATCATTGGCCCCCAAAAAAGAACAGATTGTGATATTTTTGGAAATTGTTATATTTCAGATCAAGTTCAAAATTAAGGAAAATACTGATGCCTTTCCATTTGGCAGCTTTCGCGCAAAATTCAAAGCATCGCCTTGCTTTGAATTATCGAATTGCACTGAATTGCATCAATCACGCACTCCGATGCAATCAGCGACAGGAGTCAAGCCCCGAGCGAGTCCGTTTCCGCTGCGTCGGGCACTTCCTGGCTTTTTTGTAACGCTTCCTGTTGCTTTCCCTTGCCCAGATTAGGGTAAAGGGTCACGTCCATGAAGAAAAAATCGCATTCAGGATTTCAAAGTTAGCACTTACTTTAAAGTACCCCCCGAGCAGTTTCCCAAATGATATGAGTCCATGTCTTTGATAGATTTATTATGAAAAATATTAATCTGGACGGCAGGAAATTTTGCGTTTCATATTTTTTTCTAAGATGAAATGAAACATTTTTTTAGTCTAATTACCACAGTCGACCGTTTTGGCATGATAATAAAGTGGGATATTATTCTTCTCTAAAGAAAGAAAAAGTCATGGTGGTCTAAAAGCTATTTCTTCTTTTCACGACATTTTCAGGGAGTGCCATTTCTGTTATCCCATTAATAAGTTACGGAATTGAGTCATAAGCGTGTAATTAGGGGATCGAGATTGTGCGGAGGCTTACGCGCAGACTTCCCACCGCGAAGGCTCGGATTCAAATCCTGGAAAAAACAAATATTTTTCAGTGGTATCCCGATCCCTACTTGAGGTGTTTTGTGGAGAGCACTGTGAGTGAGTACGCCGTCCGTCGGTTGGGACGTTAAACTGTTTAACCCATTGGCACCCTTCGATAAGAGTAGGTTAATGTCGACGCCGGGTTTCTCTCCACCCTTCCTCCTTTCCCATCCATCCTTAACAGCGCAAATGACCTTAGCTATCGGTCGCCTTTCCAACAAACCAGAAACAGAACGCGTGAAATTAGAGCCATTAACGTTAGTGGTTCTTATATTGGTTCTCCAGTTAGCGTGTCTTGCAAAATAAATTCATGGAATGTCATTCACATACAGAATTTGGAGTGTGTCATGGTCCTCTTCAATTTGGTCATCACTGAAGGATCCATGTTTTAAGACTATTTTCCAGTTTTACAAGTACAAGGGTGGTCTGAAAAGTTTCCGGCCTAACAAAGATACAAGACATTTTTTCTGAAATTTTCTGAGTCGGAAACTTTTCAGACCACCCAGGTAGATCTCACTCATCAATCGACTTAATTTTCCGCTAACAGGGCGACTGTAAAATTCACTCCACTCCAAAAACATATCCCTAAATAGGCATTCATGTAGGGATCAAGAGCAAGAGGAGATGTTTCCATGACTACGTATTCCCACAGTTCTCCTTGCAGGGGCGCTCAGAACAACTCTTAACAGACATGAGTAATGACAAAGATCTCCACAAATCATTAAATTCTTTGCTTATCTTTGCTCATGAAAAGGAAAACCGCGTGAAGTATATTGGCCATATCACAGTTCACTCGTTGTTTGTGAGCCAGGCGTATGTAACTTAAAAGAATGTTTCAATTATTCTTTTGGCTAGATTCTCTCGTACGTCGATTATTCCTTCCTTCTCTGGCCTCACGGCAAAGAGTATCTCTATTACTCAAACCCCTCCCCCAACCCTTCTTCTTCAGCTCATATTTTACTTCTTCCACATCCGAGTCCAGCATCACTTTATATGCCATCGATATCAGTCTTAAAAATTGAACTAAGGGAATAATCCCTGCACTTAGGCAGCTGTTAGCCACCACAGTCGAAATCCTCAAGTCCTTTTCCACTCTCCATCCGCGGTCGTTGCATTTACAACTACACCCCCTCCCTATAGAAATGCATTCAACACCTACGCCGTTCCCTCGTCGTACGTAGTTAGCCAGAAACAACACTCGGTAATAAAATTCCCCCGTGGTTTCGTATAATTCCCTTCTCAGGTCGCCCAGTTATTATAATTTCAGCTTAATCATGGGCTCTGCACTTCAGCTCAACTCAAATTGGGTGAATTCTATTGGGGTCTGCCGGATCATAGATGATGCAGGGAATGCAGCTTGATTACTTTTGTTAAATTCGTGATTACCGTGTATAACTTCGCAGAATATATTCTATTGTTTCAGGCTTCACTTCGTGGAAGTATTTAATATCCATACTAAAAAAAAGACTGTATGTGGAAAAGTACTAGTCCTTCTTTTTAGTATGAAACTTCGCAGAAGTTTATCTATTCAATTCAAGGAATTCCAATGGGAGAAATTTATGTCCAACGACACGTGCTTTTAAGTTGAAAATAATGAGAAAATGATATCAGACATGGGCAAATGAGGTCAATGTTCTACGCAATTTATTTCAAAATCTCTTCGGCAAATATATTAATACGCAAAAAGGGGTTATTAACAACTCGAAACAGCTATTGAGAGAAAGGAATGGTTTGAGGCGTCACTTTGTGGAAGTGATTAATAACGGAAAAGAAAATACTTAGTTCTTCCACATAAATTTTATTACACACGACCTAGGTTTCGACTTACAAGACACACGACTTAGTTTTTTCACCTGATGATGACTTTGTAAGTCGAAAACTAGATCGTGTGTAATAAAATTTATGTGGAAGAACAAAGTATTTTCTTTTCCACCAGCTGTTGAGAGTCTAAACATTTTACCAGGACGGATTAGGAAATGAGATCCAAGTTAGAAGAGCAAAGAAGCAACTGGTTCATAAGAAATCCACGATTGAAATCCGGAGGTACATGCAGAAGACGTCGCACCTTATGAAATTAAAACTTGATTCTCACATGGAAGCTGGTTGGCTCACATTGCCCCCTCAACAAAGGCGGCGATGGGGATGTAATTACCGATAGCTTTCTCAACATTGATATCTCTCCAAATTTTAGAACCTCTTGGGCTGTCCGAAAAATATTTGAAGATATATACAATGTACTTTCTCGTCGGCTGAAACATACTCTGCCGTAACCACCGTGGTTTCAGAAAAGAACAGGTATTGCGAAACATAATTGGGTCATATCAATGTGACATCCAGAAATCACGGAATGGGAATACCCTCAGGTGATGCCATATTTTTAGATTTCAAGAAACTCGTTGCAAAGTTCCCTCGTGAGAATTTGAATCCCAAAACCAGACAGCACAAAAAAATGAGAACGTGGTCAGCTGGCTCCAAGCCTTGTTTAGCTTTAAAATTATTAATTTAACAAATTATAAAGGAATTGAGACCTTTTTATGACCTTTCCAGTTAAATTAAATTTCTGAGAGTAAGTTTTTAGGCCGATGGTGACTCCGCTTCCCATCCGATGTTTTCGCGTGCCAATGGGGAAGGGGGGGTGGTGGTGAAGAACGGGGTACTCACCCGGTGGAGGAGCACTTCCGGTTTCGGTTGCATATGTGCACGAAGGCCATGACAAGGAAGATGCAGGCGAAATTGAGAGCGCACGTGAGGGCGATGATGAGCACGACCTGGTCGGGGCCGTAGCAGGCGGCGTGGCCATCCCTCGGCGAGGAGGCGAGGGATGACCCGGGGGCGGTGGTCGAGGAGGCCGAGCCCAGGGGCACCCACTCCCCCCGCGCCCCCGCGGCGCCGTCAGTGGGCGGCGGAGGCGAGGCCTCGACCCTGTGGCGCGAGTGCTGCCTGTGGCGGTGCCGGAGGGCGTGGTGGGGCCGTGGGGTGGAGGGTGGCTCGCCCCCCCCTTCGTCCGGGTCCCTGGACACCAACCCCGGGGGCGCCCCACGTCCCCCGAGGCCCCTCTTGGCCCTATGGCCTTCCGCGTCGGCGCTCGCCTGCCCTCCGGCGCGGGACCCCGCGGCCCCCAGGCGGCTCATTCGCTGCCCCAAGGTGGAGGGCGCATCTGCGCAGGAAGAGAAGGGCATGGATGCTGTTCAGTTCTGGAGGGGGGGAGGACACCAGATGGCACTTGGGGTACGTCTTTTCATTGTTGTCATTTATTCCCAAAGTACAAGATTTCTTATGATTACGGTACAGTCATGCGAGTATAAATATCAATTCGTAGATATAGCAATATTTCAGCAGCACAAACACACATGTGCCATCAAAAATTCACAGTTATAACAAATTACGGATAAACAAAGACCCAATAACAATATAGATTGATTTGTTAAAATTCGGAGAAAAATATCGTAAAAACCCGAAAGTGCACCAAAATTCCACATAATCTCACCTGCCACACTCCAGGCTCCTGTTTTGGACAACTTTACAAGCACAGTGCAGGCCTAACGTAAACGTAACGATCGTAAATCGACATAGTTCCTCGACCCTCTCATTGCATTTCCCAAGTATCCTTTTTATGCATCCTAATTTTTTATTTTTTATTCCGCAAATTTCTCGAATTTGTTTTCCCCACGACAAATCCGTAGTTATTGTTACACCCAAGTATTTTATTGATTCTACGTTGGTTATACTGGTTCCCTGTGTAGTGTAAGTGTTTTCGGGTGAAATACTTCTCCTCCATAAATTTAACGAAACGCATTTCTTCAAATGTAATTCTAGCTCCCATGTCTCCTACCAATTTTGAATCGCACTTAGGTCATAAGATAAGGACTCCCTGCCTTCAAGAATGGATATGTCTCTATATATAAATGCATCATTTGCAAAGAAACCAAGCGTACTGGAAACATGAGACGTGACCCGAAGTTATTAATGTATAAAAGGAACAATAGCGGACCAATTAAGCTTCTTTGTGGGACACCCGATGAGGCACTTACTGTGGCGGATGATACACCATTTATAATGAACCCTTGCTCACGACCTGTTAAATATTGATGAATCCATACTTTTATACATTTATTTATCCCGTATCTTCCCAACTTTTGGCGCAAGTTCCTCCGAGGGCCTTTGTCGAATGCCATTTTAAGTGCCCTCTCTGTAGCATGTCTTTTAGGAGGCCATTTACGAACAGTGATCATAGAATTTCATCCCTCATCATTGTTTTGGAAAAATTTAATCTATTATATTATTATCGAAGTGTTTAATGCATGCGTGGTAAAAATTTCATTGGCTCTAATATTGTGGTAGCGGAAATAGGAATATATGCATATCGCTGAAATCATCTACATTTGCCTAATACCCCAAAATTCGCCGCAAGAACGTGTGGTGGGGAGTGTCTGGACACCACCCGTGAAACATTATAAAACCATATGCAAAACTGTACCTGTAAACAGAATCAATCAGTTCGATCATGCTCTCGAAAAATGTTAATCACACGAAAGAAGACTCTTATTTAACTGCAACATTATTCAATATTACGATACGTATATTTGACTCATTCGGAAACAATTTGATAAAAATGTGTCTATTTTAAATGCGTGCAGGATATGGGCAAAATATAAACACTGCCAAAATGAAGTATCTCATATAAGATACAGATTCAGGTGTGATGTAGTGAAACTATTTCATAATAACGAAGATGAAAACTCAATTGCAGTTTTCCTAACTACATTTTATCCTCAAATTTTCTAACTCCTATTTTCCTATAAATTTCGAAACTAGTCGAAAATAAATCTTTATCAAGTGGAAAATTGCAGGAGTTTTCGTATCTGTTACTAATTATCTCCCACGCGATTGCTTTCATATCTGTTTAGATCTCTAATGATACGAAGAAAAAACGACATTTTAAATCTACCCGACCTATTATCTATCTCTGTGATTTGAAGTGCGTCATCGGATTAACCAAAATAAGTCAGGACGTCTAATTTACAATCTTATATCTTTAACATCCTCGGATAAGAGGCCTGTAATATTGTAATTACCTACAAGGGTGATCTGAAAAGTTTCCGACCTAACAAAGATACAAGACATTTTTTCTGAAATGTCCTAAGTCAGAAACTTTTCAGACCACCCAAGAATATGACTCTTTTGAAGTTTACTGTCACGCTGTCTCCCGGAGTTTTCTTTCATTAGTTTTATTTTTATTAATTTCCATTTTCAAACGCGTTTATTTTGCATTGTGACGACTTCGTGCTCGATATAAGGGGATAGTGTGCAGTGTTGGTTTTTGGAAGGCATTCAACGCATATGTGTCGTATGGGAAGAGAATAAATGCAAACAAAACAAATGTTATGCAGTATTCGAGAAAGGGGAAGGCTGAGGTATAAGAGGTTACAATAGGAGTACATAAACACAGCAGATGTAAAAGTTTTGCCATTCTAGGAATTGTTTTGGATTCAGATAGCCAAAGTAGTGGGGACATAAAGAGAAGAGTTGAAGAATTGCTTTAGGTTTCTCTTGGGTTTATCATCAGGCTGTAATGTACGGGAAGCGTTTTGGACCAAAATGGTCAAAATAGGAGAGACGTGAGGAGAAGAAATGCGCTAGGCAAAGAGGCTTTCACAAGGAGGGAGTTGATGACGGGGATGTTGAGTAGGGAGGTTAAGGACTCGTAAAAACTTTGATATGGAGCGTAGCTATGTGCGGCGGGGAAACGTGGTCACTGAAGCAGGAGAATAGAAGTGGATTGGAGACTTTTGAAACGTGGGTGTGAAGGATAGATAGGGTTAAGTGGACAGAAAGGAAAACAAAATGGAGATGAGGTAGATATCGTGGGGCAGGAAATGGGATTGATGGTGGAAATCACTAGAAGGCAGGAAAAATGGGTGAAGAGCATTTTGATTGGCAACAGGATGTTGAAGACAGTGATAGAGAGTGGAGTGTTAGGCAAACGAGGAAGGGGAAGGAATAGGGGATAAGGATATTGGACGGAATGAAGGGAGATGAAGAGGGGTATAATGTTGTGTTGGATGTCAGGTTTTGTTTTATTAAGTGAGGCCAGGGAATTGACTTGTGTGTAGCTGTCCCTCCAAAACTGACCATCCACTGACAATTGGTTGATTACCCAATAGTAATCATTCGAGTCTTAGAGAAATACTTGACATTGGTATATCCAGAGGTAAAATGTTCATATATACTCAGTGTTTCATTTGAACTTTGTCGTTGTATAGTTTGCAAATTATCCTTTTGTTACAGTATTTTTACGTTTTCATTCGCATGGTGCAATAGAAAAGAATCCTAAGTGTTCGCAGCAGAGAGGCTTCGACTCTGAGATACATAAAAATGGCTATTACTCACGTGTTCGCAAATGTGAGTCCAGTTCTGTCCACGCGCGTCCGTCCGTTCATCCCCTTCCCTCCCCTCCCGGGTTTGGCCCACGGATGAATGGGTCCCCCCGCGATTTGGGGGATTGGGAGGAGGAGGTTCCCAAATCCCCATCGTCACATCAGTCATGGGTCATACTATGTGCTTGGATCCTGTGCAGTAGGAAGTGCGTGCGTGCGTGCTTTCAGGTGGTGTCAAGGGAATAGCGGGGGCTTGCCTAATCCAAACCCCTCCCCGGGCCCTAGATGTCAACAGCAATCGATCCCTGAACCGCGCAGCCGTGCGCACCCTTCGCGGCGGAGGGAGTGCGTCCCGCCGTTGGGAGGCGGCCCTCGAGCGGGGAGCCGAGGGCCGCCTTTTGTTTTCTTCCTAGGACATTTCTTTGGCGAATGGCTTCAGTTCAATGCGTCTTTACTGTTCTATCTTAATGACGATTCGCAGCCATTGTACATGAGGAATTCCTTAATTATGGTCACTGTTTAATGCACAGCGTAATGCAAAAAGATTGCTGTCCGTGACTTCCGAGTAAGCCGGTCAGGTGATTTCAGTGATTACGCGGTCTAAGACTCCTCTTGAGTTATGAAGCAGCGACTACGCGAGCATTCAAAGAAGCGATATCGGTCGGCTATTGTCCCTTTCAATTAATTAATGGCATTAGTTCTCAGGTTCCAGTAAACTTGCTCTGATTCCTGACAGTGACTTATATATGGGGACATATCTAGTCATGAAGATAGGGAACCATTTAAATTGATGACCTAAATGCGATCCGAATGTGGTGGGAGACATGGGAGCAAGAATTAATTTGAGTGAATTTGATTTGATGAATTTGCGGAGAAAAAGTATTTCACCCGAAAATATTTATTCTATAAAGTTGTACAATATGACAACAAACGTATAATCCGGAAAATATTAGAGTGTAAGTATAACTAAGGATATATCTTGGGGAAAACATACTTACGGAATAGAAAAAAACAGGATTCATAAAAGGGATGCTTGAGAATTGCAATGAGAGGGTTCAAGAGGATTTCTATTTTACTGACATTTGAAAATTAAACAATTTGGCTTTCCCACTTCAATTTTTTTTATTATCACGACCTATGTTTCGTCATGGTATAATATCACCTGATGATATTATGCCATAACGAAACCTAGGTCGTGTAATAAAAACATTTTAAGAGGTAAAGCCAAGTTTTTCAATTTTCAAATTTCAATATGAAGATTTTCCACCAAGTTACGCCAGAAACTGTTTTATTTCTCTATTTTACGTTAATTACGGCCCCACCTACGACCAGAGTATGTCGTGAGTGAATGGAATCCTTATGATGTTGGCTTAGTTTGGTAATTACATGGAGTGAAACGTAGAACAGCTAGATTAGTGAAAAGCTATTATGAACAAGGTACCAGTGTCAAGACACCATTGGAATAATTAGGATGCGAGCCACTCGTTGACCGCAGGCACTGACATAAATAAAGGTATTCTTTAAGGATTGAAATAAAGGTTAAATGCACTGTGTAAATTCGAGGCATGTCAATTTTCCAATATTGCTAAAGACATATATAAATATGACAGGCCCCACTTACTATAGAAGAGCAGATCACGTACATAAATTAGGGAAATAGATATATTTACATCTATTTATTATTTATAAGGTAATCTACCGGTTAAGGTAGGTTTTTGGATGGACACAGCTATCAAATAAATATCATGTGAATCCTAACAAAACACAATCCAGCAACCAACATCTACGTCTATATATACCCCATTTACATAAATATCCCGTAATCGAACAAAAAGGTGTGTGGCAGGTGGTGGAAGCACCAGGTGGTAGTGATAAGGGGTAAGGTAGAGGAAGGGTGTTTAAAGGATTATCATAATCAGTATTTCAATCCTAGGAGTGGTTTATTGCAGCCCTCCATTCGCCTCTATTTAATGTCAATTCCCTCATCCTCTGATAGGTTCCCTGTTTTACGTCTTTAATTTTCTCTTATGTGCATGTCTCTTCGTCTTCCTCGTGGTATCTTCCCTTCTATTTTTTCTTCTATTATATTCCTAATCAATCCATTGTGCCTCAATGTGTGTCCAATCCATCTGTTTCTTCTTTGCCGTAGAGTTCTCCATAATAGTCCTATCCTCTTCTGCCCTTCTATATACTTCCTCGTTCCTCACTTTGTCTGCCCATTTAATCTTCAGCATTCTCCTCCAGTACCATGTTTCAAAGGCTTCTATTCTTCGCTGGTCCACTTTTCCAATGTACTAAGTCTCGGAAATATAGAGTGCCATGCTCCAGACGAAAGTCTTGACGAATTGTTTCCTTGTTTCCAGCTTTTGGTTCTTTGAACATATTGCCTCTTCTTCATGAATGCATTCTTAGCTTGGGCTATTCTTCGCTTGATGTCGGTCGAACTTCTTCCATCCCATGATATGCTGTTGCCCAGGTAGATGAAGGATTCCACTTTCTCTAGTTTCACCTCTCGAAATGTGATATCTGCATTTAGTTTCTCTCTTCCGCGCACAAGGATTTTAGTTTCCTTCATGTTGATGGTCATATTATATTCCCCCAGCACTTGATCCATAGCACTTGGTGTTGCTTGCAGATCCTCTCGCGTTTCCGCCACTACTGTAATGTCGTCTGCAAACCGGAGCATGTTGATTTCCTCTCCATTTACCTTGACTCCTTTGATACCCAATTCTTGTATTTCTTTTATTGCCTCTTCCAGGTATACGTTGAATATTGCTGGCGAGAGGTTACATTCTTGTCTTACTCCTTTGTTTATTTTGGCTTCTATTTTTCTCCTGTTTTTCGTTTGCATTCTTGTAAACTGATTCTTGTATAGGTGATGTATAATTCTTCTGTCGTTGTAATCCAGTCCAAGCGCTTTTAGCATCTTGAACATCTTGTTCCATTCGACGTTGTCGAAGGCCTTGTCTAAGTCCACAAATGCCACGTATAATGGCTTATTTACTTGTCTCATTTTTTCCACCAGAACCCTCAAGCTGAGAATTGCCTCTCTTGCTCCTCGGTTTTTAAAGGATTATGAAAAGGGTAAAACATTCACCAAAAACTCCGAAAATACATGAATATCCCAAACACGTTCGCGGAAACCAAGTTTCAAACAAGTGTTAATTTCGGCCAATTCAAAAGTTCTTTGTCACACGAAAAATGGAGGAATGAAAATGAACCACAACCACTTATACAAATGACCACCACCATTACCGAGACAGGTCCTGCAGAAATGCATAGCGAAAAGGGGGTTAAGTAGAACGGATAGTTTAAACATGTTGTTTTTCCTCGTAAGATTAGAGGTCAAAATAGATATGATCGCAGGTGAAAAGTGGATTATTAGCATTGGCAATTTATATATTTTGTTGATTTCCTGCATGAACTTTAAGGAGAACCATTTTTGTGACAGTGTTCCCGCATACTTTAAATATATCATGTTATTGAATATTTTTGCATGTAAGTTGCTTCTTTTGTGTGAATATCTTTTCTCGAGTGCTTGATCGAAATGATATACATGTAGAGGTGTAATGATTGTGCATGCTTGCCTGGTGAGATACCAGCCCTCTCCACACGCCCCTGAGGCCGTTTGAGGGGTTTAATGATCATGGAAATTTAGATACACCCAGCTCCAGCAGCATTTCTGTGACGCTTTTCATTTTATCGTAACAGTTTTTAACGAAACGGGTTATCCTGCTGTTCAACCTTCTCAAATCCGCGAGTAGAGCCTTTTTCATTCGCATCTCTGCGTACATTTAAACAGGGAGCCAACAAGGGCATGGCAGCAACATTTATTGACCGTATCTTCACTCCTGCAAACTTTATGTCTAATTAATCCCATTTTTTTATTGCTTCCCCGCAGATGTTAAGTAAGTGGGTGTCCCAAGTTAAGTCTTTCGGAAAGTGTACATACCTGTATGTGTATGTTCATCTGCATATGTAAATGTACACCTTCATGTATACATGTGCATATTATTATTATTAAGTAATCTACCGGTTAAGGTAGGTTTTTGGGATGGACACAACTACCAAAATCCCTTAATTCCGTCCAACATCAGTATCCTGTTCCTGCCCTTTCCTCGTTTGTCTAACATTCTCCCCTCTATTACAGTCTGTAACATCCCACTGCCGATCAATGAGCTCGAATCCATTTTTCCACCCTCCTTAGGATTTCTCCCAACAAACCCCTCTCCTCGCCCACCATCTCCAGTACTTCCTCATTTGTTTACCTTTCGGTCCATTTCACCTTGTACATTCTTCTCGTCACCCACATTTCAAAAGCCTCCAATCTACGTCTATCCTCCTGCTTCAGCGACCACGTTTCCGCGCCGTACACAGCTACGCTCCATATCAGAGTTTTTATGAGTCTTTTCTTAACCTCCCTACTCAACGTCCCCGTCATCAACTCCCTCCTCCTTGAGAAAGCCTCCTTGTCTAGCGCAATTCTTCTCCCTACGTCCCTACTACTTTGACAGTATTGGACCAAAAGACTTCCGTGATACGAAAACTGTTCTAGTTGCTCTATTTTTTCCTCGCCTATTTTAATATTTAGCTCAGCCTTTTTCTTTCCGGAAAATTGCATAACCTTTGTTTTATTAATATTGATTCTCATTCTATATCTATTGCACTGAACCTCCAATTCACTCAGCAATGCTTGCAACCCTTTGGCTAAATAAATAACTAAACCTTGGTCATCAGCAAACCTGATTTTACGAATTTCCCTCCGACTTTAACTCCCACCTCCAGTTCTTTCCATGCTCCTTTAATCATTTCCTCCAGATAGCATACGTTGAACAGCACCGGTGACAATGGACAACCCTGCCTTGCACTTCTTCACTGTCCATCCGAGCTCTCCGTTCCCCACTCGCATATATATATATATATATATATATATATATATATATATATATATTATTATTAGGTAATCTACCGTTTAAGGTAGGTTTTTGGATGGACACAACTATCAAATAAACATTTTTGTGACTCCCCACCTAGCAAACTTAATCTACATCAGGTCCCTCTTCATCTCTGTGTACTTCTTTCCGCCCTTCATCCCGTCCAACATCCCTATCCTGTTCCTGCCCTTACCTCGCTTGCCCAACATTCTCCCCTCTATTACCCTCTTCAACATTCCACTACCGTTCAATACGCCTTTCATCCATTTTTCCTGCCTCCATAGGATTTCTCTCAACAAACCCCTCTCCTCACCCACCATCTCCAGCACTTCCTCATTTGTTTTCCTTTCGGTCCATTTAACCTTCTCCATTCTTCTCCACACCCACATTTCAAAAGCCTCCAATCTACGTCTATCCTCCTACTTCAGTGACCACGTTTCCGCGCCGCACATAGCTACGCTCCATATCAGAGTTTTTACGAGTCTTGTCTTAACATCCCTACTCAACGTCCCCGTCATCAACTCCCTCCTCCTTGAGAAAGCCTTCTTGCCTAGCGCAATTCTTCTCCTTACGTCCCATACCACTTTGACCGTATTGGTCCAAAACACTTCCGAGACATGTAAACTGTTCTACCTGCTCTATTTTTTCCCCGCCTATTTTAATATTTAGCTTAGCCTTTATCTTCCTGGAAAATCGCATAACCTATGTTTTATTAATATTGATTCTCATCCCATATTTATCGCACTGAACCTCCAATTCACTCAGCAATGCTTGCAACCCCTTGGCTGACTGAGCAACTAATGCTTGGTCATCAGCAAACCTAACCGATTTTACGAATTCCCCTACGACTTTCATTCCCACCTCCAGTTCTTCCCATGCCTTTTTAACCATTTCCTCCACATATACGTTGAACAGCACCGGTGACAATGGGCAACCCTGCCTCACCCCTCTTCCTAACACAACCCATCCGGACTCTCCGTTCCCCACTCGTACCTGAGCAGTCTGAGACATGTACAGGTTGCGGATCAGTCTCCTGTCCCTCCAATCCATTCCTATTTTCTGCAATACACGCATCAATTTTTCCCAATTCACTCTATCAAACGCTTTTTCGAAATCTACAAAACAGGAAAAACGTCCTGATTGTATTCTATGTTTCTCTCGATTAGTGATCTCATTACTGCAATGGCATCACGCGTACCTCTTCCCTTCCTAAACCCAAACTGATCATCCCCTAAGTAATCATTTGCCCTACTCTCTATCCTTTTGTTGATGATCCTGAGAATAACTTTAGCTGCGTGGGATATCAAACTTATTGTTCTGTAATCCTCACATGATATAGACTTTGCCTTTTTTGGAATAGGAAATAACACCGATCTCACAAAATCTTCCGGCCAGATTCCTTCTTCATAGGTACTACGAATCAGTCCATATAGGGCCTTCTTCCCGCATTTTCCTAAACATTTCAACAGTTCTACAGGTATGTTGTCCACCCACACGGCCTTATTTGCTTTCATCTCCTTTAATACCCTTTATATTTCATCGTCGAGTATGCCTGGACCTAAGCTATCTTCTTCTACGTCATGTTCCTTTTCTATGTCTAACCTTGTCGGCCTAAATTCTTTACCATACAGTGTTTTTATATATTCCTTCCATCTCTCTTGAATTTTTCCTGGTTCAACTATTATCTTACCCCACTTATCTTTAACTGTTAGCACAGATCTTGCCTTCTTACTTCCCGATAATAACCTAACCTTGCTGTATAGAGCACCAATTTCACCCTTCTTCTGTAAACTTTCCATATCCTCGCATTGCGTTTTCCACCATTCTTCTTTTGCTTTATTTGTGGCCCTTCTCAATTTGTTGTTTAACTCTTTGTACTTCATTTTGCCTAACTCTGTGTTTACATTCTTCCATCTTCTTCTCTCATCCATCTTCGCAATCATCTCATCCGTGACCCATGGTTTCCTTATTCTTTTCCCCTTAACGGTTCCTATAGTGTCTTTTGCTGCTTCCGATATCCCCTTCTTGATACATTCCCATTTTTCCTCGATTGTACTCAGTTCTTTACCGTCATCCGTTATTTTCTCTACAGCCTGCTGATACTCCTTCCTCGTTAATCCATTTAATGTTATCTACGTTCCATTTCCTAACCCGCCGCCCTTGCCTTATCTTCTTGAAACGGACGTTACATTTCAGAACAACTAAATTGTGGTCAGAGTCCGCATCCTCTCCTGGGAAACTGTGCGAATTTATCACACTGTTCCTAAAACTGTGCCCAAACATAATATAATCTAACTGATACCTTTCTGAGTCACCTGGCATTTTGTATGTATACCTTCGCCTTTTGTGATGTCTAAACCATGTGTTGGTGATGACTAACCCCTGTCTCCTGCAGAATTCAATCGCTTTCTCCCCGCGTTCATTCCTCGTGCCTAACCCATAGTCCCCCACCTCACCACCCTCTCTTCCTTCGCCTACCGTCGCATTCCAATCCCCCATCACTATCAAATGTTTCCCTGCAGGAACAATATATATATATATATATAATATACTTATATATATATATATATATATATATATATATATATAAAGGAGAAGGTTTTCAAAGGAGAAACGTGTTAGGGCTTGCGTATAAACTCTCACGTACTGCCAAATTTCGGTTGCCAAATCACCTTCCTCTGGGGAAAAAGGGAAATGAGGAGGTTTGAAGAAGGGACGAGAGGGCCGGATGAAAGGGGAAGGTGGGAAAGGTTTGGGAAGTGAAGAGTTGGAAGGGGAAGAGTTGGGAGGTGAAGATTAGGAATTGTGGAACTGGTATAGAAGGTTTTGGGACCGCAGGGGTGGATGAAAATATCTGGAGATTAGGGTAATGAGTGTTTGATATTGAACCCTGGCTCATTCCAGGAATCGAGGAGCCAGATATGCGAGTATGCTCGTATGCTTTCTCTATTGTTTGGATTTTGATTTAAGTGTCGAAGGGTGGGAGGGATGCCAGAATTGAGACTCTACCTGTGTAGCACTTATCAAAGGGATTTTTACGGGTATCTTCGGAGGTGTGCTTTGGGATTGGGAGCATATTAAGAAGGGAAGAATTCTTGCATGATGCTTATTGGTCCTTATATTTAATGGTATGGTACATTATCCAATATAAAAGCCAAGTCATAGGTGCACTTCAGAAGGTAAATTACATTACTGGTAGTGCACGGAGAGTATGGAATTGGTGGGAGAGAATTAAAAAGCGAGTGGGAGAGGGATGGGGTTCGGTTTCGGGTTTTGAAAATATGATATGTTTTGCATCTTGGCTTATTACGGTGCGCGTTAGTGGCTTTGGGACGAGCGGGGATTTAATGAGTGGATTGGTGCTTATGGCACAACCATTGATCTGAAAATAGAAATTATTGTAAAAGGTGAAGGAATTACGGGTGAGGATGAAATCAGAAATGCTAAGGAGAAATTTATTGTTGGGTATGTGTGGCTTAGGGCGTTGAAGAAGGTACAAGGTCCGTTCAAAAAGGAATGCAATTATTTTCTTTAAGTAATTTTGAATAAATATGCACAAACACTTAAAATTCTTCAAAGTACTCTCCTTGGGCCTCTACAAATTTTGTCCAGCGACTCTGCCATGACTGGTACACGCCCTAGTAGACGTCTACGGGAATCTCTCGCAAGGTCTTCGTCACGACTGATTGAATCTCCTCTACGGACAAAAAACGGGTTCCTTTTGGGGCTGCCTTTATCCGAGAGAACAAAAAAAGTCTGCTGGTACGATGTCAGGACTATAGGGAGAGTGGGGAAGCGTTGGCACCTGGTGTTTTGCCAGGAAACCGCGGACTCGTAGCGCGCTGTGGCAAACACCTTGGGCACGAGCTAGGCGTACACTTTCCTCATCGCTAAATCTTCAATAACAATGTGAAACACAACGGTAGACGATAAGTTAACTTCATTGGCAACCATCTTGATACTCAATTGACGGTCAGAGTCCAACAATTGTCAAACACGAGCCAAATTGTTGTCGGTTTTGCTGGTTGACGGCCGTCCAGAGTGTAGTTCGTTGTTAACCTCTTCCCTGCCCTCCTTAAAGGCCTTTAACCACCTCGAAACTTATGAGTAGGGCAGATCAGAGTCCCCGTAAGCCTCACGAATCTTCTGTTAGTCTTCTCAAGGGATTTTTTTTTCAGTTTCGCATAAAACTTGGTAATTGCGTAACTTTGCTCGATCATCGATTCCATTTGTTTCGTGACACGGTCGGAGGGCATAGGTTTACAATAACTGACGCCCTGCCGCTTGCACAGTTTGGAGAGCAATGAGATTGGTTTCGCGGCAAAGCTTAGCGTCCCTCCCACTTACTCGAAGTAGTTCAATTCCACTCCGGCCTATAGGAGCGGCGAGGGAAATTTAATTGCATTACTTTTGGAACGCAACCTATAGTATTGGAGAGCGGAGAGACCTTCTGAGTGGGGAATGGAGTATAAAGGGATGTGGCATCAATGGTGGCCATGGTGATATCGGTATATGGAGGGAGCGGGGTTGATTTTAGCCTTTCCAGGAGATGGCATATATCTTTAATGAATGAAGGTAGGGAGTGGACTATCGGCTAAAGGTAGTGGTCTACAAATGCAGAGATCCTTCCCGTCGAGAAGTTACGGGGGGATAAAATCGGTCGCCCTATATTGTTGGGTTTATGGATCTTCCGGAGGATATCGAAGGGAGGGGTGCGCGGATGGGGCGGAGAAAGGAAGGCCATGTCTGAAGGAGATAGACCTTCATTGGGCCCGTTGGAAGAGAGAAATCGAACGTGCTCCTCCTGAAGCGCGGGATTTGGATCTTTGGGTCTTTTCCGGCAGGAAAACGTATCGTGGAGTTTTGTGCTAACCTCCCACATGTAATCTTTTGTATGTAGGACCACTGCCGTCGAAACTTTATCAACGGATTAAATGACATTTGGATTAGTAATTAGTTTACTTAATTCTGAGGATTCCGTGGGAGAATGCGTGTGGCTGGAGCTGTTAGGTCACCATCCTAAAACAGAAAAAAAACAAATACAAAACTAAAAAGTTCATGCCAATTTACCCCTACACAGGCGTGTACATTTATATTCATGCAAAACCCATTTTTACATTAAAACATGCATTTACATATACCAGCAACTAACACATTTACATGCACCATTACATGCAATGAGTCAGACGACTACGCAGCGTTTAATCTTGTCTTTTCTTTTAAATGGAATGTATTTATTAGTACCATAATGATCTAGATTTCTAAATATTCTGATTCCTGATCGGCCGGGGACAGAGCGAATACTTGTATCTATCTCTACTGGAGTATCTTATCATTTTGGTCTAACCTACCCAAATAGTGTGGGGCCATAATAATTCTCTCAGTGCCATCTTTCATCACGTTTGTTCTGAACGTTGCTGAAAGTAAGTTTGCCTTGGCTGCCTCACCTTGCATCTCAAGCGACTTCCGACCTAATTCCTCTAAAAGACCTGTCATACTCGTCTTCTTATCGTAACAATTTTTGACGAGCATGGCGGATTTTTGCTTAACTTTATCTAATTCTTTTTGCCCAATTTTCCATCCAAGGATCCCAAATAGTGGTGCCGCATTCCAAATCTGGACTAAGTAGATGGAAATAACACCTCTCTTTAACTTTCTCATTACATTTCCCCACCACCCTTTTAATGAAGCCAAGTTTCTTTAAATCGAATCCGCATATGCTCCCCAATGAGAGGCGTGGTGTTACAACTACCCCCAAATATTTGGCTTCTGCAGTAGATAATGCTGGATCCTCTAATTTCATAATTTATATTCTACTTATCACTTCTTTTGTTCCAAAAGTTCAAAACATTTGCTTGCATTAAGTATTAATCCCCATTTCTCGAAACAATTCGACATTGTGTCTAAGTCTAGATAGAGTAGCCTGTAATTTGCTGGGGTCCTCATGTCCCTGTATGCCACCGTATCGTCTGCAAATAATCTGAGATTGCTACTAAGGTGTGAGTTTATGTCCTACTCTTACCAGCACGCAACAAAAAGCTAACAGTAAACAGCATAAAAACTATCTATACTGCTTCCCAATATTTAAGTTATTAGAACACAACACTAAGAAAATCAATGATATAGTTGTTTCAAATAATGGAAGCAGCAGAGGCAGAGAGGTACGTTCGGATAGGGTCAAACCGAGTCTCGGGAGTGAGCTCAATACACTCAGTTTGCAAAAGAGAAGAGAGATGCGTTGGAAGACACAAAGTAACCGCTGAAAAATGACAAACGGAGAGCATTTTTTCCTAGTGCTGGTCACGCGCAAGTGCTGGCCTCGAGCGGCGCTCATTCGTCGCCGTCATTTCGAGGCCTCTTTTCGAATACGTGAGTTTGTCTCCGTTCCGATTTTTTAATCGTTGGTCCGCGAGAGAGAGGCAATGGGATAGCCCGCGGTGACATTCCGCTCAAATTCACCTCCGCCGTTTAATTCAGACTGCATTTCAGCTCCAGGTCTTGTTTGAGTATATGCGGCGGCGTCAATACGCTTTCCTAATCGAAAGTGCTCTAGCATTTTACCGCCTGAATAATTATTAATTCGCAGATTAACTTGCCCATAGCTCACCCCGAATTTTAACTTTTTTAGAATTTTAACGTTTTTAGAATTTTAACAATTATTTATAACGTTGAACATGCACGCGACGTCTAGTCCACAGGATGCCCACCTGTTCCCTGAAGTCGTGGAATCAGCCGCCCTTTCCTTCAGGAATAATGTGGAAAACACAACTCATTGTTCACTTGGCACTCGTGGAGAGTCGTTCTCATGAATTTCCACGGCCGAGTGACATTGTGTCGACCAGGGGGGGACAGTGTTGAGAGGAAGGGCCCTCCCGAATGGCTTCTCAAAGAGCGCCCGAATACTACCCCTGGGCGAGCGAGTTGTTTTCCGGCCTGAGGGGAACGTAGTCATTCACTCGAGCACCACGGACCGAATGCTACAGACGCCGAGTCAACAAAGCCATTGTTCAGCCCGCCCGGCCCCGCTCTCGCTGAACCTGTGTGAGCCAAAAGAACACCTCTCTCGCCTTGGGAGCCCTCTCGACTAAGGTAGCGCAAGAGGAACGCTCAGCCAAAACGAGATGCGTATCCAAATAATCTGAAGAAGATATTCCCGTAAGAACTCGGTACGAGACATGGTGAGATACTTCGGAGCATGGTATGTACACTTGGGCATATATATGGTGGTGTGGTACCATTGAAGTGTTCGCTCAGGAATAGCCAAGAGGGTCATGCGTAGCCACGCGGCCGAGGGGTCATGGACAGGGGACCTTCATCTATTATTATTAACTTTTCGTTTCCGAGTGTGAGCCCGCGGCACGTCCGCATTGCCAATTCATCTTGACTGGAACGCACAACGTGATGGAGTTGCCCAGTTATCAAGCGCTACGTGATCCTCGCAGAACACCAAGGGGATCACGCCGGTGATAATTCTCTTTAATTTATTTTGTTTATTTATTTATATTCCCTGAATCCCCTGCCATAAACCGCTAGGGTGTGTGGTTGGGGGCGAATACACACCTGAATAATTTTACCCGAACACGACCCTACCGTTTTCGAACAATATTATTATGATCCCCTATCGATCGCGTAAAAAACATCTTAAATCTTTCTTTTCTACACTTAATCTCTCCAGTTTTATTAACATGTTCTCTGCTATTGTAGTACGATGGGGGAAATAATACATTTTCAATATCACTGCTGAAGAGACGCCTTTCCAATTTATGCAAAAGCTGCAGATCTGTAATTTAACTCTCTGCAATTTAATTCGTGCAGACCGTTTGTTAAAATTCCTAGATAAATAAACCTTTGATCAAAATTATTTGTTTCGCCATCGAAAGTGTTTGAATAGAGAATGTCCGTATAGTATGGTGAGTACGATAAACGCATCTCGAACAAATAGTTGCACACCAGTAAAGCATTTAAATGTTAGTGGTATCTGGATATGAGGGAAGTTGAGACTTTACTCCAGCCAACGATGCTGCTTAAATAATTCTTAGGCTGCCTAACGAGGTGTTATGACGAAGATGTATAACAGATTAAAAGTGTTTTTTGTCGGTATTTCTTATAAATTTTAAGCAGAGCTAATATTTTCTGTGATGACATTTGCATTTTTTTACTCGGGGAAGGAGTAAATGAATAGTTTCTCATTGAATTCTTAGAATTTTTTATCTCAATAGAAATTGATGTTTTCCCTCAGTAGTGGGTCGAGTAAGAGCAATGTTTGAAAAAACCATTCATCCATTTTTACTTTCTCGTATTAAATGCCTACTTTTCCCAAATGGATGCTTATTCTTATCGTATAATATAATAACTTTTAATTTGTTAGGCACCGCATAGAATGGGTAAATAAGTTCCGCAATTCCACAATTCATTCTCAGGCGACCACGGTTTCGCTGCCGCGCCTCATTATCAGGGCGAAACCACGGTTACGTGTGAATAAATTGTAGCATTGAAGATTTTTTTCACCATTCCTTGCAATATGGCAGGATTCTAAATTTTTAAACCTGAGACAGTGTCCTTTATTAAACGCGTCATCAATCACTGCATTGATTCCTCTGGTAACGCAAAATATTAGCTCCGTAGCGAAATGTTACGAATGTTATTTTTTGGTTTTGATGGATTCTGTCCTTTTAACAAAGATGACTTTGCTCAAGTGCAACAAATAAATAAACAGGAATATCACGTCTTGGTTTTGGAAAATGCTATTCTGATTCCTTATCGTTCGTGGAAAAAAATGACATCTTAAATCTATCTGTTCTAGACTTAATCTCTTTGATTTCATTGACATGGTTTTTCCTACCGTAGTAGGAGGGGGAAAATAATACGACAATGACTCGTCCATTTTCATTTTCACTGCCAAAGCTACATCCTTCCAATTTATGTCAAAGATACCTCCTTCCAACCTGAACCTTCGTTCCGTGAATGATTCCCAGCCTAGCTGCTCTAATATTTTGGATACACTACTAAGTTTATCATTACAACGTTTTACAAATCTAGTTCCTCTACGCTACAAACGATCCAGTTTGGCAATCAATCCAACTTTGTTGGGATCCCATATTCTAGCAGCATATTCTAAATGAGACCTAACCAGCGAAAGATAACATTTCTCTTTGCCTTTTCATCACATTTACTAAGTATTCTTCCAATAAATCCTAATTTTTTGTTAGCTGATCCACATAATCCCCGTCTGTGTTTCACCCTGGAGAGATCGTGAGTGAGGGTAACGCCTAGGTATTTAATTGAGTCTACATATTCCATTTCGGTGTTTCCAATGCAGTAGGCTTTCAGGTGGGAATTGCTCTTTTTCCAAAAATTTATGACTACCCACTTTTTTAAGTTTAATTCTCATTGCCAAGTGTCGCTCCAGCGTTGTATACCATTAAAGCCAGCTGATAAAGCTGCTGTGTCCTCAGAGCACAGATATCTTTTGCAAAGATGCAGAACCAACGAGTTTAACGATGACACCAAAGGAATTATATTGGCCCAACACTACTTAGGTAGATCCGACCACAAAAATAAAATAAGGGAGATAGATTCCAATACAGATAAATAAAAATACTCAATATTTCCCAGAACAATCAGAAATCATAATAGTAAAAAACCGAAGTCCTTTTAGAAATATTATAAACATTTATTTCATAAGTCGGAACAAAATTAAACATTGCATAAATGTTAGGTGTATCTGTAAATGCATGTGTATGTTAGTTGGTATTTAGTTATTTGCATTTTTGTGGGCTTTTAGGGTTTTTGCATGAATGTATACAATGCTTTGTTTGTGGCTTGTATAAATTTGTGGCTTTCGGTTTTTTTTCTCAATTACGGGTGGTGCCCTAACACCCCCCGCCACACGCCCTTGCGGCGGCTTGCGGGGTAATAGGTAGATGTAGATATCACGGTAAACCACTGCATCGTCGGCAAATTAACGAATCTTAATAGTGCCTACGGAGTCAATGTTGTTAACGAAAAGTAGGAATAAAAGAGGTCCGATGACACTTCCCTGGGGAACACCTGAAGTAACTTCTACTTAATTTGAGCTTAACTCCATCTATGGCTACTCTTTGCACCCGACCATTCGAAAAGTCTTTAATCCAACCTCGGGCATTTTTATCTATTCCATGTGCTTCTATCTTTGTGAGTAGTTTACTATGGGGTACTTTGTCGAAGGCTTTCTTCAAATCTAGAAAAATAGCATCCACTGGAACATTGCTCTCTCCCGAAGTAAGAATGTTACGAGCAAAAAGCGCAATTTCTGCCTCGCAGGATCTGCCCTTTCATTAAATTTCGTCTTTCGTAAATGGTATGCGCTACCTTATAGTATCAAGGATATAAAATCTGAAAATATATTTAAGAAGGCTATCAAGCGTTAAAAATTGGTCAATCCTGACAATTTTTCTTTTTTTGTCTATTCGGTAGAATTATAAATTCCTAATGGTAATCTTTATCGAAATTGGTGGAAAACTAATAATTTTAACCGGTATTTTAATATCCTCTCTTTTCTTCACCTAAGCTGTCTGCATTTTCATGTGGTGGGTGATGCGATTAGACGTGAATTTGAAGGGGATCCCAACTCTCCAGGGCAATGTACTAGTACTTATTTATCTTCTCTGTTTGAACGAAAATACCTAAATCTTGGCGAGGGAGGGCCATGGAGGGGGATAGGGGTATATGCTCTGGAAGGGTCTGCCGAACTTCTCACAAAAATTCCCACGTGTGCGTCCCTTGGACTCTTCAGTTTAACTGTATACACACGGAGTAAAGTGAGAAGGGGAGAGACCAGTTGAAGTGTTCTTGATGTTGATTTTATCTGGAGTGAAACGCCGATGGGTTGCTAGTGATTTGCTCCCCAGGCATGAGGATCCAGCGACGCCTTCATTTCCAGATAATGCAATCTAAGTCCCATCAAATCGCTTTCCCCACACCATTCTGTGATATTTTTTATAAATATAAGTCCAGCACTGTCTTATATTATTTTCCTTTGCGATCCATGTCATTGCTTAGCGAATGGCGGAAACGGTGGGATTAGTATGAGATGAAAACAAATAACGGAAAAAAGAAAGCAATGAGATTATCATGAAAAATATAAGATCCTCGTAAGTTAAGGATAATGTGTGTACTCATAGCCGCGGTAACGAAACGGAAGAGTAGTTATTTGAGAAGAAAATTGGGATAGCAAAGGGGACATAATGAGAATAATAACGTCTAACTAAAGAATTATTTGCAACATATGAAATAACAAATTATTTTTATTTTGTTATTGTCTAATTTCTGCCAAGTAAAGTTGTCTGCAAATAATTTGATCATTTCCGATTTAGATAGAATTTCTTACGGTGATCAATATGGAAAAAATGAACGCAGCAGGGTTAGTTAGGGTTAGCAGGGTTAGTTGCCTAGTCTCTGGCCGTGTACTGACATCTGGTCGTAGATGAGACTACGCACAGGCCTATAGATCGGAGACTTCTAAGGCGTAGGACTTTCTTTTATTGGTGTTGGTTTAAAGGATTATAAAATTGAAGTGAGGGCACCTGTTTTGGCGTACCCCGCTTACAAAATTTTCAGTTATTGCTGAAGTTAAGGTTACATTGAGAATGCACATGATATTGCATATTTTCTTTAGTGCTACATGCTTGTTGTGTCACATTTATAAACGTAATTACGAAAATGCATTGCTGTCGGAGTATTCACTTGGTTAAATGTGTATTAACATAATTAACTGATAAAAATATTAAGAAATGTCTAATCTTATACAACTGCGTGTTAGCCGTTTGAAGTTGGGCGGCGTTTGTCGGCCCTTGGTCTTCTTATAACTTTACTTTAGTCCTTTCTTTTTTCTCACTCGCCAAATCCGAGGTGTTCATCGTCTCCAACCCCTTCATCCCTTATTGTCCTTGAATCCGGGACACATTTACACAGTTCATTATACATTTTACTTTCGAAACAACATTACATTGTTTCGTTGTGGGATTGTGTTGGTTGACCAGTTTCGTTCCAGAGTCGCCATCTCCACATCCTCAAATCTAATGCATGTCCCGAGTCGATGCGCCAATTTATCCGCGACTTTGCATTCCTCACAATCTTTATTCTTTTGTTTCCCTCGCAGTTCTTTTCGATTGATGGCTCTGTGTCTTCTTGAGTGTGGTGACTGATTCTCGGGTGTTCTTCACTTCTGAGTTCGGTTCCTCAGTAGGTGTGGCAGCATTTCCCCATTTCAACTCTTCTCTGGCTCTCGTTCCAGGGTAATGCACTCTAACGAAGGTTCCAAATCGATTATCTTCAAGAGCTGGAGAGCTTACCGTAAGTATATTAGCGTGTTGCCTGAATTAAGGCGTACACTTCTTCAGGTTTGTGTGATCAAAGTCTTGGCTGGCTTAAGTTGCGTTGAGGAGAGAAGGCGGTCGGGGACAAACTCGAAGTAGGCAGGGCAAGTAGATGCTGGAGATTATGTGAGTGGAAATCGAGTTTTAAATTCTACGATAACCAGAGGGAACAATAAGGAATAAGAGATAGAAAAGTAGGAACGAAGATAGAATTAAGAAGGCAGAAAGGTTGTAGATCTAAGTACTGTTTTAGCATTGTTCTTATGGCTTATTGATGCTTAGAAATGTATTGCAAAATACAACTCAGAACTCGTCTAAACTTATCTCTACTCGGAAGGCTACTAGTGATAATAATAACCCGATGGGAGAAGAACCTTCATAAATATCCTAGACCGTATCTTGTTCTATTATTTTCAAGTCCATACACCTAGAGTCAATGCTTCAAATACACGTAAAATTTAATTAGTCAAAGATATTTTTCCTGCCGTCTCGTATTTCCCAGCACCATCGTGGGGTGCAAAGGTGGGGCACGGTGTTCGGGGGCGCCATAGCGGCCAGCAACGGCTGAGCCATCTCGGAATGTCTAACGGCATAGAATCGGGTCTGGTCTCAAACGCTCATATCGCCCGCCCGTTCGCGGATCGCGGAAATTTCGCCAATGAGTAATTGCTTCTGGCTCCTATATTTCTGCTCTTATCTCGAGTTATTTTTTGTTACCTCACCCGTAATGAAATGTCGGATTACGACAGATGACGAGGAAGATTCTACGATATGGACATTAATACCCCGCGATCCACCAAAGAGGTGTGTGGCAGGGGGTGCAATTACCAGGTGGGAAGGGTAAGTGATTAAAGAGGATATGAGAGAGGAAGGTAAAAGGGAAAATTATTCGGGAAAAATCTATCAAATAACGGCCAAATTTGCATGAATACTGGAGGAAGATTTAATTCAAAACAAGGGTTAATTTACCCAATAAATTAGCTATAGTACATTATATATATACTTATAGAGTTGGGGTGGGAATCATTAGAAGGAAGACGATTCAATGCTAGGTTGATCTTACTAAATAAATACAAATACTCATGTCTCACAAATTATTCTATAAATATATGTGTGTATATATATATATATATATATATATATATATATATATATACATAAAATATATATATAAAAGATCCCTCCCATGGACTACAACCTTGTCGTGGTGGAAGGGCTTGTGTGTTCCGATGACCCCTAGAGTTGTGCTGGGGAGAGTAATAATAATTACTCCTGGAAGGGTCACCCATGCCAGATAGGTCGAAGGTTAGGAGCCAGACGAAAGGTAGTCCAGGCAGCGTCTGTTCTTCAGTGAGGCGGCTGCAATGGCGTCTGACCCCAATGGGGCGGCCATTAAGTGATGGTGTCACGTTAAAAACACTATTGAGGAAGGCAACGGGAAACCACCTCAATTATCATTCCCAAGAAAATAATGATGGACGCAAAACAGAAATTGAGTCCTGGCAACTGCGGGACTCGGCCAAAGGGGCCTTGTGTCGTTCCCGGCTGCGGGGGAGGCAAGGCTTCTGCGGTCGTCATCCCACGAAACCCTTGCAGGGAAGAAATAACAGCAGCAGGACAGAAGACGCAGAAGAAGGCGAAAGTAGTTAGAATAGGAACATGGAACGTCAGGACAATGTTGACGGCAGGCAAATTAAAGAATATTAAACGAGAGACGGAAAGAGGTAATATAGATGTTTTAGGTATATTCAAGGTGAGATGGAAGGATAGCGGGGATTACTGGAGCGACAAGTATAGAGTGATATACAGCGGCGGGGACGAGAGCCAACGAGGGGTTGCCATAATAGTAAATAAAGGGATAGGAAGAAGCATAGTCAACATAGAGCAAGCGACAGATAGAATTTTACTCGTAGAGATTAAAGCAGAGCCGACGAATTTGGTCATTGTTCAGGTATACATACCACCGAGCAAAACACAAGGAGGAAGAAGTCGATAGGATGTACGATGAGTTAGAGGACATAATCGCGCGTGTTCCTGCAGGGAAACATTTGATAGTGATGGGGGATTGGAATGCGACGGTAGGCGAAGGAAGAGAGGGTGGTGAGGGGGGGGACTATGGGTTAGGCACGAGGAATGAACGCGGGGAGAAAGCGATTGAATTCTGCAGGAGACAGGGGTTAGTCATCACCAACACATGGTTTAGACATCACAAAAGGCGAAGGTATACATGCAAAATGCCAGGTGACTCAGAAAGGTATCAGTTAGATTATATTATGTTTAGGCACAGTTTTAGGAACAGTGTGATAAATTCGCAGTTTTCCAGGAGCGGATGCGGACTCTGACCACAATTTAGTTGTTCTGAAATGCAATGTCCGTTTCAAGAAGATAAGGCAAGGGCGGCGGGTTAGGAAATGGAACGTAGAAACATTAAATGGATTAACGAGGAAGGAGTATCAGCAGGCTGTAGAGAAAATAATGGATGACGGTAAAGAACTGATTACAATCGAAGAAAAATGGGAATGTATCAAGAAGGGGATATCGGAAGCAGCAAAAGACACTATAGGAACCGTTAAGGGGAAAAGAATAAGGAAACCATGGGTCACGGATGAGATGATTGCGAAGATGGATGAGAGAACTAGATGGAAGAATGTAAACACAGAGTTAGGCAAAATGAAGTACAAAGAGTTAAACAATAAATTGAGAAGGGCCACAAATAAAGCAAAAGAAGAATGGTGGAAAACGCAATGCGAGGATATGGAAAGTTTACAGAAGAAGGGTGAAATTGGTGCTCTATACAGCAAGGTTAGGTTATTATCGGGAAGTAAGAAGGCAAGATCTGTGCTAACAGTTAAAGATAAGTGGGGTGAGATAATAGTTGAATCAGGAAAAATCCAAGAGAGATGGAAGGAATATATAGAAACACTGTATGGTAAAGAACTTAGGCCGACAAGGTTAGACATAGAAAAGGAACATGACGTAGAAGAAGATAGCCTAGGTCCAGGCATACTCGACGATGAAATATAAAGGGTATTAAAGGAGATGAAAGCAAATAAGGCCGTGTGGGTGGACAACATACCTGTAGAACTGTTGAAATGTTTAGGAAAATGCGGGAAGAAGGCCCTATATGGACTGATTCGTAGTACCTATGAAGAAGGAATCTGGCCGGAAGATTTTGTGAGATCGGTGTTATTTCCTATTCCAAAAAAGGCAAAGTCTATATCATGTGAGGATTACAGAACAATAAGTTTGATATCCCATGCAGCTAAAGTTATTCTCAGGATCATCAACAAAAGGATAGAGAGTAGGGCAAATGATTACTTAGGGGATGATCAGTTTGGGTTTAGGAAGGGAAGAGGTACGCGTGATGCCATTGCAGTAATGAGATCACTAATTGAGAGGAATATAGAATACAACCAGGACGTTTTTGCCTGTTTTGTAGATTTCGAAAAAGCGTTTGATAGAGTGAATTGGGAAAAATTGATGCGTGTATTGCAGAAAATAGGAATGGATTGGAGGGACAGGAGACTTATCCGCAACCTGTACATGTCTCAGACTGCTCAGGTGCGAGTGGGGAACGGAGAGTCCGGATGGGCTGTGTTAGGAAGAGGGGTAAGGCAGGGTTGCCCATTGTCACCGGTGCTGTTCAACGTATATGTGGAGGAAATGATTAAAGAGGCATGGGAAGAACTGGAGGTAGGAATGAAAGTCGGAGGGGAATTCGTAAAATCGTTTAGGTTTGCTGATGACCAAGCATTAGTTGCTCAGTCAGCCAAGGGGTTGCAAGCATTGCTGAGTGAATTGGAGGTTCAGTGCAACAAATATGGGATGAGAATCAATATTAATAAAACAAAGGTTATGCGATTTTCCAGGAAGAAAAAGGCTAAGCTAAATATTAAAATAGGCGGGGAAAAATAGAGCGGGTAGAGCAGTTTACATATCTCGGAAGTGTTTGGGACCAATACGGTCAAAGTGGTAGGGACGTAAGGAGAAGAATTGCGCTGGGTAAGGAGACTTTCTCAAGGAGGAGGGAGTTGATGACGGGGACGTTGAGTAGGGATGTTAAGACAAGACTCGTAAAAACTCTGATATGGAGCGTAGCTATGTACCTCGCGGAAACGTGGTCACTGAACAGGAGGATAGACGTAGATTGGAGGCTTTTGAAATGTGGGTGTGGAGAAGAATGGAGGTTAAATGGACCGAAAAGAAAACAAATGAGGAAGTACTAGAGATGGTGGGTTAGGAGAGGGGTTTGTTGAGAGAAATCCTATGGAGGCAGGAAAAATGGATGAAAGGCGTATTGAGCGGTAGTGGAATGTTGAAGAGGGTAATAGAGGGGAGAATTTTGGGCAAGCGAGGTAAGGGCAGGAACAGGATAGGGATGTTGGACGGGATGAAGGGCGGAAAGAAGTACACAGAGATGAAGAGGGACCTGATATAGATTAGTTTTATAGGTGGGGAGTCACAAAATGTTTATTTGATAGTTGTGTCCATCCAAAAACCTACCTTAAACGGTAGATTACCTAATAATATATAAAAGATATATGTATTCATCCACAGAGAAATAGGTATAAGGAAAGGAAAAAATACATATATTTATAGAATTATTTGCGAGATCTCGGCGCTAGAAAATGAGTATCTGAATTTATTTAGTAAGATCAATCTAGCATTGAATCGTCTTCTTTCTAATGATTCCCACCCCAACTCCAGAAGTATTGCAGTGACACTTTTCATTTTATCGTTAACTGTGTTTAAGGAAACGAGCAGCCCGGCGTTGAACCTTCTCAACTTCCGGAATAAGGCCTTTTACACTCGGAGCCCATGCACTACATGCGTGTTTCAAATGAGGCCTAAAAAGAGCATGGTAACAACGTAAGTTTGCTTTGTAGTCACTCCTGCTAAAAATGCGTATAATGAATCCCAGTTTTTTATTTGCTTGCCCGCAGATTGTATGTAGTATGTGGGTGCCCCAAGTTCAGTCTTTAATGATTGTACATCTACATCAACACAATATCCCGCAAGCCGCCGCAAGAGCATGTGGCGGGGGGTGTTATATCACCACCGGTAAACTAGAATAATACCACATGCAAAACCAAATCATGTTACCTCCCAAATATTAGTTTGATCATGCACTCGATTAATTTTAGTCACGCGAAAAAAGTACGTAAGTACATGCAAAAATATTTAATTTAAATATAATTTAATATAAGTATAGTACAGTTTAAAATAACACGATTCAAATCATTCTGTAGAACTGTTAAAAATATGGGTATTTTAAATAAAAAAGAATAACATGCAAGATATCAACAAATATATACATAATGAAATAAGGACAATTTGCACTTTTCCACAGTTTATTTGACGTACGACGCGTTTCAACTCACAGAGTCATCATCAGGTACAAGACTGAGACTCTTGTACCTGATGATGACTCTGTGAGTTGAAACGCGTCGTACGTCAAATAAACTGTGGAAAAGTGCAAATTGTCCTTATTTCATTATGATGAACTTCCACGACCTCAAGCCTGAATCTGTTGAACTTAAATATATACACTTCCAATTCTAATCATCTCCTACGCGATTACAGTCATGTCTAATATGATTTCTAATGGTTCCAGGAAAAAACGACATTTTAAAGCTATCTGTTCCACTATAAACCTCCCTAATTTTACGTTGGTGATCTGATCTACCATAATTAGTGGCGGCCAGTAATATGTTCTTATCATCCTAAGATAAGTAACCTGCCTCAATTTAACCTATATTAAAGACCACGGTCAACTAGTGGCTTCCATTGTAATTATTTTAATAGTGTCGTGACACTGGTACCTTGTTCATAAAAACTTTTCACAAACTTAGCTTCTCTACGTTGCACTCGATCTAGTTCTAAAACTGAACTTACCTCGTGAGGATTCCATGCACTTGCAGCAAAATCTGGGTGGGACCCAAATAGCGTAACAAAACAAAGCTCCTTGACTCTCTCATTACAATTCTAAAGCATTCTTTTGATGAATCCTAACTTTTATTAGCTATTTCGCAAATGTTACGAATTTGTTTTGCCCAGGATCTGTAGTTATCGTTACCCCCAAGCATTTTACCGATTCCATGTGTGTAAAGTTGGTTCCCTGTATAGTGTAAGCGTTTTATGGTGAAGTACTTTTCCTACAAAAATTTATCGAAACACATTTGTAAAACTTTAATGCTAGCTCCTATGTCTAGCACTATTTTTTAATTACATTTAGGTCGTTAACTAATGATACTCCATCCCCATGACTGTGTATTTGCCTATATATCACGGAATCGTCCAAAAATAGATGAAGCTTACCGCAAAACTGAGACCCGATGTCATTAATGTATAAAATGAACAATTGTCGACCAATAACACTTCCTTGTGGAACACCCGATGTTACGCTTACCGTGTCTGATGATACCCGGTCTGTTTCGACCCTTCGCTCGAGGACTTGTAAATAACTATTAATCCAATCTATTACACATTTATTGATCCCTTTGCTTCCCAACTTTTGGGGCAACTTTTTACAAGTATGAGGGACTTTGTCGAATGCAATTTTAAAACCTGGAAATATGGCATCGACCTGAACGTTATTTTCTTCCGAGACCAAAATAACATGAACGAAAAGTGCCATTTGGGTCTTGTAAGATCTACCCTTTCGGGAACCGTGTTGAGTTTTTATGAGTAAATTTTGAGTATCTTGATATTTTATGATTTAACTTACAATTATGGGCTCCAAAAGTTTGCTTGAGATGGATGTAAGGGAGATTGGTCGGTAATCACTCGGATCTATCTGTTGGCTTTTTTTTAATATAGGAGTGATATTGGCTATTTCCAGGCTTTGGGTACTGCGCGATCATTTAGGGCATTATCAAATATTATTTTCAGGAAAGCAGCTATGTCTGAGGCCATAGTTTTGTAAACACGAGCAGAGATTTGATCGGGGCCTGGCGATTTGTCTGAAATGATGTCTTTAAGTTGGCTTTCAATTCCAAGAGAAGCTAATATAATTTCAAACGTGGGTTCAAGGGATCTATCGGGTAATGACTCACACGGTTCCTGTGGATGATTATTAAAGACGCTTTGAAAATAGATATTTAATATTTTATCTTTTTCTAAACTGATGGTAAGTTTTTACCCGTTGTTATTTAGGGACGGCAATATGGACTTGGTTCCCTGAACCTCCCGTATACGCTCGAATGACCAAAGTGCTTTTGGATTATCGTCCAAATATTCACCCAATCTTTTATTTTTAAATTGTATTAACGCCTGTCGCCATGTTTTTCTTGCTAACGCTTTCATCTACATCTACATCTACATAATACCCCGCAAGCCGCCGCAAGGGCGTGTGGCGGGGGGTGTTAGGTCACCACCCAGAACGCTTTAACTGTTTAATATTGATGCATTATTTAATATTGTTTATTGTTAGACCCGTTCTTTTGTAATCTCTTCATTTTTTAACAGTATGCTCTTTGGTGTAACCCCTAGGTATTTTACCGTATCAACTATTTCAAGGTCAACTCCAGTTATTTTGTAAACAAATCCCATTGACTTAAGAAATTAATATTATCTTTGCTTTCTACTTTCTTTCTTTTCTGTAGAAAGCAAAGATAATATTAATTTCTTAAGTTAAATATGGATTTCTACAAAGTTAAGGCCTCAACCATTCAGTGCATCAAATCCCATTGACCTTTAAATAAACATACCTTCGAATATTTGTATTGGTTTAATGACAATCCCCATTTTGTACACCTTCACGAAATATTATATAAATCATTTGCCAGTATTAAACGATTCTCATCCATAGATATTTCCCCGTGATGAATCACCGTGTCACCCGCGAACATCCTAATTTGGCTTTTCACTTCGCGGTTCAAATCGTTAACAAAAATCAAGGAAAGCAACGGCCCGATTACTCTTCGCTTATTTTTGCAATTCTGTTTTTGAATATTCTCGTGATCCGTTAAAATTTGCCTTGTTTAAGGGGTATACTTTACGCTTTTCTTTGTTTTTTCACGAACTTAGTTTTTAACTCTACAAATATAGGCTTTTGGTCACTGATTCCGTCGATTATTTCAATTTTTGTTGCAATTTTGGGTGTAGAAGTCGCGAAGATATCAAGTATTTTGTGGCCTCGAGTTATCCCCGACGTCAATCTTACGCTGTCGGAACTAGCGCCGTCAACTACCAGACTACCCTCCGTTCCCGCTCTCACAGAAATCCTTCAACCCAATGAACTATGATCTTGCTTATACATGCGAACTTCAATTTATGAATAAGTTTACCATGTGGAACCTTATCAAATGCCTTTTGAAAATCTACAAGGTTCGCAACCACATGCCTACCACTCTCACCCGGTAAAAGTAAGTCATGTGTGAATAATCCTAATTGGGTCTCGCATGAGCGGGTTTTCCTGAATCTGTGTTGATTGTTACTTAAAAAGTTAATGCCATTGAGGTATCTCATTATGGAACTGACAATTATGTGCTCCAAAATTTTTCAACACATAGAAGTGAGGGAAGTGGGTCTGTCTTTACTGGGGTCCTCCCTGTCACTATTTTAAAAGTAGGTGTCATCTGCGCGGTTTTCCAATTATTAGGGACTTTGCACTCTGTGAGGGATTAGTTAAATATAACTTCGAGATATGGGGCGATGCTAGGAGCTAAATTGTTTAAACAATCTTTATCACCCAAGCTGGTATATTTACGGGATCCGGGGATTAGTTGGGTTTAATCTCTTTCAGCAATTTGACAACTCCTTGTTCGTCCGCATTTGTATTTGCCATGGGTTCAGTATTTATTGTTTCTTGGAGATACGCGGTGGCAACATCGTTCGTGAAAACGCTTCGGAAGACTGTTTAGAATGTTAGCTTTTCCCTCACTATCAGTATGAATGATATCGTTACAATCACTTATGCAATCCACGGTTTGCTCACCCCCTTTTACCTCCGTAACATATGACCAGAAAGCTTTGGGGTCAGTGTCCAAACACTCGCATAATACTCTGAGTTTTAAAGTCTCATACGGCGCTTCGTAATTGTCTTCTGGTATCCAATTTACAAGGTGTACATTTGTCCAATAAGTGTTTATTCGCCGAGGATATGTTCACGCCTGATTTATCTACCCTAGAGTGTAACATTTTCTGGCTTTCTTGACGCCTTTAGGGTACCATCTGGGGTCGCGATTTGTTTTAACGAATTTATTACGGATAAAAAGCCTGTGATGTCTCTTTGCATAGTATTGGCAAATTACGTCCAAGAATCTTCCACGTTCGCATAACGTAACCACTTTTTGAACTCGGGTAGTGTCGAGGTTAAAAATTGGCACCATTTCCAAAGTCTGCTTCATGGTAATTATAATTTTTTTTGTGTGCCTTAATAATCTATTTTATTTCCAAATCGAAGGAAGTTGACACGAACGGATTTATGGCCACTCAAGCCTACTCATTAGCCACACTCGGAATACGCTCTGGTTTGTTCATAAGATATATCCCTAATCTATTTTTTAACACGGGTGGGTATGCGTACTGCCTGATGAAGGAAGTTTCCCTGGACTAATTTTAATAATGAATCACAAGAATCGCGGTCACAGGTCAGAGTTTTATTGCTGTCCCAATCTATACCGGAGAGGTTAATGTCACCACCGGTTATGGCGATTATGTTTTTATATTTACGTTTAAATCGGTATATTTGTTCGTCGAGTGCATGAAGTGTTTGGAGGTCTGAGTCTTGAGGCCAATAGAAGAAGTATAAATTAACATTGGTTTGATTATATGGCAGTAAGGAGCACCAAACACTATGAATACTGCGCACTGTGTAGCTCATTTGTTGAATAGTTAATTATGAAAATAGATGTCAACACGGTGAAGAATTTCATTCAGATAATTTACCGCGTTGCTGCATGGGCACTTTGCTAATATTTTGGTACGGGTCTGAAGGGTGATCCCGATATAGACATGGAACGAAACATCTATAAAAATGATTAGATGTTTTTTTCTATTGAGTAAGTTAACTGATCATCTTTTTAAAACAAAATTAGGACAGTAGTGGCTAGCCCGTGTAAAAGCAGGTCAAAGGAAATCCACTACACCGTCAATAATAGAGTCAAGACTATTCATGTTAATTCATAGTTTCCAAAGGTTTTTTCGCTGAATTTAGACCAAAAAGTAATTAATCTAAGGGGACATGTCCATGTTATTGTGTATATTGAGCATAATAAATCATAATGATTAACTTCTTTTACCTAAAACAAGATAAACCTTCATAAATACCCCACGATCCTACAAAAAGGTGTGTGGCAGGGGATGAGAGCACCATGTGGTATGGGCGAGAGATTAGGAAGAATAAGGAAGAGGAAGGGAAAAGGGAAAAGCATTCAATAAATACTCCAAAAAACGTGCATATTTAAATATTCGGTGTTAAACTTAGTTCAAAGCAAGTTGCAATTTCACACAATAAAATAACTCTTCGTTACACAAAATGAAAGGAGAAAATATGAACCGACACCGCTAATACGACAGACCTCAACCATAACAAGACACATAATCATTATCATCGGTGAAATATGGGAAGAAAGATTTTTCTTTTTATTAATAATTTTTGTCATCACAATGTTGCAAGTTGTAACATTCCCGTCGTCAAAGATATATCGGATCGGAACGAGTGTTGCTTGTAGCGTAGTGCACGGAGCGGATATCGCGCGCCCCGTATTGATTCCCTCTCCTCCCGACACACGAGGGAGCGGGCGGATCGAAAAGGCCTTCAAAGGGAAGCACTGCTCCCAGGAATGAGTGGCAGCAGCCAATCGAGCGGGTGTCCCCCCCCCCTGGGGCCACCACACACTGCACCCCCGGGCGGAATGACCTCCGAGAACCTTTGTGTGACGAGGAAAAGTAATATCCTCGGGCTGAATGAAGGGGTTCGGTTGAGGAAGGAAAGGGTTGCAGGGGTAGAAGTGAAAGGGTATCTCGAAGGGACAAAACAGCCACTTCCACAACTTCAACCTTCTAAAGTCCGATCGCAGGTGTATCTCCAAGAACAGCTGAATTCGGCAGTAAATTCAGCCGTGGGAGAGGCACCGTACATCTTGTCAGTATGGCGGTGATAACTAAAATATCTCTCTATGTAGCCACGTCGTTCTACTTAGAGCAGATAGTAAACATTTAAATGTGCAAATTGTGTTACCAAAAGCCATCACAACGATATTTAATTACCGTCTCATAGATTTTTAACTCTTCAACCAGTCCCTTTCCCATATTCCTTTCCAAAATAATCAATACCAGCCACATAGCCTCCCGTGCTTTCATTATCCGTCTGATCTTCCCCACATTTACATCTGCATTGTACCCCGAAAGCCTCCGTAAGGGTGTGTGGCGGGGGGTGTTATGTCACAAAAATAATGAACCACATGCAATACTAACAAATTCATGCCAATTCCCACCCACGGATACGTATATATTAATGCAAAACTAATTTTAACATATACCCATGTAAACACATAGGTTATCAACTGGCATACATATGCACATATATCTACAAATATACCTTATGTCTATGCAGTGTTTGACCTTGTCCTGACTTGCTAATCAAATGTCTTTACTATTTCTATAATGACTTTGAGTTCTTACTATCATGATTCTTGACTGTCCGGGGAATGAACGAGTATTTGTATCTGTCTGTACTGGAGTCTATCACCCTTATCTTATTCATTTGGTCTGATCCATCTAAATAGTGTGGGATCATAATAATTCCTTTAGTGTCTTTGTAAATCACGTGTGTTCTGAACCTTGCTAAAAATCTAAGTCTGGCTTGTTATCTTCGTACCTCTAGGGGCTCCAGCCTAATTCCTCTAGCAGGTCTGTGACACTCGTCTTCTTAGCATAGCATTTGTTAACGAATCTGGCGGATTTTCTCTGAACATTGTAAAATTCTTTTAACAACACCTCCTACATTTGCATTTGATCATGCACCCAAATAAAGCTAATTACACGAAAGAAGGTACTTAAATGTAAAAATATTCAATAACATGATATGCATATTGAAGTCATGCGATATAACTGTTAAAAATATGAATCTATTAAATAAAAAACATGCAGGATATCGAAAAAATATATAAATTGACAGCGCGATCTTCTTCTGCGTCTTCTGTCCTGCTGTTGTTATTTCTCCCCTGCAAGGGTTTCGTGGGATGACGACCGCGGAAGCCTTGCCTCCCCCGCTGCCGGGCACGAAACACGGCCGCATGGGCCGAGTCCCACAGTTGCCAGGACTCATATTCTCTATTCATCTACATCTACATCTACATAATACCCCGCAAGCCGCCGCAAGGGCGTGTGGCGGGGGGTAAACCATTGACGATTGTGACCATTATAGAAATCTTGGGAATAATAATTGAGGTGGTATCCCGTTGCCTTCCTCAATAGTGTTTTTAAGGTGACACCATCACTTAATGACCGCCCCACTGGAGTCAGACGCCTTTGCAGCCGCATCACTGAGGAACAGACTGCATGGACTACCTTTCGTCTGGCTCCCAACCTTTAACCTATCTGGCATGGGTGACCTTTCAGGAGCGATTATTATCACTCCCGCCAGCACAGCTCTAGGGGTCATCGGAACGCACCAGCCCTTCCACCACGTCCATGGGAGGACACTCCATATAATTCCTTGCCTTTCCAATGAATCACCCTAGCCACTTCCAATTATGGTTGCGCCAATCCCATATTCATGCTTATCAAGTAGCCCAATGTACTAGCCATTCCAAGTTCCTCACCTAATGTTTATCCCTAGGTATCATACCCCATGGTCTTATACTCAAAATACCCCTTCCTGGTATTCCACCTAGCTTTCACCCGCACTTACACACTTTCATATTCCAACAATCACGCCACAATAACAATCTTTTTAGTGAACATCGTACCAACATGCTGTCCCTAGCCAAAATTATATCCATTTTAGCCCCTCACTTAATTCCGTCACTTAACCATACTTATACTTTCCTTGGCACGTCGAAATCTCACTAAAAGACGCGAGGGCCTCCTTAAAAGGCTCTCCACTCTTATCCAGTCTTTCTTCCGAGTGGGACTTTCCTTGCCCCTTAAACAACCCCCACCCGAACCTCCACCCCCATTTCTATGAAAATCGGATCTTGCAACCCTTTACAACCTACCCTATCCTCCGTGCAAAATAACCGTTTTTTCCGTACGCCAACCGAAAGAAGTACCGACCCAGCACCCTAAATCCTAAGCTAAAAACGAAGTAGTGAACCTTTCGTACGTGCCTCTCGACAATAGCGAGCTTTTGCTACTGTGTAAAGGTCTCTCCTCCACCTCTAAATCCAACCGCGTTCACATCATCACCGATACTTATAAATTCTGCCGGAATCTACGCTGGCACGCCCATTGGAAATCGCAGCCTTTTCCATCGAACTCTTCCACCATTAACCCGGCACTTACGCGATTCCGTCCAGCCTCAGAAAATGGACCCAAACCACTAATATCCAACCACCCAATAGAAGCCTTTGTCAACATTCTTCTGACAAATATTTCCGAGAAAAAAATATAGATTCCTTAAACCTACCAGAAAACCTTTTCCTCTGAGGGACAAGCTCTCAGACGTTTGGCGTCAAACAAAAATATAATTATCACGACGGCGGACAAAGCATCATCCCTTGTCGTGCTAAACAAAAAACAGTAACGCATTAACATTGCTAATGAGGTGTTGGACTCTGTCCGCGACGACCCAAATTTGCTCCAGAGGGTCATAACTGGTGATGAATCGTGGGTTTATGATTATGACGTGGAAACTAAAGCTCAATCATCCCAATGGAAGCTCCAGCACGAGCCAAGACTGAAAAAAGCGCTCGAAGTTCGGTCGCATTTGAAAGTTTGGCTTACAGTTTTCTTCGTTTGCAGGGGCGTGGTGCATCATGAATTCTTTCCACCGGGTAGAACGATAAATAAGGAATATTACCTGCAAGTTATACGGAATGTGCGTGAATAAATCCGCCACAAACGCCCGAACTTGTGGAAGAACAAAAATTGGCTTTTGCACCATGACAACGACCCTGGTCACACATCGTTACTTGTGAGCGAATTTCTGGCCAAAAACATCACAATAATGATGCCGCAGCCACCGTATTCCGCAGATCTGGCCCCCAGGGACTTTTTCTTGTTCCGAAAACTGACGAGGCCCATGAAAGGACGACGCTACGCTACGATTGACGAGATAAAGACTGCATCGAAGGAGGAGCTGAACAAGATCACAAAAAATGATTTTTTTAAGTGGTTTGAGGATTGGAAAAAACATTGGCACAAGTGTAGAATATCTCATGGTGATTACTTTGAAGGGGAAAAAAGAAATATTCATGAATAAACAAATAATTTTTGAAAAAACAACACAAAAGTCGTGATACTTTTTGAACAGACCTCGTATCCACTATTTCAAGTTTCCCCACCACCCTTTTAATGAAACCGAGTTCCTCTAAGGCGGTTCCGCATATTCTCCTGATATTTGCTCCCCATGAAAGGCGTGGTGTCAAAGGCGTGGTATCCCCAAATATTTTACTCGATCGGCCGTAGTTAGCTGTAAACCCTCTTTTTCATGATTTAAGTCCTGCTCATCACTCCTTTTGTTCCAAAATTTCAAAACTGCACATTTGCTATTGGTAAGTACAAACCTGCATGAATCCCTATTCCAAAATATTTCAGTCAAAAGATAAAAATACTATATAATAAGGACTGATCTACATCTACATCTACATCTACATAATACCCCGCAAGCCGCCGCAAGGGCGTGTGGCGGGGGGTGTTAGGCCACCACCCAAAAAAAGGAAAAAAGAAAAAGGAAAAAAGAAACACCGCATTCAAAACCAACACACACATGCAAACCCCAATCCACAACAGTGCACACATTCATTGCAACACCCCATCATTCGACGCGCATGCAACCACACATCTACCTATCCTCACTCCAAAAGCATGCAAGTACATACGCTTACCTACAACAAATAATTCCACCCTAGGATGCAGCAAGAAACCTATCACGAACGTGCCAGCTAGTTTATAGCAAGTAGCCAGGCGAAACACCACCACCACAAGAGCGTTCCATACAAAACTCTCTCCCACCCAAGGTGAGGAATCTGGCCCAACGCTGCAGGTGGGAGGAGGGCACACCCGCGGAGAGGGACAAGGGATGGAAGGGTGGAGCATGAAGTTCGTAAAGACGCTCGGGCATGCGGGAAGGGTTCTGACACAACACACAGGAGGCTAGTGAAAGTGCATGCAATTGAGTTCAACTAATTGTTACCTAGACGCGGAGGGTGGCAAGTGGCATTTTTGTTATCTCCGAGTGTAACCCTAGAGTTGTTATCCCGTATTGTCCGTGGGAAGAAGGAGTCCTTGAGTCTGCTAGTCCTGGCATCTATTTCCCGAATTTTGTACACATGATCCAAGCGACCTATATATGTTGGAGAGCGAATAATTTTCGAGACCTCGGTGCTGAAACATGCGGATCCGAATTTATTTAGTAAGTTTAACCTAGCATTGAGTCGTCTTTCTTCCAATGATTCCCATCCCAACTCCATAAGCATTTCAGTGACGCTTTTCGTTTTATCGTAACAGTTTTCCACGAAACGAGCTGCCCGGCGTTGGACCTTCTCAATTTCCCGAATGAGGCCTTTTTCACACGGATCCCATACGCTACATGCATATTCTAAATGGGGCCTTACAAGAGCGTGATAACAACGTTCCTTGACCTTGGAGTCACTTCTACCGACAATGCGTCTAATAAATCCTAATTTTTTATATGCTTGCCCGCAGACTTTACGTATATGGGTCCCCCAAGTTAAGTCTTTAGTGAATGTAACACCTAGGTATTTCACCGACTGATTATGATGGCATAAGAAGCAATCTGACCAATTCCCGAAATTCGTATAATCGAGCCACGAATACGATGCTTAGACAGTGTGGAAATACATCCTTAAAGTCGTCACTTCAGCAATACAAAATTCAATACCTAGCCAATTAAAAAGTGTAAACTAAGAAATTCGATGGTTTAATGCAGAAGTGCGGGAGTCGTTGAGACGCCAAAGGGTGGACCACTCAAAGATGCCAGTAGAGATTTTCCTAATGGTGATCATACTAAGTTATTAGAAAATTACAAAAAGTCCAAATCCCTGGCAAAATCACCACACGGAAGAGAGTACAGTAGTAACACACTCTTGAACATTAGGTATCGTCGAAGTGAATCGTGTGAGAACCGAAATTCTGTAAGGATGGGATTCTACAAGGACAAATGTAAGGAATGGGTTTTTGACCTCCCAATTAATTAAATGAATAACTGTCGACACATACTATTATAACCCAGTTAATTGACCACAAAAAACGATAAGTAATAAAATATTAACATGAAATGCAGGATTTCAAGGGAAAAACACATATTTAAATAATTTTAATGGAAATATCAAACCACTCATTAACACAGTGTCGTTCATTTGGCAATAGAGACTAGCTGACTATTTTGACTATTTTTCTGTTGGCCAAGTGCTCGAGCTGGTGACCGCCACCGATCAAAACTGCCGGAGGTCAAAAACGTTCCAGGTGACCTCCAAAGAGGATCAGACTGCGAATCCGCCCGGCCTAGCCCTCCATCCCGCGCTCATTTTCAGTCCCAAATGGGACCCGCTTCGAGTCCGACACCCTGACTAAATTGGACGGAAGAGTGGTTAATGTAGAGGAGAGGAGGGCGAGGATTAGCATAACGAGGGTGCCCTGGAGGAGAGAAGGCTTATAGCAGGGGGGGTGCTCGTCCCCCTCTTCCCCCGACCCACGCCCATTACTCCTCAGACTCCCCTCCCTCCCTGCACGCCTCTCACCAACAGGGCGGACCTCCATTACCTTATTCTCATAATCCCTAGTCTTCCGCTGCACTTAAAAAGCGCCCTGCCACCCGTCGGCGTCTTAAACACCCCGCCGCGAACTTGACGAGACAGCACCCCCTCCCCCCATCCGACGCCCGGAATGCCTTTGTTATTCATTAGGTCTCCTTATATTCCCGGGGAGCCACCAACTCCGTCCCCCAACCCTCCCTCCCTTCCCGAGCCCCTCTCCATTTTATCTCGGTCAATTTAAGCCACCCCTCTCCCCGACCACCCCAGGGGCATCATGCGGGCGTCTCCAAAATAACAGTGCATTCCTTCTGCATGGCATAACTCTGCGTCTACTCAAATAACACGCGATCCACCAGAAAGGGGGTGCAAGCACAATGTAGGAAAGAACGAGGGATGGGGGAGAGGAAGGATGATTAAAGGTTTAGGGAAAGGAGAAAATATCCACTCAAAATGCCTGAACTTTTGTTTATGGTGTGTAAACCCACACAAACACACGTATATTATAGCGGAAAACTTCTTTAGCGGAACGAAACGAAAAACTTGGGTTTCAAGCTAATGTTAATTTTACCCCTGCTGAAGTTCTCCGTTATATTTCAAAAAGGAGGCAAAAATGAACTGACATGAGTATTGTGTAGATGTAGACGTCGCTGTCATAAAATAAATTTTTAATATAAATTACAGATTCACTTGTGATGCGGTGGAGGTGGAACTGTTTCATAATAACATAGACGAAAACCCAACAGAGACACCATTCTCCTTCCCTGCACACCGTGGGGAGACGGGGCGCCACAAGGAACCCAGATTAGAGGAAAAGACCGTCTCATCGCAACCGACTGGACTCTTTCCGTACTTCTTTGTCTCTCCCTCTTCCTTTACAAGCCCTCAATCTCCACCCTCATCCCCCCCTCCAATTTTACCCGTATTTTCCTACTATCTTCAAGAGCTTCGGTATTTCCCGCTCGCCTATCCACCAAACCCTTTCCCACCATGTGGAGACACAACCTGGTTTCCCCACCTCCTGTATTTAATTTATTTATTGGACTTTATACAGTGAGAGCTTCACTTGAAAATGATGTATTACATTGGAACTAGTCAAAAATCAATCTTTAGCAAGTGGAAAATTGCAAGAGTTTTCGTCTATGTTATTAACTTTTTAATAATAATAAATAATAGGATGGGTAGTAGAGTGCCATTGGGATCTGTTAAAGCTGTAACCGATAAAAAATCGAAATAGTCCCAAGAAAAACCTCATGCACACCAACATGGGGACAGGGAATGAAAAGAGTTGAAGAGAGGAGTGTGGACCTGAAAGGACGAGATAAAAACATAGCATAAGGTTGTGGCAGAAACTGTGAAAAATAAGATAACTAAGGAGCCATGGGTAACGGTAGAGATTCTTAAGAGAATGGACGGAAGGAGAAAGCGAATGAGCCTAAACACGGATTCAAATATTCAACACACATGCATGATATCGGAAAAATACACAAGTACTTTCTTTCTTGTGGACAACATTGTTCGAATGCATGATCAAATTAATATTTGTGTAGAGGTGTCATGATTGGGAATGTGCCAGCATGGCTGGTGACCTAATACCCACCACCCCACGCTCTTGTGGTGACTGTTGGGGTATTATATAGATGCATGTATAGTCACGCTAATAGGGCTGCACGGGTTCGCCCGGATGCTGAATGTGGATGGGCGATTGCAGACATGCCGCATGTCCCATTCCCTAAAGAAGGAGTGTCGCCCCCCAGTAGGTCGGACGATTGGAGGGTTGTCTCTCGGGGTAAATGGAAGGTCACCCTGCGGCGGGGATCGGACACTGCGGAGGCAGCTCCAATCCCCGTCTCCAACAGGTACCTGGAGCTGTTGAGTGAGAGCACCACCGTCTCTGCACGCCCTAGCCCTACTCCGAGGGCGCGGCCTAGGGTAAGACGTCACTGTACGGGAAGGGATTGAGCAATTGATTATATTAGGTAGCTCCAAAGTCCGGGGTACAATGTCTCCCTTAAGACGTAGGGGCCAACGAGAGGGAGTTGTTCGATCGTGGTACTCGTGGTATCTACCAGGGGGTGGGGTTCCTCAGGTGCGCAGGCGGTGAAGGCGGACAAACGTGACGTTGCTCCAAGTTACGAATTGTACACCATATAGGGAAAACGACGCCACACACCGCGGTTCCGTGGAAATTCTGCGCCCTTTCGAAATGCTGAATACGGAGGTGGAGCGGGTCGGGGGAAGTTTAAAGATTCATAATTTAAGCATTTGCTCAATGGTAAGAGGTCACTTTTACATTTACAAGGTGTGTAATTTTTCTATCGCAGCCCGCGTGTCGTCGAGTACAGCACTCCACATACTCTAACTCTCTCTGGTGCTACTAATTTCTTTAAATGTACCTTAAGATTGCTGCAGCTCACGCCTTAATCCGTCGTAATCGGCTCGGCAAGTAAAACAAGTAAATCAATCAAGTAAATCAAACAAATAAATCTTTATTTTGGGTGTGATACTACGGAGATGATGTTCTATTTATTTCTTGATAGTATTTGATAGTTTTGCATGGAGTTTTTATTCCTTTTTACGGCTGGTGGACTAACACACCACGCCACACGACCTTGCGGTGGATTGCGGGTTATTCTGTAGATGTATATATGCAAATGCAGATGTAGATTCCTTGACACATAATAATTTCGAAGAAATTCTGCATTCTTTCGTGATGAATTCAGAGGTGAAGCGGGTCGGTGGAAGTTTAAAGATTCATAATTTAAAAATTTGCTCAATGGTAAGAGTTATCTCCGTAGTGGTATGCAGTGGTCAAAGTTTGAAAAACAAACTAGCCGAATTCGCCCATGGACCGTAAGTAAGTAAGTACCGAAGCGGGAATAATTATAGGTAGCGGAGCTGGTTATCGCAAGACATTGCAGACGAGGAGATTTTTCCTGAGGCTTTAGAATTTACAGAAAGGACGGAGAAAATAAGATTTGGGGAGGGAGTGTTCATAGTTATTAAAGATATTCATAAAAGCAGAAATGAGTCTTTCCCTAATGGTATAATATAAAGCGTTTGGTGTCCCATAAAAAACCTTAGGTGGAGTAGAGTCTCCATTTGTGCCTACTACAGACCTGATTCCGGAGAAACGTCAATTTTAAAACTAGGAAGAGAGGTCGCTAGTTTGAATTCCCATTAATACAATACGTGAATTACTATCGGAGGGGATTTCAATATTCCATCCATTGACTGGAAAAACTATAGTTTCATAGCAGGAAGTAAGAACAAGGAGTCATTGCTTACATCACAATCGTTAAACCAATCGTCAATTAGTACTAACACCCACCAGAGGAAACAATCCACCTGATCTATTAGCAACAGATTTATCAGAAGACGTCTCAAATGCAGCAACACCCGAAAGAAGGGCTTAGTGACCACCTAATACAGCAGGTTAAAATTAATTTGGTATCTGAAAAAATCAGTAATCCTAAAGAAAGATTTACTTATTTGCCAGGGACGATGACGAAGGATTAAGGCGTGATCTGTCGCAGTCTTTCCGGTTCGTAATTCTCCTAAGACTATTTCAAAGTACAACGCATTCCACCGACTTGCGGCATCATCCACCAGTCCTTAAAAGCGCTGTACTGTGAAATAAAGTCTGTGGAAAATCACGAACTCTTTAAAGAGGGATATCAAACAATTCCATGGAAGTAAAGCCTGAAAGTGTAAAGTATTTTAGTATCACGGTTCATTTAAGGAATGTAGTAGCAACGGACGGAGTTAGAGAGAGTATGTGTGGGGTGCTTTACTCCGCGTCATCAGGTCTGCAATAGAAAAAAACATAAAGTATCTACATCTACGCAATACCCTAAAATCCGCCGTAATGGCGTGTGGCCGGGGTGTCAGGTCATAACGGTCAGGGCGAAGCTATTTTATTGCCAATTTCAAATGATAAATACCATATTGAAATATCAGATAGATGGAAGGGTAATTTATTAATTCTTTCAAATCTTTATATGTTTCATAATATATTTCGTATTCCTGATTCTCGACAATGATGGAAGGGCATGCACTTACATGTATATTGCGAAAAGGAAAGTGAAATGCCGTGGAGAGAAGTTAATTACTACACGTGTGATTCACTCTCCACGTCATAAACAAGTAATTGATCATTCAATAAATCAACCCTGTGGATACAATAATTTGTACAAAATGAGGAAACAGAGCAAAAAAACCTTATTTGCCAATCGATTAAGAAGGTTTGATTGACCTAAAGTTTAACCTGAAGAATGTCGTAGTAAAACTAAAAGTATCATGCGCACAGCTTTACGCTCTTTTAAATATAAAATGCTAAGCAAATATCTCGAGGCAAATCCAAATTTATTCTGGTCCGGTCTTGTTAGGGAAATACAGGGTAAACGTCCAACTGAACATTCTTTGAAGACGGAAAACGGAGAAATTATTACAGTGTGAAAAAAGCAATCATTTTAAACGGGTTTTCCCATAGCGTCTACATTAAAGACACAAACCCACCAAACGATCCTCCACACCCACCCGGGGAACGCATGAACACTGACCAAGAATGAAATAGAACATCTACTACGTAGCATCAAAGCAAAAAAGAACCTGGTCCGGAAGAAATACCTGCTAGAATATTAAAGGAATTAGCCGAAGACATTGCCCCGTTTTTAGAAATTGTTTTCCTAAAATCAATAGAAGGTGGCTCAGTTCCTCGTGACAGGAAGCTAGCCCATATAACTCCCATTTATAAAGACGGGAATAGGGATAAACCAACCAATTACCAACCTATTTCATTGACATCGATCTCTTGTGAAATATTAGAACACATTATTGTCAGTAACATAATGAGGTTTCTTGATAGTAGGAAAATACTAAGCCACAACCAGCACGGGTTTAGGAAGAACAGATCTGGCGAAACATAATTAGGTCTTTTCATTCATCTACATCTACTCAATATCCCGCAAGCCGCCGCAAGGGCGTGTGGCGGGGGTTGTTAGGGCACCACCCGTAATATATTTAGGTACCCGTTGTTCAAGGTACATCTACATCTACATAATACCCCGCAAGCCGCCGCAAGGGCGTGTGGCGGGGGGTGTTAGGTCACCACCCAAAAAAAGGAAAAAAGAAAAACCGCATTCAAAACTAACACACACATGCAAACCCAAATCCACAGTAGTGCATACATTCATAGAAACATTCTATCATTCTAAACGCATGCAGGCATACATCCATCTCCCCTCACTTCACAAGCATGCAAGCACACATGCTTAATTACAACAAACAATTTCAAGAAACTGTAACAGTAACTTTAACGGAGTCACCCGCTATGTGTGCATTATAATGCAACCATTTCGTATACTAGGACGCAGCAAGAAATCTATCCAAGAACGTGCATGCTAAATGTTAGTAAGTAGCAAGGCGAAATACCACCACCCCAAGAACGTGCAAAACAAAACGCTCTCCTACCCAAGGTGAGGAATTTGGCCCAACGCTGCAGGCAGGAAGAGACGGACAAGGGATAGAAAGGGAAATTTAGGGTACCAAAAGCAGAGCAAACAATACTGTAAACAGCACTACATTACTTAATGGCATTCCAGTGCGGTCATGCGGGAAAGGTTTTGACAACAACAAACAGGAGGTTACATTCACGATATATTTAGATCGGGAGAAAACAACACACAAGTTGACGCAGTATTTCTAGATTTAAAAAAAGCCTTCGATAAAGTCCCACACAATAAATTGTTACACACATTTAGATGCTATGGAATCAATGAGAAAATTATTAATTGGATTAGACACTTCTTGTCAAATTGCAAACAAATAGTATTCATCGATGGGTTGTGCTCAAAGGAAAGAGATGTAACTTCGGACGTCCCCCAGGGAAGTGTAGTAGGGCCTCTTCTGTTCTTAATATACATTAATGACTTAAGCGCACACGTTAGTAGTAATCTCAGGTTATTTGCTGATGACACGGTGGTATACAGGGAAATGAGAATTCAACTAGATCGCGAACTAATCTCTAGAGACTTAGATACAAACTCGGATTGGTGCAAGAAATGGGGATTAATGTTTAATATAGACAAATGCGCAGTTTTGAAATTTTGGAACAAAGGAAGTGGCGAACAGGACATAAACTACGAAATAGAGGGTTCAGTACTAACTACGGCCAAATAGGTTAAATATTTGGGGGTAGTCTTACACCACGCCTTTCATGGGGAGCACATGTCAGGACAATATGCGGATCTGCTTTAAAGAAACTGGGATTCATTAAACGGGTGGCGGGGAAATGTAATGAGAAAGTTAAAGAGAGGTGTTATTTTGCTCTAGTTAGACCACATTTGGAATATGCCGCAAGTATTTAGGATCTTTGGGAGAAAATCTGGCAAAAAGAACTAAATTAAGTCCAGAGAAAATCCGCCAGATTCGTGAAAAAATATATATGACAAGAACACAAGTGTAACAGGTCTCTTAGGGGATTTAGGCTGGGAGCCCCTTGAAATACGAAGAGAACAAGCGAGACTTAGACTTTTGGAAAGATTCAGAACCAGCGAGTTTAACGATGACACAAAAGGAATAATAATGGCCCCACACTACTTAGGTAGATCAGACCACAAAGATAAAATAAGGGAAATAGATTCCAATACAGATAGATTCAAATACTCATTCTTTCCCAGAACAATCAGAAATCATATTAGTAAGAAACCGAAGTCCATTCAGAAATATTAAAAACATTTAAGGTGCAAGTTGGAACAAAATAAAAATTCAAAGATTATGCATGTGTATGTTTGTTGGTAGTTTGTGTGTTCGCGTATGTGTGGGGTGAAAGGGTTCTTGCATGAATATTTACCATGTTTGGTTTGTGGGCTATAAATTAATGGCTTCTGCATGCGGTTTTGTTTCTTTCTAAATTCCGGGTGGTGCCCTAACACCCCCCGCCACACGCCCTTGCGGCGGCTTGCGGGGTATTGAGTAGATGTAGATGTAGACAACGCGCCAGCTCATTCGTCTCTCAGAACTCTTGTGGGTTTTAAACCAAAAACATGACCGTTGTGCTTCCCCACCCCCCTACTCTTTGCCTACTCACGGCCCCTTTGCCATTATCCACTGGTCCAAAATGTTACTCAAAGGGGTTGTACGTGGGTCATACTCAAAGACCCATGCCTCGTCACCAGTAACCACCTATTCTAAAAAGTTCGTGTCACTTTCGCAGTGGTCCAAGAGGTCCAAGGGAATATTGTCACACTAGCAGTCTTCTGACAGCACCTTGGGGACCATATTGACGCAACTTTCTCATTGGTTAATCTTCTATGGCTGTCTGAATATCAGCTTCCGCTATCACCTTGACACTTGGGGGTCAATCAGAACTGAGCATGTGTCTCACTTTTTGCGCATTTTCATCACACTGCGCTGTTGATGGATGTCCAGGGCATTCCTCATTGTCAACCTCCTCGTTACCCTCCCGGAACATCCTCTGCAATTAGAAAACCATCACTTGGGACATTTCTCCATCTCCATAAGCATCATTAACCATGGTAATGCTCTCCGAAACCGATTTCCGGAGTTTAACGCAAAATATCATCGCATATCATTGCTCCATGGAAAGTGATAACGTGAATGTGGAAAAGTAAAGTGGTTTGACCATTAAAAGTCAGTATGAAGATTTTCCACCAAGTTACGCCAGAAACTGTTTTATTTATTTAAGAAATACCGTATTCAAAACCAAAACACACATGCAAACCCCAATCAACAGCAGTGCACACATTCATCGTAACATCCGATCGACGCGCATGCAACCACACATCCACCTCCCTTCACTCCACAAGCATGCAAGTACATACGCTTAACTACAACAAATAATTGTAGCCCAGGATGCAGCAAGAAATTTATCAGGAACGTGCAAGCTAGATTTTAGTAAGTAGCTGGGCGAAATACCACCACCACAAGAACGTGCTATGTAAAACTCTCTCCTACCCAAGGTGAGGAATCTGGCCCAACGCTGCAGGTCTTGAATACCCCACAATCAAGGTGTGTGACACAACAAGAAAAGGTGTGTGACAGGGAATGTATAACAGATGTTGCATGAATATTTGTTTAGTCACCCCCTTTTGATTGCCTTGTAAGTGGATCACAGGTTGTCATGTGTTTGTGGAAGCATCTACATCTTTTGTTTGTGGAAGCATAAGAGTAGACGTAGTATGACTGGTGACCTATCACCCCCTGCCACACGTCTTTGCAATGGTTTGCGGGGTATTGTACAGATGTAGATTTTAGATCTACATTCATTTGTCAAGCATAAATTATTTCTCCTTAAGTCTAGAAGTTAACAGGGGAAAGTATTCATTTCTCCTTGAACATGTGTCAAATTAAAAGTAACTTTAATGTTAATGTAAACAATTTAGTTAGTCATTAATTACATATCGAATCAAACTGCTCGAATTTAGGTGCAGCTTCTTGTTATAATATCCTTCTATAGGGGATAAAAAACAAACGAAGCTTTAGAGTTTCAGTGTTAAAAATGACACAATTTTATCAAGCGGAACATTTAATGCGTACGAAGGGTGATTCATTTTAAACGTAAAGTACTCTGCGAGTATTTGAACACTGACCCCAAAGCTTTCTGGTCATATGTTAGGGAAGTAAATGGGGGTCAACAAACCGTGGCTTGCTTAAGGGACTGCAACAATATCATTCATACTGACAGTGAGGGTAAAGCCAACATTCTAAACGAATTCTTCCAGAGCGTCTTCACGAACGATGTAGCCACCACGTATCTCCAAGAAACAATATACTGTATACTGAACCCATGGCAAAAATAACAGCGGACGAGCAAGGAATTGCCAAATTGCTCAAAGACATTAAACCAAACAAAACCCCGGGTCCCGAAAATATAGCAGCTCGGGTGCTAAAACACTTAGCTCCTAGCATCGCCCCGTATCTCGAATTTATATTAAATAAATCACTCACTGAGTGCAAAGTCCCTAAGAATTGGAAGACCGCGCAAATAACGCCTATTTTTAAAAGTAGTGACAGGGAGGACCCCAGCAATTACATACCCATTTCTCTCACTTCTATATGTTGCAAAATTTTAGAGCACATAATTGTCAGTTCCATAATGAGACATCTTGATAACATTAACTTTTTAAGTGACAATCAACACGGATTCAGAAAAACCCGCTCATGCGAGACCCAATTAGGATTGTTCACACATGACTTGCTTTTATCGGGTGAAAGTGGTAGGCAAGTGGATGCGATCTTTTTAGACTTTCAAAAAGCATTTGATAAGGTTCCGCATGGTAAACTCATCCATAAATTAAAGGGCGCAGGTATACACAAGGGGGCAATAAATTGGGTTGAAGACTTCCTTTCAGACCGGGAACAGAGGGTAGTCCTTGACGGCGCTAGTTCTACCAGCGTACGAGTAACCTCGGGGGTTCCTCAGGGAAGTGTTATCGGACCGTTACTATTCTTGATTTTTGTTAACGATCTGAACCGCGAAGTGAAAAGTAAGATAAGGATGTTCGCGGATGACACAGTGATTTATCGGGAGATATCTGGGGATGAGGATCGTTTAATTCAAGCACGTGATTTAAATAGCATTAATGAATGGTGTTCAAAATGGGGATTGCCTTTAAATCTTAATAAATGTTTATCTACATACATAACACCCCGTAAGCCTCCGCAAGGGCGAGTGGCGGGGGGCGTTAGATCACCACCCAAAAAAGGAAAAAAGAAATACCGCATTCAAAACCAACACACACATGCAAACCCCAATCCACAGCAGTGCACACACTCATCGCAACATCCCATCATTCGACGCGCATGCAAACACACATCCACCTCCCTCCACTCCACAAGCATGCAAGCACACACGCTTAACTACAACAAACAATTCCACCCCAAGATGCAGCAAGAAATCTATCACGAACGTGCAAGCCAGTCTCTAGCAAGCAGCCAGGCGAAACACCACCACCACAAGAACGCTCCACACAAAACCCTCTCCCACCCAAGGTGAGGAATCCGGCCCAACGCTGCAGGTGGGAGGAGGGCACACCCACAAAGAGGGACAAGGGATGGAAGGGGAAAGTACGTAGTAGTATTTTTTTACTTTCCAATTTGTTTGGAATATTTCCCCCTCCCCATGTGGCTCTTGGGTCCTCATTCCCTTGGAAGAGTCCCTTCCATCTCGGGGTCTCCTACTCATGTCTTTCTGTCTCTTTCATGAAGTAAACTTCTGATCCAGGCACTAGAAGTGAACTTCTAGTTCCTGGATCAGCCTAGAGTTTCATCTTCCTCAATTAGCTTTCTGTACTTTAGTTACAAGCAACATTAAAGAAATAGTAAGATATGATATTAGCCTGCTTAGGTTAATCAAAACTTCGGTAATGAAAAAATTTAAAAAAATACATTTCTACAAAATAATTAGTTTTAATAAACGACGGGAGTTTCAAATCACAGAGTCATCTTCAGGTGTGTGCAAGACTAGCAATGTCACTAATGTCTTACTACCTAAAAGGTAGTAGGACACGATTTATAGTCTTACCACTGAAGAGGACACTTGAAAGTCAAGACGCACGTTTCTTATTAAACTAAGTGTTCTGAGGAAATGTGCTCCAATCCTATTCTTATTCCTTTCATCACTTCAAGCTAAAAACTTTGAATCTCGCTCCACCTTTGCGTGTTTACGAGTATTCATGTATAGCGTTATCCTGAATTTCATTCATGCCATTCCGAAAAACGATAAAGGGAGGAAGGAGGGAAGGGGTGCGTGGAAGGCAGTTGGAATGAACGCTAAGGTCCCATCCAAATCCCTTCATTCCCTGAGACGTGAAATTATCTTCCAAAAGGCAACGTTTACATTTAAAGCTAGGCAAAAAAACCTTTTCGATCAAGATACTCAAATACCTGAAGGAAGAACTTCATTTTTGCAAACCAAACCAAAAGAGTGGGGAAATATATTACGCTAAAATGTAAGCACAAAGGAGTTTCACTCACACAAGTTTTCTTAACTTTAATTTGCACAATTTATACGCCTATTGGTTGCTATGGGAATCACCGATTACAGAATAAAAGAAAAAAGGCATTCGATTAGGAACTGAAATCAAACAATCGTCCCTATTTTCTGGGGAAAAACTACCCAGATGGAGACGAAAACATTTAGCCACGGGAAAAAGGGTAGCGACCGATCAGATGGACCTCGGAGACTGCTACAATCGGGACTCCGCTCTCGTAGGAATTCCTCATTTGTTGTTTTACGAGGACTTTCAAAACATTTTATCGAAACATATCCTCATATTATTCGGAATTTTGGAAATATTACCTTAGCTTACGTACTGCTTTTTTAAATATTCACATTATGTGAGTTTTCTCGAGTCATTGCAGTCTGGTCATCGTTATTTGCTAAAATCAACAACAGATTTCAATATTTCTTTGGAAAAACTCAAGAGAAAAACAAAGGTTCGATAACATTTTTTAAATAGCTTTGTAAAGAATGCTCTTAAAAATTCAATATAAAGTTAAACGCTTGTGGTAAAAACGCATCCAATTTTAGACTCCCATAAAGGTGGCGGAGAGGACGGCGGAGGGTGGGGGAGGGTGGGGAGAGTGTCTTGGAGGGACAATAGGCGCAGGAGGACAAAGAAAGAAGGGCTCTTGGCTGGCAAAGACTGAATGACGCGACCGTCACATAAGCCGAGGAGAAGTGAAACCGAAAGGCTTTGAAAAGAGCCATTTAGCGTTGTTTTCTGCTGCATTTGCACGTTCTAACAATTGCAAGAATCAGGGCACACCAATGTAGTCGGGGGGTAGGCGAGAAGTGAGGGGTCATCCGCACCATTAAGGATTCTTAAGGGCGTTGTTTGGAGGAAACCGTGGAAGGGGGTGGGGTAATGAGGGGAGGGGGAGAAAGTGATAGGAATGACTGGAATGGGAGAGGCGACGGTGGCACCAAGTGCGCTGACGCGGTGACGAGAGCGATGACGTCGCGATTGCGGGAGCGGAGATGAAAACATCACCTGCGCATTAGGAGGAGGCACGTGGCTGAAATTCATATACGAGGGTTATCCCAGAAGTACCCGATCCAACAAAGAAAACACAAGAAAATTGGAAAAACATGTATTTATTTTTCAACATAATCTCCTACCAGCTCTATAAACTTGTCCCAGTGATGCTCGATAAGTTCGATACCCTTTTTAAGAACTATCTTGTTCCTCAAATAGCTATTAACTGCATCTTTAACATCAGTTCTTCACAGTTGGAAAATCTTTGACCACCGAGCCATTTTTTCAAGTTTGCGAATAGAAAATAATCCGAGGGGGATAAATCTGCCGCATAGGGTGCATGAGGTAGCAAATCAAATTTTAATTCATGAATGTTGGCCATTGTAATAAGGGATTTGTGAGCTGGCGCTTAGTCTTGATGAAACAACACTTTATTTTTAGCCAGATGCGGTCGCTTTTGCTTCATTTCTTCGCTCAAACCTTGCAATAAGTTCGCATAATACTCGCCGTTGATAGTTTTTCCTTTTCAAGATAGCCAATGAAAATTATCCCACATGCATCCCAAAAAAGTGACGCCATGACCTTGCCTGCTGATGAATCGGTCTGCGCCTTCTTTGGAGCCAGTTCTCCCTTTTCAATCCATTGTTTAGACTGTTCTTTTGTCTCGGGTGTGAAGTAATATTCCCAAACTATGCTTCATCCATGATTATGAAAGGCCGCAAATATTCTGCTTTGTTACTGTAAAACTTTGCTAAACACTCAATTGAAACATCTTCACGACACTGGTTTTGCTCGATTGTGAGCAAACGTTACACCCATCTTGCACACAGCTTTCTCATGCCCAAATTTTCAGTTAATATGCGATGTGCCGTACTTTTGAAATGCTAACTATGTCTGCTAGCTCCCACAATTTCAGTCGACGATCATCCAGTATCACTTTGTGGATTTTCTTCACCGCTTCTGGTTTCTGGCATTATATTTTTATTTTTCAACATAGTCTAAGGCTAACACATTTCTCCCAACGTTTAACAAGTTTTTTCATTCCGTCACTGAAAAACTCTTCCGGCTTTTCTCGGATCCAGGACTTGACAGCTGTCTTCATCTCATCGTCCGAGGTGTAATGATTACCCTTGAGGCTCCTTTTGAGTTGAGGAAAAAAATAAAAATCGCAAGGCGCAAGATCGGGGAAATAAGGAGGGTGTGTAATCGGTTCCAATTTCGGGTTTCGCAGAGTCGCGCGAGGTGTGTGGACAAGCGTTGCCATGTTGCAAGATTATTGGTGCCAGGCTGCCTTCAACACGGTAAACTCGACCAATATGGTTTGCAATACGCTTTTGAGTGATTCGCCAGTCATTTTTAATCAAATCTTCGACGAGTTTATCGTCTATGGCAATGATCGGACGTCCGCTGCGTGTTTCACCAACAATTATGGCTTTTCCAGGCTCGCAACCACGAAATTTTACTACTATCTATTAACAGTGGGCCTGTCAACAGCATCGTCACCATAAACAGCCTTTAGACGACGATGAATCTCGGAAGGAGCCACTTTTTCAGCAGTTAAAAATGCGATAACAGCACGCTGTTTAACTCGCGTTGACATAGCACTAGAACACGTCTCCATACTTCCGCTTCTCAAAATACACTGGATGAATGTAACGACCTCAAACCTGCGAATGCGTGTTGGGGGTGTTGCTTCCACCAAGAGTGCTTCTGAAGGTCATTTTGGTTGTGGTCTACAATCATGTGTGCATTATTTTTCAGCCTACTCTCGTATTTCACGTACGGGGAAGGAATGTTTACTAAAAGTACTACTTAACTAAAAACTAAAAGTACTCTCCTGCATAATATACTTTGCTTGCAGTCGGGCTATGCACCCAACAATTTGGAAACCGGTTGAAAGCGGATTAATGAGAACAGGCGTAAAAACTTCGAATCAAATGAAAGGTTATGACCATTCTTGTAGAAATGACTTTGCTTAAATCAGTGAACTTCATTCATTTATCTGTATGTCAATTCAAATCAACCTTACAAATTAAAAACAGCTCGGTACAAGTGGAAAATCGGCTTTCCGTTCATACCGACCAGTTCACCAGGCTCGAGGGGTAGTTTTTAAGCTATCTCCGTCTGTTCATAAAAAATATACTTTTTCAAAAGGTTTTGTACCTGTAGTAACTTCAAAGTGTGTATTCAGTGTTGTCAATTACTTGTATGAAGGTTATTTCGCACATTCCCGCTGTCGTAGGTGACGATTAATGATTGCATTTACCCTGTCTCGGGATGGTCACCACCGTCCTGGTTCCGTCCCACAGAAGGAACTGTTACGCTGCTTTTTCAATTTTTATTCAATTCAATTACGCAATTTTTTCTGAGACTCCCCTCTCTCGCACCCCACCAGAGAAACCGCCGCCCGTTCCGTCCTTCTATCGAGGAAAAAAGGTCATAATACTTTTGGGACAGACTTTTCAATTACCGGATTGATCTCGTAATGAAGTGATCTGCAAAAATCACTGGGGTAAAGATATGCATCCTTGTCGTTATACACCTGACAAAGAAAGACATAGCTTTTCTAATCATTGGATTGTTACCTGTTAAGCCAATAAATGTAAGATTGGACCTTTTCCCTAGGAGCGATTGCGTTTTCCAGCGGGTCAATGTGTTCACTGCCAACATTTCGAAGACTAACTCTCAAAGATCTTCCACAGGACGTTGATGCCAGTCTCCATTTCTGCCGTCCCCATACATACTCTTCCCTCCCATGGACTACAAAAATGACGTGGTAGAAGGGTTTTACGTTCCGATGACCCCTAAAGCTGTTCTGAAGGGAGAATTGATAATTACTCCTGGTGGAGTCATCCATATCAGATAGGTCGAAGTGAAGGAACAAGACGAAAGTCAGACGTCTTCTAGACAAAGCCTGGAAAGAAAATCATGGGTCAGGGCAGGAAGCTGGGAACTATAGAATGAAAAGAGGAATGTACGCATTTAGGAGGGATTCTAACGAAACTAAACGAACTGTTAATAGGTAAAGGAAACCATGGATTACAAACGAGATTATTAGAATTATAGATAGAGACCTACCTGTAAGAGTAGGAGATGGATGAATGGAAATACAGTTTGGTAGAAAAAAGTATAAAGATTTGAATAACTGATTGAAAGGGGTAACGAATAGAGCAAAATAAGTCTTGTGGAAGGCGCAGTGCGAGGATATATAGTAGAAAGTTTGCTGAGGAAGGGTGAAATCAGTGCGTTATACAGGAAAGTTAAAACGATATCGGAAAGTAAGGAGGAAAAAATCGAGCAAAAAATCAAAGATAAGTCAGAAAAATTATTAATTGAATCAGTGAAGATTTAAGAAAAATGGGAAAATATAGAGAAACTATATAGGAGAGACATTAGACTATCAAGCTCAGACAGAAAGAGAATATGACATAGATGAGGATAGCTACGAGGTCTGGGCTTACTCAATGGCGAGATAGAAAGGGAATTGAGGGAATAGAAATGAAAAGAATTCAAGGAGTGTTCCAGCTGAGCTAATTAAAGATGAAGGAAATCGTGGAAGGAAGAGTATTTTACAGACGAATTCTGTGTATTTAAGAGGGAGGAATCAGGTCGGAATATTTCGTCAGATCGGCGTTAGTTCCCATCTCAAGAAAGGGAGAGGCTGCAATGAATGAAGACTTTAAGTTTGATGTCTCACGCATCTAAGGTGGCCCTGAGGATCATCAACAGAAGCATAGAGAGCAGGGAAAATGGTTACTTAGGGGATGATCAGTTTGGGTTCAGGAATCGGAGGGGCACGCGTGTTGCCATTTCCGTAATGAGATAACTAATCGAGGGAAATATAGAATACAATCAGAACATATGTATTTGTTTCGTTGATTTTGAAAAAGCGTTCGTTTCGATTGCGTGAATTTCGTATAATTAATGAATGCATTGCAGAAGATATAAATGCATAGGAGGGTTAGGAGAAATATTCGCAACCTGTACCTGTCCCAGACTGCTCAGGTGCGAGTGGGTAAGACAGGAGTGTCCATAGTCACCCGTGATTTTCTACGTACGTTATATGCATTCATTTACGGGCCCCGTTGATGCGGTGCTGTCATACCAGGTTTCCATACCTTTTGCAGCGAGGGAAGGAAACAGAAAACGGCAAAGGCCGGTGGGCTGGAATTATTTTAATGGAGATGTGCAAATGACAGGCGGTGAGAGTCGCTTTTCGGTCGCCGTCGCAAGAATAGAGAGACAACGACGGTTGAGTTCAGTGACGACGCAATCTGCTGTGAGTGACTGGGCTCCGATTAGCTGCTGCGCTGTGTGCGGCGTCGGCAATGGACGACTGAGAGCATTTCAGTGCATGGGAGTTATGGTTTCATTTCTAAAACAGACTCGGTTTCATACAGACGAAATTTATTGGATATTTATTTACTAGAAAAAAACGGATGGTTATTATTTGGTCAGAGGTTTGTGGGACTAGATTCAATCAGTGAGAAAAAAGGGATTTAGCAAACACTTATATTTCATATAAAATCCTATATCTCTTTTTTCAAAGGCCTATGAATAAAATTTCTCCTCTTGTAATCGAATGAAAATTTAATAACATCAGACCCAATAAATCACCAGGCTCTGATCGAATCATTGCCCATGTACACAAATCGATGGCATCAGAAATGGCTTCATATTTGGACATAATAACTAAATTTTCCCTAAATGATCTCACGGTTCCCAATGGCTGGAATGTCACGCCATTATTTAAAATGCCCCAAGGCCCTCAACATGAAAAAAGGCGATGAAGAAGATCCGAGTAAGTGCCGACCCATCTCCCTCACATCTATCTCGTGATAAATCTTAAGAGCACATAATTTAAGGCCAATCATGGTGTATCTCGATTCCCAGACTTTAATGATTAAAAACCAACACGGTTACCGAGGGGGTGGATCTTGTGAGACACCACTGGCACTTTTCCTTCACGATAATTTGGTATATTTGGTGAAAATAATGAGTGGCCGATAAGTATGTAGTAGATTGGATTGATCGTTTTTCAACAGGGTGTTCCCAGAGGAAGCTTTATCGATTCGCTATTGTTCCTTTCATACATTGATGACATCTGTTCTCAGGTTTCCAATAATCTTCGTTCTTTTAATGAAAATCTAGTAAAATATAGGGCCATATGTACATCTACATAATACACCGAAAGCCGCCGCAAATGCGAGTGGTGTTGGGTGTTATGGCACCAGACATACATCCTTAATCCTTACATCTACACATACGTATAGTGGTCGACCATGGAATCGAACAATAAAGATTTGATTTCATTTATTTAGAGAGTTCCAACCGCTGAGTGAACAATGTTATATCAATGGGTACTATATGTTCAAGATGAATGTACGACAAAGTCACAATATATACATTGCCAATACTAATAATCCACTTTTCGCCTGCGATCATATCTATTTGGATGTCTAATCTTACGAGGAACAACCGCATGTTTAAACTATCCGTTCTACTTAACCCCCTTCTCGCCTCTATTTATGTAGGATCTGTCTCGGTAATGGTGGTGGTCATTCGTATAAGTGGTTTTGGTTCATTTTCATTCCACCATTTTTCGTGTGACAAAGAACTTTTGAATTGGCCGAAATTAACACTTGTTTGAAACTTGGTTTTTCGCGAGCGTGTTTGGGATATTCATGTCTTTTCGGAGTTGTTGGTGAATGTTTTACCCTTTTCATAATCCTTTAAAAACCCTTCCTCTACCTTACCCCTTATCACTACCACCTGGTGCTTCCACCACCTGCCACACACCTTTTTGTTGGATTGCGGGTTATTTATATACATATATAATTATATATGTGTACCAAAGTAAAATCAGGGAGCTTTATTTTGCGTGGTTTTACCAAATAATGTTACCTGTACATAAATATTAGTTTGATCATGAACTCGATAAATTTTAATCACACGAAAGTAAGTAGTTACATGCAAAAATATTGAATAACAGGATACGTGCATTCAAATCATGATGTAGAACTGTTAAAAAGATGGGCGTATCAAATATAAAAAAGAATAACATGCAGGATATCGATAAATATATATATACACCACCAAATCTGATTATCTCCAACTCGATTGCTCTCATGTCTATTATGATCTCTAATGGTTCGAGGAAAAAACGACATTTTAAATCTATCCGTTCTCCATAAATCTCCTGATTTACGTCGGTGAACTGATCTACCATTGTATTTGGGGGCCTATAATGTGTCCTTAATATCCTCAGATAAGTACCCTGCCTCAAATTTGTGCAGTAAATTTAAACTATATTTAAGACTACGGTCAACTGGTGGCTCCCATCATAATCCCTCCAATAGTGTCGTGACACTGCTGCCTTGTTCATAACACTTTTTCACAAACCTAGTTGCTCTTCGTTGAACTCGATCTAGTTCCAAAGTTAAGCCTACTTCATGAGGGTCCCATACACTTACTTTAGGCCAACGCTCCTTTGTCCCTGGGGCTCTTAAATGTCTATGCGACAAGTTCGAAAGTCACTAATCAACCTGTGGTGTTTCCATCTAAGCCATAGGTTGATGGTTTTCCGAGTAGCTTTCTATGAGATACTTTGTCGAAAACTATTTTGAAATCTATGAACACCTCGTCAACTGAAGCATTATTCTCTCAAACCGCCATAGTACCAGGCACAAGTAGCCATACTCGCTAGTTGAGTCTGGAAAGATCGAGCTTTACCGAAACCCAACTTTTTCCTCAATAATAATTACTGGCTATCTAAGGTGCCTCATTTTTGAACTGACAACTTCATGACCTAGAATTATATGAATACGAAGGATAAAACCACATGATTTTGCACGTGGTTTAATTTTATTTTACGGGTGGTGACCTAATACCCCCGACCATGCGTCCCCGCGACGGCTTGTGGGGTATTATTAGATGCAGTTGGCCCTGGTCCAATGAGCCCAATACGAAATAGAAATTTCGACTAACATTTAATTTTACCCACCTTGAGAAAAATAATTCTCGTTGAAGATTGCGAATTATTAACAAGAGCGCACCTTTTAAATTTAAACTTGTTCTATCGTGAGTCCCGCGATGGATGTGAATCCTCTACCCAGGCATAAAACACCTGCTTCTTAGAAGCGGTGATTGTACATACGATGAAGTACCAGTTCAACAAAACTTTATATTAGAAAAATAAAAAAATAGAATTTTTTTGTTCAGATTTTCTAGATTTGGAAGCATTGATTCGGAAGAGGGCGGTGTACTTACCGAGAACGCCGGCGAAGTGCGGCGCTCCCCCCGTTCCCTTCCCGCCAACCCTTGGCCCTAACCTGCGTCGCGTCCAGGGAAACGGTCGGTCGGTCGCCTCATCCATCACCCAGGAAGCGCGCGCTCGAGCGGGCGGGTGGAGTCGTCGGTAAAAAGTTGAAATGCGTGCGAGCGGAGGGCGCGAATTATCCCTCGCGCCTCCGATTCCCAACCCACGGAGGGGGCAATGGTACGGGGGGAAGGGGCGGGGGGTGGGTGGGTATGGGGGAGAGAGGAGGAAGGAGGGCCGCCAGGTGCGCCTTGGGGGGCCCGGGGTTCGACTCACAGAGCGGTCATCAATCAAGCTGTCTCTCCCCGGGGCGGAGTTTCGCACTCAATAGGAAGGAGCAGGGGAGGGAGCAGGAAGGAGCAGGGACAGAGAGCAGGGGAGGGGAAGGCGAAGTCGTACGCATTCCTGGGACATGGAAGTGTTTATTGACGTATCGAATGACACTGTAATTAATTCACTCCGGATTACACCACGCTTGATTAAGATCTAACCTGTGGGAGAAAACACTTTATAGGTAGTGAGGAGGGAATGGAATGCGATGGTAGATGCAGTTAGAGGGGTGGTAGGAGAGTGGGGTTCATGAGAAAAAAATGACCCCTGGGAGAAAAGTATAAATCTCTTCCACGGAATTCACTTCATAATGGCTGAAAAGTGGATTGAAAAGCACAATGAACGTAAGTGCGCTTGATAAATGCCAGGAGAGAAATTTAGGAACAGCGTGATCGACTCACACAGTTTTCATGGAGTAGAAGCGAATGCGGGCCACCATTAAGTTATAATGTAGTGTAATGTAAAGTGTATGTAATCGAGAAAGGGCACAAGTGTCAGTATGGAAGCAGTTATCAATATTGTGATTGAGGATTAGGAGACGCGTACCGTAGAAGACATGTGGAAATACCTCACGCAAGAAATAGAGAAAACGGCGAACGAAGCAATAGGAACGGTCAATAGAAAAAGGACTTAGCAACCGTTGGATTACAGGAGATAAAATTTGGACAATGAATGGAAGAAGAAAATGAAAGAGAGTCAAAGCAGAATTAGAGATAATTATGGATTAGGAATTACCATAGCCAAAAACGACTGAGGCGTGAAACTACATAGTAGGGAAGAGAAAATATGACGTTACGAAAATGCGAGGGTATGGAGAGTTTAACAAGATTCGACAGAATGGGTGGGGTATGAAAAACGATTCAGGTACTTCAGATTCAGGAAAGGGCAGGAACAGAATAGGAATGTTGGACGGGATGAAGGGGGAAGGAAGTATACGGAGACGAAGAAGGATTTGATGTAGAGTGGGTTGCTGGATTGTGTTTTGTTAGGGGTCACAAAATATTTATTTGGTAATTGTGTCCATCCAAAAACCTACCTTAACCGGTAGATTACTTAATAATAAATCTATCAGCTATACAAGAAGCAAGTAGCCGCCATACGAATGAGAGTTGGAAGCCATAAAGAGGCCAAAATTAACATAGTAGTTAGACAAGGATGCAACCTCTCACCTTCATTGTTCAACGTGTACCTGGAAGAGGCAATAAGAGAAGCACAAGGTAACGGATTAAACGGAATTAGGATCAATGGAGAAGAGATAAACATGACACGACGATATTGCAATGAAAGCAGAAAAGCAGGAGGATCTTCAAAGGCCACTAAATGTATTGGATCAAGCTCTACAAACATATAACATGAAAATATACAAGACGAAGACTAAAATCCAAGCATGTAGAAGAGAGAAACGGAATACAGAAGTCACACTGAAAGGACAAAAATTAGAGCAAGTGGATTCCTTCACCTATCTCGGAAGTGCCATCACATGGGACGGAAGAAATACTACAGACATCAAGCGAAGAATAGCTCAAGCCAAGAGAGCATTCGCAATGAAAAGACAACTGCTGTGTTCAAAGAAGATAGGACAACATTCGAGGAAACAATACTGAAAATATGCGTATGGAGCGTGGCACTTTATGGATCAGAAACATAAACCCTCGGAAAAGTAGACCAGGAAAGACTAGAATCCTTCGAAACCTGGTGCTGGAGGATGATGCATAGGATCAAATGGACGGATAAAATAGGAAATAAAGAAGTGTACAGAAGAATAGACGAAGATCGGACCTTATGGAACACAATAGAGAAAAGAAGAACCAGATGAATTGGCCACATCCTGAGGCACAATAGATTCGTGCAGAATATAATAAAAGGAAAAACAGAGGGAAAAGTCCCAATGTCCTTTGGTCCATTCGTTTTGAGGTGGCGGGAGGGGAAATAGAACAGTGAAGACAGGTTAGCACTGTTGAGCCCTGGAATTACAAATTAACGGAGAATCTTGATGTGGGCAATCTGTCGCGTTGTCATCTCAGTGCTGCTTGCACTTTCCGGGAGGGCTTCGTTAATGGGGAGGGGACTCATGAGGAAATGGCATAGTTTGTGAACATATTTCAGAAGAGAATGGCCATGTTACAAATATGGTGACCGCCCCATACCAACCGTGCACAAACACACCGCACGTGCAAAGTTTTACAATTGACAAATTGATCAAAATTTCCAGGATTGGGGAAGTGGTAGGGATTAGTGAAAATATTAACCAAATTTTACATCTAGACAAATCATTGCATTCATTCAATTTGGTCACACTGGCTTCTGCGTCATAAACTCTTTTGGCAAATCTCGCTGCCCTACGCTACACGCGATCTAACACTTTCATTAAACCTAATTCATGATAATCCTATAAAACCGGCTGCATGATCCAGGTGAGGCCCAACAACCGAGGATTAACATTTCCCTTTCTCATTGCACTTCACCAGTGCCCTCTCGACGAATCATAAGTTGCTGGAAGCTTCTCCAATTAGCTGTCAAATTTGCTTAACTAATGACAAATCATGGGAAAGAGTGACGCCTAGATGTTTTATCAATTCTACATTCGTTATCTCACTATTATTAATTCTGTAAGAAATTTTGGGAGAGCAATTTAGTTGCCAGGAGTCCATAACAAAACATTTTTTAAGATTTAGTTCTGTCATACCTAGCACCATTCTTCATTAGACTTAAGGTAATAAGCCAACGCATCTCTATCGGACTGAGATGGAGTGCTATTTACCACTGCTTCGCCGGTAAACAGGCGATTCCTACTCTTGACTGATATATTATTATGTTCAGTGACTAAGTCATTGATGAATATTATAAATAAAAGGGGCCTTTGATGCTTTCCTGTGGGACACCTGAATTTACGTCAACTGCATTACTTAAAACCATACCATCAATAATGACATGTTGTGCTCGAATATTTAAGAATTCCCTGATATACGCCGCAACTTATGGTCTATCCCAAAGCCATGTAATTTTGAAATTAGCAGCCAATAGGGCACCTTGTTGAAAAACCTTTCAAAAAAACAAAAATATCGCATCAACCTGTGTGTTATTTTCACCAGACATCAAAACGTCGTGGACGATAAGCGCTAGTTGTGTCTCGCAAGACTTACCCTTTCGGAATCCATCCTCATTTCTTACCAATAAATCCTGGCTGTCAAAACGTTCCATAACAGACGTGATATTTTTGTGTCCTAGAACATTATATGAAATTGATTCCAGAGTTTTCCGAGTATCTGTAATTGCACAATTCAAGGCAGGGCACTCGCCGGCCCCGGCGACCGCGGGGCAACACTTTCACCAGCCAACTCAGAGGTCGCGGGTTCGAGTCCCGCCTAGGTAGCTTTTCTTCCGTCTAAGTGTATGTGGCTGTCTCTACTACGCATGTGTATGTATAGGGATTGGATGGAGTAAGGGACTATTGAATCTCACCCTCGCCGCAACAAAAGTAGTTACATAAATGAATACAGTCGTGATTTTATACGATTTCCAATAAATCTGCAATTTGTGCTCAGGCAATGATTTGCGAAAAATTTTCCATGACATGGTTTGAATACGCTATTGAAGGGGAAATTAAATAAATTTGCTTTTTTCAAGCTGTATGTTATATTTGGCCCTTTCCCGTCTTTTAATGAGTATACCAACACCATATTTCCTTGAACTTCTTTCACATACGATCAGAAAACTTTTGGATTTTTGTTCAATGAGTCTCCTAAAATTTTACTTTTGAAATTAGCCACTGCTTTGCGAAAGATTGATTCCTCTGAATTTTGGAAATCGGTCAGTTAGCTCACTTACAGGTTCACTATCATAATCATCCCTACTTTAACAGCAGTTTTTTCTTTAACAGACTGATTTTTTTCGGAGAATTTAGCATTTACAAGGTGCGACAACATGACTTTCTCTTTTGAAATGCTTCCTTATTTGAAAAAATGAAGTCATGTTTCGCACCCTGCATAGATTTATGATAACTAATCCATTCTACGCTAACTATATTCAAGGCCTGCTCCCGCAGATTCTTTACTTAAAGATCATGAATAGATTTTCCTCTGGTCGGCGATGCCACCGATTGATGTAGGAAGCTATTAGTAATTGTATCCGAAAGTGATTCTCGGATGTCCTGGCCTTTTCCGTCCGTTTTCAAATCGTTAACGCTCCAATCTATCGAGTGAGGATTGAAATCTCCACCGATTATCACATTGCGATCATCACATCCAGATATGATCCCTGTGTCTGCTTTTTTCGCTCCAGCAACTGAGTTTTGATTGTCACTATGGAGGGGCCGCTGATAAGCATAAAATTAGATGCTTTCCGACGACGGATTTTCGATGGAACACCAATTGCTTTCCGTTTTGCTATTCAGAAACGCCTCCGGTCTGCTGCCTTGCGAGTTTTAACATCAATAAAACACACCGCCTCCTTTTTTAATCATCTCTATCTTTCATGTAAACTGAGAATGCTCTCTGGAATATTCTGTGGTCTGCGATTTCTTTCGATAACAAGTTCCCAGTTCCTATAATGACATCAGCATCTGTACTCTGATTGAGGTGATGGAATCCAGATTTTTTTATATTTCAAACTAACTACTATTACCAATTTCACCTTATTACCGTTTTTCGAGGGTTTAATTTTCTCGTATCTGCGTGAGTAAAGGGTCTTATTTACGCTAGTGTTAGTTTTTTTATTAACTTGGGGATGTGAGAGTCAAAGACTGATGTGGTGTGGCAAAAAGCGCTGGACCTTAATTTATTTTCCCAAATAATGACCTGCGCTCTTCACTACCATCTGTGCTAAACCCTCGAAACGTGTTCATTTAATCTACGCACTACAAAATGCGATGCCTCGGCTGTGTAATGGACCCCGGAGCAATTTAGGGGCACCCGATATGTTGAGAGGACTGGCCTCAGATCAGGAAAATCTGCTCCAATTAACCAGCAATATCCCACCAATCTTTAATTCATTCCTTCTATGAGTATTCGGCTCCAGACGAGCCTTCCGCGTTCAATGCCCGGCACAATGCTACAAAAACTCAAATTTATAGGGGGCCTTCAACTTCGCCTCGACCCGTTTCACCTCCGAGTGCATCTCCTCAAAGGAACGCAGGATCTACAAGATCCACCGCCGTGTCGTTCGTCCCCACATGAGTTACAATGCGGAGCTTGGAGCATACCGAATTACAGACGGCCACATTCACCAATTGCGTCGCTTGGGAGACCTGATATACACGAGGACGTCAAGAATCCAACATCTCCCTCCCGTTGGAATCTATGTCTCCTCGAAGGCATTATCCGCCGGACGTTTGAGTTACCCAATACTGCGATTCCCTCCCTTCCATTACACTGACTGTTGAACTTCGGTGGTACTCTTGGGGTGGGGGCGGGAAATTCGGTGCTATCATCGGACAGCAACTGGTACCTATTGGAGACGTTGAAGGCATCTGCCAATCCAGGTCGCAGCATAACCTTAACCCCCTCCCCCCGAGAGGCTACCCTCCAGTTGTCAAATTTAACGGAGAGGTACGACCACTTCCTTCGAGGATGAAGCCCGGAGCAGGTCCTTTATCACCCAGTCGCTTTCTTCATGTGGGGGAACCGGAGCAACACACTTATTGCAATGGGTTTTCGGATTCTCACACAAAGTTCGACCACCTTTAGGGGAAGTCAGCCCGTCGTCAATCTTAGAGAGAAGCTCCTGCTTCTCTCTAAGATCTTCTGCGAGTGGGGAATGGAGAGTCCGGATGGGCAGCGTTAAGAAAAGGAGCGTTAAGAGGAGACAGGGTTGCCCATTGTCACCGGTCCTGTTCAACGTATATGTGGAGGAAATGATTAAGGAGGCATGGGAAGAACTGGAGGTGGGAATGAAAGTCGGAGGGGAATTCCTAAAATCAGGTTTGCTGATGACAAAGCTCTGATTTGTCCGTCAGCCAAGGGGTTGCAAGCATATCTGAGTGAATTGGGAATTCAGTGTGATAGATATGGGATGAGAATCAATATTAATAAAACAAAGGTTATGCGATTTTCCAGAAAGAAAAAGGCTCAGCTAAACATTAAAGTAGGAGGGGAAAAATAGAGCAGGTAGAACAGTTTACGTATCTCGGAAGTATTTATATACGGCGCGGAAATTTAGTCATCGGAGCGAGATGATAGGCATAGATCAAATGCCTTTGATATTTGTGTGTGGAGATGAATCCAGGACCTGGAATCCGGGATAACCAGCTCTCGCTACCTATAATTATTCCCGCTTAGGTACTTATAATGACATGGGCGAATTCGGCTAGTTTGTTTTTCAAACTTTGGCAACTGCATACCACTACGGAGATAACTCTTACCATTGAGCAAATGTTTAAATTATGAATCTTTAAACTTCCACCGACCCGCTTCACCTCCGAATTCATCACGAAAGAATGCAGAATTTCTTCGAAATTATTATGCGTCAAGGAATCTACATCTGCATTTGCATGTATACATCTACAGAATAACCCGCAATCCACCGCAAGGTCGTGTGGCGTGGTGTGTTAGTCCACCAGCCGTAAAAAGGAATAAAAACTCCATGCAAAACTATCAAATACTATCAAGAAATAAATAGAACATCATCTCCGTAGTATCACACCCAAAATAAAGATTTATTTGTTTGATTTACTAGATTGATTTACTTGTTTTACTTGCCGAGCCGATTACGACGGATTAAGGCGTGAGCTGTAGCAATCTTAAGGTACATTTAGAGAAATTAGTAGCACCAGAGAGAGAGTATGTGGAGTGCTGTACTCGACGACACGCGGGCTGCGATAGAAAAATTACACACCTTGTAAATGTAAAAGTGGCAGAAGTTAACTTAAATGCTAGAATATTCTCCTACGCAAATAACCCACGATCTACAAAAAGGTGTGTGGCAGGGGGTACAACCACTAGGTGGCATGGGTAAGGGATAAGGTACGACATGGAGATGACATCAAGACGAAGGAAAAGGGAAAAAAAATACTCACTAAAAACCTGAAATCGCATGCAAAAGTTATATACGTGCATGATGTAGGAAGATTTAATTTTTAAAAGTCCACATTTCACACATTGAAATAGTTCTTTGTTACATGAAAAAGAAGGGAAAAAATGAACCACATCCATGTATACGACAAGCATAAATAGTTGAAAGCAAGTGTAAATGGTACAACGTAAAGTACGTAAAGCATTAAAACACTAAGCGCATGTTATTCAAAAATGAAGAGATTACAAAAGAACGGGTCTAGCAATAAATAATATTAAATAATACATAAATATAAAACAGCTAAGGCGTTAGCAAGAAAAATATGTCGCCAGTCGTTAATAGATTTTAAAAGTAAAGGTTTTGGTGAATGTTTGGACGATAATCCAAAAGCGTTTTTCTCATATGTGCGGGAGGTTCGGGGAAACAAGTTGACTGCCATTCCTAAATAACAACGGACCGAAACTTACTACCAATTTAGTAAAACCTAGTACATTATACAAATCAATATTTTCATAGCCTTTTAAATAATCGTTCGCAGGAACAATGTGAGTCACTAGACGATCGCTCCCATGACCCTATGTCTGAAATTGTAAAATCTTCTCTGGGAATCGAACGCCAACTTAAAGACATAGGTTCAAACAAATCCAAATTATTATTATTAAAACGCACGTGTGCAGACAGGCAATGTCAGGTGTCACGTAAGTCACAAGTTTTCCAATCAAACTTGCCTTTGAAGGCAAATCCTTGGTCAAATCCCTGCTCGCTACTAATGATGACCTCAGAAATAGCTCCTTATTTGGAAATAATATTTGATAAATCCCTAAATGATCGCGCAGTAATGAAAGACTGGAAAGTAGTCAAGTCACTCCCTTATTTAAAAAAGGCGAAAGAGAAAATCGGAGTAATTAACAATCCATCTGTCACACATTCATCTCATGCAAAATCTTAGGAGTGCATAATTGTAAGTTCCATCATGAAATATTTCAATTCTCAGAATTTACTTATAAAAAGCCAACAGGGCACCCGAAAGGGTAGATCTTCTGACACCCAACTGGTAATTTTCTTTCGTGATATTTCGGTCACGGGAGAATATAGCGTTCAGGTCGACGCCATATTTCTAGATTTTAAAAAGGCATTCGATAAAATCCCTCATAAAAATTTGGGAAGATACGGGATGGATAAGTGTGTAATAGACTCGATTAAAAACATTTTAACAGGGCGCGAACAAAGGCTCGTAATAGACGGGGTATCATCAGACACAGTAAGTGTAACATCGGGTGTCCCACAAGGAAGTGTCATTGGTCCGCTATTCTTCCTTGCATATATTAATGACATAAGGTCTCAAGTTTTCTGTTTCAAATCGGCCTTTTTTTGACGATGCAGTGATATATAGGGAAATATCCTGTTTTAAAACATAGGGTATTACGGCCTAAATGCGATCCAGACGCGGTGCGGTCTATATTTTCTGAGAATTCCTTGGATCCTATAGGATTTGCCGAGACAGTTTGGGCCGATGCCGTTGGCAAGGCGACACGGGGGGCGAATCGCGATTTCCACTTCGCCGGGTGGGAAGGGAGTCTGGTGGCACTCACCTCCTCTCGGCCTGCGGGTCATCGTCTCGGCGGCGAGGAGCAGGCTCGCCAGCGTGGCTCCCGCGAGCAGAAGGGCCACGTGGCCCGGGCCGTCGTATCGACTCATGGAGGGCCGCCCGGGGCCGGGGGTGTGCTCAGCCGCTCCCCTCCCGCCATCCGCCACTCGGCACCCCTGGGAGGGAGGGATGAAGGAGATCATGGAGCGCTTAACTGGAACAAAACAGCGATCCTGCGTTCTTTAGAAGACTTTCCGATTGAATATGCGATTAAAGTTGGCCCGTTCCTCTCTCATTTGACGGGCACCATATAGCGGCAAGGGATTTAATCATTTCCATCCCTAACGCCAGCAATTGTAAACTCAGGGTGATTACGATGTGAAATCCAAATCATTATGATTAAAGTTAAAAAAAGATATTTTTGCTATGGTTTCTTTTTTTACTGACTAAATAATACCTAATCCACTTCCTAGGCTACGGGATGAGATTAAATTTCGTGGTCAAAATTCGTTGACGATGGATTTTATGGTAGTTATTACCACTAACGTCGTGATTTCTTGAGAATGGTGTTTTTATTATAAATTACAGATTTAGGTATGATGTGGTGGAACTGTTCCATAATAACCGAGACGAAAGCTATCACAATTTTCCACTTAATAAAGATTTATTTCCGACTAGTTTCGATGTTCTATGTCCATTGAAAGTGCTTCACTCTCTAATTTAATGCTCCATTCCTATAAAATGCTTGAGCTGATTTTAAAATGGAGCACGTAATCTTTTAGTTTGTTCTTTCCTACATATTTCTATTGCCAAATATGTTTTTCCAAAATTTTGAAATTTCCACACCACCTCGATTAGAATGACTCAAGAGCGTTTTTCGAGTTTATTTTACATTTGGCATGCTCCCTTTGTTTGGAATTGTTTAAGTAAATATTCAATCAGCCTGACATGTCAACATTGAATAATGTTATTTACAAAGTCAATTCTGTAAAAATAATGAGCTCCATCATTTTAAAGATCTGTTTTTAAATTTGCTAAAGACTATTGTCTTTGGTTACGCATTAGCCAGAATGACGGTTTAATGTTCTCCACATTCGTATTTTTTTGATATTGGGAAATATGTCCGCTGTCTGTCCTCATTGTCTCCCTCAGCCTTCAAAGTGATTTTTAAGCCTCAGTTGGATTTAAAATGTTTTCCGAAAGCGAGGCTAACGCTGCCTGCGAATGGAACTTCCTCTGTTTTTGTTGCAGTTGATTCTTACTGCATTTTATTTCCGCGGTTCTATCTCTGGTATTTCATCACTGTACTTGAATGAACTATTTTATCTTAAAAGTATCATGAAAAATACATGGATTTGAAAATATATTGGTTCAAATACAAAACACCAATATTTATACACAGGCACATTTCTGGATATATCATGCAATAGTTGGTCATTTTGACTAGATCGTTAAACTTTGGTGATCAATTAATAATATCCGAAAGCTTCGTCTCGATGCTGTAAAAACTGCGTATCGTGTCGTCGCGCTTGAACTAAACATCAACTTAAATCATTCCTCCGGTTACTCCTATTCCTTTGCCAACCTCCTCCAGTTAGTTTTCAGCCTACTCTCGTTTCATACCTTTTTCGGAATATGAATTACCACTGATCTCACAAAGTCTTCCGGCCAGATCCCTCTCTCAATAATTTTACGGATTAACCCCTAAAGTCTGTTACTACCTCATTTTTGTAAAAACTCTTGATAATTTCCACAGGAATGTTGTCTACCCGCACGGCCTTATTTGCTTTAATTTCCCTTAATGCCCCTTCTATCTCACTGTCAAGTAAACCACTATTGTATTTCGCCATCATATTAAGTTTACATATTTAAGTTTACATACCTACAAACATATTTTTCGTCTCAGTTCGATTACCGGGCAAGCCTGTTTGGGCATCCTCAGCTGCACCCAAGCTGCTTAGTTTTTATGGTGCCAAATCTTCCTGGTAAACCATAACCGCCATAACAGGTAAAATACCTAGCCTCCCTGCCGTGAACAACCTGCTGTGTGAATTTGACATGTCATATATACACATGACATGTGAAAGTTACACATTTATATAACTTATGTGGAAGTCTCACGGATGCGAAAAATACGAGTTATGAAGTAACTCGTAATGCTAGGAAGTTAGCACTAGGGAACATGAACAAAAATACAGAAACACACAAAAGAGAGAAGAAAATAACACGTTTTCGAATTTTCGATGGTACAAGCCACCTTTCTCAAGGAAGAGAAGAAAAGAACCCTTGTTCCTCGAGAAAAGTGGCTTGTAACACAGAAAATTCGAAAACGTGTTAGTTTCTTCTCTTTTTTGTGTGATTCTATCTTTTTTCACTAGTTCTAACTTCAAATACATCATACATACACATACATGTATATCTATAAAAAAAACATAAATACAGTAATCAACCCGAAGGTCGATTTAATATGTGACGGTAGATTTCACCCAGTACTAAGCCCGACGGCGTGTGAATGTTGTTTGCTTGTCCGGGCATGCAAACAACAATGTCCGCGACAATCGTTGATCCCGCCAGCTGTGATGTTCGTTCTGCCATACGATTCTTGTATGCAAAAGGATTGTCGGCTGCTGAAATTCATCGGGAATTATGCCTAGTTTATAAACCTACAGTTATGAGTGAAGGAAAGGTTAGACAATGGTGCCGTGATTTTTTAAATGGACGAACAAAAGTTCATGACGAAGAGCGAAGTGGCAGGCCCAGTATTGCAATCGGCGATGTGATCGCCGATTGACGATTAATGGCCTGGCTAAACAATTTCCTCAACTTGGACGCACTACTGTCCACAATATCGTCTCGGAAAACCTTGGATACCACAAATTGTGTGCAAAGTGAGTACTGAAAATGCTCACGGACCACCACAAAGAGCAAAGAATGTCCAGTGGACGAGAGTTTTTGGGCCGTTACCAACATGATGGAGATGATGAGACCTTGCACCTAGCGACTACTTCCGCTTCTTGCACTTGAAACAGTGGCTTGGTGGACAACGTTACGAAACCGAAGAGGAACTCAGGAACGGCGTTGTCAATTGGTTCAACTCTCAGGCGGCGAGCTTCTATGCAGAGGGGTTAAAGAAGCTGGTGCAGCGGTACGAAAAATGCTTAGAAGTGAACGGCGATTATGTAGGGAGGTGAAGTAGGTTTGTAGCTAACTTAAAGAGCCAATAAAATGTGTTTCATATGAGTATATTTTTTTCCTGTTACCAAACGGCCCTTACTTTATGAGCATGCCTCGTATAATTAGTCCTGATAATTACGGAACTCGGTCCAATCGGCCGTATGTCATGCCCGGCAGCGGGAGAGGCAAGGTTTCTGCGGTCGTTAGCTCACGAAACCCATGAAAAGCAAAACCGATAGCAGCAGAACAGAATATGCAGAAGAAGACGAAGACAGAATTAGTTAGATTAGGAACTAGTAATTTTAGGGCTATGTTGAGGATGGGGAAATTAGAGAATGTAGAGAGAGAGAGATGCATTCGTAATGAAAAAAGTTCTCAAGTTCTCTCACTCTGTTTAAAAGGTATTCTTTTGGAGCGAGAGGACCATCAACAAAATGTTCTCGTAACTTCCTCTTCTTCTCAACTGTTTTGTTTGTGGGGATGTCACTGTTCTACGCTCTATAAAGAGAGTAAAAGGCAATTTCCATTTGATTGATGTTTGCCAAAAGCTCATCATTTTATTAACTCCCAATAAAGACGTTGAATTTTAAATGCCATGCTCCCTACCGCAATAGTTTTTTAATCATCGTGCCGACAAAAAAATCTCTCTTATGCACACGCGCACAGACGAGTGTGGTCAAAACGTGTTCGAGGTCCCTCAAAACATGCGTTTCGGTTAAAATCCATAACTATAATTTATAACCCATGACACATGCGCCTCTCTATTTCTTCAGGTGACCTCGACATTTATTCTACCTGCCAACCTGCTGGTTCGATTCTAATTTCTGACGAAAGTCGTTACTTATTTCCGGACGACAGCCGTGTCGTTACTCCCGACGATTGAAACACATGGCACCCACGAATGGATGGCCCCCCCTTGCAACCATTGCGGTGTGATTCTTTGTGAATTCACGGCCGACGTTGACGCTCCACAATCAGCGAAACACGTTGGCAAACTTGGGGGACGAGGCATTCTGCAGTTGATGCCTTCCGAAAAAACGACCAATAATTTCGACACCTCTGGTACTAAGCGATCTTTTGTGTGACCACTTCCCGATAAAATTGGCAACATGGGGGCCGCTTCCTCTCAGATGCCCACCCTCCACCCCGAACCCGGTAGTAAAATAAAGCTGGCAAAAGTTTGTAAGTCGTTCCCGTGATGCATTCACCGCACTTGCCCTTGCCTCTAACTTCCCCTCTGATGCTGATACTCTTGTCCGAGATATTTCTGGTCGGTGGTGAACATCGCTTACTTCCTCCTCGCTTTCCCCTCCTACCATCACCACCAGAATACGCCCCCCTTCTCGTAACACAACGCGCTGAAATGGATGGGCAACCGACCGACAAGCGACGACTTTTTCGCATTCTGCGTGGAAATTACGCGAAATCACAAAAAACACAGAAACGACCAATGGAATGCTAACGTTCACCTCCCAATCACAATTGTCTTTTGAGAATTTCGAAGCACCTCACAAAGAAAAATTCCCGATCTTCGATAAACGGCCTGCTCTGGCATGGCGTAATAGGCAAAGCAGAAATCCTTGCGACAGCATTGCAACGAACGATGACATTAAGAACCGACTTGGGCGACGGCGGCACGGCGGGGGGGGGGGAGGTGTTTGAAAGGCCTGCGGCAGCCGCTCGCTCCTTCCGCCGCCCCCCGTCTTCCAGTTACGGACGGAAATCTGCCTGCAGATGAAACATTTAAAAGGGAATACCTAACCGGTACCTTCTGAATGCACCACGCCCGACCACTCGTCATTTAATTGTTCTCACAAACATGCTTCTTTCCGCTACTCTCCCCGGGCGAGGAGAATAGAAAAATCTGTCTAGCCCTCTAAAACCAAGAAAAGGCCCTATCTTCTCTTTAAGCAGTCTTTCTTCTTTCCAACATTCCCAAACTTTCAGAAAAAATAATATGAAACCGTGCCGACCGCGCCCAGCGGACAAACGACCTGAAGAGATGGGATTGTCTCTCGACGAGCTCGCAAAGCATAAGGTCTCTACATCGTCAGCACACGACCGCACTATTCTTGAGCGCTGACAAGGCCTGCGACAAGATCCGACGTGAGGGCCCTTTAGCCTGAGGCTCTTTAGATTGGATGTCCACTTGCTCAATGTGATCCGTGACTTCCTCTCCTCCCACGCTTGATCCGAAGAGGGAGCGCTGTCGACCACGGAACAGATTAACTGCGGCGTCCCTCAGGGCACCATGTTATCTCCTTTACACTTCAACATCCACTCCAATGGTTTTCCTTCTCCTTCACATAACTCTGAACTTCATGTTGACCGATTACACGAGATTCTGGTGATGGAGATTCCGCCGTTGTCAGGATCCAAAGCCATCTTTCTCTCTTTGGACCCTCAAATAGAAGGACAAGATTAACGCCGCTGCAGACGTCCCCGTCGACTTTCAAAAAAGATGAAAGTACCGAATATTCCTAAACCTTCAGAATTTCCCGCATTCCAACGAACTCATCTCACAAATGCACAGAGATACACTTCGATCACAATCCGACCTCGGCGACACTCCACGAGTGATCGCTCGAAGAGATCGTATTCCCTCTGCGGAGGGAGGCCTCCTGTCTCCACCATTGTGCACCCCTTGGCGCATCTGGCGGCCGCACAATATCACGCTCTACAAAGCGCACCTTTGTCCCCGGCTTTAATCTCACGTCGCAATGACAACTCGTACCAAAGCCAGAGATCCGAAACTAAATACCAAGAGTCCGCGAAGGTTCGAGGTTCAAGCTGAACTTTTCGAAAAGTCCTCCCTTCCACAGAACACTTCCTTTTCAGAGAACTTATGGGAATAATCTATGCACAAAAATTCCCTTCAAGTAATACTAACTTCCGATCATTTAGGGTAACAATCGGAAATACTTCAAATTTTTATTTTAAACTTCAATAACTAAGTATTGTGTTGTTGTTTTAATTTTCAACCCAGAGATTGTTTCTCGATCGAATAATGTTCTTTCTCATTTTTTTTCCAAAACCACCTGCGAACAGGAAAGTCGCCGATGAAGTAACGATGTTTTGTTCCGACCCAGTGGAAGAGAGCACGGCCTACTCACGTCTTTCGGGACGATATACTCGCAAACAGGCCCAAAATATGCCGAAGGTGCAAAGAAAAATAGAATAACAACAAGGCACCAATAAAAATAGCATAGAATTATAGAAGCATCCGATGCCCCAATGGGCACGCAGGCTGCAAAAATGACAATAAAAAATCTGAAACAAGTATACTGCAACTCCAACTGTTAATTATAGTATGTATTCATTTTTATTATTGAACTCCTTTTTTGTGCATTTGTCATGCTTAGTTTCATTTCCGTCCATGAGAACGAGAATGAGAACATGAGCCTCATCTTTGTACTGAATTGAAACTAGTTCCAGCCTGAAATGTGTCCTCCTCGCTCACCAGCAACGCTGTCCCTCTTCTTCGCTTTCACTTGAACTGCAAAAGGTACACTGGTCCATTCTAATATTCGTCAATTCCCACAGTTTCCATTGACACTGAAGAGATGAACAACTGTCCTCACAGGAACATTGCCTTCCTTCAATCCATGGACCCAGTCAACTGACCGCCGTTACAATTCGTAAAAAACAGTCTTCGTCGTGCCGGTGACTGAAAATATTTGCCGCTAGGGATATATTTTATTGCTAAAAACTCAAGAATTATTTTTTTTTCTATTTCGATACCTTGAGCATTTGAAAAATGGCACATTAGTTCGTGCCATGGAAGACTTGAGATATTATTCCAATAACTGGTAATTAAGATACATCGGTAGCGGAGAAAATCATTTAACGACTGAATCCTATGGAGCTATGGTGAACATTTGTTCTAAACCTTGTAAAATATAAAAGCAATATAATTCCAGGTTCTTAAACTTTTTTCTTCGGCGCAACTTGGACACAAAAGTGGAATTTCGAACAGGTAGTATTATCTTATTGTTAAAAGGTGGTAGCAACTCTTTTCAGCTCTGTAAGTTCTCTGGGCGAGGGGAAGGCCGAGGGTTCTAAGCGGCCGCAGTCATCTTCGCTCGCTTGGGGGCTCGCAGTTCAAGGGGTTCCGTCGGAACGCCCTTGCGTCGCCGCGGGAGGGGACGGACCGCCGTCGGCGGATCGAACGACAGCCGCCGCCCCTGAATCCTCCGGCATCGTCCGCCGCTGCAATCCAGCCGACCGCTAAACCCGCGCTTTTCAACGTCGTGCCAATATTTCGTCGCCCTACCAATGTGTGACACTGTTGGCACACATCAATACTCGCGATGGATGTCCAAAAGGACCTGGAAGCGGAGGTCAACGAGACCTCGCCCCACCGGAGGCAGTTCTCGTCGTAAAGCGATGGCAATCGCGTTTCCGACGCGCGCTTCCAGTTCGCTGCCCTCTGCATCTCGACCGGCGGTCGCCCTTTCCGGCACGCCTTGCGAAACGCCACGAGAAGAAAGGATGAGAACGCATCTTAATTATAGAAAAATAAATTATCGAATCTACTTTCAAACTTCATCCGATTACGGGTCGTGGGTTCTTCACTGTCATTCTTAAGGAATGCCGTAACCACGTAAAATGTTTTGTGAAAATTGATGTTTAATTTATTTTATCGCGGCACAGGTAATAAGAAACTTGCCCACCCTATTTTTAATCCTGTGGAGATGTCCTCAATGGGTTAGCACGCGCACCACGCCCCCACCCGTCGGAGTCAACATTCCGAGGTTGAATGCCGTGTGGTTCTCAATGTCCCGGTGGCGTGGGCCAACAAAACAAACAATTTGCGCGCCCCGCCCACGGAATTCGACCCAATGCAGGGACATACCTTTCTCTCTCTCTCCGTGGGGTCCACTTCGCCCCCCTCTCAACCCCGGGGCATGACACGCCGGCCTTTCCCGTCCCGTCCGTCGGCGGGGAGCGGGAGCAGCGCACGAGAGAAGGGTGCGGCTCGCTCTCCGCACGGCCCGCCGCAGCCACACACGTTCCACGAACCACGGCAAGACTGCCGCGCGCGCGGGCGGCGTCCTCCCCATCCAAACCCCTTCCCTTCCTCCCCCACTCCCTCCGGACAAGCAAGGCGCCGTCGCCGAAGCCCCCCCCCCTCACTCATGGTGGGGAGGGGGTTGCGGCCCCTCTCTCCCGTCCCGTGATGCACAAAATTGTACCCCCCCCTCCCGCTATCCGGTCGCTTCATTCTCGTGCGCAACAACTTGCTCCTCCCAAGCACTCGCTCCACGGAGCAGCGGCCCGACGGAAGGGCGAGCGGGCCGCCACCCCCGGAGGTGGTGTGCCCACTGGATGATGCATTTCCTGAGATGACACCCGGAGGGCCGCGGCAGTATGGCACCCTATGCCTACAAGTCACCACGAGAGTGTGTGGCAGGAGGTATTAGTTAGGTCACCTGCCGAGAAATTGGTGATTAATGGCTTTCGGGAAGTTTAATTAAACGTGAATTACGTTGCCTGCCATTGTGCGTTTCCCGATATTGTGCGAGGGGTATGATGTTTCTTCGCATCGATCTGCTCGGGTGTCCGTCTTTCACTGAGTGATCTCGGCTGCTGAAATGTCATGCAGCGCTCGCTACATTAGTCCCTCCCTCCGTGTGTTACCGTTGCGATCGAGGGATTTATATTCACCCAAATGTTTAAATTGTGCACGTGACTTCCATTGCCCTCACTGCAGTATATCCAACATTAATATAAATATGTATATTATTGTGACCCTTTTTGTCCTCTTATAATGAAATTTCTTGCCGTTTTTCTCCGTTAATATCATCAATTCAGTAGTACACAAGTACTTCGACGAAGAATCCAAGCCCTCGCGTACAAAATGAGTGAAAAACACAGAATAACGATTTTTCTTGAATTATTCATTCGAGTTTTTCCCTGGCATATGCTTGATGGACCACAGTCTCTCGACTGAAAATCAGAAAATGATCCTAACATACTTTCTCCATGCCCTTTGGCCCGATGAAACTCTCAGGTATTTCAGTTAATCCGCCTTTTGAATTTCTACCCCTCCGAGTGTATTGACTGAAGCGTTCGGTGCCGTCTCTGAGAACCCTCATCTGTTGCTCCCCAAATAGCGTAAAAGTTGATTTTTTCAGAAATATACCGGTTAAGGTTGGTGCTGGGTGGACACAACTGCCAAATAAATATTTTGTGACTCCTAACAAAACACAATCGAGCAACATAATCTACATCAGGTCCCTCTTCATCCCTGTACACTTCTTCCCTTCATCCCGACCAACATCCCTATCCTGTTCCTGCCCTTTCCTCGTTTGTCTAACATTCTCCCCTTTATTATAGTCTTCAACATCCCACTGCCGATCAATACGCCCTTCATTCATTTTTACTACCTCCATAGGATTTCTCCCAACAAGCCCCTCTCCTCGCCCACCATGCCTAGTACTTCCTCATTTGTTTTCCTTTCGATGAATTTCATCTTTTCCATCCTTCTCCAAATCCACATTTCAAAAACCCCTAATCTACTTCTATCTTTCTGCGACAGTGACCACGTTTCCGCCGTCCATAACTACGCTCCATATCAAAGTTTTAACAAGTCTTTTCTTAACATTCATACTCTACGTACCTGTCATCAACTCCCTCCTCCTTGTGAAAGCCTCTTTGCCTAGTGCAATTCTTCTCATTTCGTCCCTACCATTTTGACAGTGTTGGTCCAAAACACTTCTGGAATTCGGAAACTGTTCTGCCTGCTCCAGTTTCTGACATCCTATTTTCACGCTCAACTATACCTTTTTCTTTCTGGAAAATCGCATAACCCTTTTTTGTTTGTATTGATTCTCATCCCATATCTATCGTACTGAAATTCCAATTCACTGAACAATGCTTGGAAACTCTTGGCTCACTGACAAACTAAAGCTTGGGCATCAGCAAATATAACCGCGCCCTTACCCCCGTATTCCCCGCTACGTACTACAAATTCCCCTCCGACTTTCACTCCCACCTCCAGCTCTTCCCAAGCCTCCTTCATTTCATTTCCTCCACACACGTATATGTTGAAAAGCACCGGTGATAATGGGCAATCCTGTCTTACACCTCTTCCTAACTCTGCCCATCCGGACTCCCGTTCCACACTCGTAACTGAGGTTTTGGAAAAATGATTGGCTTACCCACACGCAGTAAATAAAGCATCCCAGAGAATTAATTTGTTGAGATGCTGTAAATAGAATAACTATTTCTACCGTTGCGAAATTTCAACTGTCATATGGCCACTTTTTTACTAATCATAGCCCAAAGCCAAATCCTTTCTCATGTTTGGATTGAAAGGTATTTCATATGCTGATGTAGTCAACAGTTTTATTCGTATTTTAAGCTCGAATGAACAGCTCGAATAAGCAAAGTTTTCAAGCTGCTCAATTTCAGTTCAAATATAATTTCACATTATAAACTTATTACTATTATTACTTATTACCACATTTACACTAACCATTGTTTATTTACCTGGATTTTTAATTGCCGAACAACTTTTTCATTCTCAAATACTTGTAAGTACCTTATTCACAAAGCTGACAGTATTACTTGTTCTTCTCTCTAAACTGGAATCTAATACCTAAACTTATATTTTAAATTTAAAAAATAATAGATTACAATCAGGAAGTATTTGTTCTTTATTATATTTTGACGTTTTTGTTAGAGTAATTCTGGTAGAATTGATGAGTACACAAGGAAAATTATGGGTAGATAGGAGTGATAGGAGAGAGGGAGTCAATGGAAGCAATCAATTTTTCCACCCGCGGAATAGAATTACTCCTTAAAAACATAGACCCCAGCAAATCTCCGGGACCTGTTGAGATGCCGGCGCGCGTGTATAAAGAACTGTCGGCTGAAATTTCCCCTTATCTTGATGTAATATTTTAGAAATCATTAGCAGAAGAAAGTGTGCCAAACGGCTAGAAGGTAGCTTCGGTAACACCCATATTTAAAAACGGAGACGGGGAGGACCCCAGTAATTATAGGCCAATATCGCTCGCTTCCATTTCCTGTAAGATTCTTAAACACCTCATTGTTAGTTCCATGATGAGGCACCTCGATAGCTAAGATTTATTGATTAATAACCAACTCGGCTTCCGTAAGGGTAGATCCTGCGAAACTCAACTCGCATTTTTGTACACGTTATATTAAACTCCGGTGAAAGTAATATTCCAGTTGATGCGATATTTCTAGGTTTTAAGAAAGCTTTCGATAAAATCCTTCATTACAAGTTACTCGCGAAGTTGGAAACTTATGGAATACACGAGAGTATTATTAACTGGATTAAACAATTCTTAAGTGATCGTGTCCAAAGAGTCGTCCTGGACGGTGTATTATCCGATACTGTCAAGGTCACGTCGGGTGTACCACAAGGAAGTGTCATAGGCCCCCTCCTATTCCTTATTTACATAAATGACCTCAATACCGTAGTCAATAGCAAGCTCCGTCTTTTCGCCGATGATGAAGTCATTTATGGGGACATTCGAAGTCACGAAGACAGAGTCGTGTTAGCGAACGACCTAGATGCAATTCAAAATTGGTGCGACACATAGCAATTGGAATTGAATTTTTAAAAAATGCGTAGCAATACATTTTTGGGAAAAGAGTAATTCCCTCCCTTATAGTTACAAAGTGAAACAAACCAAAATTGCAAGGGTAGCTTCCTTTAATACCTGGGTGTAACAATTACTCACGATCTGTCCTGGGGAAAACACATACGAGAAATATGCGGTCGTGGTAATAACAATTGGGATTTGAGAAAAGAGTGCTGGACATGCGACGAAAAAGTGAAGGGACGATTTTTCCTTGCCTTAGTCAGGCCCCACCTAGAGTATGCCGCCAGTATATGGGATCAAAATATAAATTTGATTTCGGAATTAGATCGAGTTCAGCGGAGGGGGCCTAGATTTGTCAAATACTGTTATGACCAACTCAGCAGCGTATCCACTTTGCTAAATAATTTAGGTTGGGATTTTCTTACGCAGCGGCGTTTACAATACAGATTAAACTAATTAAAAACATTTAAGAATGTACCCTTTTCCGATGACATCAGGGCTATAATACGAACCCCAACATATTACGGTCGGAGGGATCACGAATGTAAGATTAGAGATATAGACTGCAAGACTGACAGGTTTAAAATGTCATTTTTTCCAAGAACGATAAAGGCACCATAATGCTTTTAGCCGAAATTCCCCAGGAGTTAGTCCATCCCAGTAAGTATTAACAGTGCACACAGTAGTCCTTAAACACAGTAATCAACCCGAAAGTCGGTTTAGTAGGTGATGATAGAGCTCACCCGTGTACCAAGCCCGACGGCGTGTGAATATTCACACATCAGGGTAGGGGGGCCAGTTCCTTTCCCTGTGCCGGTTATGGTTTCCCAGGAAGATCTGGTACCCGAAAAATCATTTAGCTTGGGTGGAGCTTCAGGTGCCCAGAGTGCCTTGCCCGGGAATCGAACCCGGGCGTTGGACTACTGACCAGAAGGTCCCGGGTTCGATTCCTGGGCAAAGCCCTTTGGGCACCTGCAGCTCCACCCAAGCTAGTTGATTTTTCGGATACCAGATCTTCCTGGGAAACTATAACCGGCACAGGGAAAGGAACTGGCCACCCTACCCTGATGTGTGAATATTCACACGCCGTTGGGCTTGGTACATGGGTGAGTTCTACCATCACCTACTAAACCGACCTTCGGGTTGATTACTGTGTTTTATATTTTAATATATGTATATATAATAAAAAAATTATATATATAATAAATTTTTACCATATATATGTATATATATTTATAATATATATCCATATATTTCTATAAATTTACACATATATATATATATATATATATATATATATACATATATGAATATATATATATATGAATATATATATATACATATATGAATATATATATATATATGCGGGTCACGGTGGTCCAGTGGGTAGAGCGTTGGACTACTGACCGGAGGGTCCCGGGTTCGATTCCTGGGCGAGACACTCTGGGCAACTGCAGCTCCACCCAAGCTAGTTGATTTTTCGGGTACCAGATCTTCCTGGGAAACCATAACCGACACAGGGAAAGGAACTGGCCCCCCTACCCTGATGTGTGAATATTGACACGCCGTCAGGCTTGGTACATGGGTGAGCTCTACCATCACCTACTAAACCGACCTTCAGGTTGATTACTGTGTTTATGGGTTTATGGTTTATGTATGTTATGTATGTGTATCATTATTAGGTTACCTACCGGTTAAGGTAGGTTCTTTTGGATGGACACAGCTGTCAAATAAACATTTATAACTCCAAACAAAACCCAATCCAGCAACCTAATCTACATCAGGTCCCTCTTCATCTCTGTGTACTTCTTTCCTCCCTTCATCCCGTCCAACATCCCTATCCTGTTCCTGCCCTTTCCTCGCTTGCCCAACATTCTCCCCTCTATTACCTTCTGCTACATTCCACTACCGCTCAATACGCCTTTCATCCATTTTTCCTGCCTCCATAGGATTTCTCTCAACAGACCCCTCTCCTCACCCACCATCTCCAGCACTTCCTCATTTGTTTTCTTTTCGGTCCATTTTACCTTCTCCATTCCTCTCCACACCCACATTTCAAAAGCCTCCAATCTACGTCTATCCTCCTGCTTCAGTGACCACGTTTCCGCGCCGTACATAGCTATGCTCCATATCAGAGTTTTTACGAGTCTTGTCTTAACATCCCTACTCAACGTCCCCGTCATCAACTCCCTCCTCCTTGAGAAAGCCTTCTTGCCTAGCGCAATTATTCTCCCTACGTCCCTACTACTTTGACCGTATTGGTCCAAATGATTTCTGTGATGCGTAAACTGTTCTACCTGCTCTATTTTTCCCCGCCTATTTTAATATTTAGCTCAGCCTTTTTCTTTCCGGAAAATCGCATAACCTTTGTTTTATTAATATTGATTTTCAACCCATATTTATCGCACTGAACCTCCAATTCACTCAGCAATGGTTGCAACCCCTTGGCTGACTGAGCAGCTAATGCTTGGTCATCAGCAAACCTAACCGATTTTACGAATTCCCCTCCGACTTTCATTCCTACCTCCAGTTCTTCCCATGCCTCTTTAATCATTTCTTCCACATATACGTTGAACAGCACCGGTGATAATGGGCAACCCTGCCTTACACCTCTTCCTAACACTGCCCATCCGGACTCTCCGTTCCCCACTCGCACCTGAGCAGTCTGAGACATGTTCAGGTTGCGGATCAGTCTCCTGTCCCTCCAATCCATTCCCATTTTCTGCAATACACGCATTAATTTTTCCCAATTCACTCTATCAAACGCTTTTTCGAAATCTACAAAACAGGCAAAAATGTCCTGATTGTATTCTATGTCCCTCTTAATTAGTGATCTCATAACTGCAATGGCATCACGGGTACATCTTACTTTCCTAAACCCAAACTGATCATCCCCTAAGTAATCATTTGCCTTACTCTCTATCCTTTTGTTGATGATCCTGAGAATAACTTTAGCTGCGTGGGATATCAAACTTATTGTTCTGTAATCCTCACATAATGTTGCCTTTGGCTTTTTTGGAATAGGAACTAACACTGATTTCACAAAATCTTCCGGCCAGATTCCTTCCTCATAGATACTACGAATCAGTCCATATAGGGCCTTCTTCCCACATTTTCCTAAACATTTCAATAGTTCTACAGGAATGTTGTCCACCCCCACGGCCTTATTTGCTTTTATCTCAATGCCCTTCTTATTTCAACGTCGAGTATTCCTGGATCTAAGCTATCTTCTTCTACGTCATGTTCCTTTTCTATGACTAACCTTGTCGGCCTAAATTCTTTACCATGCAGCGTTTCTATATATTCCTTCCATCTCTCTTGGATTTTTTCTTGTTCAACTATTATCTAACCCCACTTATCTTTAACTGTTAGCACAGATCTTGCCTTCTTACTTCCCGATAATAACTTAACCTTGCTGGATAGCGCACCAATTTCACCCTTCTTCCGTAAACTTAAAACGTAAAACTTTTTTAAATGTAAAAAAATATGTATGTATGTGCATATGAAAATATTTTCTTTTCTTACAGGTTCCCCCAACCTTTCCTCACCTATTTGATAACCCCAACCCCCTCATCCCTTACCCTTCCCTCATGGTGCTACACCCCCTGCCACACACCTCTTTTGGTGGCTCCCAGGGTATTTATGTAGATGCAGATGAGACTCATCCACAACCTGTACATGTCTCACTCAGCCGTCGAAGGCGCGAGTTTGGGACGGAGAGTCCGGATGGACGGTGTTAGAAAAAGGTGGAAGAAAGCCCAAATCCAAGTGCACAACGTGTGCATGCAAGTGAGAAGAATTCTCGAGTTATATATTTGCAAGCTAGTTTTATGACTTTATTAAAAATAACGTTTTCTGAAGCCTAATATTGACAAAAGTAGAATGTTATTGTTTCAGGATAAAATTTCGAATAAAGGCCGATTAAAATCATTTGAACCGAGTCAAAAGCTTTAACTACGGATGATTAAAAGGGTCTCATCAAACACGCCGGAGGAGGACACGAGAGAAACCGAAGTACGAGGGTGGGTGGTCAGAGTCGTACGTGGGAGGAAGATATACGTTTCCATGGATAGAGTCAAACCTTAGTTTGAGGGTGATTCTTTGAGCTTTGAAGGTGATTCTTATTGTGAATACATAAAATGGCACTCATCAGGTATGCTATCCAATTTATTATTTTCCCCTTAAGAAAATAATATCGAAAAGAAAGAATTATATATAATTAAGATAATATCGCTCATTCCCTTGAGCCAATCAACTTGGATGATCCATTTCCGATGTATTACGTTTTATTTCTAAACTGTCAAAATTCAAATTATGACGTTGTCTAACCATCATTGGTAGGGGATACTTTTTATGAGTTGGAATGCGGAAATTGTTGTGGGGCGTGCGATATGTCGTGATTATATTGAGAAGAGCCAATGAATCCTTCGAGGCTCCATTTACTGCTAGCTGAAGCGTACATCGTTGGCCAAAGCCACTCCCTTCATTGATGTGATTAAGGAGGGCATCAAATGTGGCAATCCATTCTCCCCCCTTCAGCAGAAGCAGCAGCATCTTAATCCTCGCGCTCTTCATCCTCGCCGGCATCATTCAAAGTCTGGAGCAGTAACATCTCCGACAAATACAGGCTTTATTGTCTTTGACATATATAGCAGTGTTATTCGTAGTGATGCTGTATAGCTGTTACTCCGTGACACCAAATCCATGCACATCTACTATTTAATTTTCTAAGAGTCCCAGTCATGCCGAGTCCGTAGTTCTTCAACACATATAGTACACACACACGTTTCGAATAGTAAATTTCCCATTTTGCCTAAAATGCACCGCGTCTCCAGGGCCATTGATTTGCTTTTAGATGCAGTATCCCCACCTTGATACCCACCAATCGTCCCTTCATCTCGTATTTCGAACGTCTTCCTTCATGAGAATAGCTTCCGTAATTACCTCTCTTAGACTGTTGGGTCGAATAGTGTTGTTGGAGCCTTGCTCATTGAGTCTCTCGCCACTGGATCAATAACCCCATGCAGACGACTACCTTCGAAAATTGAAAACGGACGCCCGTTAACCGCCACTATTCCCAAGCAACAAATAGTTGGGCGTTTCAGATCGAAATCGTTGTGAGTCGTCGCACTCTTCCTCCGCCTCCCAACATTAAATCGAAGCGCCGTGACTGGAGACGATTGATCGAATCCTAAAAAAAAAGAAACAAAAATTAGATCACAAAATTATTCGCTCGATAATTTTATAATAACTGCTGGCTCAAGAAAGCTATTAGTGGAGGGGTGAATGAGGTAGGATAGTGGGGAGTGTTCGACTCAAGAGCTGAAGGTAATATTGATTAAGGAGGACAAGGTGAAGAAAAAATGGATTGATAATAACAGCCCCACTGTTGTTGGTGTAATCTAGCATGGCTGCCAAATAAATTTGCTTTTGGCTAACTGTGTGAAATAAGGAGAAGTTAGGTGAATATAGATGGATAAATGGGTGCGTTTTTCTTAAATCTCATTTAAGTAGCCACCGACCCGTCTCTATTGAGAAGCTAGAGAAACATGTCACTAGTATGATGTTTATTTTACAGACCCCAGACTCCACTGTATCATTCCACTCAAGTGCGGCCATCAAATATGAGCTCGCAGTTCGAAATGTAATTTTAAACAAATTCCTGCAAGGGCATGTGGCGAGGGGTGTTAATGGTACCAGTCTATTATTTCTAAACCTAATGTCTAACCTTGCTGTTGTGGTGGATGGCAGAGGGAGATTACAAATCGGATGAGCAGTATCAAAATTAGGTGTGGCTTGATTGTTATCTGCGCAAAATTGTGAATAGAAAATTTCAAAACACATATTTAAAACAAAATCGAAAAATATTTAGAAGATTAGACATTTCACTGGGCTAAAGAGACACGCTGCTAGAGAAAGCAAGTGAAACAAAATAGGGTTGAATGAAAAATGCAACGTATTTAACTACTTAGAATAAATATCTAATCACCAAGCCAATGATGGGTAACTTCGGAAGGATTAATTTTTAAAAAGTATTAGTGAGAGTAGAAATAATTAGAACAGGTAGGGTATAGGTATAACAGGTATAACCCCATCTAATTACGGTAGGAGAGACCATGCTAATAAAATTAGAGAGATTAAGTGTAGAATAGATATATTTAAGATGTCATTTTTTCCACAAACGATAGGGGATCATTATAACTTGGTTCGACCGCGGTAGGGTTATGTTCGGGTAAAATTATTCTGGTGTGAATTCACCCGCTTCCACACACCCTGGCGGTGGTTTACAGGGTATATTTAAATAAAAAGTTCGTGTGAGTTGAGATGATTTTCGCATGAATATATACGCCTCAGTGGGTGTAGATCTGCTGTTGGTTTTCCATGCGGTTATATTTTTCTTTTACGGGTGGTGGGTGACCTAACAGTGACATAACACAACAAGCCACACGCCTTTGCGGCGGCTTGCGGGTTATTATGTAGATCCTGTAGATGTAGATCAGTATTTTAGTCCTAATACTGGTTTACTGCAGTATACAATTTTTCCGTATTAGGTGTTAATTCCCTCACCACCTGATAACTTCTCTGTTTTACGCGCTTCTTCATTTGTTCGACGTGCTTGTCTAAGAGAACCAGAAGTTTGCAGGAGTGGGAATCTTACGAAAGAAGGAATGGGCGAGAAGAGTGAAATCGTCCGGTTAATGCAATGAGAGGCTCCTGAGAAGAAAGGGAGAGGTTAGAGACACATTACTAGTAGTTCGGGAGTGTATGTCAACGTGCCCCATGCACTCAGATGAAGAAATAAAAGGAGTGTGAGAACAACTGGGAGTGGAAGTTCAAGGAGTAGTAAAATGGAAGGGGAAGCTAAATCGAAGCGGGAAAGTGGAGCCCTGTTGTCGGAGAGGGAAGCAATGTGAGAGACATTTCAGGTTGGGTGAGTGGCAGGAGACAAAGTGATAGAACACTGTAACGAAATAAACATGGCATAGGCAAATATCCTCTTCGAACAACATCGGAGAAGAATATAGGCATGGAAGACGCCGGGTTACAAGGCGAGATGGCAAATAGACCACACACTTTTCAGAACGAGATGCAAGAACATGTTGAACAATGGGAGAGCTTCCCCGGCGCAGATATAGGAAGCGATCACAACCTGGCGGTCATGGGCAGTCGACTGTGGTACGATAAGAAGAAGAAAACGGCAGGGGAACATAGAGAGGACACCAAAGGGAACCCAGAGGGAATACAAAGGCGCTATAGTGTGCCATCGACAGAAAAATGGAAATATTTCATAGGGCTGGCATAGAAGGACGGCGGAAGGAAATTAACAATTCCGAAGTTGTAGAGGAACAACTCGTGAGAATAGCGGCGAAATCAAAGCGGCCATAGATAATAGCTCAAGAAATAAAATTCATAGTGGTAAGGAGAACAAGGCAGGAATCCATTAAATGAAAGCGAGGAGAAGAATTTCTTTAAAAGATGTTGTGGTACCAAGTTATACGATAGTAGATGAAGGCCAAGAGAGAGTGACATGAAACCTGTTGCGAAGAGATTAGTGACAACAGACTGTGAAGACGGAAAACAGCGACACTACGAGCACTAAACGCATCGTAACTCGTACTTATGAGCTGGTGAAGCGATAATTCAGAGAAAGAACAAAAAAACCCATAACAACCGAGTTGCTAATGAAAAGATAATAATAGAAGATGAAGGCATTGGGAAGTGATGGAAGAAACACATTGAATATCTCTATCAAGGCCTCAAATCACGTTTATGTGACTTAATTAAAGAAGAAACCTGAATGTAGGTATTCAAACGGGGCCCGGGAACACTAAGAAGCGAATTCAAGAGTCGTGAGTTATATGAATACGAAAAGCGCAACTAGGAGTTGCAAAATAAACGGAGAAATAATCAACTCGTCACTCGAGGTCAAAGCGAAGGGTACTATGGATCAATGAAAGATTGCCACGACTATGGATATTACCGGAGGACTCCGAGAAGAGTGTGATCATATCTCACGCATAAAAGTACTTACTCGGACAATTAACAGAAGAATTGAAGGGACGATGGAAGAAAGCCTTAAGAATTGCCAATTCGAATTCAGGAAAACCCAAGGAACTAGAGAGGCATCTTGGGGGTACTGGTCAAAAAATGATGCACGTAATCCAACCAATACACGTGGATTTTGTGGACTTCCACAACCTCGAATGAAATAAAATGTTCAAGATGCTAGAAGCGCTGGTAATTGACTACAAAGACAGAGAAGAACCCGTCACACTCTGCTGCAAGAATCAGAAAACAATCACGCAAACGAAAAACGGAAGGGAAATAGAGAGCAAAATAACCAAGGGAGTCAGAAAAGGATGCACCCACTCGTATGACGGCAGAAGAGGCAATAACACAAGAAGCACAAGAGTTGGCAATCAAAGGAGTCAAAGTGGTGAAGAAGTTAACATTTTCTGGTTTGCGGATGACATCCCAGTTGTTGCAGAAACGCGAGATGACCTGCAAGCAATTCTAAATACCATGGATCAATTACTTCTCGTATGAGCGTCAACAAGAAGAAAATTAAAATCCTTGTCTGAGGAAGAGAGAAGTTGAATGCTGGTATCGCAATACGAGGAAGTGAGATCCTTCATCTGCCTAGTGTACGTGCCGTATGACTTGAATGGAAGATGTTCGATCGACATCAAGCGAAGAATAGCCCAAGTTGAGAAAGCGCTCGGAAAGAAGAGACAATTACTGTGTTCGAAGACCCTGAGATTGCAAACAAGAAAGCAGATCGTGAAAACATTCGTATATGGATCATTACACCCTATGGATCAGAGACATGATACATTGGAAAAGTGATCCAGCGAAAAATAGAAACGTGGATTTGGATCTGAAACATGGATGTGGAGAAAAATTCAAAAGATTAAATGAACAGACAAAGTGAGTAATGAGGAAGTGTAAAGAAGGGGAAAGAGACTGTGGAGAACTCTGCGGCGACGAAGAACTAGATAGACTGGCAACAAGTTGAGGCACAATGGATTAATTAAAAACGAAATAAAAGTCAAAATTGAAGGTTATATTCTTCGAGAAGAGACAAGGACAAATCATGAGATACATAAAACAGAGAAACTAACAGGGATAAGAGGGAATTAACACCGATGAGGACGACATGTATCTTAGTCTTCCCGGCAGGATATTCTCTTAAATTATCCCTTATACGAGTATCCCTCGTGTTATGTTTCTAAATTATCCATTGTGCCTTAAGATGTGATCAATCCGTCTAGTTCTTCTTTGCTGTAGAGTTCTCCTAATGGTCATTTCCCCTTCTCATCTTCTATGTACATATGTCGTCATTCCACAATTTATCAGCCCATTTAACCTTCAGCATTCCCCTCCAGTGTTCTTGAGGACGGAATGTGGCCCGTAGATTTTATCAGCTCAGTGCTACTGTTAAGCTCCCATCCCAAAAAGGAATAAGTATCCGTAATTGTAGACGACGGAATTCAAAGTTTCATTTCGCACGCAGCCAAGGTGGTGCTTAGAATCAACAAGAAGATGGAGAGCAGGGCAAATGATTAACTAGGGGATGCTTTGTTTAGTTTCAGGGAGGGGGACGTACGCGCGGTGCCATAGCAGCAATGAGCACTAATAGGGAGGAACATATAATACAGTCAGGATGTGTTTGTTTTTTCCTGCATTTCAAGGAAGTGTGTGATAGAAGAATTGAGTGGAAAAAATGAGGTTATCACAGAGTAAATGAGTATATTGTAAAAATTTCAAGAAACTGTAACAGTAACTTTAACGGAGTCACCCGTTATGTGTGCATTATAATGCAACCATTTCAGAGAGTAAAAATCATTCGCCTTGACCGGGATCCCGGTCCCCGGTTGACCCGGATCCCGGTCAAGGCGAATGATTTTTACTCTCTGAAATGGTTGGAGTATATTGTAGTTACATGCGACTCATTCCCAACCTGTAGATGTCTCAGACCGTTCAGGTGCTAGTGGGGGAAAGAGTCGCGATGGGCAGGGTTAAGAAGAGGATTCCATGCCAGCCTGTCAATTCTCACCATTTACTTTCAACCTAGATGTAGAAAAAATGGCAAAGAGAAGGTATGGGAAGAATTGGATATAGTAAGTCGAAGGGGAATTCGAAAAATCAGTTTGGTTTGAGAAAGATCAAACTTTGGCTGGTCAGTCAGCCAACGGATTGCAAACATTGATGAGTTCATTCGAAATTCAGTGCGATAGCTATGGGATGAAAATAAATTTAATGAAGCAAAGGTTATGCAATTATCTAGAAAGTGAATGGCTGAGTTCAACGTAAAAATAGGAATGCAAAAACTAAAGCAAGTGGAACAGTTTTCGTGTCTCGAAAGTGTTTTAGAGTAACATGGTCAAAGTAGTAGGGACGTAAGGAGAAGAATTGTGCTGGGAAAAGTCTTTCACAAGGAGAAGGGAGTTGATGACAGAGACGTTGAGTAAGGATGTTAAGAAAAGACTTGTTAAAACTTTGATATGGAGCGTAGTTATGGACGGCGCGGAAACGTGGTCACTGTCGCAGAAAGATAGAAGTAGATTAGGGGTTTTTGAAATGTGGATTTGGAGAAAGTGAAGTGGTCAGAAAGAAAAACAAATGAGATGGTGGTAAGAATGGTGGGAGAGGAGCGGATATTGCTGGGAAAAATAATGAGGCAGAAACGGTGGATGCTAATTTTTAAATCGTGAATGGAATGAGGAAGATTGTGTTAGATGGTAGAATGTTGGCATGGAAAGTAGAAGAGATAAGGATATACCGGCTAGGCGGAATGAAAGAAGGTAGAAAGCATGCAGTTTTTACGAAATTACCTTAAACGGCATGCTACCAATAATCACATTATTATGTTGCTCCAGTATTGTGATGCATTAAGATCTGTGTCTAATCTTACCGTATGCGTTGGATTAAAAACGACTCTGTAAGCCAAAGGGTCGTCGGCAAACATGTAAATTTTACTAGTACCCACGGTGTTTAATGCCGTTAACGGAAAATGAGAATGAAAGAGGTCCGATGAAACTTCACTGGGAACACTGTTGTGGCGTCAACTGCATTAGGTATGACCACTATTTTTCTACACGACAATTTCGAAAGTCACTAATCAACCTGTGGTGTTTCCATCTAAGCCATAGGTTGATGGTTTTCCGAGTAGCTTTCTATGAGATACTTTGTCGAAAACTATTTTAAAATCTATGAACACCTCGTCAACTGAAGCATTATTCTCTCAAACCGCCATAGTACCAGGCACAAGTAGTCATACTCGCTAGTTGAGTCTGGAAAGATCGAGCTTTACCGAAACCCAACTTTTTCCTCAATAATAATTACTGGCTATCTAAGGTGCCTCATTTTTGAACTGACAAATCCATGACCTAGAATCATATGAATACGAAGGATATGTCTATAATTGTGCGTTTTTCACAGGAGCAGGTTTACTGTAAGCTATTTTCTGATCCTTTTGAACCATGTGACCTATTAGGTACATCTTAAATACGATCTCTAGATACGGCACTATTTCCGACGCCAGGTCCTTAAAAATTCGGGCCTGTATATTATTGAATCCGAAGGACTTATTTCGCTTCATGTTTTTCAGCAGACGTTCTAGTTCGCATCATGAAGTTCCAATATTAGGTGTAGGATGGAGGGAATGATTAGGTAAACTTTCGGGGACTTTGGACAAGAACTTGGTTAAAGCGATTAGAAAGAAGGAATTTAATAATTTGGCTTGAACTTTTCTCAACCAACTTATTATTAAATTCCTTCTCTCTTCCGCCTTCATCGTTTCTGAGTGAAATAACTGTTGACTTATTTCCCTGGAGCTCCCGAAAATAGGACCCGAATACTTTTGGATTCTCGTTTAAATTTTCAGCTAATATCTTTCTTTTGAATTTGCTTAGCACTTTTCGAGATGATTTCTCATTATTCTCCTAGATATCTTGTATTTTTAGAATGCAGTTTCATTGAATAATCCCATTTCTCTCTTTGCTATAGACAGGCATTGATGCTTTTATTTTTCTTTGACTTGATATAATCTTGGAGGTCATAGTATGCACTTGTGCATAAATATCTGTATTTGAAATTTACGTAAGGATTCTACATTTGCATACATACCTATTGTAATAATGCCTATCTATATGCAGTAAAATGTATGTTCTAGTGAAGCTTTATATTTCGGCTATTTTAATCGAAATGAAGAACCTGTTACGTATCATTTTGTTTTTTATGACTACATGTTGTACAAAAAAGAGTTTGAGCATTAGAATCTTTTGTTGAGAAGTCTATCACTCTAGCATTTTATCAATAATCTGTTAACGTTACGCGGGCCGAAATAATCCTCTCGGTATCACAAGCAAATTCGATTTCGATGTCAGGATTCTACTTTCGTAATTAACTATTTCAAATTTTGAATGATTCGTTTTCTCTTTCTTCTTAAAATTATTCTGACTTCACCGTATCACCATCTCAGTTCATCGTTATCGCGTCCAGTGTATTTTGAGAAGCGGGAGTATGGAGACGTGTTCTAGTCCCATGTCAACGCAAGTTAAAGAGCGGCTTGTTGTCGAATTGTTACAAGAGGAATGTTACTTCCACATGCCACCAGGAGTGCTTCCAAAGGTCATTTTGTTTATGGCCTACAAGCATGCGTACATCACTTTTCCGCCTGCCCTCGCACATCAAGCATGGTGTCATCTAATTTCGGTGATTTAAGTTCTTGTCTTAACGACTACATGGGCGACTTTCTTATAAGGTTTTTGCATGAATCATAATTTTTAGCCGATTTCCCTGCGCAACATGTTTCCTGATTAATTCATATTGCCGGCGACTGACTATGTATGCACAAATCGTTATAAAAACTTTTCATTGGCGATTTTAATTTACAAGAAACCTTCTTCACTTTTATACATAATCGCCGTTCACGTGAAAGCACTTTTCATAACGCTGCATAACACCTTCTTTAATCCCTCAACATGGAAGTTCACCGCCTGGGAATTGAACTAGTTGACAACGGCGGTCTCGAGTTCCTCGTCGTCTTCAAAACCGTTTTCCACCAAACCACCGCTTCAAGTGAAAGGGGAGGCAATAGTCGCTAGGTGCAACGCAAGTCATCTCCGTCTCGTCGATAGCGGTCCAAAAATGCTGATCTACTCAACATTATTTGTTCTATTTGTTGGTCGGTTTGAATTTCCAGGACCTATCTTGCACACAATTTAAGATGTCCGAAACAACAAGGGGAAATTTTTCATCCAGAGCATCAATCGTCAACCGTCGACCAGATCGCAGTTCTTGATCCACTGGTTGAACGATGTCGTCGGTCTGGATACTGGGCCTGCCACCCATGTGCACTTTTCAGCAGGCATTTTTGAGGTCTCGACACCACCGTACAAGCTTTCCTTTACCCTTTACTATAGGTTCCCAAACTTGGCACAACTCCTGATGAATTTGGGCAGCTGATGGTCCCTTTGCGCCGCAAATAAAATCACCGCACGCACTTCGCAATTGGCGGGAGCAACGATTTTCGCGGACATAGTTATTTGCATTTACCGACGAGCAAACGACTCCTGAATCAAAACAATGTCTTCAGTATTCTGGGAAGAACCAACCTCAGCCGTTCTCTTAATAGTGGGCAAAGGATATGGTGAGGGAAATTAGAGAGAAATAATAAATAATTAATTAAAATTAAAATATCGGCGCTTAGAACAGAACAAACGATTCAAATAAAATGTGAAAGCAAAAACGCTCTTGCTACGGTGTACTAGAAAGCATTGACCTCGCCCTTATCAAGTACTCACTAGTCAGGGGCTAACGAGAGAATTATCTCTGCGCCAGCGGCCCACCATTTGCACGTAATGAAATAAATACAAATTAATCACGCTCTCTCTAGCTTGGATGTACTAAATAGCCTTAATCCTTGCTAGTCACAAATACTCACACAACCAGGGCGCAGGGAGAAATCCCTCGCAAGCCCTGTCTGGTTGAGCGCTTGATAAGGGCGAGAGTTATTGTTATCATAATTTGGTTTTATCGTTTGTTCTGTTCTAACCCCCCGTGTATCATTTTATTTTTATTTGATTTTAATTGTTTCTCACTAATTTCCCTCGCCATATCTTTTGCCGACTATTAAGACTGCGGCAGGGGTTGATTCTTCCCATAATATTTATGCAGCCGTATTTACCGTTCCTTTTGATTCAATAACTTCAGTGGCTTTGGAAATAATTAATAAATGGCGCTGCATGCGTACAACATTTCCATGACTCATCAATATTTAAATATAAGAAAATTGCCCTTCCTTTTGAATATGCCTCATAATCAATTAATGCCTCTTTTTGGTCGGAGTATCATGAAGTACTCGAAGGGATTGTGTTCTGATTACCCCTTGGTGCAACGCAACTTGCGGAAGCAATCATAATTACACCTGCCGCTCGATTGTGTAACTGTGAGAAGATTAAAACTGCGCCCGAGTGCCACATCTCCTGATGCACATCGCGGTCTACTCTATCATGCCGGCTTCACAGTACGGTTTTCGGGAGGAACATTCGACCACATACCAGCTCGTCCGTCTCGTGGCACAGGTGACGGCCGGATTCAATCAGAAATGCTGCTCAACGGTGGCGTTCTTTGACACCAGGAAAGCTTTCGACCGGGTTTGGCACGTAGGCCTCAGACGGAAACTTACACAACAGTGGTTTCCGAATTGGCGGCGGCGCTTACTGACATACCTGACAGGAAGGGCTTTCCGTGTCACCTGGGGACGCGCGCTGTCACAGCCGAAACAGGTCGACGCAGGCGTGCCGCAAGGATCGGTGATCGGACCGATACTTTTTAACTTGTACACGGCGGACCTCCCAGTGGACCATGGGCGACATACCATGGTTGCCCTGTATGCGGACGATGCAGCAATCGTGACCACTTCGCGGAGAACACACATTGCGGTAACGTACCTGCAGCGAGCAGTTGACAAACTGCTAGATAGGTACGCTCTGTGGTGAATCAATGTCAATTTACGGCCATTGGAGTTTTCCCCCTTATTAATTTTAATGTCAACAACCCTAAGACGCAGACGATTCTTTCTTCATCTGGAAGACTGCGAGAACTGGGAGAAATCCTCGTGGGAACCGAGGAGGCGCCGTGGAAAGAAGAGGTGACCTCTCTAGGCGTCATACTGGATAAAAGTCTGACATTCAAAAGTCACGCCCTCGCTGCCACCAGGGCTGCCACTAATTTACATTGAGATCTGCGATGTTTTAAAGCGCCCAGATGCTCCGATTGTTTGGCCCAGAGAGAGAGAGCGTTATGGAGCTGTTTCACCGACCAAAGGAGAAATAGACAATACACACAAAAAGAAAAGAAAGTAGGTTAGCAAGCATACAGCATCATAGAGGATAGGAACAGAACGATACGTTTCATGGCATGCATAGCCAGAAGAAGAGACGAGCCACATTGGCCAAACACACATTCAAACACGAAATCCCGCCATACGGCGAACAAATATTATTGACTATTTCTCCTTTGGTGGGTGAAACAGCTCCATAACGCTCTCTTTCAGGGCCAAGCAATCGGAACACCTGGGCGCTTTAAAACATCGCAGATCTCAATGTAAATTAGGTTTCCTTATTAGCTTAACTGGTAGAACATCTGCCCGGCAAGTGGAAGGTCTGGTGTCCAAATCCCGGTTAAGGAAATATTTTTATGTTTGTGATCTGCTCAAATCCGCCTTCACCACCTTTCCTGTGTTCTTCTTTTATGTGTTTTCCTATCCCCTTTCCTTATATCTATTTCTATGTGTGAAATAATATATATACTATATATATCTGCCACGCCTACGGGCGAAGTGAAGTGCACGGTAGATCGGACGCAGCACTGCGATGTGGAAGGCAACGGGAAACCACCACATTGGTCTCCCTAGAATATGCAGCTTTGCCCTCGAATTAGACATGATAGCTTTCATTCCGGTAAAATATTCCCGAGGTGAACTAGTCCCCCAATCGGATATCCGGGTGGGGACTGCTGCGAGGGGAACATCAGTCAAGGTGGATTAATACAGAATAGGAATATGGAACATGAGTGAGGGAATTAACATTGAATAGAGCAGAATGTAGAGCTGCAGTAAACCAATCCTAGGATTAAAATGATAATGATGACACAGCGGAGGGGACAAGAGCCAATGAGGGGTTGCTGTAATAGTGAATAAAGAGGTAAGAGAAGCATAATCAATGGATAGAATATTGCAAGCGGAACCAATGAACTTGGTCATTGTCAAGGTGTACATGCCACCAGGCATCATAAGGAGGGGTAAGTTGATAGGGTATACGATCAGTTAGAGGACATCATCGCGTGTTTTCCTGCAGGGAAACATTTGATAGTAATGGGGTATTGGAATACGATGGTAGGCAAAGGAAGTGATAGTGATGAGGTGGGGGACTATTGTTTAGGCATGAGGAATGACCATGGAGAGAAAACAATTCAGTTCTGGAAAGGACAGGGGTTAGTCATTACCAACACTTGGTTTAGACACCACAAAAGGCATAGGTATACATGGAAAATTCCAGGTGACTCAGAAAGGTATCAGTTAGATTATATTATGGCTAGGCACAGGTTTAGGAACAGTGTGATAAATTTGCACAGTTTCCCAGGAGCAGATGTGGACCCATACACAATTTACATGAAATGAAATGCGGTGTCTATTTCAAAAAGATAAAGCAGGGGTATGGGTTAGGAAATGGAATGTAAAAACATTAACTGGTTTGACAAGGACGGAGTATCAGCAGGCTGGAGAGAAAATCATGAATGAGAGAAAAGAGCTGAGTACTATCAAGCAAAAATGTAAATACATCAAAAAAGAGATAACGAAAGCCACAAAAGAAACTATAAGAACTGTTAATGGGAAAAGGAGAAGGAAACCATGGATCACCAATGAGATGATTAGAAGTGTAGATGAGAGAATGAAATGAAAGAATGTAAATACAGAGTTAGGTAGAAGAAAGTACAAAAAGTCAAATTATAAATTAAGACATATAACAAATAGAGCAAAAGAAGCATGGTGGAAGATTCACTGTAAGGATATAAAAAGTTTACAGAGGAAGGGTAAAATTAGTTAAATATGAAGAAGGTTAATACACTCACAGTAAATAAGAAGGGAAAATCTGCAGAGTCAACAACTAAAGAAAAGTTGGGGGAAAATACTGGTAGAACCCTGAAAGATTCAAGAGAATTGGAAGGAATATATAGAAGAACTGTACGGTAAAGAACTTGGGCCAACATGGTTAGACATAGAAAGAGAATATGAATCAGATGAAGATAGCTTAGGTCAGGTTTACTCAACAGTGAGATAGAAAGGGCATCAAGGGAAGTGAAATCAAATAAGCTCATGTGGATAGGCAACATTCCTGTGGAACTACTTAAAGGTTTAGAAAAATGTGGGAGTAAGGTTTTGTGTGGAGTAATTCATAGCATCTATGGGGAAGGAGTTTGGCCAAAAGATTTTTTGAGATCAATGTGAATTCCTATTCCAAAAAATTAAAGGTTACCTTGTGTGAGGAAAACAGAAAAATAAGTTTGATTATGCATGCAGCAAAAGTGCTTATCAAGATCTTCAACAACAGGATGAAGAGCAGGGTAAATGTTTACTTAGGGGATGATGAATTTGGGTTCATGAAAGGGATAGGCATGTACAATGACATTGCAGTAATGTGAGTAAAGAGATCACGAATAGAGGGGAATGTAGAATTCATACAATCAGGACCTATTTGCCTGTTTCGTAGATTTTGAAAAGGCATTTGATAGAGTGAATTGGGAAAAACTAATAAATATATTGTGGAAAATAGGAGTAGATTGGCTGGATAAGAGGCTAACTTGTAGCCTGTACATGCACATAACCTTCATACTCAAATGAGTCAAACTGCCAAAGACCACCATCTGCCATTGAGAAAACCAGATATTCCAGGAGGAATGTCCTCAAGGAGATCACCAAGAAGGAAAGTGGAGTCATGGGCCATAAAAAGGCAAGAAGCCTGAGAAATTGACTTTTAATAATCAAACCACTTTACTTTTCCACATAAACTTTTTAATTTTTACAACCCAGGTTTCGTTATAGCATAACATCATCAGGTAAAAATACAAGTCAAGAACCGTATATATACATATCTCTGGACGGAGGACTCCCTCCTCTTCCCCTCCACCCAGAGATATGTATATATACGGTTCTTGACTTGTATTTTTACCTGATGATGTTATGCTATAACGAAACCTGGGTTGTAAAAATTAAAAAGTTTATGTGGAAAAGTAAAGTGGTTTGATTATTAAAAGTCAGTATGAAGATTTTCCACCAAGTTACGCCAGAAATTGTTTTATTTATCAAGCCTGAGAAAGACAAAGAAGCAACAGCATATGCAGCAATTTGGAATACCACAGGCACAACAGAAAAGATATTAAGATTCCTTGCCCACCATAACATCATCAGGAGATTCAGCTCTATGAAGAAAATCCGGGACTTGCTTCTCAAAGCAAAGGACAAGCTACTACTTCCATGAAGGACGCTACCAGAGCCAATGCACTTGTGGGAAATGTTACATTGGCCAAACTGGGAGATTTCTTAGATATGAGGTAAATTAAGTAAAGGGGCTGGCAATGTAGAGTTAGATCTGGCAACACCGGAGGCGCTGGGCTTGGAAGGGCAGCAGTGGAACACGTGACCCGCCTTCAGTATGGGTTTGAACTCCCTCGAGTCATTTGGTTGTCTGTAGCGATTTTTTTTGTGGAACAGTTTTTTCTATTGAGTTCTAAAAATGAGTGACATCAATTTCAAGCAATGGTGTGCTATCAGGTTTTACTGCTTTGGACTGGGGCACAGTGCAACAGAAACTCTTGCTAAACTTCAGCAGGTATACGGAGATAGTGTTTTGTCAAGAGCCCAGGTTTTTCGGTGGTTTAAGGCATTTTCAAAAGGAAGAGAGTTGATTGAAGATGAACCACGAAGCAGAAGGCCTTCATCTTCAAGAACCGATGAAAATGTTGATGAAATCCAGGATCTTGTGCATTCAGATGGTCAGTTAACAGTCAGAATGATCGGGGAAGAGTTGGATTTGACTCACACCACCATTCATCAAATTTTGACCAATGAATTGGGGATGAGAAAAATTTGCACAAAAATGGTTCCAAAATACCTTTCGCAAGAACAAAAGGCCCAGTAAAAACATTCCTGTGGCTCCTCAGCCTCCTTATCCGCCTGACTTGAGTCCTTATGACTTTTTTCTCTTCCCAAAGTTGAAAAATCACCTCAAGGGAACTTATTTTAGGACAGTCGAAAACATTCAAATGGCTGTAACTGACCAGCTGAAGGTTACTCACGTATCAGAGTCCCAGCATTGCTGTGAGGAGTGGAAGAAATCTCCAGCGCAGTGTGGCTTCAGAAGGAAGTTATTTGAGGGTGACAATATAAAATTGTAATTCTATTTTAATGAAAAAATTTTTAAAAATTAGTCTCATTACTTGATTTACAGACCTCGTACATACTGAAGAAGGTTAAGGGGGCTTAACTAAGAAACAGTTTGGTCTGTTTGCAGTGGTTGAGGATGCATCTCCAGCCCTGACCTTTAATTTCATGATACAAAAATTAGTGCAAGAGAAAACCAGTGCCTTCCTAGACTAATACGGAAAGTCATAGAAATTATGAAGAAATCAGGCAACTTAAATAGGGAAAATGGTTATATGCATAGGGTATAGTCAATATGGCTAGAAGGCCAATCAGAACTCATCTGTCCAACCACATGCCTCTATACGTGTGGCAAATCTTAACAGAATCACTTTGACCTGAAAATGTCCTCTGGATTGAGAACATAACTGAAATCATCTGGAGATAACCAATGGGGTACAATCCCAAAAGCCTCCCAGCAACTCAAAATTTTTACTTTATTCTTATATATCATCAATAGTTTGCTGAAGATGGTTGCATTATCAGTATTTTGGCTTCGTAAGCATTTATGCAACATATTTTTTCCTTTTTTCTGTCCAGCTGCAGCTGTAATCCAAAAAAGGCTGTAAGGCTTTTTCAAGCCCTTTCAACTGTTCAAAGGAATTTTATTACATCTATGGATTAGGGTATGAGGGTAAAAATCACCCCATTTCCTTTACTGAACACCTCTGCATTATTACCATTGTGATCAATTTTACCAATGACATAAGATGGCTCAAATATTGGATAGCATTCAAACACTTAAACACCTTGGGGAGAATCTGGAATTTGTTTGCTGCTTCAAATTCTTAGCCACCAGAGAAACTTTAGTTTGTTCTGATCTGTCAGTGTTATGTATGTGTATCTACTGCCTCAAAGTTCTGTATGCCTTCATGTTTAAAAAGTGGCTAGCCCATAAATTATAAATAATTCAAGAGGATCAAATAGAGAAGACAGTTGAGGAAATGGAAAGAAGAAGCATTAAGGGGACAAGGAGAAAGGGCTATCTGGAAGCAGCAGAAAAATTTATGGATGATGACTGTGAAACGTGAAATAGAGGAGTGATGAGCAAATATCCAAAAATATTTATGGAGAGAGTTGTAAAAAATCTATTGTTACCTTTCTTGCCTGTGTAAATGTATTAAACAGCTAACCATATTGGTAATCATATTTCCCGTCAGATCTGAAAAGACATCACAATCCTGGCAGAACACCATCCACGGACGTAGTTAGGAGTCATTTCATCAACCAGGGACAGAGATAGAAATGCCTGTAATTTTTTAAAGTGTTGGCAAATGAAAACTTAGGAGTGAAATTTCAATGAAAGGCAAATGGAATCAATTAATCCAAAAGTTCCTCTGTTGCCCAGGCAGACTGATTAGAGAGAATCATAAAACTGATCTTAGCCCTTGAATCATCCATTAATATCTCAATGGCAGAAGTGTCGTCTCTCACAATAATAGGAATTTCTTAATATCCCCACTCAAAAGGACAATGAATAAGGATGCTAAGAAAAGATTCACTTAAACCTTATTATTAACAATAGTTGTTGAAGCAGGATGATAGGCGTAGATTGGAGGCTTTTGAAATGTGAGTGTGGAGAAGGATGGAGAAGGTGAAATGGATTGAAAGGAAAACAAATGAGGAAGTACTAGGTATGGTGGGTGAGGAAAGGGGTTTGTTGGGAGAAATAGGAAGGATGCAGGAAAACTGGATGAAGGGCAAATTGATTGGCAGTGGGATGTTGAAGACTGTAATAGAGGGGAGAATGTTAAGCAAATGAGGAAGGGGTTGGAATAGAAAAGGATTGAATGAAAGGAGGAAGTATATAAAATTGAAGGAATTTTAATGAAGTTGGATGTCAATTTTGTTTTGTTAGATTTAGCTAAGAAATGTAGTGGTTTCAAGCTAAACCAACAATAAAAGGTAATCTACTTATGACTGATATGTATAGCTCTGTGAGGGACTGAACACTGTGATATAGAAGGGAGAACATTAGGTGAGTGAGGAAGGGGTAGGAAAAGAATAGGCAAGTTAGATAGGTTAAAGGGAGGAAGCAAATGCATTGAATAAAGAGCAGTTAAATTTATATTGGGTTCTTTCGTGTTAGACAACACCAAGAAATGTAGTGACGTTCATACTGTGCCCATTCCTAACCTACCATAAATGATAGACTGATAATAATCTTATTAAATGGAAATGGTATTCTGCAAAGATACAGATAAGTCGCCCACTAATAATGATTGCATTTTCTCATTCCTATTGCAACAATTACAATGTCCATATTCTAAGGAAGAATAATATTGTAACATGCTTATGCCTGGCATACATGGGTCAGGGCTAATGTTTTCCTGCAATGATATCGCCTAGATTGCCATGAACCGTAACTGCTTTCTCAAGCTTTTACTTTAATTAAATCTCAAACAATATGAAAATAAAATGCTGACTTTTGAATTTCAGCTAGTGAGCATACACCTGCGTTATAATGGTAAATATAATCATACCAGTAGTAAGCACAAATAGAGGAAGACGACTTTTTCAAAAACTGAAATTAGGAAACGATAGAAAACCACCGAACGAGCATAGTGAAATGAGTTTCGATTTGAGATATTTAAAAAAGTTTGTAGCCACCTATTACAGTAGTTCTTTTTATAATATTGCCGCCAGAGCTCATCGATAATAGTATCAACCGAGACCGAGGCATGCGCCACGCTGCAGATACCCAACACAGTTGTGCGGTGTCCTGTCTTTACCAATGGAAATTAAGATCCATGAAAAAGATATAAAACTTGCGGATGGTAGTTGGCACTATTGATACAGTAAATGTTAGTGAACTTTAATTCCAGTTCGTATTTTTTAAATTAAGAAACAACATTTAAGCCACGTAAATCTCAAGTGACTTATACTAATTTCGCTTCCCCAGGCAAAACGGTAATATTACTACATTGCAGACCAATCAGCAAAGCTGTTGTGTGCTGATTCAGTACGCATATACGCTACATTCTCAACATTCCTCTCGGTATCAAGGGACAGCATTGCGCGTATAGCGCCATCGCTAGAATAACAAACGAATCGTGGCCACGTCATTTATGCCATATTGAGTGCTTAGTGGTAGGTCGCCGTTCTTACTAAAATGAATATATTTCGGCTACTTGGCGATCTCTCCCATCTACTTGCAATTATCATATTGCTGTTGAAGATATGGAAGACTCGTTCATGTGCAGGTAACTCAAAATATATACGATCTAACATAAAATTCGTTGCATTAGCCGGTCCCAGATAGTCATTTGTTACGGATACTATCGCTTTTGTTTGACAATATTCAATATAAAATGAATGTATTAGCCTATTTTGTGAGTTCTTAGAATTATTAGAGCGAATGATTAATTGTTTGCCCCTACTTTGTAACCTTGTGCCTCAAAGAGTCAATTTTATCCAATTGGAAACATAGACCCAAAATACGATAATGAACTTGTTTCCATTGAATGGTTGCCTTTATATCCATTTTTGGGAATTCTTGAAGAAAATAGTGAAATAATAGGAATGGAAATATTCACTATTGGTCATTTATTTCTCAGGGATATCAGGAAAGTCACAAATTCTCTTTGCCATTGTCTACACAACAAGGTACTTGGACTTAGTCACGACGTTCATCTCAGTATATAATACTATCATGAAAATCGTATTCATTGCCACATCATATGGAACGCTTTATTTAATGTATGTGAAGTTCAAGGCCACTTATGATCATAATCATGACACCTTCAGGTAAATTGCTCGGAATGCTCGTTTATTGAACTACACTATGTATCATAGTTCTGTATATGTAATCATATCTTTTCTAATTACAGGATTGAATTTTTGATTATTCCCGCCGTCGCATTGTCATTTTTGATAAACCACGACTTTTTTCTCTTGGAGGTAATGTATAATGAGCGTACCTATTCAATAAAGAACTTTGAATGCGTGGCATTAATAATTACTATCAGCACATTTATACGAAATCAGAATTATTTTATGTTTTATAATACCGTTGTTTTGGTGTCATTATAATGTTAACGGTGTTAAAATAAAGTCTTTACAATTCATGTTTAAAGTTGCATGTTGGTGCATTGTATTAAGGTGTACCTGTGCCGGTTTTAAATATTGATGATAGTAATGGAAAAGTCTCGTTACCGCGGAATTATTGCAAGATAAGAGGTCATCAACATCGTAGGTTAATAACCTGTGAATATCCTCCAATGTGCTTAAACCCAAAATGTGTTCGAGCGCTTGTAAATTTGCCCCTTGCAAGAGGTTTTAATTGAAAGGATTCGATGCACGAAAATTTGTCAGATTTTAGCATTGATAATGCGTTTGTTTTGCTTGAAAAAATACTCTTTAGTTTTTTCATTGCGTTTCATGGATTCTGAAATTTGAACGTTAATCTGTGATTTGTGTGCATCCTAGTATATATATAAAAAAAATGAAAGTTTCTGGCGTAACTTGGTGGAAAATCTTCATATTGACATTTGAAAGTTAAACAACTCGGCTTTTCTTCTTATTTTTTTTATTCTCACGACTTATGTTTCGTTATGGTATAACATCATCAGGTGTTATACCATGATGAAACCCAGGTCGTGAGATTAAAAAAATTTAAGTGGGAAATCAATACATAGATATTGCTATATTTGCAAGTTCCAATGCTTCATTTTTGTTTAAAACTTGTTTCTTTAGTTTGACCCTCATAACCCAAAAGTGAAGCTAAAGATGAGAAGCATAAACTTTTATAACTGATAGTAAATTGTATCATTATAAATTAACATCGTGGCTCAACATTTAAATGAAATATGGTGCAACCTACAGTAATGATGTGGGTTAATATTTTTATATTTTAATTTTTTCAAGTGAGTCATTGTAGGCTGTTTTGTGGAAAAATTTCTTTGAAAGCCCATTCTTTCATTATCATCAGTGTATGCATAGCAGTAATGTATTGTCAACATTTATTTGAAATTAGAAATAATTGTGCTCTGCCTTTTAGCTTCAATCGTTGTTGTAATTAATTATTTAATCATGATATGGGATATTGATGCGTTTTAATTGAGTCTATGACCTGTGGAAAACTCACTGAACAGTGTAACAGTTATTAACTCTTAAGAGAGGAAGTAATTTTAACAAAATAATATGGAGGCAAGGTCACAATTAATCTGATTTTAAATGAGCTGTATCACAAATTTACCAAAGGATGCAGAGTATTATTGCAAGTTATAAAAGATGTATTAGATTTCTTTCATTGTTTCTCTCAAGAGTTGACAATTCTACATTTTGGTGATTTTGATGCAGTTTGCACTGTAGGATTTTCATCCTTTTAGCTTGTTGTTGTGTGTACTGCACCATGTAAATTTGCCACGACTACATCAAATACTGATGTAATGTATGATCTTTCTATTTTTAGATTCTGTGGACATTTAGTATTTATTTGGAGTCTGTGGCCATCCTACCACAGCTGTTTCTAGTGTCAAAAACCGGAGAAGCTGAAAGCATTACATCGCATTACCTGTTTGCTCTGGGGTCATACAGGGCATTGTACGTTCTCAACTGGATTTATCGTTACTACTCAGAAGAGCACTATGATCTCATAGCTATAGTGGCTGGAGTGGTTCAGACAGTGCTCTATTGTGACTTCTTCTACCTTTATATTACAAAAGGTAGGGATATAGCTTTAAATTAATTTAATCATCTTTGTTTTCTATGAAGGCACCATTACAAGTATTCTTTCCTGAGTATAGTTACTGTAGTTTTACTTCTGCCTTAGTCTGCTTTCTAAGTTGATCACTGTTGTTTTGGTATCTAAAATCTTATCGTAGACTTAAAATTTCTGGGTTTAAGTTTGTCATTTTCAACTAATTTAACTAATTATAAAAGCTCAAGAGTCGTGGTTTTACTTTTCTATTTAAATATTACATAGAGTATTAACAGGTTTTACTTATATAAAATTTGAAATTGGTAGTGGTCAGAGAAAATCCTCCCATATTGTTTAGTTTATAATGTTAAGACCAATATTTTTTAAATTTTTTCTTCTCCATCTTCTATTTTGTTATTGTAGTAGTTGATGTAAAAAATAAAACAGAAAACCTAAAATATTCACAGTCATTGATATAAAATTTTGTTTAATATGGTCTAATTAGGTCTTACAAAGTTCTTCCTGTCACGAGAAAATATACAGTGGGTCCTCACTTTATCATGTAAATCTATTCAATGCAGCAAGTCATCAAGTATACCCTTTGATTTCCTGTAAATCGTTTTATCTGATTCCGTTGGTTCTAAAAATACACATGTTAATGTTGGCTAAATATTTCATATAGACAAAAATTGTGGAGGAGGTATCTCAGTGGTAACTAAGATAATGCATATTTAATTAACAATGTAATGAAAATGCCTGCTTTTGGTGACTAGTTAATTGTCCCATCTTGCAGGCAACCCAGAAACAGCCCTAGTTAAGCATGACAAAAGTCATCTCGTGCTTTTCAGTCATCATGTTCATTCAATATTAATAGGCCATTTGTTCATGGTCATACTCTAAGCATTGTTATTGAAACACACACTGCAAGGCCTCAGCGTTAATGATCTTAAACCTGAAGCTTGTATTGCTTATTATAATGAAATTATTAATAACCATTAGCTATAAGTTAATAATTCATAAATAAAACAGTTTCTGGCGTAACTTGGTGGAAAATCTTCACACTGACTTTTAATAATCAAACCACTTTACTTTTCCACATAAACCATAGTTTAAGTGGAAAAGTAAAGTGATTTGATTATTAAAAGTTAATATTTCATCATTGAGTGGAGTTAGAGCTAACTACACCGTGTCCACAAATAACTGACCATACAGTGTCATCCGCTCGCCTCCCCATTTAGGAATAGGAGTTGCATTTTTGTAACAATGCAGGCACACAAAATAACCCTTGAGTGAAAACTGCAAGAAAAGATGATATCTGTGTGGAGCAGAAAGAAATAGGAGCTAGTGCTTTTGTGGAAAGAAGGGTTTTCTCTTGATGACCAAATGGCGCGATTAGGTATCCTGAATTTACAGTGAGCAAGTCATTATCACTTACCCACTCAATGGTTTCATCTCATCTGATCTCCACTAATACATTCTCAGTAATGTCTGGCGTGGTGCTATAAAAGTGGCAGAATGAGCACAGGGGGATCCATCTGTGATATATCTTATTCCTAAAGAGACAAATGATTGCATGCCATGTCTGGCAAACACCCATATCTTGCATGCTGGGAGCTTCCCATGGAGACAATTAATAAACAATGTAAGAAAATAAAAATTGTTCGGGATGTGGAATAATTTTCTTCTAATGTTTGATGTTAATCACCACAAACACAAATCTTGACTCAGAATATGTAATTCCTAGCAGCACTTAAGTGGAGTTTTCATTATGTCACTGTGCTCAAAGACTGCTGCAGCCAAAGCAGTGCACTTCAATTATATAGTGGTGTGAATAGAAGAATGGTCAACAAAGCACATTATCACCCATTAGATATCAAATTTAAAATCGTGCTCTGTCATAATATTTAAAAGTTTATTTGCAGTGTGTATAGAATCTTTGTTGTGAACCGATGATAAAGTGGAGACCCAGTGTATGCCATTATCATTTGATTTTATTCCAAATTGGTAACCATTTCTAAATTGCATGTTTTAATTGATTATTTGATAATATATGTTTACATATCACCTTAAGATCTTAAAATTGACTGAAATTATTCTTAATGACTCACCAATTTGTGTAGCCTCGACATAGTTCTCTATTAACTCTGCCAAGAAAGTATTCTCTGTGGCATTTGCAATGACTATTAACCCCTTTTGTTATGTGTTGTCCTTTCACAGTGTTGAAGGGTAAGAAGTTGCAGTTGCCTGCCTAAGTTCCATGTTTAACAAAACAACAAACTCTAAAAATATATGTAAATAAGTGAAACAAATTGTGTGTGTGTGCGCATGGGCTTCTGGGAAAGAACTGCGGTTCTCATCTGTTGGTGGAGTGGATGGAGGCTGCAGAGGAAGAGTGAGGAGGGGGGAAGGTGTGCCACAGTTTGTTCGGCACTCACCAACGGCCATTTTGAAATTCCCACTCTGGGAGGAGGCGTGCTTGCACCCTTAGCGAAGAGCGGATATCGGCACCAGTTGCATTTTTTTATGCCAAATGTTTGGGAGATAAAAGATGTCTTCCAATGAAGTCCGTTTGTAGATTAGCAAGGGTTTATTAAGTAAGCTAAGGTGTCGAGTAAGTTACGCCAATCTTCTAGACTCAAGGGGAGCATTGATCATTCAGTCAAGGGGAGGAATGGTGAAGAACACTTCTGTAATTTGATTCCCTTGATCAAATTTTAGTTACATCGTTTAACACCTGCTGTACACATTTTTTGATTCTTTTGACAAGTAACTTCTCAAGAACTAAATGAACAGTATTTGTTGCATTTTTTTGGTTCAACAGTGCAGAATCATTGCATTTTGCTGGGCACCCAGTTAACACAGCATAAGAGTCGGCAATTTCATCTTTGACCTTGAATGATCTCTGCAACCTCCACCAATGGGAATTCACACAGGTTTAATTCAGAAACCGGAGTGGCCAAGCACAATGTGTACTTGAGGGATGATTCAAAAAAGCTAATGAACATGCACGAGTGTGGGGACATCATTGGAATATTATAAAATCAATAGGAATAATGCTCCAGTAAACAACCAAAGGGTTCATTTGCTATTTTTGAATCACATGGTTCCATATTTTGGTGCAAGGGTCTTAGTGTCCTTCATGCCAACATATTTGAGAAATTTTACAGTGCTAGTGTGAATATAAAGTATGCATACTGTGAAATATACTGCATACGATTAAACTAGAAATTAGGATGTGGTATATGATTACTGCATAAGTTATAAACACACTGATCTTCAGTCACTTTTGTAATTATATAATTAACTAAGAATTCATTCATCCATTAAGTAAATTGCTTCATATTTGCTTAAGAAATAATTGTATTCCATTTTGTCTGCTGTCGAATATTTGTTTCTTTTAAAATTTTTTGTAAGGAGAATTGACCAGACAGCAAGCCGCTCTTACATGGGTAGGCTGCTTGAAAAATTATGCGCTGTTTTCTGTAAGGATATTTATGTAAGAATAAATTGTTTTGTATGACAAGTTCAATTAACATTAAGAGACTTTTTTCGGTGCATCTCAGTAGTTTTTCAGCAGTCTCCTCATGTGCGATTTTAAATCCGTAATATGCAACTGCTCCTGAAATTTTAGTAGAGAAATGGCAATGTAAACAAGGTAATATGATCGATGAATCATTACAAGGTTGGTTCAGTAACTTCACAAATTTAAGACTCAAAGTCTTGTATTGTTAGACAGTACCTTCAGAGTTGTATCCCTGCTCCTCAAACCAATTATTCCATTCTTTAAAGTCGATTCATTCATTACTACTGTGTAAGGGATACCCATTTCATCATTCCTGGAAAAGAAAGTCATCAACAATTGCCTATAAAATGTTCAAATAGCTTAACACATTGTTAGAAATATATAGGTATATACAATACACTCGTACATTCATATGATTTTGACATAACTGTAAAGCTGCTGCTGCTGTGGAAATAATTGCCATGGCAAGAGCATGTAGAACTTAGTGAATAACAGTGAGTGAGATTATGCATTAGCATACCTATCCGATCAAGAGTCTTCTATTTTTGCAGGCAGGTATGGGGGACTAACCTCACCTATTGCTGAACTATTTAAGATAATAAAATGGTAATATGCATGGAGAGAATCACCTACATTAGAACTAGAACTGTATGTTCCTGTTCTGTAATTTTCTTTTTCAACAGTAACGTTTATAATCATGGAGTTGTAAATAGCACTGCCTGTGGCATCGATTATTTCACAAATTTTTATTTGTCAATCACTTGACCATGATGTGGATTTCATTGATCGTTTTGGAGGAAGTCACTTTCAGTGGATATCCCAAATGATACTATTCATTAATTGCCGTTATATGGCCATATTTAAACTCATTTACCCAATTGTAAACAGGAGCAGATGTGACATGAACTTCATTCAAATCGGCTTTGTTGCTAAGCCTTTTAAATAGTGTTCAATCGCCACACTAAACTCATTTTTTTCGGTTTCTCTAAATAAACAAAAGTTTGTTGCTTCAATTGACTATGAAAATGAAACCATGTGGTCAACATAGCTGAAACTTAACAGCAGTATGGTGAAACATGAGGCTTGCTGAAAGCAAACCTTATTTATGCCATCTTACACAGGCCATCTCTCGGGTTTTCTAATGATTTATTGAGGGATCCTCTTATATATTAACTTATCTAGGAAGTGGAAGGATGCGTGTAAAAATGAAGGTAGGGTAATGGTGTTTTTAATGTTATCTACATAAATACCCTATGAGCCACCAAAAAGGTGTGTGGCAGGGGGTGTAGCACCATGAGGGAAGGGTAAGGGTTGAGGGGGTTTGGGGTTAGGTGAGGAAAGGTGGGGGGAACCTGTAAGAAAAAAAAATATATATATGTATATATATATACACATATATATATACATACATACACACATATATACATATCCTCGCGCAGTCCCTGACCTGTACATTAATACTTATTGTAATGAATTAAGTCCTGGGGAATTTCAGCTACAAGCATTCTGGTCCCTTATCGTTCTTGGAAAAAATGACATTTTAAACCTGTCAGTCTTGCAGTCTATCTCTCTAGTCTTATATTCGTGACCCCTTCGACCGTAATACATTGGGGTTCGTATTATATCCTTGATGTCATCGGAAAAGGGCCCATCTTTAAATGTTTTTAATAAGTTTAATCTGTATTGTAAACGCCGCTGTGTAAGAGAATCCCAACCTAAATTGTCTAGCAAAGTGGATACGCTGCTGAGTTGGTCATAACAATGTTTGACAAATCTAGCCCCCCTCCGCTGAACTCGATCTAATTCCGAAACCAAATTTATATTATGAGGACCCCATATACTGGCAGCATACTCTAGGTGGGGCCTGACCAAGGCAAGGAAACATCGTTCTTTCACCTTTTCGTCGCATTTACCTAGCACTCTTTTCACAAATCCCAATTTTTTATTAGCACGACCGCATATTTCTCGTATGTGTTTTCCCCAGGACAGATCGTGAGTAATTGTTACACCCAAGTATTTAAAGGAATCTACCCTTGCGATATTGGTTTCTTTAACTTTGTAACTATAAGGGAGGGAATTACTCTTTTCCCAAAAATGTATTACTATGCATTTTTTAAAATTTAATTCCAATTGCCATGTACCGCACCAATTTTGAATTGCATCTAGGTCGTTGGCTAACACAACTCTGTCTTCGTGACTTCGGATGTCCCCATAAATTACTGCATCATCGGCAAAAAGACAGAGCTTGCTATTAACTTATATTTGCAGATGATCAGTATTTAGTCGGCCGACAAGGGACTGTAGTTGTTAGTATATTCTATGATATCCTTAGAATGAACATTAATTTTATTGGTATTCTACTGGTTAGGGTAGGTTTTGGGTGGCCACAGCCTATATGGCAATACATTATCTAGTTTCCTAAAAAAATCACATCAGACAGTGCAATACACCCTTCAATCCCACATACTTACTTATCTTCATTTTGTCCAACATCCCTATCCCCTCTTCCTCGTTTTCCTAACATTCTCTCCTCTATGACAGTCTTCAACACTCCACTGTTGATCAATATGCCCTTCATTAATTTTACCTGCCTCCTTATGATTTCTCCCAACAGTCCCCTCTTCTCCCCCACCAACACCCCATTTTGTTTTATTTTCCATCTCCTTCACCCTCTCCATCCTTCTCCACACTGACATTTCAAAAGCCTCCAGTCTATCCTCTTGCTTCAGTGACCATGTTTCCATGTGGTACATTACTACGCTCCATATTAAAGTTTTAAAGATCCTTTCCTTCATATCCTTACTCAGTGTCCCTGTCATCAATTCCCTCCTCCTTGTGAGAGCTTCTTTGCCTAGTGAAATTCTTCTCACATCCCTACTAATTTGACCATTTTGGTCCAGAACACTTCCAAGATAGTACACCTCTCCCCTGCTCTATCTTCCTACTCAAATTCGGAGGGCAATCATAAAAAAAAAGAAATGTTGAGGTTTGTACAAGTTTGTTTCATGTCATCTCCTGAAAATGCTCTGATAAAACCTAATATTGTATACATACATCTTTGTGGAAAACATTCAAAGTTGTTCAACTGATTCCAATGTAGAGCAATTCCACCAAGTGCACCATTAAGTTTTCAAAATAGATGTACATATTAACATTCTAGAGAAACTGTCTCAATTAAGCATTAAATTAGGATAGCATAAAATAATAAAATGGAAAAATTCTAAATATTTTGGATGTGTGATAAAACTGGGAAAACTAACAAAACAGCTTTATTAGAAGAAATTGAAGGAGGACAGCTGAGAATAGGGAGTGAAGGAGAGAAGATGCACACATATTGTAAATATAATGCATGTGCAAAGCTCCACTTTTCATATGAATCAAATATTGATTCTAAAATAGCAAATCATTGACCAACTCTGACAATGTGAGTCCAAGGGAATGATCTTTCAAGAGAGTACTTAAGCATGTAGTTTTAAAATATTTCTGCAGCTAATGATGGATTAAACATTTTTTCTAAAGTTCACTTATACGTTGAATGACAGGCAGGAATTTTGTTAGTAAATTTAATTAATATTAGTTTTACAATTTGAGTGCAGGCATTATTTGCTGAAATATAATACCTATGTACGATTGTACAACTCCACAACCTCCCAATTTTTTTCATGAAAAGATGCTTCTATTAGTCAGATTTCCATTCAATAGTACACTAAATATCAACTGCTAAATTGAAATTATTATATTAATTGCCTTATTTCCCCAGCCCCAAAAGCTGCATGCATCCTGGTTTTCCAGGTTAGAATTTACAAACAATCTGGACCAGAAAGAAGAGGATTGAAATATTTTGATGTGAACACTTCATACAAATACAATTGAGTTGTTGCATTAAAAAATGTGCAGCTACATACATATCAATGCTCGTTCATCGTAAAATGCCAAAAATTCTACATCACTGAGCCAAAATGCCTATCTGCCTTGTTTCCGTGTTCTGAACCATTCATGAATTCAAATTTAAATTCAATACTATCTGACAATCTTCTCTCCTAAGATCCCACGAAGTTATTGTCATTTTAGCTTTTGATGTAATGGCTAGTTTGTTATTATTGAAATTTTTATTAAAGGCAAGCATTTTCTATGCCTCTACGACACACTCGTGCTACTTAAAGTTGTGTTCCTGTTGTCTCTTAAGTTCATCGGGAGAGATGCTGTGTTAGCAGAGGGTTGACATCCCCATGATAGCCCAACGCATATTAAGTTTAGAATAGCAGTACCACATGTGAGATTCTTTTGTTAAAGTCAGGGAATTTAATTTTTTGGTTAGGAAGGTGTTACTATAATGGTAAAGGGGTATATGGTTTGTGCATATGTTACCCAATACATGTATATAGATGAGCATAAAGAGTGTAATTCATTCAATTTCCAGTCTTCAGAGAATGTAATAATGCCCAAGATCAAGCACAACATGAGTGAATGTGATTTATATAAAAATATCTTTAAATTGTAACATACACCATTACAATACTACATTCCATAGATGGAAGACGTCTGTGTAAATGTGTTTTACAATATTTTCTTGTGAAATTTGTAATAATTTCATTTTGTTCAGATATTTAATGAATAATTATTTGAATTTCCTTTGGAAATGAAAGTGAGCATGATATCAAAGTCTAATCTAGTTCTTAAGGTCCAATTCAAAGTATTGAGTTTTTATTGATCGCACACCCTGTTCCTCTGAGGCCACCCACCAGGAGAGCCAGCCATTGAATGATTGTCACTTTAAAGTCATTATCTTTCCCAAGTACAGATAGGCCAATAACTTTTATAGCATATTTTGGGTAATTATCTGTATTTACGGTCTCAGCTTTCAAACATATTTCACACAACACATTTATGATGAAATGCTGAGGTCAGTACAATGTTGAGCTGTAAGGGTTCTCATTACTTGCCTTCATAGGAGGGAATGTATCCTTTTTACAATTGTCTTGATTATGATCCTGCGATAATTGTTAATTTCCTGCTTCATTAATATAAGATTATATGTCCCCTGTTGTCTTTCTCAGGGCATTCAATAAACAATGGTACCTAATGAGTGATAAAAACTGGTGAAAAATCGCTACACTTGCTGTAATGGCACATATTTGCACCTTTTGTGCATGCATGTGTGGCAACAAATCCTTGCTGTGATCATGTTGTTAGTAGAGCTATCATCTAAAAGTAGGTATCCCAAGGTAAGCATCAGATTCATTGATTGTCTCATTTGGAAGCTATATATACAATAGAAATTTAAAAATATAACTCCACGACTTTTCCTTACCATTTTCTATTATTTTCATGGGCATGTTTTGAAATATGTGCCAAATTGATGAATGTATTCTTATCTTTCATTTTATACAGCACACTAGATGCAAAATCTTTTGAGCAATTATGTTCTAATTGTTTACTATCACTAATCTTGGTGGAAACATTTATCACTTTAAGTCACACTGTTCAGTGTCTGGTATTTTCATATTTCATTCAAGGTATTCTACCTATAAAAGATAGATTTTGGGTGCTCCCTAATAACTATTTAATGATATGAATCATGAGAACTTCCTCTGATTTGCCCTACAATATGCATGCATATTCATAGCACCAAGATAACTCATTTTTTTTGCTGGCAAGTTTTCACACAGTCATATAACTAATCTTTTCCAGTGTGACTCGATTCTCTAGAATTATAACCGATTCCCATCTAAACAAATAATGATGTGGATCTGTATATCGATAGAAAACATTAACAGGGGAGGCGTTAATATGAGCAGACAATGCTATGACTTAAAGGCTTGGTCTTTTGGAGTCGAGAGGAAGATAAGTACGGCTCTGAGACTGCTGGGGTGTGATTGTGGAGAGAGAGAGCATTTGAGCGAGGGAGGAGTGGTGAGGGAGTAAGCATAATAAAGAGAGGAAGACATGTTAGGTATCAACATTCTGAAACATTAATGCGTAAGAGGAAGAAATGATTTTGTGAATAGGGGAAATGTGAGGTCTTAAAATTTTTAAATTACTAATAATTTTATTCATCCTGTCAAAAAAACAGACCAATAAATGAAAGACTTGAGAAAAACTGAAAGATGTATAACTCTCAAGTAAAAACTAATATTTATGTAGTGCTACTGATGCAGTAAGAGCAGGCATACTTAATACTATGTTCACAAATGTGGCTTTTCTCACTTTAAATGTTTCAATGGCACTCGTCATTCTAGCAGAGCAAAAGATTACGACTTATTCAATGCAATGGTTTCGTACATTCCATTGATTACCTCAAGTGTTGGGCCTCTAGGGATTTTTTGGTTAAATCTGGAAGCAAAAGAACCGAAATTCCAATTCTTCTAAGCTGCATTGTCAGATACAATGCCAAATCATTTAAATCTTCTGCCAGAGATGAATCTATAAATTGAAACAAACTCATTTTGTAAAATTTGGTGAATTCAACTCGATTTGAAAAAATGTTTGTGTTTGCCATTTATTTGCATATCAGAGTGAATGAGTCAATATTAACCAACTGAGCTTTTGACAATGTACACTTACTTGATGATGAGGCAGAGAAGCTTGCTTTATAAGGAGCTAGTCTCCGGTGCAGATGCAGAGTAAGCCGTCTGTTATTTTCATTGGAATTTGAGCCAGTTTTAGAATGGGGAGAAGAAAGTCTCTCTCCATATGCATCGCAAAGAAATGCTAGCACTGCTCCATCTAATGTTGTCACACATTCAATCACATGAGGGAGTATACTGCGCCTTCCATCTTTCACCTGCAATCAAATATTTCCATTTGTTACATTTCCCATTTGTATCAGATTTCCTTTGAATTGTAAAATTACTGTCATGTGACTAGATAAAATACATCTGTCTCAAATCATGAGTATGATGTGATCCTTATTTTGGAAAAAAATTCTCAAAATAAATCTGTTTTCAGTGGAAAACAGTCTATGTAATCTGAATGCATTTATGGAAGAGTAAATTGGCATTAAAAGTGTTTAAATTTGGCTAGTAAATTTTCTAATATTTTCCTGTCAAAATAAATTACAAATATTTATTCACATTAGTATTTAAATATTGAATAATAAGCATCGATGTATGTGATGGGCATGGTTTGCTTACACTCTTATTGTCCTCGTGTAACATCACAAAGAATTGGCATTCTAAAATGGCCCAGGAGAGAGTGATGCTTGACTTGAATATTTACAGGTTCTTACCCTCTTCATTCCCATAAAAGATCTCTTCAATCATTCTGAAATGTGACCCTACAGAAATACATTTTTCACAAAATTTTAATTAGGTTAGCTAAAACGCTATTGACTCCTATACTTTCACACCCTAGGTATGTTTTCTGTGATTTAGATTCAAATAACTAATGTATATTTAACACTTTGTTCTTAAAATGATGCTCCATCATGTTTTTACAACTAAAAGTAACATGCTACTGTGATAAGTCACAGGTGATCATCGCCATTATCTTCCAATGGCAGCCTCTTATTTCCAACCTCTGTTTGCCAAGGGCATATTCATGTATCCATGAGTGAATTTGAAATGCTGCTTATTGTGTCTGCAAAACATAATTCCTGCAATTGCAAGAGCTCTCAAACAATAACAAAAATATATAGTTCCTAACATATTTTTAAATGCCAATGCTAGATCGCCCTTGAACTTTCGTGATCAGTTAGCAGTACACCCAATTTTTAAGAACAGTGAAAAATTCCTTAATTCTTAATGCATATACCCTTGATAGGACAATGAGCAACTGCAGTACTACGATAACATTTCATGATGATACTGTGCTTGCCAACAAAGTCTTGGTACATACTGTTAGCAGTAGTACCATTAATGTTAACAATATAGTAAAATGCAACCATTTCAGAGATGGTCAAGGCGAATGATTTTTACTCTCTGAAATGGTTGCATTATAATGCACACATAGCGGGTGACTCTGTTAAAGTTACTGTTTCTTGAAATATAGTAAAAGTAAACCATATTTAGGAAAGGAGTAACCATCATATGTATTGTACCAAGTTTTAGAGTTCAAATCCTGTGAATATATTCATTGAGTGAAATTTATTGTGCATGTCTACAGTAAAAAGTCTTCAAGTGATTTTTTTCACAAGAAAAGAAGTACAAATTGTCTTGGAAAGATTTACGTTAATTCTCCGGCATGAATTGATTGACAGAACATTATTACATGCAATCTACAGCATGTCTGTTTATAATTGGTTCCACTTATTTTTTGATAAATAACATGATAAAATAATTGTGGACAAGAACACACTTGGCATGATTAGACACTCTTGGAAAGGAAAAAGTATAAATCAGGGAGAGTAGCCACAATTTTGAGTTGGAGTGGCATGGGTGTTCAAAATATTTATTAAGCCTAGGAATTACCACATGTGAAAAGTCTCATCACACAATATATTCATTTCGTCAGCACTGAGAGGTATTTTCATTTTTGAATGAAGCCAGTTTGTTAGTTGAACCCTATGAATGCAATAGGTTTCTGTTGCTGTCTTCACTCACAATACTTGAAATAATATGAAAGTTAGTGATATTTTAGCATTAGAGGAAACTTTACATCCATTAAAAATAATACAGAGGTTGAAAAAAAATATTGATACACATAAAAATAGGATTCTCATCTATGGGAGCTATCAATTACATGAAGGATTCACCCTCTGAAATAAAATCAGTTTCTTTGACTTAAATCATAAGAGGGTTTCAAAAACTGTTTTAAGTGGTTCAAACTGAAACATGTCTGAAAGCACAATACCTCCATAACAGTGTCTCAAATATGTGCAAATAAATAAATCTTTTAGATTTGTTGTCTCCGGCATAAATTTATGGAATTTACATAGCATACTGATATTATGATATGATAGACGACACACACAGAATGCATACAAGAGAATGGTTTTATTAAAACAGCAGTTTGAATGAGGGAGTAATGCAGGTCCTGAGACATCTAGAAGAGCTATGGTTCTTCGGGCATGGATTCATATCGCCTCCCAAAGCATTATACCTCTTGGCCAGAAAAAATTTGACATTCCAAAAGTAATAACAATATGAAATCCAAGTTACAAAGAACTCTCATACATGGTATTATAGCAAAGATATACTTCAGATGTTGAAAAAAGGCACACTGGTCACAGCAAACAATGGAAGGAACATATCCCACTACAAGTTAGAAGTTTTTCAAGAATGTGCCTTGTTCACATATTACACTAGAATCACCTCAAACTGTTTCCTTGTCAAGTCATCTAGTTCATCAAATGGTTTTGCTCCTCGGAGGCAGATGGACTCCAGGCATTCCATACCCCAAGGGTATTTGGCTCTGATCATCACCAAGTCTCCCTGCGGCTGGCTTTTCACATCTGTCAGCATATAGCGCCCAGGTGACCCTGAAAACTTTTAGATAAATAACTTACTCGGAGATTTCAGCTATTCGTTTCATTTTATTTGATCACCTACTGAAATAAGCAACGACTGCAACATTTATTGAGATTTCTGGCTTCACACAATTTCCTCATATTACACTGCAGATTAATAACAGATAAACTTGCATAAGATTACATTATTTTTCAGTTGATAACTGGTTGGATGAAGTCTTCAATCAAATTCTGAGATTTTTGCTGAGGAGTATGAAATAGCAGTAATTAATTATGAATTTATTCATAGGGAGGAAGTCTAATAAGACTTTTTATTTGCATGCAATTCACAATTCATTCCAAAATATATTAATACAGGATAACAATTTTATTCTGGAATGAATTCTACTTTTATCAATTAAAGAATTAAGAGAAATTTTGCCCAGTTACTAGTATACCCCCTAAACATAGGTCAGAAGCAAAAGGGTCCCCAGTCTCCACCAAAGTTGTCATTCTGTGTTTGCTGCAATATTGAATCCTCATCGTATATGCATTACTATCCACATATTCTCTGCATGAAAGTCATTTTCTTTACCTTGGCTACTTTTATATAGAGGGCAATACTATTCCTTTTTCCAAATGAGCTTTATACACATTCTCTCCGATACCTGTGGTGAACCCATTGACTTGGTATTCAACTAGACATTTAAGCCATGAGAAGATGAATAATCATTCTCAGTTGGATAATTCACACATAAAAAAACAAACTAGATAATTCATGATGATTTTGCTGAGATGCCATTATCACACAGGAGTCTTATGTTAAATGCAATTGCTACATGAAAATTTGTCAGTGATAACCACTCAGTAGACTCAAAAGAGGTACAAACAAATTAGGCTTAACTTTGCCCATAACTTGTGCACTGGTTGTTCACCACTGGTTAACTCGACGAGCAGATTCACTAGCATCCTTGCACCATGGCTTGCCCGGCACACTTTCAATTTTTCAATTGAATATTTATTGAATCCTTTAAATTAATTATTTCTACTGCTGCTATATAATCATATATTTTCTATAGTCACTGTTGAAAGGATTTATTTTTGATTTGTCAAATATATAAACCAAAATATATCATGCCACTTCCATGAATAAAACCAAATATATGTTGGACACATGACAGGGTCATTCCATGTTCGTTCAACCAAGCCATGAAACCCATTACATCAATTTATGGTGAAACTGCTGCACCCAATGGTCAACCACATCCCCCTATTTAAATGTACAGTGGAAAAATATTCATAATACTCGTCATTTCTCTACCACAGGTGTTTGAGTTTGTCCAAGTGTTCTTGGGTAGCTCGCATGGCACCAAAGGTAATCTCAGAGTAGTGCCTCAATTTTAAATATGTTGCTAGTTACGATAACATATTTATTGTTGTTGATATTATTTGTAGGAGCATTTCACTACAATTCAACTAAGAGAATGGCATAGGCACCCATCACCACAGATTTTGGTGAAATTTAGTATGCTTTACCGTACTACCAATTCAAGTGAACATTCCAATGGTTATTTTGCTGATATTTTTTATTTCATAGCCTCTCAAGCTTTGAGTGAATCCTCAATGTCTTCCATTTTCAAGGCATGAGAAGCCCTTCCTTACTAACTATCCCAAGATACCTCTCTCTCTCCTAATAATAAACCAATCTTCAACAAATTTTAGTTAGATCATCAATCAGAATGCAGCCTTTCCAGGAATAAATGTGAATGGACCCTTGAAATGTTTGATCAGTACCAAAAGATTATTTTCTATTGCCTTGGCAACATTTTTGGAGAAAAATATGAGCAGCTCTTATATTACATCCCACTTTTGTAAGGACCCCAAAAATATGTGATATTTAATGATTATTATGTCATAGGACCTCATGATGTCAAAGGACTATAAATGGCTTTTTTGATTCTTTCTTCAAAACTTATTGATATTTTAGTGCCATTTTCACAAAATGGCACATTAATCACTATTTTTTGTAATATTACCAAAAATATTATTCCCAAGTAAAAATTGCAATTGCAAACAAATTTGTAGAGCTTAAAATTTTCATCATTTTCATTTAGTTTTTTATCCGTAGTTTATATGATAAAATTTTCTGCCCATTTCCTGTATGAAAGTACAAAAAGTAATTACGAGAATGATCTGAAAAGTTCTCCGCCTGGTGATGAAAACAACAATTTGTTCTCAAAAAACTTGTTTTTCAACATAATTGCTTTTAATATTAATACATTTCATGCAGTGGTGTTCTCCATAGTGTTCTTCCAGAAGTTCGGCTAAGTACTTGTTTACAGCTGCAATCGATTCTTGGTTGGACGAAAAAGGTTGACCAGAGAGGAGACATTGGAAGTTCCTGGAGAGTTGGGAGTTTAGGTGCTAGTCTGAGGGAACCTAATGTGGGGCATATGGTGACTGTTCCAGCAATTCTTGGTGCAAATACCTCAATTTTCCAACCACCAATGCACTTTAGTGGGCTGGTGCATTCTCCTGATGGAAAACATGCAAAAAAGTGGCATTTACTTAGAAACTTAAATGTAAAGTTTACAATGCAGTCGATTAAGGACAAACGGGAAGATGTGTAAGGCAAACGGTAACTACGGCCATATGAAATAATGGGAAGGTTTAGAGTACGGCTGGGGTTAATCCTTCCCATTAAACGGGAAGATCTATCAAGCTATGATCTGAGAAACATAAGCGGGATTTCTGGAATGGGAATGTCACCCAACCCCAATTCGCCAAGCACCTATGGGAGAAGGACCATTAGAGTAACTTTGCTCCAGACATACCTCACCTCGAGGAAAAGAGCCAAAAAAATGGACATGCTGCAACAAAAACAAAAAGAGAGTGGATTACCGGACATTTTGCAAATGAAAACATCATTTTAAGATACTCCCCTCTTTTGGAAGTTTAATTGTCCATAAACAAAGTGTAGTGGTATACTCTGTGTCTTCCCCCCTCCCCTCCCTGTTCATAATCCATTCCTTCCTAGGCATTGTCTCTTCCCCTCCCCATCAGCCACCTCACTACACCAACCCACGCCCCTCCCCCCCTTCCCAGCACAAATTCCCTTTCATACCCCACCTCCTAACAAGAATATATAAATTTCCTGTCCGTCAACGATTTTATACCTGACGATGTCACCTATGTTATAAAGTTTTTGTGTGAGGAAATACCAAATTTATCTAGTCAGTGAAATCAAATCATAGTGTACCTGACATGCATGAGTATCAAAGAGAGTGCATGAGCATCAAAGGCATATGAGGGGAGTCACACCCCAGTGCACCCATGCTGGCCCCCTTTCATGTCAGTAAGATGTGCATATTTTGTGAATAGCATTTTTTGTGCCACCTTCAATTGTAGTTCAATATTTTTCTGTTCAAATGTAGAAATATTTAATCCAATTTACACTCTGAGAAGTCTCCTCTATTGAAAATTTCCAGTGGAAACTTGTAATTTTTTTCAAAGATAAGTTACTCTGGAACTATAGTAACTCTTAATTTGATGGGTGTCAGACCTTTCTCCACCATTCTTTCCTTTGACGCTGCCAAGAATTGAAAGCTTGAGCTGCATTTATGGGGTGAATGAATGAATACAATCTTAGAGATGTATATCTCTCAGGGTGAAAGTAGGCACTCCCAGCTGCCTTCTCGTACTCAAACAAGATGCCATCAGTCTTGGAGATCAATGTCTCCACCTTGCTCTGAGAAATACCAAATGGCAATTTATCGCAACACAGTTGTTTTGCATAGATGAAGACATCCTTGATTGCTGAAATGAAGAAAACCAGTTTTATTATTGATACCACTTCGTTCTCAACAAAAAATAGTGAATAAAAATGCCCTATATAAAATCATCAGCCCTGATATTATAATTAAAATAACCAGCATTATTCAATTTTACCCATTACAATTGTAACAAAAGCAGCAAGAAGGGATTTTTTGTGCCACTAATAATTATCACTCGAAACAGAACTGACTAAATTATTTCGTACACCATTAACTGAACAATAGAAATCAACTATGCCTATATCGTAGGCGAGTTTGAGCAAAGTTTGTCTTACCTTCAAAAGTGTCTCCATTCTCAGGTGAAGAAAATGGTAAAAAATTCTCTGTTGCATTCACTACATTGCCTAAAAACCACTCTTGAAAAACGTTATTTCTAAGCAATTCGCCTGAGGGACCGTAATTGTACTTTGACACAACACGTTCTGCTGAATTCGAAATAACAGATTTAAAGAAGTAATGCTTTTCACAGAGATGTAAAATACTTTGTAATTGGGCTATCATAATTCGCTATGTATGGAGAATAAAATGTTCACCATCTCCACAGATCTACCGGTTCATGAGGGTTGCATGCAGTACACTGGCAAGGCATTCACAAATGTGCCGCTACACGGTATTACGGTGTTCTTCTAATATTGGCCTGCTAGGAGTAACAGGAATATTTCCCGGGGGTGCCACAAAATACTCTTCCTCGACAACAGCAGCGTTCGCCATTACACTTTCACGACAGTGGGCATCGACAACTTGGTCATTCCTTAGGTATATACTCCTAAAAAATAATTAACAAATGTATTACTTCAGAGCCTGAGATATTAATACAAAATGATGTTCACATCGCTACATACCTATCTTTTAAAACGGAAACCATAGGCTTCACACCATTAGTATTTACATGAGATATTCGGTCGGCAAACTCAATCGCTGATTGCAGCCTCTCGATCCCCTTCTTGTTCGCAAAATCTACCAGCGAAACTCTCTCTAAATGATCAACTATTTCTTGAGTGATGACAATGGACTTTTTTTGGGACCCTTTCGAAAAAGACGCACCGCGACGACAGCTCCAAAGCACATTGCAAAACGGGCGTACGGGTAGGGGCTGAGAAGCTCGAAGAGCTTTGACAAGCATACCCAATACGAAATATTCAGAACTGTGAAGCGAAAATATTTACAACGCAAGCTTTTTCTGGCCTTAAAACATTTAAGATCACTACCCTCAAAAACTAACGCATAGTAAGATTCGTTCGTCACTTTTCATAGGTTGGAATTAATTCAAGTCGGATCTTGGCGCGGTTCTAGTTTAGCAATTGCTTTCAACTTTTTCAATGTTGAGGACGAACGCGATTTCAAGTGAAGCATACACAATACAAAATTAAAGAGCGTAATGTTCAAATAAACTTGACGCATAATCCAATAGGTCTCGCCCTACAAAATCAATAGCTAAGTTGTATTGATAAAATGGATATGTTCGGAGGTAGTTTTTGAAGAACCAATATTGTTAATTTCACTTAAACAGAAGTAACTCAACCGTTTAGGTAACTTCAATGAAAAATAATAGTGTTTGACACACGCCAGATGGAACAACCGATATAAACAAATTCCTGCCAGACGATACAGCTACGTCCAAAAGGCATCTTTAATTACTTTCAGCGGTAAGTCTCATTTCGGACGGTACCATATTGCAGGCGTTTCTTAATGATCCCTTGATGCGATTTCAAAATATTAATAATAGCGTAGATGGGAAAGCATTATTGGTTTGATTCGAACTAACGGAATTTCTCTCCTGGAATATAGTCTCATTGTCTTCGTTACTAAATGATTAATACTTTCTATGGCACGTGTCTCATTCGTGCCTGGCCTGGTCATTCATCACTTGCCAACTACTAAGGAAGCATATAAGACATATTTTTCACTATTGCCTAAGTAGCGACTAGAAGCGCCACTGCATTTGGAAAAGACTTCATTAAGAGAGATGAATCGGAAGAAGTAAAAAGACCCTCGAGGAATAGGCCTGTCTGTAAATAACGCGAATATCACTTCGTAAAATTTATCACCCCCATTTGTCAAAACAGTGATATTTCTCAATTTTATCGAATGTTTGTTGAGTTTCCATTTTCTGTAAAGGATTAAACACGAATTGGGGAAGTTGTGATTTTTGAAAAGGATAATACAAAAGCACTAAGTATATCTATCTTGATATGTTACTCCCGAAGTACTACATTCGTTGAGAAGGGAATAAAATTAAAATAATAAAAACACCCATATTCATTCCATATCGGCAATTAAAATTTACAATCAGTTTCGAAGCTTTCGGTCTATGGCGTGGCAGCTATAAAATCAACGCAAAGTTGTTTCAGAAGTGATGGCAAAACAAATAGAAGTATTCATTTAAGACAGGTTGAAAACTCATATTACCGCATATTCTTACCCAATAGGAGTTTTCCTTTTCATGCTTTTGCCTCGAATGTTTCCATTGCAGTAAAAGTTCTTTTCATTTATCGCTGGATAACCACAAGACATCAACAAAAATGTCGGTGGTAAAGATATGACATGAATGACAAACATTTTTACTAACTGAAGTAGAGCATGAATAAAAGTTGAAGTGTGCTAATTTTCTTATGTTTTTTTGACTGGGTACAAACATTGATAAAGAAACAGGAGCTAAATATGATTATACTGATTGCAACACAAATTAGCCGCTTTCAACGTTGTGTATCCATAAAAATGAGATTCTTGAGGATTCCTAGTCCCGCATAACAATTTTAAATCGTGTAGTTCTCAGCTTGGCTATGGAAGCGTGTCAGTCGTAGGCGAAGTTATAGATTAATCACCGAATGCCAGCTTTCTGTTAAATGTCGCGGCACGACAGGTAACATAAGCGCAATTTCAGGTTGAAGGCAACAAATTTCAAGTCGACTCACTAGTCTGCGCAAAATCCGCCTCAGCGCAGCTGTTGGGTAGTATTAAGAATCTGTTTATTTTAGGAACTTTGGGCTTGAAATTGGTTTTTTGTTTATGGATAAATTTGATATTTCGCTGAAAGAAGTTGAATATTAATACGGGAGAAATGGGGGCCGTAAATATGTTTGTGATAACCTCGGGCGTTTTCTTTTTGGGATTATTAATGGGAGGCATCGACTACATAATGAACCACGAAGAAAATAGATGTGAGATGACATATATGTTTGAGTATCCTCAGTATGTGGTAAGTGGGTGATATATTTTTTTTGTTACAAATTTGTTTCTGTAAAATCCTTAACCGGCATCTCTTGCTTCTTGTGCTCCGAAGGTTGTAACTTATTACACCGTGTAAGAACTTTTTCACATAAATAGAACTCGTACTTTTTTATGATTCCTGAATATTCTATAGTAAATATTTACGTTGAATATTTCAGAGGATTATTTTACCGCTGTCAGTTGCTCAAAGTTATCCTAGGTACAAGTTATACGCATACGGCGAAGGACAATACACAGAAAAGTTAAGGAGCATGCAGTTTCGTGGTATACCAGTACTCTTCATTCCCGGCAATAGTGGCTCTTACAAACAAGGTTTGTTGTGCAATTTACAAGCATGAAACTGCCTAACGCAAGAGGAGTTCTATAATGCGACGTAATTTGTTTTCAGTGAGGTCCTTGGCGTCGGTGAGCCTTCGTATGTCACTTAGCTCCAACAGCCCCTACGTGTTTAATTATTTTACAGCCGATTTGAATGAGGAATATTCAGCGATGTATGGGGCTGTGTTGTATGAACAGACGAGGTTCATAGGAGAATGTGTCAAGAAAATTTTAACTTTGTATCCAGATGACAGAAAAAGACCCACATCAGTCATACTTATTGGACACTCAATGGTAAGGATAGATCCCCAAACACCATATTAACTACATTTCTTATGATAAATGTGCTAATTTTGTTTTCCTCTTTCAACATTATTTTTCAGGGAGGTTTAATTGCCAAAGGTTTAATCCTGGAGCCAGATTTTGATCATGACATGGTAAACAGTATTATTACATTAGCAACCCCTCACAAAAGCCCAGTCCTAATGGCAGATGAGCATATAGCAAAATATCATGCAAATATATCTAGACACTGGACATATAATCGGAATGTGAGCTTGAGAAACATTGCTATAGCTTCGATTGGGGGTGGTCAGAGAGACATAATAGTTCGCCCAGATCTCATCAAATCCGATGTAGCAGATTTCAGCGTACTGGTAATGTATATGAATTAAAATATATTTTCACATGTATATTATTTTCAAAAAATTATATACACCTTATGTTAACTTAGGACATCAAAATTTTCATACTAGAAGATATCACTGACAATGATAGATGATTGCAGCACCCATTAACTTTAGTAGACCAACTAATGCATTTGATTGTTGTCGAATTTTGACGGATATCCACTGATTTGAGTGGAGCATTTAAATAGATGGCCATTCACTGCTCAATTTCACTTTTCCAAATGGTTTAGCAATTTGGATACATACTGAAATTGATAGATGATCGCATTAGATCGCACAATTTAAGATATAATTTCTTTAATTATCTGATGGTTAGTAGTTAGGTGCATAGGTTAATTAGAGAGATTGAACTTATAGGATATAATTTCAAATAAGTAAGCCCAAATCCTTATGGTGCTATTTTAAAGTTTGATTTTATAACAAATATCAGTAAAATATAATCAAATTTTAAATTAATTGAGGCTTACACATGTTGACTGAAAACTTCTCAAAATTTTATAACATGTTATTCACAGACAACAGCAATCCCAACAGTTTGGTTGTCCACAGACCACTTGTGTATTTTATGGTGTAAACAACTAGTTCTCGTTGTTGTGAGAGCCCTATTCGACATGGTTGACCCAAGGACTCACCAGATATCAAAAAGCATTGAGCACAAGAAGACAGCTCTTGGGTATCATCTGGTCAAAGTATGTAACCTGTAGCTTTTTCTTTTTCAATATACCTGTGCATATGTCAGAACTATGTTTTCTTATTCAAAAGTTAGTTATCAAAGCATATACTTTCACCCTTTGTGAGACATATGTTTGAGGGATCTATGTGCTTTCAATTCATTCTTGAATGCTCACGTTGCCCTTTTGAAAATTTTATAGAACCATTTAGTGGATGGAATATATAGCTAATCATTCCTAGGAAATATTTTATTGGAGCCAGTTGAGTTTTGGCTATGCAATCATCCTTTGTTTTAATTTTATGCGAAGCGGACTGCAAGTAAGCGCCTGGCAGCTTCCTTTCACCGCAAGGAGGCTCACTTTGATGAGGAAGGTGAATGGGAGGAGCCTCTGAAGAGGCATTTCTCCTTCCAGCGAGAGAGAGTGATGAAGAATACATACCTGATGATTAGACTGGTGGATGACCCAAAGCATCAAATGGCAGCAATACTTGCGGTCAATTTAGATGCAAAAGATTGGGTATATGCCTGTGTTGCTGATAAAATCCATAAAGGTGTTAAAATATGGTAAGATATGTTTTTGGCCCCAATAGATGACTATTTCCTATAAAAGTTTGAAATTGGAGATTGGTTGTACAGTTTTGCCATATTGTAAAATACTTTCCCATTCTGCTCTGTTTGATAATTTTATATTTCACATTCCAGTGATAAAGGTGTTAATCTTTCTGGGGAATCTAAGTTTCTTCCCTCTCTAAGATTGAAAAGGAAAACTATTTTATTGAATTTGGCAGCTCTCAAAAAAATGTTTTATACGCATGTAGTGGTTCGAGTTCCTCCTACTACAGATCCAGTAAGTGGCATTTGTCATGTAGCTTTCCCCACCAACATGCATGATGCCACGCTTTTTGTTGCTTGCTCATCATTTCCTGATTTCTGCACATATGTTCTATTTAAATAAGAACCAGAACTAGAATTTTCATTGAAGTGAAAGCATTAATGAATTTGAAAGGGTTGTGGGAAACTTATAAGTAGAATAAAAGGGTGGGTGTTTGATTCCTTTTAATGATGCATTTGGCTCTTGCATGTGGAGTCAAGAATCGGATGTCTTTTGATAGCTTAATTCCACTTGAGTTAGGATTTCTATTTCTTATGAATCAATAATATTGGACTCTTAAGGGGCATATTTTGAATATTTTCTGTGATGTCTTGAAATCCAGTCTTATATAATATTTGCCAATTCCTTTTCCAAATATTGTTTTATCATTTCAGCCATTGTAATATGTCTGCTCACCACGTTCATTCCACTGTTAGGAGCTTTTCAATCAACAAAGGGCTGATATTCATACTCAAAAATAATTTCAGATTCATGCCAATCAATCGTTATACAGGGTTTGTCCGGAAAGTAATAGGACTGATTTTTTTCCGCCGCGACTGTACTTCGGAGCGCTCGCGCACTGACTGGATTCGGTAGAGGGAGTCCCTAGCTAAAGAATGAGGGGCTGGTCAGTTGTCTCCGAGCATCCGCAGAGTCAGGACAGGCTTTTTCGCGCAACGTATTTTTGTGAGTGGTGCCAGCAGAAAATGCAGCATTCATTAGAGCAGAGGTCGGCGATTAAATTCCATGTGAAACTCGGTAAATCTGCGACAGAGACGTTTGATATGATCAAGCAGATAATACTTTAGCAAGAAGTGGTGTGTTTCGGTGGCACAAGGCCTTTCCGAAGGGCCGGGAAGAGGTTGCCGATGAAGACTGTGCTGGAAGACCTTCCACTTCGACAAACACTGACAATGTGACTCGTGTACACGAAGTTTTGGACTCAGACCATCGACTGAGTACTCGTTTAATTGCCCAGATGTTAAATTTACCAACAACTGTGGTTCATGATATTGTGACGGAGCATTTGAACATGCGCAAGGTGTGCGCGAAGATGGTCCCAAAAGTGCTCACTGACGTGAAGTTGCAGCGAGTGGATATGTGCCAAGTAAATTTGGACATGTGTGAAAGTGACCCCCAATTTTTGGATAACGTAATCACAGATGACGAGTCCTGGATCTTTTTGAGTATGATTCCGAGAGTGTCGAGACCGATCTTCTGAGTGGCACACGACGGCATCTCCTCGCCCAAAAAAGGCAAAAATGAGCAAATCCAAAGTGAAAACGACGCTCATTGTCTTTTTTGACATCAAAGGCATCGTCCACCATGAATTTGTTCCTCCTGGACAAACCGTCAACTTCAAGTGTTACGTGGAAGTGCTCAAGAGACTCAAACGAAGGATCAATCGGGTCCGAAAAGACATTGCAGCCAACTGGAAGTTGCACCATGACAATGCCCCGGCTCACACCTCCTATCTTGTGACCAGCTACCTGACCCAGGGAGGCATACCAACACTTCCCAGCCGCCGTACAGCCCAGGTTTGGCTCCCCTGAACTTCTTTTTGTTTCCTCGCCTGAATAGACCGATGAAATGAAAGCATTTTGACATGGAAGAGGGGATCCTAGCAGCTTGCACCACGGTTCTAAAGGCTATTCCGGAGAATGCCTACCATAATGCCTTCAATGCTTGGAAATCACGCTGGCAGCGCTGTATCAACGTAGGAGGAGCCTACTGACTTTTAATAATCAAACCACTTTACTTTTCCACATAAACTTTTTAATTTTTACAACCCAGGTTTCGTTATAGCATAACATCATCAGGTAAAAATACCAGGCATTATCCATTCCAGTATTTTTACCTGATGATGTTATGCTATAACAAAACCTGGGTTGTAAAAATTAAAAAGTTTATGTGGAAAAGTAAAGTGGTTTGATTATTAAAAGTCAGTATGAAGATTTTCCACCAAGTTACACCAGAAACTGTTTTATTTAGGAGGAGCCTATTTTGAAAGTTTTTAAAGAATTGTAACGATTGGCTCAATAATGTTTTTTTTAATTGACTCAGTCCTATTACTTTCCAGACAAACCCTGTATCTCTTATTAATTATAGTTGAAAATTCAATGTTGATTAAAAATATCTAATTTATGAATCTGTTTTTAAAATGAGAGGCTAAACAATCTATTAATGATTGATTTTTAAGCATCTATGGTCATTGAAATGTTAATTATTTAGTTGAATAATTATCAATTCTTTAATTGAAGTCTAATTGAAGACTGGAGAGTGATTCATTTCAATTTCACTCGAGCTTTTGTTATTTCATGAGGTGTATTCATGTTTGCATTTGATGAAGCCACATTTGGTCTAGGATTTAGCTGTAAACTTGTTATATTAGGAAATGAATCATAATCAGTATTTCAATTCTAAGATTGGCTTACTGTGGCTCTTTATTCTTCATTTGCTCAGGTCGATGGAGAAGTCCACTTGCTCTGGCTTCACTCCTTGAAATGTTTATATCTGCCGTCAGCTTCTCTTTTCCACCAACAAGGGTTTTAACTTTCTTCCTATTGATTCTCATATTTTATTCCCCTAGTACTTGGTCCATAGCATTCAGCTTGCTTGCTTGCATAGCTTCCTCTCATCCCAAGTTTCTGCAACTACTGCAATGTCATGTGCAAACCAGAGCACGTTAATTTCTTTGCCATTCAACACTTTGACTCCTTTGATACCCAATTCGTGTGCTTATTTCATTCCTTCCTTTAGATTTATGTTGATTAGTGCTGGTGAAACGTTGCATTCTTGTCTAACTATGTTAGTTATTAAGGCTTTTTTTTCCCCTCGGTTTTTCATTTGCATGGTTGTTACCTGATTCTTGTGGACATGATGTATTATTCTTCTGTCATTGTAGTTCATTCCAAGAGCTTCTAGTATCTTTAACATCTTGTTTCATTTGTTGTTTTCAAAGGCCTTTTCCAAGTCCATAAATGCCACAATTATGGTTTGTTTGAGTGTAACATTTTTTTGACCAGTACCTTCAAGGTGATTATTGCTTCTCTTTGAATGGTTCCAGAAATGAAAATGGTTTTTAAGATGCTATAAAACCTAAGTATAAAGGTCTATGTACACACTATGGCTGTACTTGCACATGATACAAGAAAAGATGCACCAAGGATTATAATGGACATGCATCCATACAATGAAACAATTTTTGTATTGCGCAGTACACTTCTGAAAGCACTTCTGTTCATGCATCTACATCTGACATTGTGTGATTGCTTTCCCTGTTATCAATTCCTCTGGCAGTGGATGAAACATTCATCAAGTGCATCTTTTGGCAAAAGAATTGGGACACGTGGTCGCATTAACCCTCCATGGATATAAGTAATCGTTAAATCTTCTTGGCAGCTTAGTGTCCTAAGCAAGACAAAGGTCCATGGTTCGATTACCAGTCAGGAAAATTTTCTCCTTGAAGTTAGTGCCAGTCAACCTTCTCAATAACCTTGTAACTTATCCACAGCATAAAGTGACATGTGTGTTTATTCTTTTTGCTTACATCTACATCCATATGAATATGTTTTCATGTTCCTAATGTTCCTATCAATGGCAGCCATAACAAATATGATACATTTATTGTCAATGTATTTTTGCAGTAGTTTAATATCAAACAGGGACTAGAATGGTATTGAATTATTGGTATTATTCCAGTATTTTGCTGCGGTGTATGTGCTGTTGAAAAGATTAATACTAGTGTAACATCATCTGGTGATATCTCCACCAGTATAGATAAATGTACAGCAAAATAATAGCATCATACAAAGTCGAACATTGGTAGGTAGAGCTTCAGAAGATAAACTGTGTATGTATACTCAATAGCTTCGTAATGGTTCTTGCTATGTTCAGGCAATTATTTGTTTTCTTGTGTAATGCCTAGTAACAAAGCATCATACATTTAATACAGAATCTGGGTGGGAACCTTAAGATTTGCGAAGACCCATGGCTAGATTTAACTTATTACAAAGGTATAAAGCATATGATTTTGCAATTGACATTGGAGATATAATTAGGCCTCCTAATTTCATGGCAGGGCTGACTATTGTCACAAAATTAGAGATTTAGACTGTCAAGCTGATAGATTCAAGTAGTTATTTTTTCCATGAACTATTCGCAACAACAATAAAGGGAGAGCACCTAAGAAAATAATAGGTACACACTGTTGAAAATAGGGAAAATACAAGATTAAATTCCCACAAAATACTCTTCAAGTCTGGCGTCCTAACGCTCCCCTTGTGCCAGGTGGGGTGTAGTTGAATGTACATTAAGTCTATTGTTTTTGTGAATTGTCCGTCTGGTGACTATGAATATCAGCTTTAGAAATGCCCTAAATAGTATTGGATTGTTCCTGTGGCAATATCCTCACATCCCAACAAAATTTGATGTCTGTGTCTGAAGAGTTATCTAATGAAATGCAAATAGCCTCTTGTGTTTACTACATGCAAACAGTATTTTAATAGCTTTGAAACTCTGAAGTACCCCCATCTCAACAGCGACCACCGTCCTTGAAAAGCAGCCTGTGCCCTCTCTAACTTCCCCACCCATACTCGTGTCAAGACAGCATTTCAATTCAAACAATTTCAATGACTGCCTCACAGTTTCTATAATTTATTCTCTAACTTTCTCGGGACACCCATGGGAGTCTGGTGTCTGCAGTCAAGCATTGGCCACTGTAAGGACTTTAAAGAATTTTGCTGGCTTGCTTCCCAGGGCTTTTTATCAAAAACACGTCGACTTGCACCTTCCTTCTTTTCACGTCTTTATTCCATTAGTTTGTCTTCTCCGGTCGTTTCAACCACTGCCACACTTGCTTCCGCTCCTCTCTCCCCCTGCCCCACCCTTTCCTCTTGCAGGCACTTTCAGGGAAGACTGGGGGGTGAAAAATCCCTTGTCCTCCCATCCACCCCACTCCAATCACCCTTGTGATCCCTGCCCCACTCGCAGTGCATCCCGTCATTCTCTAACCACAGGCAAAGAAGATTCTGGGCAATCTTCTGATAATTGGCCTTGTTAGTTTATTTCATTTTTCTTTATGTGTATTCCTGCCTTAACTCTTGCCTATCTTCAAGAAGACGTGTTGTTCAGCACCAAAGGGAGTTCAGAAGTGGCTAGGAACAAATTATTTTGCAGCTGTTTTGAGTCTGCAGTAAGCAACAGTCTTGATACTTGGTTGAAAGTACTTCCTAAAAAAAATTCCCAAATAAATTGTAAATGCATACACTGTAGAGAGTTTAGTTTCATCCCACCACGTGTGGTGCTGCCATTCTTAACTTAATATGCATTGGGCTATCATGGGGATGTCACCCATCTGCTAATGCATTGCATCTCTCCCGATGAACTCAAAGAGACCACAGGAACACAACTTTAAGTAGTATGAGAGTGTCGTAGAGGAATAGAAAATGCTTGCCTTTAATAAAAATTTCAATAATAACAGAAACTAACTATTAGATCAAAAGCTAAAATGACAATAACTTCGTGGGATCTTAGGAGAGAAGATTGTCAGATAGTATTAAATTTAAATTCATGAATTACGGTTCAGAACACAGAAAAAAGGCAGCCGATAGGCATTTTGGCCCAGTATTGAAGAATTTGTAGTATTTAATGATGAGCAAACATTGTCATATATGTAGCTTCTCATTTTTTAATGTAACAACTCAATTTTATTTTATTAAGTGTTAACATCTAAATATTTTGATCCTCTTCTTTCTGGTTTAAGTATTTTTCGTAAATTATAATGTGAAAAACCTTCTGTAACCTAATGTGTCTTCTGGGCTGGAAAAAAAATATATCTTCTGATTTGGGAATATCTTCACCTGCCTTGTCCATAATCCTAGTCTCCCGCTCATCTTCATAGTTAATTTTTGCACCAAAGGCCTTTTAATGCTGCTTGTCATTCCATCCTCATTATACCCTACCATCTGACTGTTAATTGGTGATATTAGGGGTTAGGAATGTGCAAACTGTCTAGCTGCAATCACCATTGAGATTGACCTCGATTGATTTGTTATTCGTATTTGTTATGTTATAGATAGATTCAGTTTGGGGAATGTATTTATTGACATCTACATATGAGGAGGTGTTCATTATGCACTATCACCATTGTATTTTAACCACGAGGAAATTTTGAGGCTGGTTTGGGAAGAGCTTGAGTTGGGACTTGAAGAGGTTGGTGCACTTAGTGAGTCAATTAGTTTTTCAGATGAACAAACAATAGTTAATCAGACAGCCAAGGGATTGTAATTATTTTTGAGAGATTTACCGGAGCAATGTGTGAGGTATTGGATGAGGATAACAAAAAATGCAAAACCAAAAGATGTGAAAACCAAAGTATGTATTGAGACTTTTAATAAGTAAGAAGTTGAAGCGAATACATTAGAGCAGGTAGGCATGCATTAGGACAGTATTTTGGAATAAATTAACCTTATAAGAGGAGGAATAGTAGAAGAATTGCATCTCAAGATGGGTAATGATTGCAGGTTTACTGAATAAAGACAGATAAGAGGTGTGTGGGGCATAATGTTGTATAGATCTAAAACCGTGTCTTTTAGGCCAGAGAGTGAGCATTGGTTAGTATTGTCTGAGATGCTGACATGGAGAATAATTGAGAAAAAATAAGTTTGACAAAGACTTATGATGGGCTTAAGTCTGCTAGGGGAAGAGAGCAAATTTAAAATGTGGAGTCTGAAGGAGACATAAAAGTGGGTGGGTGCGATTATATGGGAGGTGGTGGAATGCTCAAGGTGTTATAGGTAGAAGAAAAAAATGTTAAGTGAGTGGGGTGGAAAGGGGAAGAGTATACATAGGCTTTTTGTACAAGATGAAGCAGTTATAAGGCACAAAGATAGGAAGAAAGAAATAATTCAGGACAAAGAATAGGAAGTCCATATGGTACAGAGTACATGATAGTGACAATGGACCATCCAAAACCAAATTTTAAGAGATAGATTACTGTTTATAATGATCATTATGTCCTAAGGTAGGCAGTAAACTTTCCCAGACATTTTTATAAAAAAATTACAGAAAGTAGAAGTGACAATCAATATTTCATATACTTGTTGCATACAATGGTCAATATAATTTAGAGTATTCTCTTATAAATCTACAATTGCTAATAACTGGTAGGTTAAAAGTTGTGAAAAAATGTTGATCTCTAGACTTGAAGGAAATGCAACGATCGAATTCAATTGATTGACCTGAAAGAAGTCATTCAATGGTGATTCATTCTCAAGCTTTATTATTTGTGTACTCCAACCTGAAGATATATAAATTAGAGCACCATTAGATTTACTAGCTGGTATTCCACTTTCCACAGGTTGTGTTTTCAAGACTTGTATTCTTTTCTCATGTTTTATGTGGATCCATATCTCCAACCCATATGTTGCCCTACTCTGCATGAATGTTGTCATGCACTAATTCCATATTGGCAACAACATCTTCTTAAAGATACTAGGTACAGTGTGAGCTAGTCTCAGATGAGAAACTAAGATCCTCCCAATATGTATGCTGTTTTTGAGAAATTTTTATGAGCAATACTTAAAGAAGAACCTAAACAAGTCACATAAAGTTTTAAGTCCTACAAACACCCCAAAGTAACTATCTCAATTACTAAAGGGTATATACTCCAGAGGTCACTACCATCTATTCAATTGGTACACCAAAAATGGAAGCCTAACTTTTATCTAGGTAATATTGGCCAAACCTTCATGATCACTTTTCTGTAGCTATGAAACCATATCTGGAAAATTCTGCTGGTAAAGAAATGTTTCCTTGAGGATGTGCTTTTAAACTTAAAAACTGGTCATTTTTCAATGGGTCTAACAATTTATTTTGATGTTTTACTGTGAACATTCTTTTAATTTATTTTGTCAAAGTTACATATATATTTGGTGCTCTCCTCACCTAGGTAGTTCCATTCAGGTGAATGCAATTGCCTAGATGATGGTGAACCTTGGGATGAATGGTTGATGTGCTTGCATCTTACTTCAGGTGTACATTAATATTTAAACTCGATATTTTTACGTTGGCACAAATTATCTAGTTGCTTCTTACTCTTTCAGGTTGAAGTTCATGTTGATGTACATTCGGCAGCTTCTAGAAAGTTGGTCATCCCTGCACCCAAGTTCTTTGTCTTTGCCTCAGGAATGCTTTTGGAACTCTCTGCAGAGTTTGCGGTCTGCTATGAAATAAGACTCCATGGTGCAGAGCACATTTGGCAGGCGTACACTGTGCACCTTCGCCCAATCTGCCCTCTGCAAACCACTCACCATGCCACAGCCACAGCTGCAACATCTTGGGGTGAAGAAGACACGCATGCCTTTGTGACGTTAGTCAATTACTTTATTCATTTAAAAAATATTATGTTAACATTTTTCATGATTAAGAAATTATGTAATGAGGTTTGTGCAGCATTTCCAGCAGTTTCTTTGAATGGGGTTCATATTTGGTCTGTTCTAAAGGCTCTTGAAAGTTTTGAATGGCATGCTTCCATTTGGTTATTTTTTTAATCCACTTGGAGGCATTGTGTCCGGGGAAACTTCCCGAATTACTGCCTTCAACCACTTTTGTGTGAAGGGGTGTTTGTGGAGTGCAGCAAAATATCAGATTCATGGAAATGAGCTCTTTGAAGGAAGCTGCATTGCTCTGTGGAATTCTGCATTCAACTCTGTAAATCTTTCAAGGAAACTTTTTAGTTGATTACCAAGGCTTATGGTGAGGATGCTATGAAACATACCGCGTGCTGTGAGTGGTTTACCCAGTTTAAAAAGGGGTAGCAATCAGTGGTAAAATGACAAATTCCAGATTTGTAAAATGTTGTTATAATAAACTGAGTAGCATTTAAAAATTATTAGAGTAGTTGGATTAAGTATCACGGAATGAAGGTTAAATTACAAATTGAATCTCTTGCATAAATTGGAAGGAAGTCTCATTAGCAGTGATGTTGATGCTCCTTCTGGTGTACACGCAGCTGTCAATTTTCAGATAGTTAATCCCCTTTTATTGTAACATTGTTGAAAATCAGATGCAATTACATTTAATTTTTATCACTGAGATTCTCATTCATGTGGATGGGCTTTTTCTGGTATGATACTCATGTAGAATTTAACTGCTTAAGCTCTCTACTCATTCTAAAATGGAAGAATATAATGTGGAGAGTTGTTTAACGTGAAGGTCCAAACAGTTTGATCAGACCTTGGCATTACTTGGCTCAGTAAGTCCTTGTAAATGTTGCAATGTTGTTGGACCTTCCTAAGAAAATGTAGTACAGAAAATTACAAAATGTGTTCAGTCATCATCAGTGGATTATTTATCAAGGCCTTCCTCAAAAAGGTAATAAAATTGCTAATGTATTTCATTTGAATGCTCTGTATGGCAAAGTTGGAAGAAGACTTGGTAAAACATAAACTAAATTTTATATTTGAATCTCTTACTCAAATTTCAGTTCTCATTTGCACACTTGAAAGGAACACACGATTCTTTAATTATTGAGAAAAACAGAGCTTTAGTATTGCTGGTCATAGTATTGCTGATCAAAAAAATTGAGTGATGCATAATATTTTGGATCAGCAATTATCTTATTGTAATGAGCAATAAAAATTGCACCAATGAGTGGAGTTTCACTCCTTCTGGCTAATGAACAAATGTACCCAGTGGTTACCAAACCTTGACATGATTAGTATAATAAATGGTACAACTGTAATTTATAAAGTTACATATTTAGCTCTTTCCAGTATGCTGTCTTTCATTCCAGAATTTTAAGTGCAATTGAAACATGCAATGATTATTGTTCCTTGTTTAACTCTAGTCCTATGTAAAAAGATGAATTGTTTTGTAGATGCTAGCACGCATGTACTAATGCTGAGGACCAATGCCTCCATCTGCACAATTTTGTTCAATCTCTTGGTATTCATTGTATTTAGAAAATTCACATCTGCAATTATAATCATTTCTTGGTTAGATCATCTTTGGTGCAGCCTCTGAACGTTAGGCTCCAGTCCCCAAAGCCAGCATTCTCCAGGAAGAATGATTCCATGACGGTGAAACTCATTCTTGATCCAGCATGCAGATATTCTGTGACGTAAGTTTGCAGTCATCCTCACCAATTTGTCATCAAATTTCATTTTTGTTGAAGTGAAATAAGATATTCTGACAAAGTGGGTTAATCTTGACAATGTTTCGTTTCAGTGTTCAGAGTTCTCTGAGAGGGATATTGAGTCAATTGGTAAGGTTTTACTTCCCAATGCTGCTGCCTTACATGGCTGCAGTCCTTCTGTTGACTATACGGGAGCAGCTGAGGACCATGCAAAATGAAGGATATTGCCGTTCTATGAACTCTGCTCTGGCTGTTGGGGGAAAGCCATATTACATACTTCCTGCTGTTAAAATAGGGTCAAAGCTGCTTGGGTAATCACTTTGTGTTATATAGGAATCATGAAATGAGGCATGCTTGAATCCCGGAGTTGGTTGATCATGAAGGGTGCATAACTGGGATGTTTACTGTTTCAAGGATGCAAAATCTAGGGCATGCCTTGGAAATTACCAGGGTGTCTGTGACCAGGACAAATGCAATCTCTGTGATTTTCATTATAAGGGGTATTCAAATACTTCTATTGATAATTATAATAATTTTTTGGATCAGTGCTATAAATAACATAATAGAGGACAAGCCAGTATATAAAGGCTTACGTACATGCAAAGTGTAAAAATTTGAATAATCTATAAATTCATCTATTTGAGAATGCAGTTTATCAAGCAGATGGTACTTTTGACTTCATTTACTCCTTTCCCCCCTCTTTTCCTATTATTGATAAAAGAATAGTTTTTGTGATTTCACATTCCAAAATATTGATATTTTTTAAAAACAAAATTAAATAATAATAGCATTGGATTTCACTTGAAAAGAAGTTGAATATGGTTCTCTAATTCACCAAGCAATAACAGCAATCCCTTGACTCACTGATTAACTAAAGCCTGATCTTTGAAAAATCCAACAGACTTGATTCCTCCCCGTGGGGAAACTGCTTTTTGAAGATCGCTGTAACATGGACGCATAGCCTGAATATTTTATGATTGTGGGATACATTTTAAATTAAAATAGCTGTTTGAGATGTCATCTAGTGCCGACATTTTCATTCACCTGCCTTGTCTCTCTCTCACATGAAGGTATCTTTTCAACAATCACAAGGAGATGTTCCTCTTTCCACCACCCGATTCTGTGTTGCTTCAGGAACAAGACTTGGATTTCTTTTTATTGCCGATTATTGCATACACCACTGCTTTTGCAGTTGTCTACCTGCTTGGCATTGTTTGCTGCCTGCTGGTGATGTTTTGGGGAAATGCTTTTCACCAAATTGTGAAAAGGTTAATACTGATTTATCTGCATGCATTAGTGTTTGGGCAACTCTGTGCCACCCCCCAACTGAGGCTCACTCACTGTGTATGTGTGTTCTCTCTCTGGTCCAGGGCCGTGGCGCGGTTCTTCCACCGAGGGGGCAGTGCCCTGTGGAGTGAGTGGGCCCTCATGAGTTTCCTCAATTTCCCAAAAATAGCATCGGCCCTTCTCATTGCCATTGCAGTGGGGACGTCTGGGGCTGTCGCTTTGATCATTGGCCTCAGCTTCTATTTTCTCTTTGTGAGTATGCTTTCTTTCCTTTTAATTTTAACCATTAGCTATTGAATTTTTCATTTAATATTGACTAGATTATGTGAAAAGTTCAAGTATGGGAGAGTTTATCATAAGGAGACTCACGTACCCCATAATCCTTTCAAGACTGCAAGTTCTGTAGGGTATTACAGTGGAACCTTGCACAATGACCATAATTTGTTCTGGAATCTTCCTTTTAATGGGTGTAGAGAAAAATGGGGAAGATGAAATGTACCAAAAGAGCAACAAATGAGGAAGTACTAGGTATAGTGAGCAAGGAGAGGGGTTTGTTGGGAGAATTCCTATGGAGGCAGGAAAAATGGATGAAAGGCATATCGAGCAGCAGTGGGATCTTGAAGATGGTAATAGAGGGGAGAATGTTAGGCAAACGAGGAAAGGCCAGGAACAGGATAGGAATGTTGGACAGGATGAAGGGATGAAGGAAGTACACAGAGATGAAGAAGGACTTGGTGTAGAGTAGGTTGCTGGATTGTGTTTTGATAGGAGTCACAAAATATATATTTTTGGTAGTTGTGTCCATCCATAACCTACCTTAACCGATAGATTGCATAATAATAATGATCCAGGCTCTCCCATGCCTCTGAGCTTATAACTGGTTTCTCAGCTGGCTCTTCTTCAGAGTCCTCTTATGATACATTTCTCTCTTCTGAAACCTCATCAGCTAAATCTTCTTCTGTTAATGTTTGAAAACCTGGATCACCTTTGTCAACATCAAACAAGTCCTTAGCCATTTTAATAGTCAAGGTAATGCTTTTTAATAACTAGGATGCCCCTTGTAGACCTGAAAGCTGCTGATAATCATCAGGTTCAAATTCTGTAAAGTGAAAACCAACCTCCTCTTCATAATCTCTTCCTTGCATTTCCTGGCAATAGTAGATTGTTTCATCTCCCTCCAGTAATCTGCTCAGTTAAATCACATGGACTCAAAGCTATAGTTTTTATTGTCATTATTGTTCTTCGTCTCTTACTGTCTTCAATTTCATCACCACTTGACACCAGTATTTATGAAACTTTATTTAAAAACTTCCATCTCTATAATTACTCCTTGATCCTTTGGCTGAAATATTTAAGATCGAATTTGTAGTATTTTGCAGCAAAGCTAGTCACTTAATATTACCATCTCTGCTGTTCAAATTGTCAATGTCAGGGTGGGAGGGGGTTTTGCCCAAATTCAGAAGTGCTCACACCTCATCCTTTGGAAGTCTCAGAACATTGACAATTTTAAGCAAAAGCTGTTGGACAATTTCATATGATGAATAAATCAAAATGTTCTTTGTTTGTGGTAATTGATGGGTTTTAATTTATTGGCAAAAATGAAAAAAATGTTAAACCTATCATACAATATATTTTCATGAGGCACTTTGAGAAAATGGAATGTTTGGTGAATTGCCATAGCTGGTTGTAAACACAAGCTACAGGAAAGTAGAAATTCCATGGTGCTCACTGCGGAGGTAGGTAAAAATGAAAGTATAATTATGTGTGTGTACTCATATTTTTCTTTTTATTGTATTACTTTCAAGATATGCAAGTTGTACGAAGATATACTGGAAGGAATGTTGAAATACCCCTTGAAATTCATCCGAAAGATAAAGCATTGGGCGACGGACAACCCTGAGCCAGATGTGTCCGAGAATGACGACACAGAGGCAGAGGACGTCTTCTCGAGGATGCACTTCCACTCGACCATGCTGCTTCTGTGGCTTGTAATGACTGCCCTGCACTTCCCGTGTGCCCTTGTCTGGGCACAAAACGTTCGGTGAGGACATGCGTGTGGCAAGAGAAATGTGTGCCCAAGGATGAGGTTGATTGGCGATGCATTCATTCATTACCACTCCTAGGAAAGGGGAGCAAAATCAAACTGTTGCCTCCAGTGGTGGTGAAGTCACAGTTTGATCACTATTTCCTATTTCATATGAAAATATTTAAGAAAAATATTATAAAAAATTCTTTTTACTGGTTTAGAGACATTTTAACAATCATCTTTAAGTCATGAAACTTTAAATACTGTAACGATTCCATACAAAACTTAACAATCTTATGAAACCTCTCATAGACAATGTGTAATGGAGATAGTGAAGAAAACTTGGTTTAATCTTCTTGAAGATTTTCTTATTACACCAAGATGGATAATTTCTTCAGAGTATATCATGAAAATGTTCCCTCCATCATATGTATAATTTCTCATAAGGTGACAGTCTTCTCTGAAGGATCAGACTTATCTTTTCCCTACTGTTGCAAATGATGATAGCTCAGCTTGGAACTGAACTGATAGCAGAACGAGAAAAAAGTGAAACCAACATATCACTGATAGAAACTGTTTCATATTCTTAATTAGGTTCAAGAAATTATGCTAAATGAAGTGCTATTTCATTGTTTAGCATAGGTGATTTAGGGTTATATGTAGGAAATGAAAAAAGAAATTTGTTCTTAAACAGTTTCAAGAGTAAGATGTGCATTGCCTTCTCCTTCAATGCAAAGTGATAAAAAGGTCATCACAAGTGATCCAATTATTGTCCATTGATGTGGCAGTGTATGTGTTTACTTTATTGGTATACATAACCAATGATATTATTTGGTATATTGATGGTTATCTTGGTATGTGATCTGATTCTTAGTGACTTCATGATGGCCATGCAATAGGTAAAATCAGGAAAAAGTTGGCAACCAATTAGTCTCTTCAAAAATTTGGGAGAAGGGCTAATAAATAAAAAAAATCTGGGGCAATACAGAAGTCAGGAATTCATTATGAGAGCAATGTTCCTCTAGGCTGTGAGCTTATTTGCTGTGGGCTATTGTACTTGCAGATGTTAGAAGAAAAACACTTATTTCAAACCAGAGCTGGGATTTGCCCATTTCATTAAATCTTGATTCATATACAGATGAACAAAGAAGTTAAATTTTATGCAAAAATTTGAAAAAACGATACAAAGTTATAGTAAAAAAGAATAAAAGTCATTTATTTTTAATTTTATAATAAGGTCATGGATTCTGTAAGTACACCATTTTTGTACTCTTGCTTGTTGTAAAAATCATACCTATTATTATTAGTTATTCATGGATGTGAAAGTATTCCACATTAGCAAGTAAGCGTTACATTGCTGCGTAAGTGAATTTAGTAGTCTCATGCTGCCTCGTGTTGAGGCTCTTAGCCTCATCAACAAAGTTCAGTGTAAGTTGAAAGATATTGTGCTTTCCTGGCATATCTGTTGATTGAAATCCTCAGCCAGTCTTGCACAAAGTTCAGTGTTTCCATTGCTACCAACATAAAATTTCAAAAACCAACTCGGTCATCATCCTTGGAGCTTCTGACCAAGTCAGTTTTTTAAATGTTCTGTTGGCAGCAATGGAGGCAACTTGGTGGAAGTCTGGCTGAGGATTTCATTCAATTTAGGTGGTGTTTTAAGTGGGACACTAAAGTATTACTAAAAATCAAGTCTTCCATGTTTGGATCCTGTATGCCATTTTTTAATGCTTTCAGTTTTCCATACCATTGACCTTTTGAGGAGTCAACTTCCACAGCAAGCACAATAGTGCCCAATAGGTGATCGGTAGCTAGTCTCGGTTTTCTGAAATCAGAGAATATTTTGTCCAAACGCGGAAAATGTTGGGGAATGTTGTGATTAGGTTTAACCAGTCATTCTGCGTAATTTGGAGAATATTGTTTTAAAATTATAGAGCTTGGCCAGCAGTCTGCATGGGATGTCACCTTCATGATTGATGATGAGTAGAATAATGAGAATAACATGCAAAAGTGCTGACAGAGATTAAAAATTGTGCTCATGGATTTCTTTCTTTCATCATAGGAACAGTGCTCCATTGCATCCAGACCCCTCTCTGCTGCCTGCAATTATACTCTGCATGTGTGCTGGCGTTCTGTGGCAGAAAAACATTCCAACCATGAAAATGTAAGTCACTCCAACTATGGCTTCCTTTCTAGCCAAATGTGAAAGCAGATCCAAGAGGATAATACAGGGCAGGTGGATGAGGATATGAAACATGGAAGCATTAGTCCAAATAAAAAAAAAAGTTCCAGGAAGCAGTAGATAAATATGATGAGGGACAGGGGAAAAGAGGTGCAGTAAAAGGAAGATGGGAACATATTAAAAAAATGGATAATGATTGAAAGCCATTAATGAAACTGTGGTGACAGTTAATAGGAAATTGACTAGGAAACTATGGAGTAGAGATGAGATGGAAGGATGATAGGCATGTGAGAAGGCAATTTGAGAGTGTTAATTCACAGTTAGGAAGAAGTAAGTACAGAGGGACAAATGATAGATGAAGGTGGGAAACTGCAGTACATGGGTGATCTGAAAACTTTTTGACTGCTACATGAAAATGGCAGCACTCTTCAAACAAAAGTTAAAGAATGTGTTTGGACATTAGTTGAAGCGTACTCGCCAAAATTTCAGCCATTTTGGACCCTCAGTTGTCATTTGACAATCATTTTACTGTGTCGTATTAAGGATTTTTGTGAAAATAGAGATAATTGAGTACCTAGAAATCCTTAAATATTTGTTTTTGAAAGGCAACACACCTGTACAAATCAAAGATGAGCTGGACACTGGGCACGGTGACTCTGTAGTATCATTTATGACTGTGAAATTTTGGGCAGCTGGATTTAAACACGGCCATATCAGCATGGCTGATGATGAGTGTTCAGGATGGCCAAAAACTGCGACAACCACTGATAGCATCAAAGAAGTTCACTAAATGGAGTTAGAAGGCTGAAGAATCAAAATTAGATAGATAACAGAGGCTATTGTTATATCGAAAGAATGCGTTCGTCATAAACTGACTGAAGAATTGGACATGCATAAGGTATCCATGTATTGAGTACCGCGTTTGCTCACTTTGGACCAAAAATGCATTTAAATGAACATTCCCAAGACCCTGTTGGAGAGGTTTAAGCGAAGCGAGTCAGATATTTTACATCAATTTATAACTTTAGATGAAACTTGGATGTCCACCACTTCACACCTGGGAGGAGTGTAGTGGCAGATACCCTGTAGTGGAGTCACTACACTGCATTGAGTAAGGGTGTTGTGAAAGACTCATTAAATCTTTGATATGGGTATAGTTTTTTATGATTTGGGAACATGGTCATTGAAGCAAGAGTTAAGGTATCGGGAAAAACTAGAAGAAAGGGAAAGGTAAAATTGACAGAGTGATCATTGAAAAAGTGTAAGGTATGGTGGTTGAAAAGAGAGACTTGTTGGTAGAAATCCAAAGAAGGCAGAAAAGTAGTATGCAGAGCATTTTAAGAATTTTGAAGGCTGTGATAGAGGAAAGAATGTTAGGGAGGATAAAGTTGGGTATGTTGAACAAAATGATGGAAGATAAAAAGTAATTGGAATTGAAGTATATATTAATGTACCGTTGAGTGTCAGGGTGTGTCTAGTAAGACAATGCTATGTTAAAATGTTCTTTTTAAATTAAATTCTCTTCAAATTTAATTGCATTGCAGGCCAAAAGTATTCAAACAAAAATTTTATTCATTTCATTCATAAACCCCTTGGCTGACTGAGCAAGTAATGCTTGGTCATCAGGAAACCTCACTGATTTTATGAATCCCCCACTGAATTTCATTTCCATCTCCAGTTCTTCCCTTGCCTCCACATATACGTTGAACAGCACCAGTGATAATCTGCACCCCATGCCATACTCCTCTTCCTAACACTGCCCATCCGGACTCTCCGTTCCCCATTCGGAGCTGAGCAGTCTGAGACATGTACAGATAAGGGATTAGCCTCCTGTCTCTCTAGTCTATTCCTATTTTCTGTAATATACTCATTAGTTTTCCCAATATACTCTACCAAACTTTGCAAAATCAAACGTATTGATTTTGCAAAGTTTGCAAAAGACCTTAATACTTGATGAAGTCTTCCAGCCAAATTTCCCCTTCATTCATGCTATTGGAATGGGAGAATGGAAGTTCCTCCCTTTCCCCATTTACCTGAACTACTTTCAATAGTTAGGTGAGATGTGGGAAATTTCCTTTCCCCACACCTCTTTTGATTTGATTTTCCCTTATTCTCCTTTCTCTCTTTCAACAGAGTATGCCTGAACGTAAGCTATCCTCATTTATATCAGTCTTTTCCCTGTGTGGAATTTCAAGATTTTGGTGAATATCAGCAGATGACTCCTTTGAGTAGCTGTTATGGCATCTCCCTTGCAAAGGCGAACTGCACGACCTGTCAGGCCTGTTGAATATTTTGGAGCCAAACCAAGAGGATTTTCTTGGATGATTGGTAACAAAGGAAGAATTATGAGTATATCAATATGACCCTGGGACCAAAGGGACAAGTAAGGAGTAGAAGCACAGCAACTTGCTTCCCCCAAAGAAGGCTAAGGTGCAGAAGACCACAGGGAAGGTCATACTGTCATTTTTTTGGATTGTCATGGGGCCATCTTAATGGACTACCCAGAGAAGGGTCAGTCCATCACTATTACTGTGCCTAATACCGCACACTGCTGAACAAATTGCTTGATGTTCTGGAAAAAAAGGGTGCTGTACGATCACCAAAGGCACTGCTGATCTTACCCCAAGCGACATTTTCTAATTCCCAGAACTCAAGAAAATTATTGTGGGTTCAAAGATTTGACAACAAATTCAATGTTGATCATTCAAGAGGTTGAATGATTGTTTTCGACCAAATTCCTACAATGACGGTCTTCGTAAGGTCAAAAATGGTGAGAGAAATGTAAAACTCTGGATGATTACTACTTAAAGAAGTCTTGAGCATGACAATTAAAAGTTTAGTTTCTATCTTGGTTATTTTTTAGTAATGTTTAAAACTTAATGATACTTCTTCTTATGTCAGCCTCTCAGGTAATCTTTTCATCTCTACTAATTTTTTCCTGGCATCATAATAATTAACCCCTTGTATCTTTGATAGAACCATGGATTTTTACTCTTTACTCCCTGACAGTGTTTTCACCTTCCTGTTCTGTGCACCAATTTCACCTTTCCTTTGTAAAAATTCCATATCTTCACATTGTTTCTTCCAACGTTTCTTTTGTCCTGTCTGTTTCATGCCTCAAATTATTATTCAGCTCTTTGTACTTTCTTCTGCCTAACTTCATGCTCACATTTTCCATTTCCATCTCTGATTCATCTTTTAAATTATCTCATCTGTAATCCATGGTTTCCTCTTATTTTTTTATGCACATTTTCTAGTTTTATGCTGTAAGTTCCCAGGTTCTTTTTTGAAATATCTAATGTACTTCTCTTACATTCCATTTACTCATCCATCTTCCCTATTCTCTTGAATTCCACATAATGCTGCATAAGCACTAAATTATCATCTGAATCTGAATGTACTTCTGAAAAACTATGCGAATTAAATGTACTTTTTAAAATTTATATACTATAAGTGTATCTGATATCGTTCTTAAGACCCTGTATTTTCCATGTGTATCCATGTCTATTTTAGTGTTTAAACTATTTGTTAGTAACTATTAATGATTCCTCATGCAGAAGTTTGTTGTTTTCCCTGGCAGGATAGTTTTATAATCCTAAGAATGACAAATTTAATGCACTGAAGCCATTGGTTATGATTTTTACCATGTTGGTTGTCAAACTGTGAATTGTAAAGTCATATGTAAGTCACATAGCTTTGTATGCTGTTACATGGAACTCTTATTCAAAAACAATGCATTACCTTTTATTAAATTCATATCAGTGGTAATGGTATTATTCTATGTATAACTCCGAAGTTTCACCTGTTTTGTCTTCTCTCCCTTTCAGGAGGAACTTCATGGCTTTGGATTATGGAATATTTTTCCTTGCCTGTCTCTCAATTGTCTATGCTTCTTTGACAACATATCGTGCCAGTATGTTTGTGCACATGACCATTGTTCTGACAACAGTATTCCAAACCATGATGGCCGAGTCTTTGCCATCAACTTCACCCCTATCAAGTGATGGAATCTTTGATGGTGAATATGAGAACACTGATGGTGATGAAGATTCCTCAGATGAGAAAAGTAGTGAGGACTCCAGCGGCATCATTGATGAAAAGATTGTGGTGGAAGCCTTAATTAATGGAGAGACTGAATTAGATGCTGAAGTCATCGGTACTGATCCAATTGATGATGCAGAGGTCCAAAATAATGAATCCGAAACAAAATGAATTTGCAAGATGTAGTTCAGCTCCATTTAACTGTTAGTACATGTGTTGCATACCAAAGATTAATAGTGATATATGTAACCGGGTATTTTGTGTTAGGTCCTCAGCTGGATGGATTTTAAATTTCTTACCCTGCATTTTGATGTCCAAAGGGTGTAGTCTTTGTGAACTAGCGCTTATTAGTAGTTAGCAGTGGTGGAACAAACAACAGGAAAAAGGGAATGTAGAACAGTTTTCGACCTTGTCTGTAAATCTCAGATTCTTGGGCATATGTAAAGTTCTCGCCCACGGTTTATTTCCATTGTTATTCCACCACTGCACCGTGGCATGTTTTGTGTTGTTGAATGTAATCATGTTCTTCGAAGATTTATTTCCCTTGACGAACAAATGTGATATTTTTATAATCGATAACTCTTATTTAATATTTGTATGCATTCATTTTTGGAGCTCATTTAAATAAGAGTTTGTGATAGTGTAGGAACGAACTTTATGGAAAAAAGCTCCGATCGTTCATTTTATATTGTCTGCATTATTTTTAAAATGAAATTTTGATATGTTTTTTGTGTTTGTCGATTATAAATAAAAGCTCAATGTTCACTTTTTGATGTTTTCGTCTGCTAACCTCTATATTGCCGAAGGAAATGGCAACTTCCGTTGTCTGTCGGTAGATGGCTGCGTGGTCGCGAAGTGGAGATGAACAGGTAGCCCAGCGCATTAGTCACTGCTTGGGAAGTGATCGTGTTGGTCCTTTCGTTGGAGCTGTAGAAATGTTTCGAAAGGAGATTGTGCACATTCCTGATAGAGCTGAGACTATCACAGGAGTTTTGTTGTCTTCTTAATAGTGCTGCACCCAATTGCGGTGCTCTGTGTGTTTCCATATCAGTTTTAATTGTTTATTTGCTGTTCAATTTATGCCCCGGTGTTGTACATGCCCACTTATCCCTGCAAATTTACCAGTGTCATGAGGCTGTCCTCAAGGGCAGAGTCGTGAGTTGTCAGCATTAGTAAGTGGCACTATGGAAAATATATGGCGACTGTGTGGAATAGTCGCCCTCATTCTGTTTGGATTACTAGATACGTCGCACGCCCGTCCAGTTGGTGATGGAAGCAGAGGTGAGTGGATTTTTATGTCTTTGTTTGTTTTTGCTTGGATTTCAGGGTTGAACGTTTCGTCCTGAGTAGTAAGTCGTGCGAGCCATTTTTGTCATGAGTCGATATACTTTGGCGTAAAGTGTTCAGCGGTTAGCCGCGCAAGTTGTTTTCGACATTCGATTTTAGTATTGTATTGCCATGAAGGATTTATAGTATTGAATGTTTCCATGACGAGTATTTTTTGTTTGCGTCCAAATATATTCTTACATACTTTTCGGAAGGAACAATAGTGAGATATGGGATTTTGCACGTCAGTTGTTAAAGCCGTTGTACTCAACATCGTTGTTGCCCACGGTGGATTAATACTTAGTAGCACCAAAGCGGTATTAATTTATTTTTTCAGTGCTCGTGCGTACTTCAGAGGCAACCTTGAAGTGTAGCCACAGAATTGCCCGGATAATTGTAGGGATTAAACTAGGCAACATTTCATTTGCTCCGTTTACTGAATAAACAATACCACAATGGTGCGATTGTTGTATTGGTACTGATGGAGCAGAAATTTGCCTCCAATGTTGCATATGCCTTATATCTGGATCGTCTATGAATTGATGGACTCCCATCACCCATTTTCGCACAGCCAAGTGCGATTGTAGATTATTGTGCTTCAGACGTCCGTACTCAAGACCATCTAAAATTTGCTATTAGTCGTTTTGACAGCTATTATTAAAACAATAGCTGTTCGCGTCGGGAACGTAATGAAAACTAAGAGGCTGCATTTTTTATACCACAAGTTAGAGGTGATTCCAAGAAATGAATAATAGCAATTTTAATAGAATATGATCCCATTGATTCTTTTAAGGTGTGCGTTTCGTATTCCAGCTTAATCCGAAGAGTTCGTACATTATTTTAAGCGTGTGTAATCCAGTTCTTATTTAATGGGGTCGAATGTCACCTTTTTCGCCGTTCGTAGAAGTTGTAGTGTGACAGCTTACCTGTCCCGTGGCCTTATTTGTTAGTTTCCTCTCTTGCGTAACGAATGTTAACGACCTACCAGTCAGCGGATGGAAAATAATGAAAGCTGCCGTGGCGAGAGAAGTTTGTCGAATCTCGTTTCTTTCCCACAATGCGCCTCGGATTTATTTTCTGTGGGTGTGCCAAGTTAAGTTTACTTAGGTCGCTATTCCATTGGAGTTGTCGGTATCCGTTGATTTGCCTATTCATGAACCCTTAAAATTCTCCCTGTTCCTCGTCATCTTGTCTTTGAAGGCTAGTCCGTTTGCAGCCAGGCATCTTCAGTTCATCCAATTGAGATATTGTGTGAACAGAATGATGGAGTGAGGCCGTGGAAAGTGGGTCCCTCTCCTCCAGCTATGAGTCACTTGCGGCAGCTGTCCCGCGCAAGTCCTTTTCGTGTTTTTGTGTTGTTGTTTTGCCCTCATCCCTGCTCCATAACAATGGTTTGAGGAGCGACCGCACTGTTTTTGCATCGACGTGCATAACCAGTTTGTGTTCGTATGGGATATCATAACTTTTTAATTCTCACTGCTAAGTATGGCGCAGGTTTTCGTTGTCCAATGAAAATCTCTCTTTATGGTGTGCTCAACTCTTTCGTGAAGAATCACTTTTTTACCGCCTAGTGTATGACGTCCGCGAGGAAGTTCATATACGTAGCATTGTGAAGTTAATTGTAATTTATCTAGCTATTCGAGTTTTTATTTTTGAAGGTCTCGATAAACTTGCTTCGCTTGAGATGGTCGTTCCTCGACAGCGTGCCGTGTCAGCCTCGGTGACCCGTGATTCTAGTGCAGATGCGGATTCATTGAGGCCATGACGTTTCGAGTCCTTCCTGAATTTCCACCAGAAGGTATATTCTGAAATTTAAGAACGTACGTAACGCCAACCAAACAAAGCGTTTTGTTTGTTTCATAGCAAAGTCACGGCTCATCGATCCCATGCTCACGGCACGACACCTGCGATTTTGAAATGTATGGGGGCCGTATCTTTAGGGCCCGGTCTCCGAGCCAATGGCCGTTTATATCGGGTAGGTATGAGAACTTTTTGCAGCTCAGCTTGTCGAAATTAATTTTGTCACCACCGAGAATGGAATTCCAAGGGACTTATTGGAATTACAAAAACACAATCAGACAGTACGGTAGAACCTGAAAGATAATCCGTGGTTTCAAATACCAACGACTGAAATGAATAAACATGGTGGTAATCGGCTAAGACATCTTTCGTTATCTTACCAGCCATTTATGACAAAGTCGCAACAAGTGTCGATGTGTTATGTTTTGAGTTATATTTTGACATTTCATCGGCGTTTGCAGTCATGAAAACAGCTTTTTGTTTTTCACTGTAATCGCAAAGAAGTGCTGCACATCTCTTGATAAATATTTGCCTCAAATCCAAGTTTCCCGTTATTCGGCCAGAATAGTGTTTTTCTAATGTAACAAGGTTCCTTGCTTCCCTTTGAGAAATGTCTCTCCTCCCTTCCTCTTTCGAGGCGAGCACCCATCATCGACGACGGCGGGTGCTCGGCTCCGCTCGGATGACCGACGGCCGTCGTCTGTTCACGCAACCACCGCAATCAGTCGAGTTTGGAAAGTGTTTCCCCTTCTCGTGCCAGTCACCCCCGGTTGTGTTCCCGCCGCGTTTAGGGCTCTTGGCAACCACGGGATTCGGAGCGTGGGTGGGGTTTCATCCCCGGAAGCGGTTGAGGCAAGGCCTCTACGGGTCATCTAACGAAATCCTTGCAAAGCGAAATCAACATGAATAGCACTGAAAGACTAAGGTTAATTAAACTAGAAAAAAGTCAAGAGACATGGAGAGAATACAAACGAGTATAGGATCCATATGATAAACATGTTGGGCCAGCAAGATTAGACGTAAATAGAGAATGTGACGCAGATGGTGACATTTTAGGTCCATGGATACACGATGACAAGATAGAGCGGGCATCAAGGGAATTGAAATCAAATGAGGCTGTTGGGATTGACAACATTCCCACGAGCCAACCTAACAGTTTAGGAGTATGTGGAAGGAAAAGCTTGTACGGACCATGAATTGATGATAGAGAAAATTAGCCAGAAGATTTCGTCAGATCAGTGTTATTTTCTATTCCAAAGAAGGAAAAGGCAGCAATACGTAAGTACTGCAGAGCATTAAGTGTGCTTTAAAATGTAAAGTGGTTCTCAGGATCATCGACAAAAGGTTGGAGAGTAGGGCAAATGATTACTTAAAGGATGATCAGTTTGGGTTCAGGAAAGGAAGAGGTATGCGTGATGCCATTGCAGTAATGAGATCACTGATGGAGAGGAACCTAGAATAAAATCAGGACGTATTTGCATATTTCGAAGAGGCGTTTGATAGAGTGAATTGGGGAATACTAATGAAGGCATTGCAGAAAATAGGAGTAGATTATTGGGGTAAGAAGTTTATTGCGTCAGGCAAAGAAGCTTTCACAAGGGAGATGGCATTGATAGCAGGGCCATTAAGTGAGGATGTTAAGGAAAGGCTTGTTAAAACTGTAATACGGGGCGTATTTATGCTTGTCACCAAGTATGATTGTTGAAGCCAGACGATACGCATAGATTCAAGAATTGTGGGATTGGACATAAAGGAAAACATAATGAGGAAGTGCTGGGTATGGTGGGGGAGGAGCGGGGATTGCTGGGAGAATTGAAAAGGAGGTGGGAGAAAGATGTATGCAGAGAATGTTGAATAAAAATGGGATATTGACAACTGTGATTGGGGAGAATTTCAATTCAAGGGGAGAATGTTGGAAATACGAGGAAGGGGCAGGAATGGGATAGGGATGTTGAATGGGATGAAGGGAGGCGGGAAGTGCGCGGTATTGAACATGGGCTTTTTGTAGTGTTGGATGTGAAGTTGTGTTATGTTTGGAGAGGTAAGAAATATTGCACATTGTTGTATACTCAGTGTTCATCCAATACCTACTCTGCTAGAATAAAAATAATAAGATTACTTCAATAAGCCGGCACAACTCCAACCAGAATCCACTCATAGAATGTAAAAATGCATTTAGATTGTCAAATTTACAGGAGATATGTTATTGGTTAATTAGACATCAAAGAGATAATTTGAAATTATAGAGCTGAATAGATATGGGCCTGTAGTTCTTTTTACAACTCCTTTCACTATTTTCGAAAACTGGGCTATATTTTTACTTCAGAATTCGCCTTGAGCCAGGCAGTAGTTAATAGGCATAGTCAGATGGTCAGCAACATACTACTATGAGGGCTTTCTTCAGATTATTTGGTAAGTTGAAAATATCTTTTCTGACTAACAATTTCATAATGGTCACCACTGAATAATATCCTGGCACGCCTATGATATGCCATACTTACAGCGAGTGTTATTAAAGATTTAATCCTGTCTCCTTCAGAACTTGACACTGCATTCAAATCCCTCGCCCTAAGCAACAATGATCGAACAGTGCTCAAGGAATCGGTGAAAGAAAATAAAGGAGTCATTTGATTACTTAAAAACATCATTCGATGGTGAAAGAAGACACTTTGCTTTTCCACATACATTTTTTTATATCGACCTAGGTTTCGTATTTAAAAAATCGATGTGGAAAATCAAAGTGTCTTCTTTCATCATGAAGGATTTCCACCATGTTACGCTTGAAACTGTGGTATTATTCGATCATAATAAATTTCATCGATTATGATGGAAGTTTTATCTCATAATTCCATGTTATGGATAATTAAAAGAAATAAAATATGTAAAAACAAGTAACCCATAATTATTCATGATAATATTAATAAATTTGCACGATATTTTCGGACGTTTCCCCCATAAGCAACAATGCTCGAACGAGCATTTTTATCTATTCGTCAAGCTACGAGCTTGACGAATAGATAAAATTACAAAAAGAAATTATCACGTGTCCGGGAACACAGGGAATCATTTTCTCTGTTTCTCCCTGCCTGTTTCATCCCCCCAATTCATATTGGTTGGCATGCTGGCCTGAATATCTACGAAGTTTTTTCTCTTTACCCATTGCTGCATAATACCATATAACTGACGGCACAGTTCTTCCCTTTATATTTCCATCTCATTACCCTAAAACATCTCCATTTTTTCCCTCCATCTTTTTCTCCATTTTCTCCATTCTCGGTCTTCAATATCTTCCGTGGTTTCCAAGTTCCTAATTTATTTAGTTCAGCCCTCTTATTATCTCCTGCTGTCAATGGCATCTTGGGACGTGGACCAATAAACCAGGCGCAGTTTCAGGACCCGTCCTAATAATTTTGTCCATAATCATTTCATGGGATAATAATTGAGGTTCCTTCCTCCATGCTGTTTTTGACACTCTTTACTCAAATGGCTGCCCACTGCACTGTGGTCAGGTTTCGTTGCTACCAGCTGTCTCGCTGAGGAGCAGATGCCACAAGGACTACCTCTCGTCTGGCTCCTGCTTTTTGAAATATCTGGTGTGGGCGACCCTACCGGCAGCAGTTATCGATCCTCCTTCCAGCAAATCTCTAAGGCTCACAACACTTTTGACCAATTTGAGTTGATTGCCCATGGGGAGGACAAGTGAAAACATAGACTAATGAATTGTTGGAGTTGATGCTGGGATCCAACCAATTTAATGATAGCAAATTAAAAAATTGTCATAGGAGAACAATGAATATTTTATCAACGGGCACTCCCCCATTCATGCATTCACAGGGAATGAAAAAAATGAATGCCGGATAGGCCTAGATATAGGATAGGTGTAGGAACCTGACTAAAGGTGATCCGTGCCGCATCTCTTCCTCAGTGAGGTATCTGACCACAGGGGGCCGGCGACTGGTGTGATGCGTTCCATTAAAAATACTATGGAAGAAGTCAATGGGAAACCACCTAAATCATTGATCCCAAGAATGTTATAATTGGTACTAAAGAGATAATGAGTATGGCAAATATGGACTCAACCCAATCGGCTGTATGCCTGGTAGTGGGAGAGGCAAGGCTTCCAGGTTTGTCAATCTAACGAAATCTTTGCAAACCAAAAGCAACAGCATAGTAGACTCAGAAGAGGACTGAACTAGTTGGAATAGGGACTTGGAATGTTGGGACGATGTTGATTACCCGAAAATAAGATAATATTAAGCAAGAGATTGAAAGAGGAAATGTAGATGTTTTAGGTGTATCCGAATTCAGTGGAAGGATAGGGGAGATTACTGGAAGGATGGTTACAGAGTAGTATATCGTACAGCGGAGGGAACGAGATCCAGCGAGGGGTGGCAATAATATTGAACAAAAAGGTATGAAGAAGGTTAGTAAACATAGAGGAAGCGACTGATAGAAAATTGTTACTAGAAGTTAAAGCTGAACTAATGAATGTGGTCATTGTTCAGGCCGGCATGCAGTCATGGGGAGGAAGAAGGCGACAGGATAGCCAATCAGGTATAGGACATAAATGGGGGTTCTCCTAGAAGCATTTTTTAGTAAATGAGGATTGGAACATTAACGTAGGCAAAGGAATAGATGATAGTAAGGTAGCGATTATTTAAGTTGAAGGAATGCCTGCAGGGAGAAAGCAGTACGGTTTTTTGGGGTATGCAGGGATTAATAATAACGACTACCTGGTGTTTAAACCCCTAAAGGCGTAGGTAAATATGGAAAAGCCCAGTAATTTAGAAAGATATTAGTTAGACTATGTCATGCTTAGGCAAATATTGAGGAACAGCATAATGAATTTTCATTGCTTCTTGGAAGCGGAAGCCGCCTCAGATCATAATTCTGTACTAATGTAGTGTAACATACAATTCAAAATGGTGAAACAGGGGAACTATTTTAGGAAATATAATGTAGAAGCATTATCAGATCGACAAAAAAGGAGAATTGGTAGGTTATTGTGAAAATTAACATTATGGGAGCTGAGCACTTTAGAAGAAAATGGGAGCATATCAAGCAAGGGATATCGAGAGTCACTAATGAAACTATACATGTCAATACCGTGCGAGCCACCAAAAATATGTGTGGCAGGGGGTGCAACCCCAGGAGGAAAGGGTAAGGGATGAGGGGGTTGGGTTTTTCCAATAGGTAGGGGAAGGTGGGGGACCTTCTAAAAATATATATACTCGACTATTATAAAACCACACGCAGTCCCTACCTTTTTGGTTAATACTTATTGTAATGAACTGACTCTTGGGGGATTTCAACTACAAGCATTCTGGTCTCTTATCGTTCTTGGAAAAAATGACATTTTAAACCTGTCAGTCTTACAGTCTATCTCTCTAATCTTATATTCGTGATCCCTCCGACCGTAATACGTTGGGGTTCGTATTATATTCTTGATGTCATCGGAAAAGGACCCATCTTTAAATGTTTTTAATAAGTTTAATGTATATTGTAAACGTCGCTGTGGTAGAGAATCCCAGCCTAAATTTTCTACCAAAGTAGTTACGCTGCTGCGTTGGTCATAACAATGTTTGGCAAATATCCCCCCCTCCGCTGAACTCGATCTAATTCCGAAATAAAAATTAATTTTTTTCAGGATCCCATATCCTGGAAGTATGCTCTAGGTAGGGCCTGACAAGGGCAAGAAAATAGCGTCCCTTCACTTTTTCGTCGCATTTACCGAGCACTATTTTCACAGATCCCATTTTTTTTATTAGCGCGACCGCATATTTCTCGCATGTGCTTCCCCCAGGACAGATCGTGAGTAATTGTTACACCCAAGTATTCAAAGGAATCTACCCTCACGATTTTGGTTTGTTTCACCTTGTAACTGTATGGGAGGGCATTACTCTATTCCCAAAAATGTATTACTACGCATTTTTTCAAATTTAATTCCAATTGCCATGTGTCGCACCAATTCTGCATTGCATCTAGGTCGTTGACTGACACGACTCTGTTTCGCGACTTCGAATGTCCCCATAAATTACTGCATCGTCGGCGAAAAAACGGAGCTTGCTGTTAACTACGGTACTGAGGTCATTTATCTAAATAAGACCTTGACACTATCGGATGATACACCTTCCAGGACGACTGTTTGAACCCGATCTCATAAAAATTGTTTAATCCAGCATATAATACTCTCGTGTATTCCATAAGTTTCCAACTTCGCGAGTAACTTACAATGAAGGACTTCATCCTTCAAGCGTTTTTAAAAACTAGGAATATCGTATCAACAGGAATATTATTTTAACCAGAGTTCATTAACGTATATCATGAACAAAGAGTGCGAGTTAAGTTTCGCAGGATCTACACTTACGGAAGCCGTGTTGGGTATTAATCAATAAATCGTGGCTATCGAGGTACCTCATTATGGAACTAACATTAATGTGTTCAAGAATCTTACGGGAGATAGAGGTGAGCGATTGGGCGAGCGGTTGGGAGGTTTTAATGCATCCACCATATACTATAGTCCGGACCTGGCACCAAGAGATTACCATCTTTTTGTCGCATTGCAAAACTTCCTGAGTATTAAAAAACGACGATCAAGAGAAGATTGTGAAAATAGATTGTTAGAGTTTTTCGCCAATAAGGATCAAGACTTCTATGAGAGAGGCATTTTGAAGCTGCCTTTAAATTGGCAACAAATTATACGATAAAATGGTGCATATTTGACCCAATCGGACAATCCGAAACATCTGTAATAAAGTTTTGAATTCCACGCAAAAATAATGGATTTATTTATCTTCAACCTAATATATCATCTTCAGGTTCCGTTTCTCTTCTGGATGACATTGACGAGAGTTTTCTCTTCTCTTTTTCTCCTATTTCTTCGCACTGTCCACCTATCTTATTCTTTCCAATCTCCTCCGAGTCCACACCTCAGGTGCTTCTATTCTCTCCTCCTCTCCTCTACCCAAGGTCCACGTTTCACGCTTCACTATTTTCTTCTTCAGCTCCTGTTCAAGGCTACTGCCAAGCAACCTTCTCATTTCACTCAATTCTTCCTTTGCCATTACTATTCCTGTCTTATTTCTTCATCCCTTTTTTCATCAAGTTTTCAGTTATTATACTTTCCAGACATCTGTACTCTTCAACGTGCTCAATCCTTGTCACATTTATTGTTACATTTATGCACTCTTTAGCATTCATTGTCGTCAGTTATGTCTTTCAAAATTAGTTTTCATGCAATACTCATGCAAACTTCTTTGTAATGCATGCGTATGGTCTCCAAGTAACACCATGTCATCTGTGAATCTTGTGCTGCTTATCTTGTGACTCCCGATACTAATCCCATCTTCTCCTGTTTCGGTGCTGCCAGTCATTTCCTCTCTCTCTCTATGTAGAAGGTGAATAATGTAGGAATGAGACAGCCAACCTATCTCACTCCTCTATCTATTCTGTTAATGTTTTACTTACGCTCAAGGCAAACTTTTGCTTCCTCTAGATTTCCTTGATCAATCTCCTGTCTTTCCAATCCACCTATTTTGCTTTCAGAATTTCCGTTAGCTTATCCCATCCATACTGTTCCCCCAAGGCCAATAGAAACGCTTTAAGGGCATCCCTCCCGTCTCTTCCTCTCCTCAATCCAAATCGCTCTCCGAATTTATTTTCCTCCGTAATTCCTATGTCTTTGATTTATGACTATGAGCAACATTTATGCATCATGTTCTATTAAACGTACGCTTCTAGTACCTATTAGTACTGGTACTGTTATAGTCTTCGCCCAATCATCTGGGAATTGTGATTTCATCTATTCTTGTTTTCTCATTATTCATGTCATTTATTGCTTTAATTTTTAATATTTGCATTAATTATACATGATTTGTCCAAAAAACGTAGAATGATTTTTTCCCGCCCTTGTGGACGGCTGGAGTGGGGTGACTTGTGGCGGGATAGGTGATCGAAGATCTTGGGAAAGCATCGCGACCCACGTCAGTTGTCTGTGGGCCATTGCAGTGTGCTGATCACTATCAAAACCGGACCCCTGTTCGAGGGTCGCGTCTTGAATACACGATGCCACGTTCCATGGAGCAACGATGGGCGATACAATTTCGTGTTAACCTCGGAAAATTGGGTTCGGGAGATACAGCAATATCCCGAGGAATGGTTGGCCCATGGCACAGGATGTCCCGGGAGGGTGGAGAGGAGGTTGACGATGAGGAATGCGCTGGACCTCCAGCATGTAGCATTTGGGATCCGAGTGAAAAAGGCCTCAGGAACTCTAGGGTTATACTCGTAGATAGCAAAAATGCCACTTGGCACCCTTAGCGTATAGGGAATAATTAATTCTACTCAATTGCATGCACTTTCACTAACCTCGTGCGTATTGTTATCAAAACCCTTCCCGCATAATAGCATTAGAATGCCATTAAATAATCTCTTTACAGTGTTGTTAAAAACTTGTACACATAAAAACAATATTGTTTGCTCTGCTTTTGTTTGTTTTTAAATTTTCCCTTCCATCCTTCGTCCCCTCCTGCTGCCTGTAGCGTTGGGTCTAATTCCCTACCTGTGTCCTTGGGTAGGAGAGCGTTTTATGTTGCATGTTTATGTGGTGATGGAATTTCGCCTTCCTGCTTGTCAAGTTTTGGCTTGCACGATTTTGGATGAATTTCTTGCTGCATCCTAGGGTGCGGTTATTTGTTATGTGATAGTATATGTAATTGCATGCGTGTAGAATGATAGGATTTTTGCATGAATGTATGCGCCACTGTGGGTATGGGTTTGCATGGATGTGTTGGTTTTGAATAGGTTTTTTCCTTTTACGGGTGGTGACGTAGTCACACCCGTAAAAGGAAAAAACCCCGCCACACGCCCTTGCGGCGGCTTGTAGGGTATGATGTAGATGAACAACACAGTGTGATGAATACGTTCTAAAAGTGTGACACATGCTCAATTCTCATTGACCCTTAACTGTCAGGACATTAGCAGAAGAGTGCAATGTTCAAAACATCACAGTGAATTGCATTCATTCAGAAGATGTAACCATGAGTAAGGTGTGCCAAGATGGTTCCCGAGGTGCTGTCGGGAGACTGATTGTGTGACAATCTTGCCTTGGTTTGGCAGTTGCATTATCCCGATGGAAAAGCACTTCCTTCTTCTTCAAATGCAGATTTTTTTTGCAATGTCTACCTTCAGCTTGTCAAGTAATGATGTGTGCGTAATAATCTCTCATTATTGTTTTATCTTTTTGAATATAGTCGATGAACACGATACCCTGACTGTCCGAACAAGCAGTCGTTATCTCCTTCCCGGCCGACAGAACTACCTTCGCCTTTTTCGGAACTGCCTTCGCCTTTGACACTTATTTTGTCACAGGAGCCCGGTGGTGGGTTCACGTTTCACACTACATTGGACGCAATTTGTACGACTCGCTTCGATGAAGCTTCTCCAGCGAGGTCCCTTGGGAATATTCATTAGGATGCGTTTATGGTTTAAGGGGAGGAACCGCGGCACCCACCGCGTGGATAGCTTACACATGTCCAATTCTTTTTCAGTCAATATATGGCGATCTTTTGATGTACCCGTAGCCTCTGCTTTCTCTCGAACTTTTTAATTTGACGGTGATCCATTTGTTGATAATTTTCAATGTTATCAGTGGTTGTCGAAGTTTTGGACCGTCTCGTATGCTCATCATCAGCAAAGCCTCTGCTGCCCAAAATTTCATGGTCGTAAATGATATTGCAGAGTCCCCACTCACAGCATCCAACCCGTCTTCGATTTGCGTAGGCGTGTTGTCTTTCAAAAACATATAATTAAGGTCAGCTCTTCTCTCAATTGTTCCCATTTTCACAAAAACCCTTACAACGAATCACTCAAACGATTGTCAGAGAACGAGGACTAAGACAGACGATTTTCCGCCGGCGGAGTTCATCTGTCTGCGGTGTGTTGCCATCCGAAATGACCCGCGCCCGGAGAAATTACAGAAGCAGAGTGATTCTGCCGACCGGTATTATACCGCCGGAAGTGGACCTTACCGATTTTCCGACGAAGTGATACCACGCTAACCGGTCGGATTTACTCCACGGCTAGGGTGCCCTGCCTTTGAAACTCAGCGTGGCTATATTTTCAGTGTGGCAGCAGCTTCCTCATTTCGGCGATCTTCACATGGCGTTTTAAAATTATAAATTTGAGCATCTGAGTTCGTTAAGCAGTATTGTTTTGCATTAAAAACAATGAGAACGGTTGAGTAAAAGTAGATAAGGTGAAATTAGCAATATTTGTTCTTCAGAAAAGTATTTCGTAAGTAGTACGCTGAACTTTTCTCTTTCTTCAATGCAAATTAATCATTTTGTTTAGCGATACCTATATTATATGCTGCGCATGTTTAGTTAATTTTTATTGTAAATACTTCACCTTCATTCGCATTCGTCGTGTGAGCAAAGTCGGAGAAGTAATGCATGAAACAAAACGTTTATGTTTAGAATAAGTCCACGAAATGACATACTTATGAATGCGTGATGTAAGTAACCCCTTTTGAAATAAGTAACGAAGGCTATGTGGAACCTAGTGTTCCTGTATGTGATATTTTATGTGTTTATTCGTGTACACAATCGCGAGCTGCCAAATCTATTAATCTATTCTTTTGACATTCTTTGTTGAATACCTTTGATTATCTAGGGCTACTCTAATAATCTCCCCATCATGTTTGTGCTTTTACAAATAGATATAAACCCAATTTACATATTAAATGAGGCTATGAAGAACTTGCAAGCTACTTACATGTTCCGATGTACGATTTCTTTGGGACAGCATTATGTAGTGCCAAAACTATTGCTTTAACATTCTTGGTAATCATCAAATATTTTCATTCGTTGGCATGGACATTCGAGACATAAGCGAAATAGAGTCTTGTTGAAAATGAAAAAAAGGTTCCTAGTTTATTGTGATATCATTAGGCAATTACCGCAGGCGCCTATCAAAACGTCTGCGAAAACTGATGCGTTTATATTAATTTAAGTAGGTAAATACCTTCTGTAATATTAAACCGAGGCTAACACTCGTTAATGGATTTTCAATATGATATCCTAAGAGGTTTCTTATGATAAATGCCAACCATTGAAGTTCATCGAGCACTGTTTTGATAGGTTTTGTTGCAGGTTACATAAAGTGTGCTATCAGATATGTAAATGAAGTAATTTGACATTGGTCAATATTATTTAGATTGTTTTGCTTCTGTTGTGTCTGGTATTATATTCGGGAAACAACTAGGAAAACAGGCTCATATAATATAAACATGTGAATTCAGAGAAACTTCTACCGTGGCCTGTAGAGTTTGTGGGTGGAATGTATGATCTTTTTCGCTAGAAGTTCTCTGATTAATGTCAGTTCTTTCGCATTCAATTACAATGACATTTGTTTTTGCCATCCATCAATTCCATCCTGTGAGTTCCTCATTTCTTCGATCCTTTTAATCTTCACCTATAAGATTTGCACGCGATCTCAATGCCGTATCAGGTGTCCTTCTAGGCTGTCACTTCAACTTCGGTTAACTTGTACTTTTCCCTCTCTCTGTCGAGAAATTCTCTATAGCCTGTACATCCAGTGTAACCAGAGCATATCATCGGACTCTGTGCGTAGAGAAGCTTCATTAACTTGTCATATTTTTCCCTGAGAATTTCCTTTAGGTGACCTTGTGATTATATGATCAACCATTTAAGCGACAATTGATGCTGCAGTGTCATAATTCATTTTGTTTTATTTGGTTCTTTCGTTTGAAAATGAATGTTTGTCTATATTTTCTCCTCTAAGAAGTGAACGCATTTTACTCTCTCCTCTTTACAAGGACTCATTGTACTCTCTTGTATCCCTAACAAGAACATTAAAAAGGAACTCCATATTCATTCCATAAATAACTTAATACTGAAAGCATTACATATTTATAGCAGGTAACTCCCCCATTCCAAAAATCCCCTACTTTCCTCCTTATGGTTCTCCACCCTTCCAACGGGAAGGTGGAGCCCAGCAGCTCCTTAAATCGGCTCCATCTATATCGTACCTTCCAAACTATAAACCCCTAAATTGCCTAAATCCTCTTCCTGTCACCCTAGACTTATTAAACCTAATGTCTCCTTCCCACTAAAATTTAAATCGAAACCCCACAAAACCTCGAATAAAAAGAAGCAAACCGGCTCTGGCTCACCTGATCTCCCTCATCTGATTCCACCAAAACCTACCTGATCCCTATCACATCTGCTAACCTTCTAACCTCATCCCAAGTACATCCTTCGCCTGTTACCTTCCTCCCTTACTCACTCCCGACTTGGTAAAATGTATTTGAAAAAATAATAAAATAATAATTAATAACAAAAAACATTTAGATAAAATAATATTAGAAAAACAACCATTATGACAACATTAATAGATAGAATAAAATATTTAAAAATTACAAATAAATAAATAAATAAAATTTCTTTTATAACAATAAAAATTTAAAGAAATCAATAAATAAATAGTAAAAAGCAAAACCCATCTTTTAAAGACTTCCAAATCAACTTACGTGAATACACAGTCACTCAATCACTCAGGTATGCTCGAAAACATTGACCTTTGTGATTCACATATACTCACACGTTCAGGGTTTACCAGGATTCCTCCTAGGTCAGGGACCCGCTAATCACACGAAAATAACTAAACGGAAAATAAAGGACTTCGGTAAAAACGCATTCACTCAATCACTCAGGTGTATCCGACCTTTGTGAAACGCACGCACTCACTCATTCAGGGTTTACAAGGATTCCTCCTATGGCAGGGACCGGTCAGTCACACAAACAAAATTAAAGAACTAAAATTGTGGGTAGGTAAGTGCCTGAGAAAACCTGACACCAGGTGTTTCGCCTGCAAAGCAGGCCTCTTCAGAGAAGAATGGATTCTAAGCCAAGAATGGATTCAAAGCCAATTCACACCCACACAGTCGTATGTATTCATGCAAAACCCATTTTAACTCATACACCTGCAAATACATGTACTATTAAGTAACTTACGCGTGCACCTAGTAATGTACCTTATATTAGTACCCTGAAAGTCACCACTAGGGTGTGTGGCAAGGGGTGAACACGCACCAGACTAATTTTGACCGGATGATGACCTTACCGCGGTCGGACAGTGTTATTCTTATCCCTTATCGTTCGTAAAAAAAATGAAATCTTAAATCTATCCGTTCTACACTTAATATCTCTAATTTTCTTTACATTATCCCTCCTACCGTAGTACGGTGGAGTAATAATACATTTTCAACACCTCTGCTAAAGAGACGTCCTCCAAATTCATTCAAGAGCTTCAATGTGTAATTTAACCTTCGCTCCGTGAGCGATTCCAAGCCTAGCTGAATTTCACCGAACTTTATCTAATTATTTTATCAACGCTTTCTCCCAAGGTTCCAAATACTTGCGGAGTATTCCAAATGTGGCTTAACTGGAGCGAAATAGCACCTCTCTCTTAACTTTCTCATTTCATTTCCCCACCACCCGTTTAATGAAACCGAGTTTCTTTAAAGTGGATCCGCATAATCCCCTGATATGTGCTCCACATGAAAGGCGTGGTGTTAAAACAACCCCCAAATATTTAACTTCATCTGCCCTAGTTACCATACACAGTATAGAATACAATCGGGACGTATTTCCCTGTTTCGTGGATTTCGAAATTACGTTCTTGGGGGTGAATTGTGAAAAAATTAAATGTATAGCAGCAAATAATAATAGCTTGGAAGAATAGAAAGCTAATCCTCAACCTGTACATGTCTCAGACTGCTCAAGTACGTATGGGGAACGGAGACTCCAGAAGAACTGATAGAAAGAGGTGTAAGGCAGGGTTGCCCATTGTCACCGGTGCTGTTCAACGTACGTTTATACGAGGAAATCCTCGTATGTGGAGGAAATGATTAAAGAGGCATGGACTGGAGATGGGAACGAAAGTCGGCGGGGGATTCATAAACTCGGTGAGGTTTGCTGGTGACCAAACTCTAGTTTGTCAGTCAGCAAGGGATTGCAAGCATTTTGCATTTCTGTAGTAGCAACAGAATTGCAATCACTTATGATTACAATATTGGTAGGGTGAATGCCAGGAATAAATTTTGGGAAGCTTAAGCGAATTGAAAAGGAAAACAGCAGAAAATTTGAAAGAGAATCAGAAAGCATTTTGGTCGTACATGGAGACGTTCAGGGAAATAAGTCAACTGTTAATTCACTCAAAAATGATAAAGACGAAAGAGTTACCAGAAGTTTGGAAAAGGCCTCCTTATTAAATTCCTTATTTCAAAGCGCCTTCACCATTGTCCAACCGAATTCCTCCGATTGCTTACCAAATCGTGCCGGTCAACCGATGCCCAAAATTGAAATCTCATACAGGAAATCCTGTATAATGGAATGGAACGTTTACAGAAACATATTAAGCTAAAGAAATCCTCCGGGCCCGTTGAAATACTGTGTAGCTACGGAAATCGCGCCGTATCTAGACATAATGTTTAAAAAGTCGTTGGTGCATCACAAGGTTCCCAGAGATTGGAAAACGGCTAACGTAACACCAATATTTGAAAACGGAAACAAGGGTGAACCGAGCAATCACAGACCTATTTCCTTCACATCCATTTCGTGCATGGTTATAGAACATATAGTTGCTAGTTATATAGTTACTATCGTAATGAAAAATCCGTAATGAAAAAAATGAGAGCGCAATATTCCGGTGAAGGCGATTTTTCTACATTTTGAGAATGCCTTCGACTGAGTACCTCATAGTAAACTACTCACAAAGCTAGAAGCATATGGCATAGATAAAAATATCCGGTTTGGGTAAAAGACTTTTTGAATGCTCGTGTACAAAGAGAAGTGATAGATTGAGTTAGCTCGAATGCAGTAGAAGTTTAATTCTGGTGTTCTCCAGGGAAGTGTCATCAGACTTCTTTTATTTCTACTTCACGTTAACGACATTGACTTCGGAGTCACTGGCAAGATACGTTTATTTGTCGACAGTGCAGTGGTTTACCGTGATCCTGAGGACACAGCAGCTTTGGCAGATGATCTTAATGCTATACAACGCTGACGCGACCCATGGAAATCAGAATTAAACTTTAAAAAGTGCATATTGATAAATTTTTGGAACGAGAGCAATTCCCACCCAAAATCCTGCTACATCGCGAACTCCGAAATTAAACGCGCAGACTCAATTCAACCTAGGCTTTACCCTTACTAACAATCTCTCCTGGGTGAAACATATACGGGGAATATGTGGACAAGCTAACAAAAAATTAGGATTTATTAGGAGAGCAGTTGGTAAATGGGCTAAAAATTTCAAAGGGAAATGTAATCTTTCGCTGGTTAGGCCTCGTTTAGCATATGACGCTAGTATATGGGTACATCAGGAAGTTGGATTAATTGCCAAATTGGATCGCGTGCAGCGCAGAGGAGCTAGATTTGTAAAACGTTGTTATGATAAACCTAGTAGCGTATCCAAAATATTAGAGCAGCTACGCTGGGAATCACTCACGGAGCAAAGGTTAAATTACAGATGGAAGCTCTTGCACAAATTGGAAGGACGTCTTTTTAGCAGTGATATTATTACCCCCACCATGCTACGGTAGGAGAGATCATGTCAATAAAATTAGAGAGATCAGTTTAGAAGAGATAGATTGAAGATGTCACTTTTTTGCTTGAGCAGGGGCGAGGGAGCGACACTCGCCGTGCCATTTCGAAAGACTTCTATTTAATTATCAATAACATAGTTTCCCCTTTGGCCAGCTGGATATATTTGACGGGTGTGCCCTTAGGGTCACTTCCTACCCGAGAAAAAGGTCCGGTATCCGCAGGCGCAAGAGCGCTTTGAAGGGCAGCCCTCAGATTTGCTTGCTGCACGATCCATAGCCATGGCCAATCTCCGGAGGTTTCGTAAGGAAGGACGGAGGCCGGGAAGGGGTTTGCGAGTGTCATCAGTGGCAGGCCAGATTTGTGATGAGAATACATTTAATTAAAACAAAGGTTGTGCGATTTTCCAGGAAGAGAAGGGCTAAGTGAAACATTAATATAGGAGGGCAAACACTAGACCTGATCGAACAGTGAACGTGCGTATCTTGGATGTTTTTTGGACCAAAATGGTCAAAGTAGTTTGAGTGTAAGAAGGATTGCACTAGGCAAAGAGGCCTTCTGAAGGAGGAGGGAATTTATGACGGGGACGTATGGATGTTAAGAAAATGCTCGTCAAAACTTTGTTACGGAGAGTAATACGGCGCGAAAACATGGCCATTGAAGCAGGATGATGGGTGTAGATTGCAGGCTTTTGAAATGTGAGTATGGAGAAGGTGGAATGGAAAGAAGGGAATCATGATTATAATGATGTTTGAGCAAAGACACTTTCCCTAGAGGAGGGAGAGATTGATGAGAGGGATGATATATATGTACGCTAAGTTGAAGATTGCTGAAAACATTCACAAAGGTCGTGGTTTTGTACGGCGCTCAAGCTACAACTATGTCGTAGAGAAGGCAGGATGATAGGTGTAGATTGGAGGATTTTGAAATGTGGGTGTGGAGAAGTTGAAGTGGGGGAAAAGGAAAGCAAACGAGGAAGTTCTGAAATAAAGTATAAGGAAAAGGAATGGGAAAACACACAAGAGACGAATACAGGAATGGTGGGGAAGGTAGACTCTAGCAGATCACATGTGCAAAAACTTTCCTATAGTACTTATAGTATGGTTTATGTATGTATTACTGTGTCTATATCGTGTATAGATTAGTAAAGATTTGTCCAGCTCTCCCCAAAACGGTGAAACACACCGGGGGCCACTGATCGGTGTCCTAAGGCCCACTTTCGAAGGAAGCTTCGTCATCCGCAAATCTCCCTGGTGCTTGTATGAATTCACCATGTCGTTAGTAGCACCAGCTCTTCTCATGCCTCAATTGTCTGTAAATATTGGAAGGCACGCGTGGCAATGGACAGTCCTCTTCCTAACACTTCCAAATCCTGACTCTGTCCACCACTCGCACCTGAGCAGTGTGAGACATGTACAAGTTGCGGATTAGTCTCCTGTTCCTTCAATCTATTCCTATTTTCTGCAATATTCGCGTTAGTTTTTCCAATTCACTCTATCAAACGCTTTTTCGAAATCTACGGAACAGGCAAATACGTCCTGATTGTATTCTATATTCGTCTCGATTAGTGATCTAATTATTGCAATGGCATCGCACGTGCCTCTCCCCTTCCTAAACCCAAACTGATCATCCCCTAAGTAATCATTTGCCGTTCATTAAATTATTTTATTAGGGAGTTTAAGTGCTTACTTTGCTGCGTTAGAGATGGAAATTGGTTGTAGAATCTCCACTTAAGACTGCCTTGACTTGACTGCTTTTCACTTAACTGTCGATTTCTTAAAGGTAAAATATGATGTCCAACTTTTCCTGATAGTTTTTTTAATGGGTACAATCGAGGACAGGATACCTTGGGTGCAGTCCTCGTCCCCACGTTAATCTATTTCCTTTTCCTTGGCGGTCGGATGATTCTCTTTCAAATTTCCATTCTTGTCCAACACGTCTCCAAATGGTTTCTCACCACCGGCGAAGTAATCATTTGGAATTTGTTATTAATTTACTCGGGAGAAAAAAAATGGATTAGTATAACGTATTTTCGTTTGGAAGACGTAAAAATGAAGCTCTGGCCGGTGAAGGTCCATGGAGTTCAATGGGGAGGGAGTCGGGAGGTTACTCGCATTCCGTGAGGTGAGTGATATTTCCCGCTGTGCCGGGTCTTAGTGCATATGCGGGCGGTGCGCAAGGGATCGATTTGTGCTTGTGATGCAGCGCGGTTGCCATCTCCTGATTGGTGGAACGTCCTCCGCATGCGAAGAAACCCCGCCAAACGCGTGCACCTGCGATTTGGTTGCGTGTCCTGCAGCGATGCTGGCCAAGGTCATGTTTTTATTTTTTGTGGTTTTCGCAGCACCATCGAAATGTTGAAGTGACTTGTTTTCATTTGGTTAATATTTGTTTTTGTAAAAAACAGTTCTTTTCTAAATATAAATAGAAAACCCTCGTGCTGTTAATTAAAAGCGTACTTACCTAGGACGCACCTGCATTGGAGCGTTATGCTTAGGAATTGGGGCATCCATTTCAGTGGAGGGCAACGCGACGTTCTTTCACCTCCAAGAACCCTGCTTTGATTATACCTTTGTAATTAACGTTACTCATTTGTTGAAAATGGGGAATGCCGCTTATCTGCGTGATTGTGAATCCGCTTCCGCATGATAAACGCGAAGCGTAGCACTTTTTGATTCATCAATCATTATTATGCGAAATCGTAATTGTGGCCTATAAGTAGTGGATACGGTAAAATACTACCTCTTTAGCAGTGATGTTGAAAACGTATTATTGCCCTATCGTACGTAGCCGAGCATGCTAGTAAAATTATAGAGATTAATTGTAGAGCAGTTAGATTTAAATTGTCATTTTTTCCACAAACGATAAGGGATCAAAAAACTTCGTTCGACCACGGTAGGGTCATATTCGGGTCAGAATTATTCTGGTGTGTCACATTGCCATTGCCACACACCCTGGTGGTGGATTTTAGGGGTTAATTAATAAAATATTGTAAAATAAAAACAAATGTATGGCGATAGTCTCTGGGCACCCTCAGCTCCACCCAAGCTGTGTGATTTTCGGGTACCAGATCTTCCAATATATATAATAGTACCTAATAATAATAATAGATATTATGTTTTATATACTAATGTACATATAAAACATTGATGAAGATTTTTAAAACGCAGAAACGCAAAAAAAGGACAGTCACATATGTTGTTTTGAAGTTTCGATGGCCCTTAGCGCCTTTGTGCGTCGCCGAAGAGCGTTCTATTTCGGAGATACATATATTTGTGTTGGCCAGAAGATTTTGTAATTGATCAGTGTTAGTTCCTATTCCGAAAAAGGTAAAGTCTACATCATGTGAGGATTACAAAACAATAAGTTTGATATTCCACGCAGCTAAAGTTATTCTCAGGATCATCAACAAAAGGATAGAGAGTATGGAAAATGATTACTTAAGGGAGGATCAGTTTGAGTTTAGGAAGGGAAGAGGTACGCGTGGTGCCATTGCAGTAATGAAATCACTAATCGAGAGGAATATAGAATACAAACAGGACGTATTTGCCTGTTTCGTAGATTTCAAAAAGCGTCAGATAGAGTGAATTGGGAAAAACTAATGCGTGTATTGCAGAAAATAGGAATGGATGGGAGGGACAGGAGACTGATCCGCAACCTGTACATATCTCAGACTGCTCATGTGCGAGTGGGGAACGGTGAGTCCGGATGGGCAGTGTTAGGAAGAGGTATAAGGCAGGGTTGCCCATTGTCACCGGTGCTGTTCAACGTATATGTGGAAGAAATGATTAAAGAGGCATGAGACGAACTGGAGGTAGGAATGAAAGTCGGAGGGGAATTCGTAAAATCGGTTAGGTTTGCTGATGACCAAGCATTAGTCACTCAGTCAGCCAAGGGGTTGCAAGCATTGCTGAGTGAATTGGAGGTTCAGTGCGATAGATATGGGATTAGAATCAATATTAATAAAACAAAGGTTATGCGATTTTCCAGAAAGAAAAAGGCGAAGCTAAACATTACAATAGGAGGGGAAAAAATGGAGCACGTAGGACAGTTTACGTATCTCGGAAGTGTTTCGGACCAATACGGTCAAAGTAGTTGGGACGTAAGGAGAAGAATTGCGCTAGGCAATGAGGCTTTCTTAAGGAGGAGGGAGTTGATGACGGGGACGTTGAGTAGGGAGGTTAAGAAAAGACTCGTAAAAACTCTGATATGGAGCGTAGCTATGTACGGCGCAGAAACGTGGTCGCTGAAGCATGAGGATAGACGTAGATTGGAGGCTTTTGAAATGTGGGCGTGGAGAAGAATGGAGAAGGTGAAATGGACCGAAAATAAAACAAATGAAGAAGCACTAGGGATGGTGGGTGAGGAGAGGGGTTTGTTGGGAGATATCCTATGGAGGCAGGAAAAATGGATGAAAGGCGTATTGAGCAGCAGTGGGATGTTGAAGAAGGTAATAGAGGGGAGAATGTTAGACAAACGGGGAAAGGGCAGGAAAGGATAGGGATTTTGGACGGGATGAAGGGAGAAAAGAAGTACACAGAGATTAAGAGGAACCTGATGTAGAGTAGGTTGCTGGATTGGGTTTTGTTTGGAGTTACAAAATATTTATTTGATAGTTGTGTCCATCCAAAAACCTACCTTAACCGGTCGATTACCTGATAGTAATATATTTGTGTATGTGTGTGTATTCACGTGGATATACATAACATATATAAAAACATATATGTGAGAGTAGAATGTTTTTTCCCCGAACGGCTCTCAAAAGAATTAGAGGATGGTGCTTCTACGAAACGGACCGGAAAGACGTAATTGGTAAGCGACATTTTGAGTGAATCTAGGACAGAAAAGGTGTAACAATTGGACTAGCTGCTTGATAGCTTTTTTGAAGACCATAATTAGTAGAAACAGAATTTGGATGCTGGCGGGGAATCCAGGAGGTGTGAATCCATGTGAATCACTTAATGGAAGGTAAAGACGCAAGGATCTCTTAGAGAATGAAGAGATTGGCTGTTTTAAACAGGATTAAAGATTGAAGAGGGCCGCTGCAAGACAATTCTAGGGTTGATAACGTGTAATGATCCTGAGCTAACCATTCCCGGAAATGAAAGTAGGAATGACATGCAAAGTGCAGAAGTGGCTTGACAGCGTTTCACGACACTATTTATGGGGATTGGTCGCTCGGCGTCTCATTATTCCCTTCGTTCGTATGTTACGTTGTTCTCAGAGCTTTATGTGAATTGCGTTATACGCCGTCCACCGTTCGTTGCCGGGTTACGCTCTCAAATCCCGTCTGCTCCTAGGACGTAAGACGCCTGAAGATGCGGACGCCACGACCGCCTTTCCAATCAAAAGGCAGGCCGCGGGAGGCGAGCCGAGGCGGGTTGGTCGTTAGCGGGTTCCGTGGAGCGAACCAGGGGGTCGCCGGCGCGTGTCCTCCGCGCTCCGATTGCGACGCCCCCCCCCCCCGCTCACCACCCAAGGGCAGAGCTGGGGACGCACGACGAAGCGCACCTCGACTAGATTTCATTGCATTTGTTACTCCGAATGTGTCTATCCCTATTGCGTCTATTGTCATGTGGTATTGCTCGTAATTAAGGCGAGTACAAGAGGTTTCTTTTGAAAATAACGGGGATTTTTAAATTTCCCAGGGTTTGCAGAGTCCGATTGTTAATTTTTTTATTATGTTGGTATGCACTAAAGGACGATAAAATTTTCAGCTGTTTTCATTGTTAACTTTGTCTGTGGCAGTCGCTAAGGTTGGACGTGTTGTTATGAACTCAGCGATTTCCGTTTGTTAAAAAAAATGGATTAAAGAATATGTATGAAGCCTTAGTTTCGACGTCGTATCCGTAATTCCATGTTTCGTCGCCTATTTAATATGTTTTAATAATTCTGCATCGTCCTTGACTTCAGTGAGTGACTCCTGAGCAACTTCCATTTGATGCTGTTTTTGTTCAAAACTCAACAACTTTGGAAGAGATTTTGCTGTCACGCGTTTCATGCCCATAACATTTGAAAATATTCATGGCATGAGCCAATTGACATACCAATATAATTAGTGACTTCTCTGATTGTGATTCGGCGATCATTCATTACCATTTCTTTTACTTTCTCCACGTTTTCATCGGTTGTTGATGTGACCCGGCCGTTCGTCGTCTTTAACGTCTTCACGGCCATCTTGGAAACGCTTGTATCACTCGTAAAATCTTGTTTTACTCACAGCAGACTCAAGCCTTTGTTAACATTTCACACACTTTGTTACACTTCATTTCACTTTAAAGCTAAATTTGATACAATTTCTTTAATCCATTTTTTCAACAAACTAAAATCGCCGAGTTCATAAAAACACGCCTGACCTTAGCGGCTGCCATTTGACAAAGTTCACAATGAATACAGCTGAAAATTTTATCATGCTTTAGGGGCATGCATACCAACATAATAAAAAAATGACAATCGGTCTCTGCAAACCCGAGAAATTTAAAAATTCCCTTTGTTTTCTGAACACACGTCGGGTGTTACGCGCATCGTCGTTGAGGGCGTTGTTGGTTGTCAGATTAAAATCGTTATGTTGGGTGCCGGGGTAAGGAGATGCCAACAATTTCATAGCGTTCCGGACAACTGTTAGGGTCTGTTGATTAATTAAGCGAGGCTTTTGTGGGAGGCAGGATTTTAAATAGGATATTGCAAAGGATATCTGGGACGGTACCACTATTTAGCACTAGTCGATTATCGTCTTAGATCAGCGAAGGTGAACACAGAAATGAAGACACGATGGCATTTCTAAAGTAATAGTTCAGAAGGACCGGAAGGATCTATTGGTTCTGATGAAGATCTTTTTGGCTGGGCCTTAACAACCTCCCACCCAACAATGCGCCCTCGGGTCTCCGCGCCCTTACCACCTCTAAAACCCTGTCGCCCTGGTACCCTGTCTGTTCCTTCGTCAACCTCGCCTCATACACTCTCTTACTGCCTCCCAAAAACCTTACCTCTCAACAAAGTTACCTCTCAACATCTCTTCATTTCCGTTTTTCCTATCTTTTGCGAATTTACCCCAAGAGTCTCATCCCCCTTAGCCCTTAAACAGTGATCTGCTCTCTATGTCAAAGTTTCAACAACTCTTACATCTTACGTATGCTTCCCATCAAAGCCGAAAGTGTCTTTTTGCTGGCGTAATTCTTCTCCTTGGCTAGTTGCTATTGTGCTCATCTACGTGTGAAATACCTCTCGAGTGGGGAATCTTCCAACTACTGAAATTCATGCCCTCCTACTTCGATGCTTAAGTTAGCAGCCGTTCTATTCCTCATAAATGTGGCTTTCTTCAGAATCGATTCCTATGCCATGCCTCTCGTATTGATTCAGTGAGGGACTCGGCGGTGACTGCACACTCCAACCGGCCTATCATCCAGCGAGTGATTGATGACCCGTGAGACCCAAGTGACCCCAGTAATTCATAATCCAGTTAACATTAGTGTTAAAAAAGGCTTGTCACTTCAGGGATTTCCTTTTATATTTCGGAAACGCAATGTGAGTCAATTATACGGTTCATGAAACATCCATTCATTTTGGTGTGGTCGACGTCCCTCCAGGAACCCTTCAATGTCTCGATGTATCTGCAACAAAAGAAATAGGTTTGCATGGATGTATTTTGAAGAATGAAGGCATGGAGCCCTGCAATCTAAAATTTGGGGAATCCGGTTTCCCGTTTAAAATGTTGCGAGATTTAAGTGTGACCTCGAGCCATAGATAATAACCTGCGTGCTCGGGAAGGGAGTCCGTCCTTCCTCGGAGGTGCGCCATGCGTTCAGTCGATGTTTCTATGTTCGAGATGAGTTGCGAGTGCTGTCGTGTCAGGTGAATCGGGGGGGGGGGGGTGGCATCGCGACTGCGGGTCAAATGAAGGTGACCTGGTAGAGCGAGGATCAATCGTCAATCGATCTAAGGATGCCAACTCTTGGCAGGATTTATTATTCGCGTCGAGAATGGCATCTAAGGCACGCCTCGTGAGACCCGGTGGGGTGGTCTTCACCCCTCCTCCTCCCATGCCTTCGTGTCTCTTTCCTCCTCTCCTCGTTGCTCATAATCCACCTCTCTGTAGCTTGTCCTCCCCCCCCCCCTGCGCCCTCCCTCTTCCCCCCTCTTCCCCCCTCCCCTCGCGTGTCTTTTTTATGTATTTTTTCGTTTTCCATTTCATTTTCCCGCGTGTCTCTCCCCGGAACCCCCCCCGTATGACCTTACGAGATGCCACGACCCCCTTTTACTCCCACGTGTCATTTCCTCACGATGTCGGAAGTGGCCGCACCTTGTTGTCTAAACCAATTGTTGAAGACAATCAGGCGCCGTTTGGAAACTTCAACAGCGTTGACGCGAGACGCATGCGATAAGCGAGGAAACTCCTCCTTCACTCCGGTGCCATTGACAATTGACATAACTCAGTGAGGCAAATTAAATACTATATTAAAATAATAAGGGGGAAAACTCCAATGGCCGTAAAAAACAGTCGCAACTCTCGTCAGACCAAATTGTTGTGTTGGTCTGACGAGAGTTGCGACTGTTTTTTACGGCCATTGGAGTTTTCCCCCTTATTATTTTAACCTAGAGGCCGTAGAGCTCTTGATTTCTTGCTAAATACTATATTATTTTGACTAATGCAAGAATCGGAAAAGAAAATACTTTGTTCTTCCACAACATATGTTTTATTATTCACGACCTAGGTTTCGAATCACAAAGTCATCGTCAGGTGTGTAAAATATGTGTGGAAGAACAAAGGATTTTCTTTTCCGGAATGAATCGATTCCACAAATTGTCGCCTCAAACCATTATATTAATCCAAGAACTTCTAAAAATGTGATGCTGTCACTTCCAGCTTGCAAAATCAATAGGGGAGCCACCAGTGGACCAAATTCCGGCTTGGGCTGGAAATAGCGACTTGTGCCGGACGTCCTTGACTGTTTGGAGTCCAGTAGGGCTAGGGACTAGTGGAATTCTAGTGGGGTTGGGCGACATGACAATCCACCAATGTCGACGACCATTGACAAGTGTACTTATTTTGATATTTTCTCGTTTTAAAGCCATCGGTGTATGATAAGGCCACATCCGATACATCAGCGGTATATAATAATCCACATTCATCCATCGGCAACATCCAACGCCACAGACAAGATGCCTGCCTCTCTGACGAGCCCAACTGTGACTACATGCTGAATTGCTACGACGTGACGAAAACGGAGACGAAAGAATAAATGTTGGTGGTGGTTTATGTTACTCAAGAGGTGACTGTGGACATGCTTGATGTCACTCAAGATCCCGTTATTTGTCTTAAGGATACATCGCCATGGCATCAATTGACGTGTGCGGTCGATTACTGCAACTTAATATCGCACAGTCCCCATGCAGTGAAGAGGCTAATATCACGTGGATGGGGATTGTGGAGCTAGTTCCATCCGACGATAAACGACTCGCGAAAACAGTCCGGGCACGCGTGGGGCGAGCGCATATAGCCGGGAAACCAAATGCACCATTCACCCCGCAGGTTCTCATCTTCAGTCTCGTGAAACCTCACTGCTAAGCAAGCACCCATTCGTCGAAGGAAGGACGTCGTCCGTGGGCTGGTCTAGAGGTCCGCCGGGGACTTGTTAATTCTCGGTCCACTGGTAATAAATTTGGACGTGTCGCACTGGACTACAGGTTGTGGTCTCCGTAACTAGGTCCACTGCCGGCCCTTGTGTAGCGTCCCTCTCGCAGAGTAAAAGTAATGGCGTGGTGGGAGTCGCTGGACGAATTTCGTTTTTATTTGTCGTTAAATCCGTCGACTGTTTATTTATTCAACTGTAGTCCGAAAACAGCACTCTTTGGCCTTTACATCGGACTATTTAAAATCCTGAAAATATTGGAGACGATTACGAACACCCAAGCCCAAGGTGGAGGAAAACCCACCCAGGTGAGAATCGAACGCGCGACCCTTGGCTTGGCAGACGAGGACGTTATCCCGCCGCCACCGGGTTCGGCGAAAGTGTGGGCGGAGTGTTCTTCGAGGAGAGGGTCAAGTCAATGTGAAACGAGCGAGCCGTTGGTGGCCTCGCGTGATTCGTGCCAAAGAGAGGCCGTCGAACCCAAAATTCGTGTTAATTTTCTTCCACGAGAGACGCGGGAGTCCCTCCGTCGGTGGCGATTGAGGCGGGTGCCATGTATCCGGCTGTATTAACCTGACGTACGGCCATGCGAATGAAGAGTTGTATTTCGATTGTCGACAAATTTCGTCGAATTGGAAACATGGAACTGCAGATAAAAAAGCCATGTATGACTATATGGCCTATATAGTCATATATGGATGGCTATAGGTTGAAGTTGTAGCTGCGGCGTGGGCAATACGGTAAAATGGGCTGTGTTGAATATTTGGGAAATTCTGTGCATGCAATTCGGAGAAGTTAGTGCGAAAACGTTTCATGGAACGAAAACCGTCGTGTGAATAGGTAACCGTGTGCATTCCGGTCTTATGTGACATTGCAGACGAGGTGTGAGCGATATAGTCCATGATAAGAATTAACAATGTTTTCCAGTGCATTACTCGATATACGCCGTATTCTTCAGTTTATGCTCCATAATTACCGGAGCATATGCATCTCGCCACCTTGTCAATGTTTTTTTATCGGTGTCCGATCTTCTCACTTCAAAATATGAGGTGAGAGAAGGAAGAAAAGGACGGGCCGTTTTCTTATACTTTAACATTGGCGGATCAACACGATTTGTACACATTAAGCACCATATATTGATCGTTTCCAAAGCCATTGAAGTAATTGTTTTGATTCAGTAGTTTGTCCGCAGTTAAACGCAGAAAACAATGTCCGCGAAAATCCTTGCTCCCGCCGGTTGCAAAGTTCGTGCTGTGATTCTATTTTTGCGTGCAAAATGGTCATCGGCTACTCAATTTAATCGGGAGTTGTGCCTAATTATGGAACTAGAGTAAAGGAAGCGTCGAGACTTCCAGCACAAGTGGTCGCATAAATGTGCATGAGTGGCAGGCCAAGCTGTGTCCAGACCGATGACATCGTTCAGAAACTGGACCAAGAGGGCTACATGTATTTCGCTTACCTCCTGCGGTGTTCATCTGCCTGCGGTGTGATACCTTCCAAAATGATTCTCACCACCCGAAGCAATTACGGAAGGCAGAGTGACCACCGTTGGCTAATATCTTTTTTGGACCGCATTAGCGCAATAATTTTCATTTATGCTAAGTTTATGGTTAATAATAAAATTCCAATCCACTAAAGTAAACACACTGGCCGGTGGTGAGATTCCGACCCCCTCCCTCGTAATCACAGCAGCCGGAGTTAAGACGACTAGTATCATAAAACTCTGACGGAGTGACTCCGACCTTTAGTTCGTGCAAGAACTGCAATCTGATCCGTGATTGACGATTAGTGCCCTGGCTGATAAAAATCCTCTTGTTTGAGACATTACTATTCACACGGTAGCCACACGAGAGCTGAGATATTGCAAATAGTGTGCAAGGTGGATGGGCATCGGTAATACTTAAAGGCCAATAAAAAGAGCAAAGAATATTGATTGGTTGGCCGTTTTTGGACTTGTTGGTCTCCCACCCTGCGGGCCCGAACTTGCACCCAGCCACTACTTCCTCTTCTTGTAGCACTTGAAGATTTACAAATAGAAAAAAATATATATGTATATTCCCTAAAAGGATCGTCTTTGCGGCTATAATCATCATGCACCTCCTCCTAACGGCCTCTTTGGCATAATCCAGTGGTCTAAAGTGGTACTCAAAGGGGTTGTACTTGGGTCGTACTGAAAGGTTTACTACCTTGAACAAAAAGTTCCTGGAATAACCACCGTGTGGCGCTCCCATCGTTCCGATTTGAGTTCTGTTTTTTTTGTTAAATTGGTACATCTGTTGTTGATATTCCCTTTAAATCTTAGTGTCATAACTTGACATTTGCAAAAGTTACGTAGCCAAGAGTACATCTATCTCTGTGTGTGTGTTGGCGATTTTTTACAATTGCAGAAATGGATTTAAATTTGCAACAACGAACTTGTATTAAATTTTGCGTAAAAAACGGATTTAGTGGCGCTCGGACGTTGGAAATGTTGGAAAAGTGTTTCGGCAACGATTCTCTAAAAAAAACGGTCGTTTACCAGTGGCACGAGCGGTTCAGAAGTGGTCGTGAGTCAATCGAAGATGATGAACGCAGTGGCAGACCATCGACATCGAAAGTCGGTGAAAAAATTGATAAAGTAAAAGAAATGTTGGTCAATAACCGCAAATTAACCATCAGAGAAATAGCGGAGGACTTGAACATTGCCTATGGATCCGCCCAAGACATTGTGGTTAATGATTTGGGTTTCCGTCGTGTAGCAGCAAACTTGGTGCCAAGAGACCTCAATTTCATGCAAAAAAGAGACCGTGTTGACGTCGCAAAAGACATGATTTGCGAGGCTGAATCCGATCCCACATTCATCAAAAGGATCATTACTGGAGACGAGACGTGGGTTTATGAGTACGACACGCAATCCAGACATCAGGCAAGTGAATGGCGTTCACCAAATGAGCCGAGACCAAAAAAACCACGTCGTTTTCAGTCAAAAAAGAAGGCAATGCTGACGGTTTTCATGGATTACAACGGTGTAGTGCATGATGAATTTTTGCCAGAAGGCCAGACAGTAAACAAAGAGTATTATTTGGGCGTTATGAGACGTTTGCGTGGAGCAATTCGCCGAAAGAGACCAGAAATCGTCGCACAGTGCGTCGAGACCGTCGCACAGTGCTATCATTATTCGTAATTTTTTGACGAAAAATGCAACAAATACCATCCAACAGCCACCGAATTCACCTGATTTGGCTCCCTGTGACTTCTTTCTGTTCAATCGAGTTAAAAAACCATTACGGGGAACGCGTTTTAGCAGCCGAGAGGAAGTAATGGAAAAATCGCAGGAAGCACTGATGGACATACCGAAAACCGAATATAAAATAATGTTTCGAGGATTGGATCAAGCGCTGGCATAAGTGTGTTGCAGTCGATGGGGATTACTTTGAAGGGGACAATATAGATTTAGATGAATAAACTTGTATTTTTAATTTTCTGAATAAATTCCGGGAACTTTTTATCAAGGTAGTATGTCCCATCTCCAGTAACCACGTATTCTGAAAAATTCGGGTCACTTTCACAATGGTCCAAGAGGTCCAAGGCTAGATTGTTACGCAAGCAGTCTTCTGATAGCAACTTGGGGACCATCTTGGCACACCTTTCTCATGGCTAAATCTTTTGCAAAAATGCAAATCACTGTGGTTTTCTGAATATTGCACTCTTCCGCTATCCTGACACTTAGGTGAATCAGAATTGAGGATGCGCCTCAATTTTGCACGCATTCATCACACTGTGTTTGTTGATGGATGTCCGGGGCATTCCTCATCGTCAACCACCTCGTTACCCTCCCAGAACATCCTCTTCCAGCAGAAAACCATTACTTGGGACATTGCACCATCTCCATATTCATCCTTAACCGTGGTCATGGTCTCCGAACCCGATTTCCCAAGTTTAACACTAAATTTCATTGCATATCATTGCTCCATGGAAAGTGGCATCGTGAATTCCTGACCTGACCCTCGAACAGGGGTTGAGTCTAGCAGAGATCCGCAGACTGTAACGGCCCGCAGACAACTAACGCGGGTCGTGTTGCTTTCCCAAGACCTCTCAAAGCATTTTTCCCGCCACAAATCGTCCCACTCCAGTCGTCTGCATCGCCAGGAAATATCGTTTTACTTACTTTTTGGGACAGACTGTATATGGACGAAATGTTTGTTCGTCCGGGCAATTTGAAATCTTCACATCACAATGAAATGCCTGCATTGCACTTGAGTACATAGTTAACTCATTACCTCGTAGGTTTATTGTCAGGATGTCCATTTCCACTTGTTTGAGAATATGTTTTGGGATGGTGCCGACCTGGAACGATGAGAGAAACAACAGCATCACTGAGCGCGCGAGCGGTTGCTAGCGGAGACCCAACTCACCACTAGGGATGAATGGCCTTTCTGATAGCACCGGCAGGAAGTCTCTCGTCTGTCTTCTCCGATGTATTTCACGAATCGTCCTTCAGCATTCTTTATCCCTCGCCTCGTGTAGCCATTGCTCTTCTTTAGAAAACAGGTTCGCATCGGAATAAAAAAATAAAATTCTTCAGACTGGGATAGTTGGATGGAAACGCCGCATTCCGGTAACGTGATAGTGCAACGAAAAGGCATGAGAAAATTAAATACCTTAGTGTTCCTCCTGGACCACTGGTAAAGCTTCCTCGGAATGCGTCTTTAGTTTGCAGCCGCAGACTCGCACGTGCTGCTGATTGCTTCCGCCCTAAGCCATCGCCGACCTTTTCCAGTGGCGAAATAATTCCACTTCGCTGGAACGCCAGAATCCTTCCCATGACACATTAAGTTGGTGGTGACCTGGTATTGATTTTTGTGCCGTGGCGTTGCTCCGTCCGAGGAGCATGTGACTTTCTCGAGGAGTTCGAGTTTAATATTCGTGAAGCTCTGGTGGGGGTTTTTCGTTGCAAATGGACGGTGCCCGTGACGTGGAAAAGACAAGTTAGAAATGTCCACAAAATTTGAATGTTGGACTTCTTTCTAGTAATTCGGTCTGTATAGGGGCGCAGTAGTTCAGCCAGACCGTATTTCCAATGATTTCCTTTGGCCTATGTCCTTGGCTATGCCGAGTAAGGCAGTCACGATGAGGCATCCTCTTCCTCCGACTCCCTATGAAACATAAGCCTGTGTCCGAAGGTCTTTTTCGATTATCGTTCCAATAAGGTCTTCCGATGATTGAGAAATTATCTGCATGCACAATTCGTCATATTCTCCGTCAATAACTGATTTTACGAAAGAACATTGGAAATAATTTACAAGTTACATCTATTAATATTGTGGACCAAACCCATGTTAACAAATTGAAAAATATCAGCTTCCACGTGGTGAGCTCTTGCCACAAAGCAACCAATAGGGGAGGGGGGATTCAGTGCCACTGAATTATTCCCATTGACCTGTTTTCATGATATTTATAATGCATGGTATTTTGGAATTGCGTGCACAATTGTGATAAATCATATGATTTGTTTCGCCCCGGCGTGCCCCTCATTTATACAGTCAATAACTAGTAGAAGACATTAAGGTTAGTTATTTTGTAACTGTGAAGAGTGCCAAGAAATCCCAATGTTTAGATGGCCCTGTTCTTTCCTTGGGGATGTGATTAGCTGTTACGTTAATTCATATTTTAATATGAATTCTGTGAATCAGTATCTTGTTCAGTAGAGAAATATACATGATATACTATATCTAGTGTATATATGTAATTACGGATTCCAGATTAAATGCCGTTCATTAAAATGAGCAAAACATTGTAATTGTAGTTCCATAACCTTAAGTGGAATTTTATCCTTGTTCATTTGGATATACATTTGGGTATATGTATAATAAGTTGCTGGGTTCAATCAAGAAATGTATTCATTACATGTGTCTATGTATACCATCGCTAATGTTTTGTTTTTCCGATCTATGCACAAAAGTGGCGGTGTTTTGATTCTGTATGCGGACTCCTTTCGCTACCTTCCCATTGGTTTATCTTATCTACTCCTTATATAAGAATACCTGTAAGTACTTGAATTCTTTGATTTGCCGGTTCCAGGGGAAATAGTGTTGTTTCTCATGCTATGTCTATTTATCATCCGCCTTAGAGTGACTTGTTTGATTTCCATGCCAAAAATATGAAAATTTTAAATAATACTACGTTTTTTAATTCGTGAATCACGAATTTAATAATAACCGAGGCCGTTTAACACGATGACGCGCTGAAATCGCGTTTCTTGAAATTGTATCGTTTAAAAGAGGTGATCGCATCTAATAAATTGAATTAAAATTTCAGTAATGAAAAGAGGATTACTTGCGACAATGGGTGCTTAAATTCGTTTTGATTTTAGCGTCCAGCTACCAATCAACCAATCACAGGTGAGCGAGGGGAGTTTCCGAAGAACGAGCACCACACCTTGCAGAATAATGACGGCGAAGTTCGTCCGACTCGCACTTCGACAATATTTTACGTTTGATGTAAATTTTGCTATTATTCATGGAAACGTGGCGGAAAGAGCTCCGACAGCGGAATAGTTTTTATGGAAATATGCTTGTTGTCAGTGTCAAGTGGTGGTGCGTTTCCGTGATGCGGCATGCGAACCTTATTGCCTTTGAAGTGTAGTGACTAACCATGAGTCTAGTTACGTTTACATTCATCGTCCATCTCTTTCGGTGGTAATTATCCTGAATTATGACTCGCCAGTTAATTTGTTTCGCCTCCATCTTGAAATCCCCCCTTGAAATTAAACGACGATTATTTATCTCGAGAACATTTTGTGTGGGTGTATCATCTTGTTGTGAGTCTTCTTTTTAGCTACTATTATTTTGTCCGCCCATTTCAGAATGGTGGCAACATCACGAAGGATTTTCCATTGGTAAATTTTGAAAGTGAATTTTTAATTCATTGTTTCGTGATGAAGAACTAGTTGGTTATCTTCGTTCACAGTTGCCCATTCCATTTCTCAAGCTTGTACGTGGCCACTTCTTACATGCTAACTACTGCTCAACTAAATTTTTGGAAATGGAATTTTTCAAAATATCTTAAATCATCCGCTAAGTAGATAATATTCATAATGTTCACTTTAATTAGTTATCAGTATTATGTGCTGCACCTTTTCGACTGGAATACAAAAAAACCAACTGCAGTACATTTACTGATTATTTTTGCCGAGTTAAGTCAGTCTTTTGGAGAATCACAATTTATGGGAAACAGGAAGGAGTCATGCTCTGCTGAGTTTTGCATTCGGATCTCATAAACAAGTGTATGTAAATAAGGTTACATCAGCTAATAAACTTACCTACTCGCCTTAGAGGTGGGCTAATGGATTCCAGAAACTAACTTAAATGAAGAAGTTTATATCAACCACTAATATGTTTTTACTATCATAGTTCTACCTAACCAATGGTAAAGATTTGACCACCTTCGCCATTACGTGTACCTGGCAAAATCAAAGGGACTGAACCAAATTCATGCCTGTGAAATTTTCCCGTGATATTCTAAAGCAGACGAATGAGCAATGCTGATCACATTCAAGTGGTGTAGTGAGATCGGGAGTTGAAACAAATATAACCACGAAGTTTGATGACAAAGTATTGTTTAGTATTGATTCCTGATTTCAATTCAGCCAAGCAGAAACCTTAGTATTATTATAGGAGAGAGAGGGAACTTGATGCCGTGACATATTTGGCACTTAAAGAATGGATGTAGAATATATTCGAATGATTGTACAAGTACCGATAACATGTACTGAAACACAGATGGCGAAGCAAATACACATTTGGGAACGTAGGGAGTTGTCCTGCTTGGTGGCAATGACAGGAGGTTTGGTTGGGGGAGGGGGCAGCATCAAATTTCCCATGTAGGTTGATAGAAGAGTCCCAGGGTGACAAAAAGAGAGAGAGTTCGGAAGGAAACCTCAAGCTCATATCTGTTAATAATGACCTGAAGAATTGAGCACCAAACTGGTCATGCCTCAATAAACAGACACGAATGGGGCCAATGTAAATAAGTTATCTCCTGCCGTATGAAAATCATTATTTGGACCAGCAAAGTTAACTTCAAAGAGCAAGTGATCGTTTTTTTCCCCACGAAATGAACTTTTATTTCCAAATCTATATCGGAATGTGACGGCAAGCTTGACACAGTTTCTACAGTTCGAAGTACTCGGAAGAGAAATCAGCAGTCAACTATCTCATCATGTCCCCCTCGTCATGCATATCGAATGGTACCCATTGCGTGGACTCGGGCATGAATTCCAGCTTTTCTTAGCTGCGCTCCAGCGGTGTCGTTGCCCAACTCCAAATGGGCCCACGTGTGAATACTAGTAGATGGCAGGAAACTCCACCTCCCGATCCCGCCTTCGTTCTTTGGCGAGTTATTGCCAATTAGTTTCCTTTCTTTCTCTTTACTTCCACCCAGGTTTCCTTTAATGCACGCTGTGTTGGAGTAACCATTGGATTAATGGAATTTTAAGTCCAAGAGTGATCGTACTTGTTTTGAAGTAGGTGAAATACTATGTGAAATAATATTTCTTGCGTAGAAACCTTGGCCTGAAATCTTACTGTTACATAAATGCAAGTGCAGAGAAAACACTTCCGTCTCGAACTTCAGAGCTATCTTGAATTACTCGCTCGCGAATTTTGTTTCACCTTTCATCGATTCCATTTCCACCTGCTCACATAAACGCTTGTTTCGTCGCCTGTGGGCTTTGATAGAAGCTAAATATTTTCAAGAGTCTTTTGCATAGAGTTAAAATCAGCAATCTCTGTTTTCGGTGGTTAGCACGCTGGTAAAAATCGTCTTTCATTTGTCTAGACTATTTTGACCCCTTCCCGTCGTAGATCGAGTAAAAGTCGCAGATATTCTAACGCAAAAGGAAAACAGACATGGCAACAAAGCCACTACGAGAAGACTACTGGTAGTGATGTCTGTGAATACGGATTTATACGGGATGCAACACTAGTATTCTTGTAGTGTCGCTGCACCTACTTCGTGTGTCGTCTTTCCTGGGGGTGGCGTGGTTTCTGCAGTGATATCGCGGCGCCGTTCATCGACCTTCAGCCGGCGATCCAATCGTGTAGGAACCCCCTGAACCGTTCACTACACGTCTGAGGCCGCCAGGTGTGTAGCGGGTAGGATATTCGAGCACCGCCGGGCTTCCTTAAATTAAAGTGAAAGTCAGCGTGTAGGTCAAATTGTGGACCTTTAAAGTCTTCTTTGCCAATTTATTTAGCTTTAGTTGAACTGAGGGTCAGTGCTAGCAATGGTTCATTTGACACCAATGAGATAGAATCTGACGGAAAATGTGTTTAGGGATTCAATATTAATAAGAAGACGATCCTCGTTAAAAAATTTAAAAACCGTATTATCAAGGAAACATTATCTGTATCGGTAGTTAATTACCGAAGTTTAAAAAACAAAGTCACAGAATATTATCACCTTATTCAAAGTACAGGGCCATATATAATTATTGGGACAGAAAGCTGGTTAACCACTGATGTTGCCGAGGGTGAAATTTTCCCAAAATCCTTTTCCATTTACAGAAATGACAGAGCAAATAGAATCGTGGGTGGTGTCTTTATTACAGTTAAAAGTTCTTGTGTCAGCGGGTAATGGTTGGGAAAGCGTTTGGTGCTCAATTAAAAGTCCTCAATCCATGTGAATTTATGTATGCGTATTTTACAGGCCGCTGAACAACAAAGATAACCCTATACTATGAGGCTCCCAGAAGTACCGGACCCAATAAAGAAAAAAACAAAAATTTTTGAAAAGAATGTATTTATTCTTCAATGTAATCTCCTTTCAGCTCTATACACTTTTCCCAGCGATGTTCAATAGGTTCGACACCCTTTTTATAATAAGAAATGTCTTCCTCCTCAAAATAGCCAATAACTTCCGACATCACGTCTTCACGGTTGGAAAATCTTGGACCGCCGAGCCATTTTTTCAAGTTTGCGAGCAGTGGCTAAATCTGGCTAATAGGTTGCATGAGGTAGCATTCAAACTTGAATTCATGAATTTTGGCCATTGTAATAAGGGATTTGTGAGCTGGCGCTTAGTCTTGATGAAACAACACTTTCTTTTTAGCCAAATGTGGCCGCTTTTGCTTAATTTATACGCCCAAATGTTGCAATAAGTTCGCATAATACTCGCCGTTGATAGTTTTTCCTTTTACAAGATAGTAAATGAAAATTATCCCACACGCATCCCAAAAAAGCGACGCCATGAACTTGCCTGCTGATGAATCGGTCTCCGCCTTCTTTAGAGCTGGTGCTCCCTTTCGAATCCATTGTTTTGATTGTTCTTTTGTCTCTTTTGAAGTAGTGGACCCGTGTTTCATTCATGGTATTGAAACGGCGCAAAAATTCTGCTTTGTCGCTGTGAAACTTTGCTAAACACTCAATTGAAACATCTTCACGACACTGGTTTTGCTCGAGTGTGAGCAAACGTGACACCCATCTTGCAAGGATAGCTGTTAGTCTCTATTGAATTCTTTTACGTTGAACTCCTTGCATCAACCTCTCACTTCACCAACTAGGTGTGATCATATTCTTGCTTTGTTAGCAACGAGCATACCCGAAAAAGTCTAACCTATAGAACTATAAAAGGAATAGTGACCACAGGGCAGTAAATTGTAAGTTTTCGCTATATGGGGTCAGAAATAAGAAACCTAATAGAAAAAGTTACTTGTTTAAAGAAAGAGGGGACTGTAATGGCCTAAACTGCGTGTTAAGGAGAGAATTTGTTAATTTTAAGGAAGATAGTGATCACCCATATATTGAGGGTACGTGGAATCACTTCCTTGAGATTAGGCGCTCGGCAGTCATCAAGTTTATTTCAAGCTAATTTATAAAAGATAACTTGGAAACTGGACGGTGAACGCGGATGTAAGAAAGCAATGCGACCTCTATGTCCCGTCTCGATGAAAAATATAAGGGTTTATGTCTGTAGCGACAAAAAGTGTGAGATCACTTAGGATTACATGATATCTAGGGGTAATGCCAAGAAGGTATTCAGGAAAGCCGTGAGCTAATTCAAAACGAAAATATCAGAAGAAAATTGCAAAGAGCATCCGAAAGTATTTTGGTTGTACGTCAGATAAGTTCAGGGAAATAATTTTAAAGTTAATTCACTCAAAAATGATAAATGCCAAAGAGTAACCAGTAGTTTGGGAGATGCTAATTTGTTGAATTCCTTCTTTCAAAGCGGCCTCATCGATGCCTCACTGAATGCCTTCGATAGCTAGCCAAATCGTTCCGGTCAGCCGATGCCCACAAATGAAATCTCATGCAATGATATAGAACGTTTGCTGAAATATATTAAGACTAATAAATCCTCCGGGCCCGATAAAATACCCGCTCTTATATTTAAGGATCTAGCTTCGGAAATTGCGCGATATCTAGAAATAATATTTAAGAAGTCGCTGATAGATCACAAGGTTCCCAGAGATTGGAAAACGGCTAACGTAATACCAATATTTGAAAACAGAGACATGGAAGAACCTAGCAATTACGGACCTATTTCCGTCAAATCCATTTCGTTACAAGGTTATGGTACACATAGTAGCAAGACATGGTAATCAGGAGTTATTAATGTAAAATTAGCACCACTTTGGAAAAGGTAGATCCTCCGAGACACAACTTGCGCTTGTTCATGATATTTTTACATCGGGTCAGAGCAATGTTCCAGTTGACGCTGTTTTTCTAGATTTGAAGAAAGTCTTCGACAAAGTACCTCAAAGTAAGCTACTTACAAAGCTGGAAAAATATGACGTAGATAAAAATATCCGATGTTAGATGGATTAAAGACTTTTTGAATGGTCAGGTATAAAGATGTCATGAATGGTGTTAAATCCAGTGCAGTGAAAGCCACTTAAGTGTTTCTCAAAGAAGTGTTGTCGGGCCTCTTTCATTCCTTATTTATGTTAACGGGATTAACTCCGTAGTTAAAAGTGAGATCCGTTTATTAGCCGTCGAAGCCGTGGTTTACAGAGATACCCGTAATCCTGAGGATAGAGCAGCTTTAGCAGATGGTCTAATGGTTACACCATGCTGGTTCGACACATGGGAATCAAATTTAAATTTTAAAAAGTGCGTAGTGATGAATGTTAGGGAAAATAGCAATTCCCTCCCGAACGCCTACTGCATCGGGAACACCGAAATTGAATGCGACGAATCGTTTAAATACTTAGGCGTTACCCTCACTCACGACCGCTCCTGGGTGAAACAACTTACGGGGAATAGGTGGACAAACTAACAAAAAATTAGGATTTTTTTAGAAGAATACTGGGTTAATGTGGTGAAATTGCCCAAGAGAAATGCCATCTTTCACTGGTTAGGTCTCATTTAGAATATTCTGCTAGTATATGGGGTTCTCACGAAGTTGGATTGATTACCGAATCGGATCATGTGCAGCGTGGAGGAGCTAGATTTGTAAAACGTTGTTATGATAAACTTAGTAGCGTATCCAAAATATTATAGGAGTTAGGCTGAGAGTCACTCACGGAGCGAAGGTTAAATTACAGATTAGATCTCTTTCATGAATTGGAAGGACGGGTGTTTAGCAGTGATGTTGAAAATGTATTATACTACCCTCATCGTACTACGGTAGGAGAGATAATGTCAATAAATTAGAGATATTAAGTGTAGAACAGATGGATGTAAGATGGCATTTATGACATCATCAACATGTCATTTTTCATCATTGGTCGTTCGATCCTAAGATTGGTTGACTGCAGTCCTCCATCCTACCCCATCTGATGCTAATTGGCTTACTTTCTGGTATTTTGTGCAATCTTACTTCTTCTTTATTTGTCCCATGTATTTGTCCCTGGGGAATTTTCCCTCTATTTTTCCTTTTATTATATTCTTCACGAATCCATTTTGCCTCAGGGTGTGGCCAATCCATCTGGCTCTTCTTTTCTCTATGGTGTTCCAAAAGGTCCGTTCTTCGCCCATTCTTCTGTGTACTTCTTCATTTCTTATTTTATCCCTCCATTCGATCTTAAGTGTTCTCCTACAGTACCAGGCTTCGAACCTTCTAGTCTTTTCTGGTCTACTATTCCGATGGTCAAAGCTTCTGATCCATATATTTCCAGACGAATGTTTCCACGTATTGTACCCTCGTCTGTTGTTCTATCTTTTTTAACACAGTAGTTGTCTTTTCATTATGAATGCTCTCTTAGCTTGAGCTATTCTTCGCTTGATGTCTAGTATTTCTTTCGTCCCATGTGATCGTACTTTCGACAAAGGAGAAGGATTCCACTAGCTCTATTTTTTGTCCTTTTAGTGTGACTCTATTATTCCGCTTCTTTCGTCCACATACTAGGATTTTAGGAAACGTCTTGTTTATGTTCATGTTTTATCTTTATAGAACTTAATCCAATACGTTTAGTGACCTTTGAAGATCCTCCTGGTTTTCTGCTATCGTTGCAATATCGTCGTGTCATGTTTACCTCTTCTCCATTGATCCTAATTCCGTTTAATCCGTTGCCTTGTGCTTCTCTTATTGCCTCTTCTAGGTACACGTTGAACAATGAAGGTGAGAGGTTGCATCCTTGTCTAACTACTTTGTTCATTTTGGCCTCTTTATGACTTCCATCTCTCATTCGTATGGTGGCTGCTTGCTTCTTGTATAGCTGATAGATTTATTATTAAGTAGTCTACCTGTTAAGGTAGGTTTTTGGATGGACACAGCTACCAAATAAATATTGTAAGACTCCTAACAAAACACAATTCAGTAATCCAGATCAGAATAACATTGTCCGACCGCAGTAAGGTCATATCCGGGTCAACATTATTCTGGTGTGTATTCAACCCCTGCCAGACACCCTAGCGGTGGTTTTCAGGGTATGGAAAATACTAAAACATAGGCATTCACTCCAGGGAAGTAATGTGAATTAATTACACTATTCATAAACTGATAATTTCTACTAACCGATCTGTTTTAATGTTTCAAGTCGTAGTTTTTAAATGCACGGGAATTTTTTCTCGTGCAAAACTGTATTGTATTATCCCTGCATTAATTTCTCTGTTGCTCAACTGTAAAGCCCTGCCTTCATCCCAAATCCCCCTTCGCCCACCGCCACATGCCAATCGTCCATCATCGTATTTTACCTTCCATAAAACTCTGTAAATAATGTTCCTTAGTCAATCGCACACTCGGCTGATCTCCTCCTCCATGCAATTGCTTGTCGACATGAATACCTGATAAACAATCAAGTTCAATGATTGCGCTTTGTTTTCATTGAATATTGTTCTGCCACTCACCTGTCTACCCTAACCGAATTCGACGTTTGGGGAGGAAGTTTCCCATAATGATGTCAAGGAAGATGCCAAAATGTTCCTCCCTGTGCTAATTCGTGGCCTCGGGTTCGCCTAGGCCGGAATACATGTGTAATGCCTATTACTATTAGGTAATCTACCGGTTGAGGTAGGTTTTTGGATGGACACGACTATTAAATAAATATTTTGTAACTCCAAACAAAACCCAATCCAGCAACCTACTCTACATCAGGTCTATCTTCATCTCTGTGTACTTCCTTCCTCCCTTCATCCCGTCCAACAACCCTATCCTGTTCCTGCCCTTTCCTCGTTTGCCTAACATTCTCCCCTCTATTACCTTCTTCAACATCCCACTGCCGCTCAATACGCCTTTCATCCATTTTTCCTGCCTCCATAGGATTTCTCCCAACAAACCCCTCTCCTCACCCACCATCCCTAGTACTTCCTCATTTGTTTTCCTCTCGGTCCATTTCACCTTCTCCATTCTTCTCCACACCCACATTTCAAAAGCCTCCGATCTACGTCTATCCTCCTGCTTCAGCGACCACGTTTCTGCGCCGTCCATAGCTACGCTCCATATCAAAGTTTTACGAGTCCTGTCTTAACCTTCCTACTCAAACGTCCCCGTCATCAATTCCCTCCTCCTTGTGTAAGCTTGTTTGCCTAGCGCAATTCTTCTCCTTACGTGCCTACTACTTTGAGCGTGTTGGTCCAAAACACTTCCGAGATACTATGTAAACTGCTCTACCTGCTCTATTTTTTCCCCTCCTATTTGAATGCTTAGTTTAGCCTTTTTCTTTCTGGAAAATCGCATAACCTTTGTTTTATTAATATTGATTCTTAACCCATATTTATCGCACTGAACCCCCAATTCACTCAGCAATGCTTGCAACCCCTTGGCTGACTGAGGGACTAATGCTTGGTCATCAGCAAACCTAACCGATTTTACGAATTCCCCTCCGACTTTCATTCCTACCTCCAGTTCTTCCCATGCCTCTTTAATCATTTCTTCCATATATACGTTGAACAGCAACGGTGATAATGGGCAACCCTGCCTTGCACCTCTTCCTTACACTGCCCATCCGGACTCTCCGTTCCCCAGTCGCACCTGAGCATTCTGAGACATGTACAGGTTGCGGATCAGTCTCCTGTCCCTCCAATCCATTCCCATTTTCTGCAATACACGCATTAGTTTTTCCCAATTCACTCTATCTGACGCTTTTTGAAATCTACGAAACAGGCAAATACGTCCTGATTGTATTCTATATTCCTTTCGATTAGGGATTTCATTACTGCAATGGCATCACGCGTACCTCTTCCTTTCCTGAACCCAAACTGATCATCCCCTAAGTAATAATTTGCCTTACTCGCTATCCTTTTGCTGATGATCCTGAGAATAACTTTAGCTGCGTGGGATATCAAACTTATTGTTCTGTAATCCTCACATGATGTAGCCTTTACCTTTTTCGGAATAGGAACTAACACTGATCTCACAAAATCTTCCGTCCAGTTTCCTTCCTCGTAGATACTACGATTTAGTCCATACAGAGTCTTCTTCCCACATTTTCCTAAACATTTCAATAGTTCCACAGGAATATTGTCCCCCCCCCACGGCCTTATTTGGTTTCATCTTCCCTAATGCCCTTTCTATTTCATCGTCTAGTATTCCTGGACCTAAGCTATCTTCTTCTACGTAATATTCCTTTTCCTTGTCTAACCTTGTTGGCCTATGTTCTCTACCATAGTGTTTTTATATATTCCTTCCATCTCTCTTGGATATTTTCTGTGTCAACTATTATTTTACCCGATTATCTTTAACTGTTAGGACAGATCTTACCTTCTTACTTCCCGATAATAACTTAACCTTACTGTATAGCGCACCAATTTCCCCCTTCCCCTGTCTTTCCATATCCTCGCATTGCGTTTTCCACCATTCTTCTTTCGCTATTTTTTGGCCCGTCTCAATTTATTGTTTAACTATTTGTACTTCATTTTGCCTTACTCTGTGCTTACATTCTTCCATCTTCTTCTCTCATCCATCTTTGCAATCATCTCATCCGTGGCCCATGGTTTCCTTATCCTTTTCCCATTGACGGTTCCAATAGTATCTTTTGCTGCTTTCGATATCACTTTCTTGATACATTCCCATTTTTCTTCGATAGTGCTCAGCTCTTTTCCGTCGTCCATTATTTTCTCTTCAGCCTGCTGATACTCCTTTCTTGTTAATCCATTTAATGCTTCTACATTCCATTTCCTAACCCGTCCCCCCTGCCTTATCTTTTTGAAACGGATTTTAAGAAATTTATTACCTATCTAAATTTTGTAAATGAAATTTGAACTGGTTTTGCTCGTTTTAAAGATACCTTTTGTGCTATGAGGAGGAAAATTTGTAGCTCTTGGTGTCATATTAAAATTGTACCGTTCCCGGAAAAGATATTCCGAGCCGGTCAAGCGAGCGATGTGACGAGAGCTAGTGTGGGCGGTTTATAGTGCGTATGACAGAGTCCACAGGCAAAATTTAAGAAAGATAGTGCATAAAGCATGAGACGAATTCAAAAGGGAAAGATTAGATGAAAATTTAATCTAAACCAGTCCAAAGCATCCAAGGCCTACTTCAGAATAGGGGAAATAAGGCTATAGATCTACAAAAAACCTCGGAAGCCACCGAAAGGGCGTGTGGCGGGGGATGTTAGGTCACCACCCGTAAAAGAGAATAACATTTTAATGAATTTACAATAAATAAAAATGCAACCAACAGGCAAATAACAAAAAGCAGAATGCAAGATAATTGCAATAAGGAATGAATAAAATATTTCTCCCCAATAAATGAAACGCCAGAGAAACAATATTTAATAAAAAGTGTTACATCATGCGTGGGTTTCTATATATATTTTCAGCCCAATAATGAAAATACGGTAATTTATGTTCAAAATGTCTTTATTGTTTTTCGAAGTATTCTCCATGATAATTAATACACTTTTCCATGCGCTCGAATCAAATTTCGTAACACTTTTTCCACTCCGATTGCGGTACCTCCATAACATGGTTTTTGAATGAATCAACGGCTTCCTCAGGCGCCGAAAAACAGTGACCACGGAATTTTTTCTTGATAAACGGGAATAAAAAGAAGTCACTTGGTGCTAAATCAGGGCTGTACGGAGGATGACCCATCAATTCGAAGTTTTGGCCAGTCAAGTAGGTATTTGTTTCAGCCGATCTGTGAGAGCTTGCATTGTCATGATGAAGAATGATCCTTTGTTGCCGCTTCTTTTTCCGTATTCCACCAAGCGCTTCCGACAAACCAATGCCCGTGTACCATTCAGAATTCACAGTTCTACATTGCTCCAACGGTACGATTGCCACATTTCCAGTTATTCCAAAGAAACGCGATAATTTGCTTCGATGTGCTTCGTGCACGGATCACTTTTATTGGATTTGGCTCGTCTTGGAAGACCCATACTGTGGAAAGCAGTTTCTTTTCGGGCTCATACGCATAGATCCAAGATTCGTCACCTGTGTAGATGTTATACACTGCTTTTGATGCACCGCGATTGTATTTGTTGAGAATTTCTTTGCGCCAATTGACACGAGCATCTTTTTAAGCTTTTGTCAAATTATGCAGGATCACAGGCGAACAAATTTTTTTCACAGCTAAATGTTCATGCAATATCTTACTGATGCTCGTCATGCTAATCCCTAAGGATGCCTCAATTTGACGTTAAGTCGCACGAATGCCTTTCTGAACTAGTTCTTGCACACATTCAATATTTTCTGGCAAAACAACTCATTTTGGACGACCTTCACGACTTTCGTCGCTGAGCGAAAGGTGGCCATGATGGAATTCGTTATACCAGCGTTTCACAGTGGCAAAGGATGGGGCTTCATAGCCAAAAGTGGAAGTAAGTTGATCGATGTACTCCTGTCTTGATAATCCACGTCGAGTTTCGTAAAAAGTCATGGTACGAAAGTGTTCACGAGTTAACTCCATTTTTTCGCTGAGACAAAATGTTCGAGTCATTGTAAACAACACAAGTTATAATCAAACGACAAAATGTTCTGAAGAAAGTTAGCAAAAAAAGGGTCAAACTTTCAGATGGAAACGTCAGATGGCGCTCTGGCGTCTGGCGTAGATACCTGGATCCACAATGTTAATGAACGCGGAGTAAAATGGAAATTTTCATAATAATGGACATCTTTTCCTCAATGTGCCTAACTTCTTTCGTTGAAGTTCTCAATTTGTTGAGAGATCGGTGGAATTCGCCAGCGTTTTCAGGGTAACAATTTCCGAATAACTCTTCTCAGTTACTAATACAAGTTTCACCAAAAAAAGATTGCTCCAATGCTCTTGGAGTCAAGTGGATGGCTCTACGGTATAAGAACTATCCAGCGACCATTGTGAAAGCTGAAGGATCACGGCCATACGGAAGAAGTAGTGACTAGAATGTATTTTTCTCTTGTAAATTGACCATTTTAAAATTGGCGTCCTAAAAAGCTTGTGTGCATCGCGCTGGTTTTTTCATTTGGCGCGATTACTTCAATCCCTCGATCACGGCTTCTTGTTTCCTGCATGGAGCGCACTCATTTCGCTACTTGCAGCTGAAACAGCTGCGTTAACATGCGGGACTGAAATTTCCGGCCGATAGGGGGTTCAGCGTGAAGTTGAGAAGCCAGGCGCGCGGAATCAAATCTCTAGTTCTTTGTTGGCCGCAAAACAAAAGACATATTCAATGAGGCAGTATCTCTACGATGCTGCGGTGTGCCCGTGGCCCCCCTTCGCTCTCGCCGCCCCCCGTACGGCCACCGTCGCCCCGCGTGCACCTTTGGTGCGGGGGTCGTGTGCTTGCCTGGCATTTGGGCCATTGGTGTCGCTCCCGTGGATATCTCGAAAGCGGGACAAGAGGGGAGGGACCAATTTTCAAAAGAAAAAGGAATGGCCGACTGAGTTTCCTAGCCAATCAGAGCGGAACATACATAGACGCGAAATTGCGCCCCATTTTGTTTCACTTATGTGCGGTTTGTCGCAGATCTTCGGCTTTGGAATTGTGTGGATGGCCGGGAGGGCTTCTTCTAGTGGGCGAGCCTTCACACAACACTGTAATTTGGGGATGTCGAACAAATGGCCTAATTATACAACTCTGGTGCCACACGTGGGAATCAGAACTAAAAAAAGTGATGAATTTTAGGAAAAAGAGCAATTCTCTCCCGAAAGCCCACTGCATCAGGAGCACCTAATGAGAAAGTGCAGACTCGATTAAATACCTACGCGTTACCCTCACTCACGACCTCTCCTGTGTGAAATACATACGGGGAATATGTGAACAAGCTAACAACAAAATTAAGATTTATTAGAAGAGTATTGGTTAAATGTGATGAAGCAGTTTAAGAGAAATTTGGTCTTTCAATGGTTAGGCCTCATTTAGAAGGGGATCCTCACGAAGTTGGATTAATTACTGAATTGGATCGCGTGTAGCGTAGAGGAGCTAGATTTGTTTCATGCTGTTATGACAAACTTAGTAGCGCATCCAAAATATTAGAATTGTTAGGCTGGACTTATTCACATACCGAAGGTTAAATTACGGATTAAATCTCTTCCCTAAATTGGAAGGACCCCTATTTAGCAGAGAATTTGAAAATTTATTATTACTCTACATCGTACTACGGCAGGCGAGATCATGTCAATGGAATTAGAGAGATTAAGTGCAGGACAGACATTTTTTCCACGAACGATAAGGAATCAGAATAACAGTGTCCGACCACGGCAGGGTCATATTCGGGTAAAAATTAGTCTGGTGTATATTCACCTCCTGCCACACACCCTAGCGGTGGTTTTCAGGGTACTAAAATATCCATCTTAAATCCCCGCCGCCTCGAAAATCCATAATTGGACTCCAAAATTCTACGCAACCTTACTCTTCCCTTCTAACCTTCCCGAAGTCTTATTTAATCCCCTTCCTATCGACCGCAACGTCCAGTTTCTCACTAATCACATCAATATTACTTTACAACACCCTATCAAACCTACTCCTACTTTTCCACTCTTCTCGTCTTCTCTCGTCTCCTCTCCGGCCCCACATCAACTCCCTCGTTCAAGGTATAAATCGTCTCTGGAAACTTTACCATAAAATACGTCCTCTTTCAGTTGAATTGAACACCTTCGCCAAACTCATCAGAACTGCTGTGCAAGAATTCGAGGATACACTGTGGAATCCTCTGAAGGATCCTCTCTCTCCCACCCCGATAACTTCTCTGGAAGATGGCGAGATCTCTTGGAAACCCCCGCAAAACATTCCTTCCGCTATTTTTCGATAACCTGATGCTCGATACGGACGTGGAAAGGGGCGAAGCTTTCTCCAACATGATGCTAGCCGTCTTTGCCCCCGCCCCAATCATCCAAGCCCGTGGACTCCTTCGCTGCTTCCCTCCCCTGAACCCTTTACCTGCATCCTTAATGAATTCACTTCACTCCTCTTCAGGCGCCGACCGCATCCCGATGAAAGCCATTTACAGTCCGCGAGTTCCTGGCCAAACACCAGGTGCCAACACTGCACCCCCCCCCCAATAGTCCTGACGTCGCACCTGCAAACCTATTTTGTTCTATCGGAGTAAGGCAGCCTTGAAAGGAACCCGTTTTTCGTCCATAGAAGAGATCCAATCAGCCGTGACGAAGGCCTTGCGGCAGGTCCCTGGAGACGCCTTCCACGGCGCGTACCGGTCATAGTAGAGTCGCTGGAAAAAATGTGTAGAGGCACAGTACTTTGAAGAATTTTAAGTGTTTGTACAAATCTGCTCAATAAAATCATTTGGAAAATAATTGCATTACTTTTCGAACGCACCCTGTAACTTATTTCACTCGCCTGCATTTACTTTGTTCGCCGACATCTTCAACGCTTGCCTTGCCTCTTTCCATTTCCCTTTCTCTTGGAAATGCGCCGACATCATCCTTCTCGCAAAACCATTTCGGAAATTGAAAACTGCCAAGCGATCTCCATCATCTGCTCTCTCAGTAAACCTTATGAAGAAATAATTCTTTCGCGGCTCCTTTCACTTTTATTCCCGCTCTACAGAAATGAGCAAATGAGCTTCAAGGGTAAAACTTCCACTGTTTACCAAACCAACCGTCTCAATGAGCTTTTTACTTCCGGTATGGATGCAAAATGAGTCACTTTCGCTGTAATTCTAGCCTTTGACCACTGTCCTTCTCGCCATTATGCCAGGACTATGACAGAGTCTGGCATATTGGCTTGTTATTCAAACAACAATGCAAAATTATCCCTTTCCAAGATTATTCGCCGGGAAAGTACCAGATCATTCTTCAAAATTATCCTTCTTCATCTTCTAACAGCCCTTAGATCTTTTCCCTCTCCTCCATTCGCCACAGTTCATTTCACTCTTTCCACTTCCCCATCCACACTGGAGTTCCCCAGGGCGTCGTTCTGGGCCCCTTCCTATTGATTATGCACATCGATGTACACCGCACGCCTCTTTGGCGATGACGCGGCCATCGCAGATGAACCTAGCAAACCGATGTTGCTCTGCAGGAGCATCTCGATCTAATTGGAGGCTGGCTTGCTGAGTGGAGGTTTAAGGCCAACCATGAGAAATGCACCAAAATCCATTTCACTCGACGTCCTTCCAAATCCACCCACACCTACCTTACCCTCAGAGAAAAAAATCCTACCCCAGAAAACTACCGTTGGTTTTCTCGGCGTTACTCTGGATGAAAGCCTTACTGTCACTTTAAATTCTAACAACTTCCTCAACTCCGCTCCTCTTCCCTTTAGCCTCTGCTAGTCCACTCCCCCACGAAGGGCACCATATCGAGGGGGCGCTGTACTCCCTCCGCCCCCCTCCCCTTACCCTCATGAGGGGGCAAGGGGGGGGGGCGGAGTTGCGCGGCGTGAATCACTCGCCGTCTGGGGAGGAGGGAGGTCTCGTTCCGCCGCGCCGCCCTCGCTCCCCGGGGATGACCCCCATCCCTTCCCGTCAATTATTCCGTTTCTCTCTAGTCCGAGACGGTGCCCCACGTGACTGGACGACGACCTTGGATGCATGTCGAATTTGGTGTCCCAACTGTAAATCCATTGACGTGCATTTATTTAATTAGCGGTTAAGGTTGTTTGTGGGACCAATTAAATAGCAATTCAGGGCTCTGCTTCCAAACTGCGTTGTTTTAACCATTTTGTTACAATGACCATTGTCTGTAGGGTGTTTTCTCCACACTTTCATACTTCCTTCTATTCTCGGATATTCTCTCTTTGCCTGGATTAGCCAACACTCTCCTATGGCTCGGCCTCAAACGGAGACAAGGAGAAACCGGGCAATTACAGACCTATTTCCCTCACTTTTCCATTTCGTGCAAGGTTATTGAACAGAATTGTCAGATCTATCGTGAGACACCTCGGTAATAAGGAGTTATTAATGAAAAATCTGCTGTTTCCAAAAAGGCAGATCCTCTGAGAGAAAATATGCGCATACAACGCTGGTGCGACACATGGAAATCAGAACTTCAAAAGTGGGAAGTGTTGAATTTCAGGGAAAAGAGCAATTTCCTTCAGAATGCCTACTGCATAGGGAACACCGAACTGGAAGGGGTAGACTCGATTAAATACCTAGGCATTACCCTCACTCACGATCTGTCCCGGGTGAAACAACTTACGGGGAATGTGTGGACAAACTAACAAAGAATTAGGATTTTTTAGAAGAGTACTTGGTAACTGTGATGAAAAGGTCCAAGAGAAATGTTAACTGTCGTTGGTTAGGCCTCATTTAGAATAAGTATGCTGCTAGTACTATGGGATCCTCACGAAGTTGGATATATTCGCGAAATGCAATGCAACAATTTCAGAGTGTAAAAATCATTCCCCTTGACCGGGACTCGAACCCGGATCCCTCGATGTCCGGCCGGGTGCTTTAGGCAGTTAAGCTACCGAGGCGTCCTCTTAAACATCTCATCTTGTTCCTTTCAAAGCCCACAAAATTCAGAGTTTAAGAGGACGCCTCGGAAACTGGTTAAAGCACTCGGCCGGACATCGAGGGATCCGGGTTCGAGTCCCGGTCTAGGCGAATGATTTTTACCCTCTGAAATTGTTGCTTTGCAATGTTACACGTAGCGGATGACTCCGTTAAAAGTTACTGTTGCGGCATCTCCTGCAGTTTCTTGGAATTCCCGAATTGGATCGCGTGCAGTGTAGAAGAGATACAGGTAGATGCACATGCAGGTAGGTATGTACAATGTTGTTAGAATAGCGTATCCAAAATATTAGAGCAGCTAGGCTGAGAATCACTCAGGGAGCGAAGGTTAAATTACAGATTGAAACTCTTGCATAAATTGCTTTAGCAGTGATGTTGAAAATATATTACCCCCATCGTACCACGGTAGGAGAGGTCATGTAAATAAAAGTAGAGAGATCAAGAGTAGAACAGATTTAAAATGCCATTTTTTCCACGAACGATATGGGATCAAAATAACATTGTTCAACTGCGGTAGGGTCATGTTCTGCTAAAATTATTCTGGTGTGTATTCATCTCCTGCCGATCACCCTGGCGGTGGCTTGCAGGATATATACGTATATTAAGAAATAATTCCATTACCACTCGCTGCCCTGCCCTCTTACTTGGACTGTATCCCGACCGCCCCTTCCCTCCAACTTCACTTCTCATCTCGGAGACGTCAATTTTCGAGCACATCCTCTTGCTTCAAAGACGGATTTTGCAAATGTAATGTACAAGAGACGGTAACTATCGAAAATCTTTAATTACTTTTCTTTAACAACATTGTATTAACACCCGTCACTCCTTCGCAGGTAAAGGCCAAGATGCGACAGGTAGTGCCAACCATTAAGGGTTAGAACTCGCGTTTCTATTATGAAGTTAAACAGGTTGAGTGACTTTTTTTTCAAATAATTTGAATGATTGCATCAATTAGGTGGGAGCCATAAGCAACGTGCCTGAGGATGTAGCATTTGTCTCTGAAGTGAGTTCTCTTTGTGTTCATCCCAGTCCGCTTAAAAAGGGAAATAGCATGAGGTGGAGTATCGAGGAGCACCTTCCGCCTCCTCCCGCCCGGACTCCCTATGCGTTCCGCCGCTTGCCCCGTGCTTCTCCTTCTTGCGGCGGACGTCGCTATTCCGCTGGCTGCGAGTTGACTGCGTCGATGCCGTGTGGTTCCTCCGCCGTTTTGCCCCGCTGAAAATAATTCGAAAGCGAGCTCTCATCTCGCACCAGGTGAAGTGTACAATTGGCATATCGCCGAGGAGTGTGCCAAATGCATTCATTCATTCACGCATTCAAGCTCTTCCGGTACCCGAATGAATGTTTTGGTGAATTGCCGAGTATCGCTATGAATTCGCGTGCAGATGATTACTCGGGCCATAGTCGCACTCACTCTAAGACCTCTTTGCTCTCATTTTATTTATATATACCCTGCAAGCCACCGCTAGGGCGTGTGGCAGGGGGTGAATACACATCAGAATAATTTTACCCTAACATGGGCATCAGCCTGCCGCGGTCGAACAATGTTATCATGATGCCCTATCGTTCGTGGAAAAAATAATATCTTCAATCTATGTATTCTACCCTTAATCTCCCTAATTTTACTGACCATATCTCACCTACCGTATACCGGATGGTGTACCGGATTGTGGGTAGTAATATATTGTCAACGTCACTGCTTCCCACTTCCCACTGCGTCACTTCCCACCAATTTATGCAGGACATTTAATCTGTAATTTGAACTTTGCTCCGTAAGTGATTCCCACCCTAGCTCCTCTAATATTTTGGATACGCTACTAAGTTTATCATAATAATGTTTTGTCAATCTAGCTCCTCTACGCTGCACGCGATCTAATTCGGCAATAAATCCAATTTCGTGAGGATCTGCAGAGGAGTGCGGCATGTTCTAAATTAGGCCTAACCAGCGGAAAATGACAATTCTCTAGGACCTTTTCATCACATTTACCAATTATTGTTGTAATAAATCCTTTTTTTTGTTAGCTTGTCCTCGTATTCCCCGTATGTGTTTCACCCAGAAGAGATCGTGAGTGAGGGTAACGCCTAGGTATTTAATCCAGTCTACGCAATCTATTTCGATGTTCCCAATGCAGTAAGCGTTCAGGAGGGAATTTCTGTTTTTCCAAAAAATTATCACGACGCACTTTTTAAAGTTTAATTCTAATTTCCAAGTGTCTCACCAGCGTTGTATACCATTAAGGCCAGCTAATAAAGCTGCTGTGTCCTCAGGATCACGGATATCATGGTAAGCCACTGCATCGTCGGCAAATGAACGTATCTTACTAGTGACATCGGAGTCAACGTCGTTTACGTTAAGTAGGCATAAAGAGGTCCGATAAACTTCCCTTCTTTAAAATGTATATTGAATAACCATCCTACTTCACTCAAAGCGTACCTTTACCTACCCCTTAACTCTCTCCAAACTCCTAGCCAATAGCAAGGACAAACAGGATACACTTTTTAATGAGCCCTCTACAAACTAAAATGCAATAATTGCAACGCTTCTGATGTTGGTCACACTGGGAGCAATTTCGACACACGAGCCAAAGAACACGCTACGTGTCACAAAAATCAAAACTTTTCCCTCTTTGCAAAGCAAATCGCTACTAAGTTCATCATAACAACGTTTTACAAATCTAGCTCCTGCACGCGATTCAATTCGGCAATTAATCCAACTTCGTGAGGATCCCGTATACTATATTAGAGCAGCTAGGCTAGGAATTAGTAATGGAGCGAAAGTTAAAGTACAGATTAAATCTCTTGCATAAATTGGAAGGTCTCTTTAGCAGTGATGCTGAAAATGTATTGGTACTCCCAATGTACTACAGTAGGAGAGATCGTGCCAATAAAATCAGAGGGACTAAGTGTTGACCAAATAGATTGAAGATGTCACTTTTTTTGCTTGAGGAGGGGCGAGGGAGCGGCGGTCGCTGTGCCATTTCGAAAGACTTCTCTTGACTAATCAATGGCACATTTTCCCCTTTGGCCAGCTGGAAATAGGTGACGGGTGTGCCCTTAGGGTCACGTTTCTACCCGAGAAAACGGCCCGATATCAGCAGGCGCAAGGGTACTTCGAAGGGCAGCCCTCGGATTTGCTGCTCGATCCATAGCCATGGTCATATTATCCGGGGTCGAGGACGGAGGCTGGGGGGGGGGGGGGGAGGTTTACAAGTGTCATCAGTGGCAGGCCAAATTTGTGGTGAGAATACATTTAAGTAAAACAAAGTTGATGCGATTTTCCAGAAAGAGAAGGGCTAAGTTAAACATTAATGTAGGAGGACAAAAACCAGAACAAATAGAACAGTTTTACGTATCTCGGAAGTGTTTTGGATTTGTTTAAAAATTATTCTGGTGGGTATTCACCCCTTGCACACATCCTAGCCATGGCTTACGGGTACATAAAAAATAATATAAATAATTAATTGAAAAGTATGTGTTCCGTTTGTGTGGGTTTTCTGTAAATATGAACCCGTATCTATTTTATTTTTATGGGAATAGACATATTTAGGAAGTTAATTGTGCCGTTGACTTATTTTTCTATGTGTGAATGGATCGTGTTGAGGTATTTGTGGAAGGAGTATAACTGGCAGTTTGACCCCGTCCACAGGCATATAATAGCATCAACGTAGCGGAAGTAATAAACCACGTCTTCCATGTGTTTACTGATAGTCTTGAACAGATGATTTTCTAACGAATTGAAGAATATTTCGGCTAAGAAAGGAACTTATTTCTAGGTCATTTGTTTGGTTGCAAAATTGTGGTTGAAACTGAAATAATTTTGATTGACTGACATTTAAATTAGGGAGATCAGGTCGTTTGAAATATTTGGGGCAATGTTGGAGTCATTGAGTACATGTTATGCTTTAATTAAGGCTTCCGATCTTGGCATGCAAGTGAATAGGTTATTTATATTACAGGAAAATAATGAATAAATCGTTTTCCTCACTCATGGTTTTCTCTACAGCCTGCAATAATCCTTCCTTGTCAATCCATTTAATGCTTCTACATTCCATTTCCTCACCCGCCTCTCCTACCTGATCTTTTTTAATCGGACGCTACACTTTATGACTACTACTGGTAAATTATCATCAGAGTCCACATCCGCTCATGGGAAACTTTACAAAGTATTCATGATGTACTTAAATTGGGTTTAATCATAATACAATCGAACTTATACCATTCTGAATCCCTTGACATTTTCCATGTGTACCGAAATCTTTTGTGGTGTCCAAACCATGTGTTGCTGATGACTTACTCCTGTCTCCTGCAAAATTCAATTGCTTTCTCCCCGCGCTCATTCCTCGTACAAACCGTAGTCCCCCACGTCATCACCCTCTCTTTCTTCACCTACCGTCGCATTTCAATCTCCCATCACTATCAAATGTTTCCCTGCAGGAACACACACGATTATGTCCTCTAACTCATCGTATATCCTATCGACTTCTTCTTCCTTATGGCTACTCGGTGGCATGTATACCTGAACAATGATCCAAGTCCTTCGGTTCTACTTTTGCCTCTACTAATAATATTGTATCCATTGCTTGTTCCATGTTGACTACGCTTCTTCCTACTCTTTTATTAAATGTTATGGCAACCCCTCGTTGGCTCTCTTCCCCGCCGCTGTATATCATTTTATAACTATCACTACAGTAATCCCCGCTATATTCCCACCTCACCTTGCATATTTCCTTGTTCTTTCTTTCGCTCTGTATTCTCTAACTTCCTGTCTTCAACATTGTCCTAACATTCCAAGTTACTATTCTAACTAATTCGGTCTTCTTCTGTCTTCTGACTCTTGGCAGATTGAGTCCAGTCCCGTAGTTGCCAGGACTCCTTTTCGCTCTACTGCCCATCATAACAATCTTGGGAATAATATATTAGCTGGTTTTTCGTTTCCTTTCACAATATTGTTTTTAACGTTAAACCATTACTCAGTGTGTCAGACACCATCACAGGGGTCAGACGCCTTTGAAATCGCCTCCCTTAGGAAAACACCCTTCGCTGACTACCTTTCGTCGGTCACCTTACCTTTGACCTATCTGGCATGGGTGACCCTACCGGGAGTCATAATTATTGCTCCCAACAGGACAGCTGTAGGGGTCAACGGAACACACAAGCCCTTCCTCCACGTCAAGGTTGTAGTCCGTGGGAGGGAAGTGTTCTATATTTTATGTAATTTATATTTTATTCCTTTATAGAGTGTATTGCGTAATCGTTGTTTGTTGTTCGTGTTTGTGAAATATTGGCGGAGGGAAGAATCTATTTTGTGTGTTTATTTTTGTTCAAGTGTGTCTATCGTATATAGTAAGCCTCGCCGCTCCGTGCGCCGTTCGCGTACACTGTAATCGATCTCAAATATTGTGTTGTCATCGGTAGTCTGGAATAGCAGCTGCATTTATTATTATTTAGTAAGCAGGTCCGTGACGACATCAATTTCCACGATAAAGTAGCCTTCGTTGAGCCCAGGGAAATTTTTTATACATTAAACTTGTAGCTTTCATTGTTTTAACCTAGCCCTTGTGTATAAATTTGGCATTTTCGATAGAATTAGGATGGCTTCCACTAATTGGTCTTCGCGATGCACGCTTTCGCCGGTGAGTGCGTGGCTCTAAGGGCCCATGCATCACTGCGTTGGAGGATATCGTGGCTGAGTTCGATCTAAGGTTGACGGGATGATTGCTCGTCCGCGGAAGGGCATGTGTCAATCGATGCAACATGCGGTGGAGTGATCAAAAGTCCGCCCGGATCTTTTGATGCGGTAGAGACGTCATTCCGGAAGATTGGAAGGTCGTATCGCGCAGCAACGGAGGGATGGAGCGGAAGTTGAGTCATTGAGGCGTGGGTCGAAATTCCCAACCTTCCCCGTATCAATGAGCCCGTTTCTTGAGCTATAGACCAGTGTACATGTCCTTTTAATTTTCGCGCATTGCTCTTTTTATCGTATTACGAGTAAATGGCGCAGCTCGTGGTAATTGTTAACAAATAAACAATATGTGGATTTAATAGTTCAGTATCGCATCAAGATGTCGGAAGAGTGTTGAATGGAATGAAAGGTTTATTCCTTGATTTTATTTTCCCCGCCGCCCTCTCATGCCTCTTTCTCCCCGCAGGGCCTTCGCCTGAAGCCGGGGGCGAGGAGTGGACGGCCGGGTCGTGGCGGCGGCTCCTCGGCCCTTCGCTGCTCGCGGTCGCGGCGCTCGCGGCCGCCGGCGGCGCCGCGCTCGTCGGCTGCTGCACCTGCTGCACCACCCGGAGCACCCCCAAAGGATTCCAGGTGAGATTCACGGCCAGCTTTCATGCGACGGTGTGGGCTGCCCCCGGCCCTGCTCAAGTCGAAGCGGGAGATTCTGCAGTCCAGGGCACTTTATTGTTTGATTGATGGATTTATTACCCACATCGTACTGCGGTATGAGAGATCATGTCAATAAAATTATAGAGATTAAGTGTAGAACAGATAGATTTAAGATGTCATTTTTTCCATGAACGATAAGGGTTCATAATACTCGTAACATTGTCTGACCGCGATAGGGTCATATTCGAGTCAAAATAAGTCTGATGTGTATTCACCCCCTGCCACACACCGTAGCGGTATCTTGCAGGGTACATAAATAAATATAAAAATAAACTGACGTCACCAAGGGATGCACGAACCCTAGAGCGTCGTCTATAATTTGGTGGACATCCGCGGATGCCTTTTGGCGCTGTCGTGGCGATGTGCGCGCACTTGACAATCGCCTGGGGTTTCTCGGTTAGCACCTCTGCAAAATTGTGAAAATGGTTCAAGTTCCGTGACAGGATGTTTGGATTTTCGATTTTCAAAAGGTTCCGTGGTATTTCGCGTGAAAGAGGAGCTAGTTGAAGTTCATTTGCACGTAATCTTTATTGAAAATATTTCACCAAACCAAGGGAAACCGTCGTGCTTTACCCCTTATTCAATGTTCCGTCACGTGCCATTCATGGTACTCCCTTTCGCGCGAGAGGACCTCCAATCCGGGCCCGAAGACACCTCTTCTGCTCCATTTCCGATGGTTTGTCATCTAAATGAAATATTGCGGGGCTTTTTTCGAATGCGTTGGATCACATGGTCGCCATCACCTCTCAAATAAACAATAGCATATGCGAGGGCATTCTGCTATAATTGTATCGCGGGTAACCGTCGTAATGGATAAAAAGACTCTTGTATCATATATTCTGTTGTTTCAGGTATCACTTCGTGGAAGTATTTGATATCCATATTTGTACTTTTCCACAGATTCATGCCGCAAATCGGTGAAACGTGTTGTACCTTATAATAACTCAGTAGAAAAGTACAAAGTCTTTTTTGTGTGGACTCTTTTATTAATTTTCACAGTGGGTGGCAAGTAACCATTTTCATTTTTTCTAGATAAGGTGGTTACCTCTTCTTAATTAACGAAATAATTGCTCAAAAAAGATCTCGGGTAAAACATATTTTTACCAATTGCCACAGTTTTGAAGATTGTCAAAAATATTTGTTCGCTTGACCGAGATTCGCTTTGATCATGCAAATTCAGGTCCTCGACCACGTCCAGGCGAATGATTTTTACTCTGTTGAAGTTTTTACATTACAATGCGTTTTAGTGGATGAATCAGGTAAAGATTACTGTTGCGGCGTCTCCTGCAGTTTCTTTGAAGTCGGCTGAATGTTTACAGTTTTTCCAAAAATCTGTATTTATTTAATCATTAGAGAAGTGTTTGATCAGTTGAAGAAGCTATTTTGGTATTATCAACCCGTTCGGCTAGTCCTCCTGGTAGCTTCTTTCTGGCCTGCGATGAGTGCAGGTCTTGGAATTAGTCACCGAATCTTGTGAACTTGCAAATATGTTTCACCGTCGACAAATAGCATGAGCTCAAAAATCTCATTTCTCAAAGTTCTGGAATTTATCCGAATAATCTCCCCGTGGGAATTAAGACACTAGTTAACCAGATAACTGGATATTTTTGCCTGAAACCATCTCTTGTAGAATTTACTTAAGATCCAATATTTTAGTCCTCAACCATCCAAATAGCCCTCAAATGTCAAAAATAAATAACCAGAAACACAGTAATCAACTCTAAGTTCGGTTTGGTAGATGATGGTAGACTTCACCAAGTACTGTACTGGGTGAACGACGGCGTGTGAAATTCACACATTAGTAGGGTATTAAGGAATATTAAGGGGGCCAGTTCTTTTCCTTATGGTTTCCCGGGAAGATCTGGTACCCGAAAAATCACATGGATTGAGGCGCATATCACATAGGTGGAGCGGCACGTGCCCAGAGTGCCTTGCCCGGGAATTGAACCCGGGACCCTCCGGTCAATAGTCCAACGCTCTACCCCCTGGACTACCACGACCCTTAAAAATATACTGTAACAATTGAAAAATTGAAAAAAAAACTCCAATAGCCGTAAACGGTTAACCTCTCGAAACAGGGTACTTTTAAAATTAGTTGGCAAACACCACAAGTCAAAGGATGGGGTGAAGGGTAAATAAAAAGGGAATGAAATGTTTACCCTTTACCCCATCCTTTGACTTTTGGCGTTTGTCAACTAATTCCAATTGTACCCTGTTTCGAAAGGTAAACTGTTTACGACTATTGGAGTTTTTTCAATTATTCAATACTATTAGCCGTAAGAGCTAATTTCATTCATCATACTGTAACAAATGGTAGTCAATAAAAATGTAAGTGTAACAGTTGTTCTTCTAACAAAACAATCTAGTGGAGGTCAAATATAATAATTGGTGGGTCATCACGATTAGTCCCGAGCGGTGTACGTTAAATCAGTGTCATGTATCAATGGACCCGGTTCGTGTGCCACTTTGCAGTTGCCTTCTTCCGTATGTCCAAAGGTGAAATTTGGAAATTTTGACGAGAGCACTCAGGGGTTCATTGGGAAAAACCAGTTCTCCGTTGAAGTCTTAAAATAACACTTAATTTTCTAATGCAAAATTATTCAATGCTGCTCTACCATTTATTTGTGTCCTACGCATATTTTAGTGGAAATTCCTGTGAGAATCCCATCTTCAAAAAACTTTTTAATGAGTATTGCATTCTTCATCAGGTCTCCACGTTCCCAATTGGCAAATATAATCTCCTCCTTTAACTGGTAATGCGAGAGCAGCGATTGATTTCCCTTCTGCCCCAGGGTAGTTTCCACACGCCTGAAGACAACATTCTTATGTAAGTTGTTAACACAAATGCATCTGTAAGAGACCTCACCCCTCTGATTTTGCTCCCCCCCCCGTGTGTTCAAAGCAATGCCAATATTTTCCAGGTTACTGCAGTAAATATATTTATTTTTTAACTTGCTAATTGTTTGAAATTTAGCCCAATGCCATATTAGAGGTGATCTTTAAGACGTAAGTTACAAATTCTAAGACTTTAAAGATGCAAATACGACACATTCGGTATCATTACTTTCTCAAGCGTAGGTCACCACTATAATTTTAAAATCTTGATCCGCTGGCGCCCATTGGTGGCTGCTGCCTGACTTGAAGGATACATTTGAAGGGACTGCGGAAGAAATCTCGCAGCCGTTACTTAAGCGAAGTCGCCCGCTGATGCGTTCTCACACGCACGCGAGTGTCTCACACCAGGGGCCTTGACCTGGATTCAAACCCGGATCACCTAGATTTCCGGGCGAATGCTTTAGCCGGGTACTTTTGAAGCGAAATAATTTTTTTCTTGGCAGAAAGGTGTCCGATGACACCCAAGTATCACCGTAATGAGTGTTCTCCAAGCGCTTTTTGAGAAATCTTTAAAAGTTAAAAAAAATCGTAAGAATTAGAAACTTGGATAATAATAACTCTGGATACTCTGCCGGTCGAAAAACACTATCATCATCGTTTTGATTTATGATTTGCTCACGCGAGCCTTTTTTGGACGTGGGGACGCGGAAGTGTGCCATTCCGCGGATTTTTTTTGTTTCGGGGTCTTATTGAAAAACCCATGTTTCATCACCAGTTATCACATTGTCCAAGTAATTTTCATCTCGGTGCAAATTGGCTAACACTTCTTCGGAAATGCGCACACGCGTTGCCTGTTGGTCGACACTCAGAATTTTCGGCCCCATCTTGGCGCACACCATGCGCATGGCCAAATCCTGTGAAATAATGCGTTGGACGTTGGATGCAGACAGACCCAACTGGTCTACAGTTTCTTCACTGGTTAAGCGTCGGTCTGTGTTCAGCAGTGTCCTCACTCTGTCCACATTCGTGTCAGTTCTTGCCGTAGACGGCCGTCCGGAGCGATGGTCGTCTTCAGCGTGCTCCCTACCCTCTTTAAACAACTTGTGCCACTCAAATACTGTGGAACGGCAAAGGCAGTGTCCCCATTTGCCTGCTTGATCATATCGAGGGTCTCAGTTGCCGTCTTCCCGAGTTTCGCACAAAATTTCACGGAATAACGTTGCTCTAAATTCATATTCATTTTGTGTTTCGACGCGGACAAAAAACTTGCTTCACTAAAAACGGTGTCCTCACTCAACGACAGCCCGCAGGCGACTGAGGTTGGTGTCGGTCTGTTGCTAAGAGCCCCCTCCACCTTACCCTGCCAGGCAGATCCCCCTCCACCAGAGAAAATCAGTTCGCGCCAGAGAAAATCAGTCCTACCACTTTTGGGTGCGACCCTGTATATCGCTTTCAACGGTTTCTTGATTTCATTACTATTTTTTTCTCGTTCAGCGTACCTTGTTGATATTTGAGATCCCGTTGACATACACCCATTGGAGTGTATACAAATGTTAATTTATTCGTAAACCTTAAAAAATAAATGAGTACGGTGACATGTAATGAATTAGGGTGTTTTGTGGAATTTGAAGACTTATAAATGTTTATTTCAATTCCTATCTAATCAGACCCACGAAAATGTCGAGGCAGGCTTCGTAAGAGAATGTGTGTTTTTCTGTGTATAGCAGTAAATAATTGGCGCAGAAGGTGGCGTGCAAATAATCGGAAGTTGCCATGTGGGGAATGGGCATTTGTCAGCGGTACCAGTTTCAGCAAGGAGGAGGAACCTCCTAAATGAATGGCGCCACTGAAATTTCAATTTATGTGTGTACGAGACTCGTATTCAACATGTAACTTTCCCATTCGTACAAAATTATTTTACAAATGATAATGGCGCACGTAGAAGAGTGCAAAATAAGAGCCGTTTGCGTACAAACGTGAACAGATAACAAGGTTAGTGAAAGTACACGGCATGAAAATAGATGGTGAAGAAAGCTTTAATTATTTTCAGAGATAAGATAAAGTCACGTTGAGAAACGCATTGCATTAAAGCACAAAAGGAATCAATCTGGCGTGGAGAAATGGATCGAGTGAGGGAGTAGAGATTGATTGAGAGAAAGAAGGAGGGCTCTCGTGTGAGTTGTGGGGATACGGTGGAATTGTGCGGGCAAGGTGATCAGGAGAGTCACTTATGTGAGAAGGCTTCGACGAATAAACGGAGAAATGGCAAGAATGTCATGTTCCTCCATACACCCTGAAAGTTACTGGCGCCATTTACATGCCATCATGCGGATATATGGCGAGGATCAGGCGTTTGAGGTGGAGGGGCGATTGGAAGGGTTGGGATTAAAGATTGGTTGGTTGGGAGATTGTTGGAGGAGAAGGGTAGGGTGGGGTGACCATTTTCAAGAGAACCTACGGCGCCTCGTCTGAACTGCTGCTGCGTGAATTTTGGACGGGGCGTTCGTTCGGAGCGACTCTCTACAGGGCGAGTGAACATTCCCGTGGACTAGCAGGTGGGGGAAGAATGAATGGAATGACATTTCTTCGAGTGGAGATGATTTGCTGGCATCTGCCGCGAACGCCAGCGCTGCCTGTAGAGTGATGAATTGGTGTTACGCGGAGTGAATGCTGAATTGAGATGTAGAAGGTGTGTCCCAAAAGTAATAGGACTAAATCTATTTTTTTAAACCTATTGCCAGAATTGACACATTCAATCAAAAGCGTTCGAAGTAGCACCCTTGTGCGTCCAGACACCGGGTTTTCCACGCCTCGTACGCCTTCTGGAAGGCGGCGCCCGGATTGCTGCTAAGCTCCCTCGTCACGGCCTGTTGTAACGCTTCAACCGAACCGTGGTGACGTCCTTTCATCATGAATTTGAGGCGGGGGAAGAGGAAGAAGTCTGGTGGGGCATTCTCTACAAAATTTGGATCCTCACTCACATGGTCGAGGGGCTCGCATCACGGGGATCGGGACGGTGCGGTGGCTAACGTACAGGCTTCCCACCAGGCAGAGGGCCTGGGTTCAAATCCTGGAGAAACCAAATATTTTTCAGCGGTATCCCGATTCCTACTTGATGTGCCTTGTGAAGGGCACTTTGAGTGAGTACGTCCGTCGGATGGGACGTTAAACTGTGTTACCCCTTGGCGCCTTTCGACAAGATTAAGCTAACGCCGACGTCGGATTTCTCTCCACTCTTCCTCCTTTCCCATCCATCCCTAATCGCGCAAATGAACTTAGCCGTCGGTCGCCCCCCACCTTAATAAATACAACAAACTCGGACACCGCACGCATCCCCAGCGCCCTCTCCCCTCTGTTTAAACCCCTTCCCCCATCTCCACCTATTGACCCATCGCACATCATACTCCGCCTCGACGTTAACCTTTGAACCCTGAAGCACCAGAGGGCAGGCGAAAATAAAAATAGAGAATTAATCTAGTAATTTCTTCCACTTATGTGTGATGGATGATGTTTGGAATACATTAAATTTTGTCATTTGTTATTCGATTGAGAGATAATTGTGATTATAAGTGATGATAGGAGACTTGTTCCGTAGGAATTATTTAATTATCGACCACAGCACTGAATACTGTTTGAAGGAGAGCGATGTCGCAGAAACAAATGAAGCGCGTCGATTGATCCCGTGCGCCGGTTGGGTTACCGCGGCGGAGGGCGTGTCGGGGGCGGAGGGGGACACTGTCCCCAGGCGCCGAAATACTCGCGTGTCGTGGACAGGGTCCAAGGGAAGGGCTAATATTAGAGCCCCTTCGCGGAAATGGACCGAGATTGTCGTCGCTCCCACAACCACACGCACTGCACTCGTGCGTGCGTTCTTTGCTGCGGATTGTGGCGCACGAACAGGAGCCACGCACTGCGGATCCGAAAAAATTCGGCGTCCTTTTGAGAACCGAAATGCTGACCTGGGGCCCGGTTTGAAGTCGCAGCTAATCAATGGATTTGTTCCATCGACCAACGAGAAGTTAATCGCGGTGGCATCATTTGGAGTCGAGTGCGCAGAAGGGTTAAGTGGTAAATTTGGAAATCGTTCACTGTATGTTGGAGTGGATCTCGTTGACGTGAAGTGGTGTCGGTACGTCGTGTTCGGCGGCCTCTCTGAGGCGCGTGGGCGTTCATCGTAAGGACGAGGCATCGCGATAGGTAGCGAGGGCGTAGGAGGAGATACGCCGGCACACAACGAGACTAGCGAGCGTAGTTGTGAGTTCATAGCGCAGGTCTTCCTCTGGGAAAAGAAATAATAATGAGGAACGTTTGATAAGATATTGATTAAAGAATGTAATCTGAGCGAAAAACATCTCAACACGCGTGGGGAATGAGTTAAAGCAAAAATAAAGAAAATTCAGGTCGAGAGGATCAACCTTATACCAATAAATTGTCATAGTGTAAAAAACAAAAGAGCTATAGTCGATTATATATTCCGGAGTTTCGACGCTGACATTGCTTTGGGAACGAGGAGTTGGCCAACTGAATATGTTAAGGACGGTGAAGTCTTCCCTTTTGGCTACTTCATAGATAGACAAGGAACCAGGAACGGCATTCACTGGTGCGGGATTACCCCTTAAAAGCTATGCGCACAATTTTAACGGCCAGACTGAGAACTTTTGGTGCACACCGGAAAGTAATAACCAGAAGAACATCCGCTTATGTTGATTTCAAAGGCCACACAAGACGGTGAGCATTGTTTCCACTTTTGATTTGCTCATTCTTGCCTTTTTTTGGTCTGGGGGACTGGTCGGTGTGGCACTTGGAGTTTTGGTGTTTTGTTTTTGGGTCGTATTCAAAAAGCCAGGCTTCATCACCGGTGATGATGTTGTCCAAATAATCAGGTTCATTTTCAATCCTTTGCAAAAGTTTACTTGAAATTTCCTCTCGGTTGGTATTTCGTGACACGGTCGGTGCGCATAGGTTTACAGTAACTGATGTCCTGCCGCTTCCACAGCTTGTAGAGCACTGAGACCGGTTTCGCGGCAAAGCTTAGTTACCCCCCCCCCCACCTACTCCAAGTATGTCGATCCCACTTTGACCAATGGGAGCGGCGCGGGAAATTTAATTGCATTACTTTTGGAATGCACCCTGTATATTCTGGAACGCACCCTGTATATTCACATGGATACAGATATTAGGAAAAGGAATGGCACCAACCATGATTTATACACCCTATTATTTTCACAAACGCATGGCTTCATCGAAAGACCATGTAGAAGGGGGTTGACTAAGCACACCCGTCGTTCCACTCATTTCGAATCGCACAATGTTGCCCACTACTCTACTGACTCTGCAGCTTCGGAAGGGTTAGGGTGCGGACTGACGGCGAATAGTGCGAATGCACAGGACGGACAAATAGAAGGACTTGCATCATGGAGACAAATAAGAAAATCCATTTAAAAGGGCGGATTAAAGTGCAGCGTAGTGATGAAGGAAGACACTTTGCTTTCCCACGTTCAATTTTTTATTACGACCTAGGTTTCGTTCAGGTCGGCCTGAATATGTTACGCTGCAACGAAACCTAGGTCGTAGTAAAAATACTCTCTGTGGACAAGCAAAGTGTATTCTTTCATCATGAAGGATTTCCACCATTTTACGCCTGAAAATGTGTCATGCAACTTAGTCATTCATTTTCAGACAGAATTCTGCTCATGCTCATACGTGGATACTACACAGATTCATTGCAACTACAGCTTTATTGACAAGACATCCCATCAGCCGCCCAAGGGCGCGTGACGTAGGACGTCTGCCATTAGGTGAGCCCAGCGGAGCCCAACTCTTATTATGTTCCTAACTTACTCCACCAGTGTCCACCCACTTCCTTCTTAACGCCTCTTCCCCCTTGAGTTGTTGTTGATTCGAATGGTGCGTGGGAAAAAAGAAGGCTTGAATCTATCCGTTAGGCAGTCCATCTCTTGCTATTTGGTGACATTTGTCTCTCCTGCTTATGTAATTTGGGGGCTGAATTATATCTTCTGTGTCAGAATTATTAAGTAGGAACAGGAGTGGAGAGCCATGGTTTAAGGCGAGTTGGTGAGTAGGATTGCTAATAAAAGGAAACAGAATGATGTAAAAGCAGTTAATTAAAGCGAAGTATATACATTGTTAAATAATATGATTAAAATAGAATTATGTCAAAGTGTTGGATCGTAGATTTGATGTAAAAGTAGCGAGAAGGAAGTATAAAGTGTTAAATAATAAGATGAACGACTGAGAGGCAGCTGACTCGATGAGATGGGCCCTAGTTCAATTAAATCCACTTCAATATACCGAGAAATAATTCCCAATGCATTAGTTAACCCCTCATATTCGGCTCCAAATGATGCTGCCACATTCAACTCGCGGGATAATAGAGAGGAAATCCTAAAATTGGGACGTCAGACTGCACCCTAACCCCTCTACCTCCGACTTGAGGCTCTTGAAAGAACGCTGGATTGAGCAATGATTATATTGTGTGTCGCAAATCCCGAGATTGACTGCCCCACAGAAGAAAAAATTAACTTCTGTCTGTGCGCAGCATTTGTGGCTCAGTTGTCGCATGAAGCCCCCTCATCATTTACATCTACAAAATTCCCCACAAACCGCCGCAGGGGCGTGCGGCGGAGGGTGTTAGGTCACCACCCGTAAAACAGAATAAAACCACATGCAAATCAACACATTTTTTGCAAACCCACACTCACAGAGGCGTATGTATTCATGCAAACACCTTATTATCTTACATGCACGCAAATACATATACTGTCACATAACGTACACGTCCACCTACAAATGTAGTGAAAATCTATTCAATAACGTGCAAATTAGAATTGAAATGTAAGAGGGGAAATTCCACCAACACATGGGCATGGAAACCATGGTCCCAGCCCTCAAAGACACAGCTAGGGAATGTGACACACCGCAGCAGGCAGGCAGGCATCGGAGGCGTCCTCCCCTCCCCACAACAGAGAGAAGGACGAGGGATGGAAGGGGAAACTTGAAAACAAACAAAGCAGGGAAAGCGATACTGTAGCGGGCAGTACATTCTTTAATGGCAGTCCCATGCGGGAAGGGTTTTGATAACAAAACAAACGAGATTAGTGAAAGTGCATGCATACAAGTAGAACTAATTATTCCCTAGACGCTGTGGGTGGCAAGTTGAATTTTTGCTATCTATAACCCTACAGTTAGTATTCCATATTGTGCATGCGAAGAAGAATTATCTTATCAATATTTGCCACCGCAGAAATATGCGGCTGATGCCCACTTGCCATCCGCCTGTCGCGAATCGTCCGCCCATCACCGTGGGCCCCTCCCCATTTTCGCGCTTCGTGGCGCCCACCCGACGGCCCTCCCGACCCACCGGGGCTCGGCCCCATTCGGCGGCCACGTTCTTGCGGATCCAGGCGGGAGGAATCGAGGGATCGATCCTTTAACCGTCCTCTTGTTCAACGATTCTACCGCTCCAGGCGTGGTGGAACTCATCCTCCTCGCAGAGAGAAAATGATGCAGGGAGTCCTGGGCAACGAACGACCAAGCTCTCGGAGGTCTAAGGCGTCGCTAGCCGACAAGTCGAAACTTCGGATCTCCCTCTGTTACTGCGCTGCGGTTTTCGATTTCCTTGCGGCGACCAACCCTCTTCCCCCGCCTCTCTCTCGGGTTATCCGCAGTCCTGTTGCTTCTGTGCGGAAGCCAACCTCGGCTTCGTGAACCTGTGACTTTAATGAACTCTTTTATTGAAATTAAGCTCTTTATTTTTTAACTTTTTATTTTTCTACATCTACATAAATACCCTGCGAGCCACCAAAAAAAGGTGTGTGGTAGGGGGTGTAGCACCAGGAGGAAAGGGTAAGGGATGAGGGGGTTGAGGTTTTTCAAATAGGTGGGGGGAACCTGTAAGAATATATATATATATATATATATATATATATATTATATATATATATATATATATATATATATATATTCAAACTTGAAAATCCCGCCATACGGCGCACAAATATTCATTCAAACATAGAAATAAGTATAAGGAAAGGGGATAGGAAAACACATAAAAGGCGAACACAGGACATGTGGGGAAGGCGGTTTTTGAGCAGATCACGAAAGTAAAAATATTTCCTTATTCGGGATTTGAACCACGGACCTTCCACTTTCCGGGCGGATGCTCTGATGAAATCCCTTTCCTATACCTATTTCTAGGTATAGGAATATCCCCTTTCCTTATACCTATTTCTGTTTGAATGAATATATATATATATATATATATATATATATATATATATATATATATATTTAATGTAAATGGACTAACTAGTCGACAAAAAGACAGTTCTGTTCCTAATTCCTCTTGAGAAAGGTGGTTGTACCACCGAGACCCAGTGAGTCCCTCTTTTATGTGTTTCAGTTTCTGTATTATTGTCGACTAGTTAGTTCATTTACATTATTGTGCACGTTCGTGGGATTTTCGAAAAGTGACTATATAAAAGTATATATATATATATATATATATGTATTCATTCAAATACGAAATCCCGCCATACGGCGAACAAATATTCACACACAGAAATAGATATAAGGAAAGGGGATGGGAAAACACATAAAAGACGAACACAGGACAGTTGGGGAAGGCGGATTTGAGCAGAACACTGATGTAAAAATATTTCCTGAACCGGGACTTGAAACACCGGACCTTCCACTTGCCGGGCGGATGCGCTAATGTATATTCGGTCGTAATCCCTAATCTGTACGTTAATAGTTATTGTGTTGAACTGATTCCTGGAGGATTTCGACTACAAGCATTCTGGTCTCTTATCGTTCTTGGAAAAAATGTCATTTTAAACCTGTCAGTCTTACAGTCTGTCTCTCTAATCTTATATTCGTGATCCCTCCGACCGTAATTCGTTGGGGTTCGTATCATATACTTGATGTCTTCGGAAAAGGGTCCATTCTTAAATTTTTTTAATAAGTTTAATCTATATTGTAAACGCCGCTGTGTAAGAGAATCTCAACCTAAATTGTCTAGCAAAGTGGATACGCTGCTGCGTTGGTCATAACAATGTTTGGCAAATATCCCCCCCTCCGCTGAACTCGATCTAATTCCGAAATAAAAATTAATTTTTTAGTCCACAGTCCACAGACTTCTGCACTCACACCCCCACACCCCACCACCACCCCCACCTCCCTCACTCCCAAACTTACTTACTCCCACGACTTACGGAGGACAGCGTGACAGTTTAAATCCTGGACTTCACGAAAAACTGTACCTGAACCAGTTATTAATACGAACTAAATCGCTCACATTCTACATTGTGCATCTGCATAACTACCCCGGGTTCCACCAAAAAGGTGTGTGGTAGGGGGTGCAAGCACCAGGTGAAATGGGTAAGGGATGAAATAGGAGAGGAAGGGAAAAGGGAAAAATATTCAGGAAAAAAATGTCAAATAACGTGATATAAGGAGATGGGTATCTTCCCCTAGCCACTTCCAGACCGTCTGCGTTCGCCGGCCTCTCTCTCTCGTCCGGCCTCGCCGACACTCCACAGCTGTCGCTAGTGCGTCTCCCAACGCGTGCCCAATGAGGTCAGCCTTCCTTCATCTTCTCCTCCGATCCTCATATATTTCTCATCTGAGAATCTTGTGTTTCTCATATGAACAATGTACGGAATCCCTACGAAGTTGGATGTATTGCCGAATCGGATCGCGTGCAGCGCCGAGGAACTAGATTTGTAAAACGTTGTTATGATGAACTTAAAATATAGCGTATCTAAAATATTAGAGGACCTTCGCTGGGAATCACTCACGGAACGAAGGTTAAATTGCAGATTATATCTGTTGAATAAATTGGAAGGATGTCTCTTTAGCAATGATTGCAACTTATTTGGTTTCAGGTTGAGACGCTCCCTAGTCTCCCCTCGTATCTAACACACGCTCTCTCCCAAGATCTCATCCTCGGGGCTCTAGGTGACTTTCATAGCGGTCCACGAAAACACACGAGGTTTTCACAGGAGCAGCCTTGATATTTTAATACCCTGCAAGCAAGCTACCGCTAGGGTGTGTGGCAGGGGGTGAACACATACCAGACTAATTTAGATCTGATCTGCCGACAGCACATTGGGTACCATCTCGACACACAGATCTTTCATGGTACATTTTCTGTAAGAATGCAATGCACTGTGGTTTTCGGAATAGTGCACTCTTCTGCTGACTTTCTCACACTCAGGCGTCGATCGGAAGTGAGATTGTCTAACTTTTCCACTTCCACTCTGTAGTTGACGGCCGTCCATGGCGTTCCTCGTCGTCAACATCCTTCTTCTGTAACCTCCCGGAACATCTAATGCCGGCGGAAAACCATTCCTCGGGACATAGCTTCATCTCCGTAAACCTAATGAACCATTTTGATGGTCCAGTGGGACAGCGATTCGCACACTGTAACGACCCGCAGGCCACTAACGTGGGTCGCGTTTCTTTCCCGAGACCTCCAGCAAGAGCAAAGGGAATGATCCATTTCCGTTCCTCCTACCCATTTTTTTATCAAATTTACTGTCCCTTGGAATTCCATTTCGGGTCCTTTTCCGTACCTCGTTAATGTTTTTGACATTTATAAAGCCTTTAACTTCACGAAGTATAATCTTAAGAGATATGACGTTCATATTAACATGTGCATACTCCTTTTGAAACGATACTGACAATTCTTGGTGAATTAAACGAGGATACTTGTACATTATCTATTTTTGATTATGCGTTTATGAACCACTTGACATTAAATACTGAGAAGACAAATATTATAATGGTAGGTAGTTTTAAAATTATAAACAAATAAACCTAGGATTCGATGTTGCTCATCATTAGTACTATATTATGATCTCAATCCGCTTCCGGGAATCTGTGCGAATTGATCACGCTGTTCTCAAACCTATGTGTAACCATAATGAAACATACCTGATACCAGTGTGAATCTCCTGGGATTTTCCATGTGTACCTTTGCGGAATTCAATTTCTTTCTCCCCGCGGTCATTTCTGGTGCCTAAACCGTAGTCCCCCCCGTCATCACCCTCTCTTTCTTCCCCTACCGTCGAATTTCAATCCCCCATCACTATCAAATGTTTCCCTACAGGAACACACGCGATTATGTCCTCTAACTCATCGTATATCCTATCGACTTCTTCCTCCTTATGGCTGCTCGGTGGCATGTATACCTTAACAATGACCCAAGTCCGTCGGTTCTGCTTTATATCTACTAGTAATATTCTATCCTTGGCTTTGTCTATGTTGACCCTTGTCCTATTTTGTTGTTGTTGCTGAATATTATCATATCTACTCTTCTTTTTACCTTATCGTTTTAATATTAATGACACCCTTTTGCTGTATGTTACTCTTCAATAAATGCTCCAGGAATCACTCCCGTGCTCTTTTATTTGTATTTTCAGTACCCTGCAAGCCACCGCTAGGGTGTATGGCAGGGGGTGAATACACCCGAAACTAATTTTATTAGGACCGGGGCTATGTTATTGTGTGTACTACGCTTCGTACTACCTTTTTCTTAGTATTATTGCCACCTCTCACTGGCTCTCTTCTTCCCTTTTGCTGTATATTACTCTCCCTTTATCGCTCCAGAAATCCCTCTCTCCTTCCATCTCATCTCGCACAACCCAATGACATATCTCTTATTTATTTCTCTCGCCTTATCCCCAATTTCTGATTGATCTGTCCTCAATCTCTTCCGTGAATTCCAAGTCCCTATGCTAACTTTTTTGGTCATTTTCGGTCTAATCTGTGCCTTTGCATTCGATTTCGCTTTTCACGAGTTTCGTGTGGCAGTGATCGCTGAAGCATTGCCTCGACCACTGCCGGGCACTGCACACGTCCCAAGGGATCGGGGTCCGTAGTTATCAGAACTCTTGGCTCATCCGTTGTTCATCAACTCCTTGGCATAAATAAGATGCCTGGATTCCCGTTTCCTTCCATATTTTTAGCTTGATAGGTAATCTAAGTAAACAAAATCGAAGGTTAATTCGATAGGAACGGGTCCTTCAGCTGTACAGGCCGTGGTTTCCCTGGAAGACATGATTTTTGGTCTCCGCCCACTCAGTTTGGGCGAAGAACAGGGTGGCCGAGAATCGAAACCGGTCTCTCGTGTCAGTAGGCCAGTGCTCCTCCACCAGTGGACCAGCACGTCCTTATGCTTTACTTGGAAATGCGTGCTTATGAGGGGCGTATTTAGATACAGCTGTTGTGTAGGCGAGGCAACTTCTGCCACAGTTGAGCGAAGCAAGAGTGGCGAAATGCGAATTTGCGAAGGTCTCCGCGGTCGTGACGTGTGACTGCGCGACGCCCCAGCGCTGCAACTTGGGACGGGTGGTGGGCCCTCTTTTCTTGTCCCCACCCCCAATCCCCGCCCCCTTCCCTCCCCTCCCCTTTCCTCGGCCTTCTATTTCCGAAAGGCGATCGATGGATGGGCGAATGAGTCACGCGCCACCTTTCCTCCTCGAAAGAAAGGGAGGGGGAGGCACCTCCTGGGCCCCAAGAAATGAAAGGGAAACCTCGCCTCGCTTCAACTCGATGAATCACGATCCGAATTTCGTGCGCAGTCTGCTCAAAAGTGCATTTCATTAATGGAACGCTGCTGCACCCGTCGACTAGTGGATGTGCGTTGAGGCGACGGCGCCCTCGTGCTTCTGATTGCTCTCGCTGGAACTGGCGCTCTCGACGCCGGCGCACTTTCGTCCTATCGATCTGAAAGGAAGGACTACGTAAATTATTGTTCATAGGATACGCACGTGTTTATCTACATCTACATAATACCCCGCAAGCCGCCGCAAGGGCGTGTGGCGGGGGGTGTTAGGTCACCACCCAAAAAAAGGAAAAAAGAAAAACCGCATTCAAAACTAACACATACATGCAAACCCAAATCCACAGTAGTGCATACACTCATAGAAACATCCTATCATTTTACACGCATGCAAATACATATCTACCTCCCTTCACTCCACAAGCATGCAAGTACATATGCTTAATTATAACAAATAATTGTACCTTAGGATGCAGCAAGAAATCTATCCAAGAACGTGCAAGCTAGATTTTAGTAAGTAGCAAGGCGAAATTCCACCACCACAAGAACGTGCAACATAAAACGCTCTCCTATCCAAGGTGAGGAATTTGGCCCAACGCTGCAGGTAGGAGGAAGGCTCCCCCACGGAGAGGGACAATGGATGGAAGGTGAAATTTAGGTTACCAAAAGCAGAGTAAAAAATACTATAAAGAGCCCTACATTACTTAATGGCATTCCAATGCGGTCATGCCGAAAGGGTTTTGAGAGCAACACACAGGAGGTTAGTGAAAGTGCATGCAATTGAGTATAACTAATTGTTACCTAGACCCTGAGGGTGACAAGTGGCATTTTTGTTATCTACGAGTGTAACCCTACAGTTGTTATCCCGTATTGTCTGTGGGAAGGAGTCCATGAGTCTGCTAGTTCTGGCATCTGTTTCCCGAATTTTGTACACATATTCCAAGCGACCAATGTATGTTGGAGTGCGAATAATTTGCAAGACCTCGGTGCTGAAACATCAGATCTGAATTTATTTAGTAAGTTCAACCAAACATTGAATCGTCTTTCTTCCAATGATTCCCATCCCAACTCCATGTGCACTTCAGTGACGCTTTTCGTTTTATCGTAACAGTTTTCCACGAAACGAGCTGCCCGGTGTTGGACCTTAACAATTTCCCGGATGAGGCCATTTTCACTCGGATCCCTTACGCTACATGCATATTCTAAATGGGGCCTTACAAGAGCGTTATAACAACGTTCATTGACCTTGGAGTCACTTATGCCGACAATGCGTCTAATGAATCCTAATTGTTTATATGCTTGCCTGCAGACTTTAAGCATATGGGTCCCCCAAGTTAAGTCTTTAGTGAATGCAACTCCTAGGTATTTCACCGTATCAACTACTTCAAGGTCAACTCCAGCTAATTTGTAAACGAATCCCGTGGATCTTTTAAAGAAATTTACCACCGAACATTTATTAAGATTTAAAGGCAATCCCCATTTTGAACACCATTCTTTAATGTAATCTATATCCTTTGCTAGTATTAAACGATCCTCATCCCCAGATATCTCCCGATAAATCACTGTGTCATCCGCGAACACCATTATCTTACTTTTCACTTCGCGGTTCAAATCGTTAACAAAAATCAAGAATATTAACGGCCCGATAACACTTCCCTGAGGAACCCCCGAGGTGACTCGTACGCTGTCGGAACTAGCGCCGTCAAGGACTACCCTCTGTTCCCGGTCTGAAAGGAAGTCTTTTGACATGACGTTCTACATGACACCTCTTATAGACCCATACCTAATAGGTATTGTATTACTTTGCAAGCCACCGCTAGGGTGTGTGGCAGGGAGTGAATACATGCCAGACTAATTTTTGCCCGAATATGACCCTACCGCGGTCGGACAATGTTATTTTGATCCCTCATCGTTCATGGACAAAATGACATCTTAAATCTATCTGTTTTACACGTAATCTCTCTAATTTTATTTACACGATCTCTCCTATCGTAGTACGATAGGAGTAATAATACATTTTCAAAATCACTGCGAAAGAGACGTCCTTCCAATTTATGCAAGAGATTTAATCTGTAATTCCATCTTCGCTCCGTGAGTGATTCCCAGCCTAGCTGCTCTAATATTTTGGATACGCTACTAAGTTCATCATAGCAACGATTCGCAAATCCAGCCCCTCTACGCCGAACGCTAACCAAGTCAGCAATCAATCCAACTTCGTGAGGATCCCATTTATACTTCCAGCATATTCTAAATGAAGCCTAACCAGCGAAATATAACATATCTCTCCTCTCTAATAAGTCAAACACTGAATTCCGGGACAACAATTGTATCTTTCCTGGAAGACAAGGGCTTCTCCTTTGCTGACAAGCCTTCCTTACCCACGTACTCGTCTCTTCAACATCCTTCCCAGAGTACATTAACTCTGGCCGATCAGTTGTATCTTCCCGTAATTCGTTGACGGAGAGAATTTCCGGCTCTTGTCTTTGACCACATCCTCCAGTCGCGCCGGTCCACTCCCTTCCGCCCCCTGTCGAAGATGCTTGCCATTTTCTCAACCGTCTCCACTCAGCCCCTCATCCCTCCGGACACACAAATCCTCATGGCCACAATGGACGATCTCGCATCTCCAATATGTAATCCCCCCCTCCCTCACGCTCTCTCTTCTCTCAGCCACTCTCGATCCGCTGTGTGAGGTGAGCGTAGAGGACGACGGTAAGTAAATTGGTCGGGGAAGGAAGGCAAGCGAAGTGATGGGCGTGGTGGAGGGAGCTAAAGAGGATAATTGCAAGTGCAAGGCAGGTATGGGAATGGAGGGAACATTGAGAAGCGACTGGTTGAAATCCTGCAATGGGGAGAAGACTAGTAAGCATGTCGGACGAAATCAAGGGGAATAAAAATGATTGTTTTGAGAAATGGAATCAAAAGAGAATTGAGAAATGATGTAATGTATGCGATTATGTTGGGCAGTGGTCGTAAAATATGCTTCGGTGTATTAAAAAACCTCGCCGTTTTGAAATATGTGCCAGCGTCCATCGAGATCATAAATTTGACGGGTGGATTCCTACTAATTTAAAATACATTCAATAAAATGCGATTTTCACTGAATCAGGAGTTAATGGGCGGGGAGAGTCGATGGATGGCGGAATTAATAGTAGAAGAGAAGGTTTGAGGTCTCAAAAGTCCAGCCCGGTTTCATGCAATAGGAAATGCATAAATTCTGCACAGTCGAAAGGAAATTCTGCAAAGTCGTACACATGGGTGTGTGTTCATGTATACGCACTCATGTACATCCCCGCGGCCTCATCGGATTAGAAATAGGATGAAAAGAAAGCCTTGGGTCGGTCGGGTATCTCCAAATGAAGGGAAATCATTGGATCCGCGTGGTGCTGGGTCTCCGTGTCTCCTCGGTGTTCTGGAGGGAGGGCGTCCTTGGGGTTCGTGCAGCCCGTGTTCGAGCCAGTTCTGAGGGCGGGGACGGGTGCGTGGGCGGGTTTGGGTGGGCGCCCCTCTTGCCTTTATTTGGCGCTGGGGAGCGCCCTGTGGCGCCCGTCCGGCGAGCAGTTCTGCCGCCCCTTGGCAATACGGCAGGTGGAAGTCGCGGCGACCACCTCCCCCCTTCTTTATTGCCTTCAGAGTCGCCAAGTTTGATGACAATGCACGCTGTCGGATATGCGCGCGACGATGGGACATTACTCTTGGCATCGCTGAAAATTTTGACAATAAACTACAGAGGTCTCGCCTACTGGGGAGGACTGCTGGAATATACTTGGTGCGAAACTTGGCAATTAGAATGAAACTTAAAACTTAAGTGATGAATTTTAGGAAAAAGAGCAATTTCCTTCCGAACGCCTACTGCATCGGGAACACAGGAAGGGAATGTGTAGACTCGATTAAATACTTGGGCGTTGCCCTCACTCACGACCTCTCCTGGGTGAAACACATGCGTGGAATATGTGGAAAAGCTAAAAAAATTAGGATTTATTAGAAGAGTACTTGGTAAAAGTGATGTAAAGGTCAAAGAGAAATGTCATCTTTCGCTGGTTAGGCCTCATTTAAAATATACCGTTAGTATATGGCTGGATTGGATTGTGTGCAGCGTATATGACCTAGAGCTGTAACAAGTTGCTATGATAAACTTAGCAGCGTATCCAAAATATTAGAGCAGCTAGGGTGGGGATCACTCAAGGAGCGAAGGTTAAATTACAGATTGAAGGTCCTGCATAAATTGGAAGATCGCCTCTTTAGCAGTGATGCTGAAAATACATTATAACCCCCATCGTACTACATTAGGAGAGATCATGCTAATAAAATCAGAGAGACTAAGTGTGGAACAAATAGATTGAAGATGTCACTTTTTTGCTTGAGCAGAGGCGAGGGAGCGGCGGTCGCTGTGCCATTTCGAAAGACTCTCGACTAATCAATGGTATATTTTCCCCTTTGGCCAGCTGGAAATATGTGACGGGTGTGCCCTTAGGGTCATATTGATACTCGAGAAAAGGGCCCGATATCCGCAGGCGCAAGAGTGCTTCGAAGGGCAGCCCTCGATATGCTGCCCCATCCATAGCCGTGGCCATATTCTTCGGGGGTCAAGGGCGGAGGCTGGGGTGGGGGGGTTTTGCGAGTGTCATCGGTGTCGGGGGGACGCTGGGGTTTGGGCTATCTTGAGAGTGGAAAAGAGCCACAATGAATGGGGTTGCCCTCAGCGGGGTGTTGGGGGGAGCGAAATCTCGGGGGGGTGGGGGGGAACTCGTCCCCCCTCCGCAACATCCACTTGCCCCACACCCCCTTCGCAAACCCTAAAGCACCAACCAAATATTTTTTTATGAAGTTTGTGTAGTAACCTATGGTAACACCTGGTTGTTTTTCTTCACTTAATTCCAATTTTCATAAAGACCCTCTCAACGACTCACTCAAACGAATATCAAGCAACAACCGGATGTGGAATGTGGCTAAATGTTTGGTGAGTACTTATCAAACGCATGTGCAGATACATTCCTTAAATTTTGTTTTAGAGAGCTGTCATCTTTATGTTGTGGTTGAAAATTTTTCAGAAACTCTCGTAGCAAGGCCCGGGTGGATGATCTGAAAACATTTCTGGCATAATTACGAAATCTTTTCCGTCAATTATATGAAAAAGATGGTCGACGTATTAGCGGGAGAGTATTACGCGTCATTCATTACTTGACAGGGAGCGGACGTCAGAAACTTAAGAAAAAGTCTGCATTTGAAGAAGAAGAAAGTGCTCTTCCATCAGGAAAACGCACCTACTCACACTTTGGCGTTTGCCATGACAGAAATTTACGAATTGGTGGACCACCCACCGTATTCACCTGATCTGACCGCCAGCGACATTATGCTGTTTCTTAATGTTTTAAGTTTCCCTGAGAAGATATGGACGCCATATTTAGCGCAGAAAAACGTCGGCTACTGTTTTTAAGGTTTAAAAAATTTTGGAAAAGTGACATCGGCTTCGAAATACAAGGTCTGTTCACAAAAAAATGAGACTGTTTAAATAAATACTTGATTTTATTCTTACCCTTTAATGATGGTTATCGCCGTCAAATGACAGCTCTTGGCTGGTAATAAAACGCTACCAATTTTTTCCAGCTTTCGAATGCCTCCTGGGAGGTTTCTTTCGCGATAGGCTCTAAGTCCGCGATACTATTTTGTAATATGTCTTCAATATTTTCAAATCGGTGTTCTTTCAGGGTGGATTTCAACTTGGTCAATTAGCATAAGTCCGCTGGAGCAAGATCTACATCTACATAATAATTCCTCGCAAGCCTCCTCAGGGACGTATGGTGGGGGTGTTCGGTCACCACCCGTAAAAGATGAAAGAAACCACACGAAAAACCAACCTGTTCATTCAAACGTACACCCCCAGTGACGTATATATTGATGCAAAAACCCTTTTAACTTTCACGCATGCAGATACATATGATATCATCCAACAAAAAATTGCACCATAGGATACAGAAAGAAATCTATCCAACGACGCGCAAGCCATAATCTGAAAAGTATGATGGCGAAATACCACTCCCACGCGGACATTCAAGATGCAACGGCCTCCTCCCCAAGGGCACGGGTAGGGAATGCGGCACAGTGCTGCAGGTGGCGGAAGCGTCCCCTCGCAGAGAGAGAAGAGGGATAGAAGGGTATTTTACGAACAGACAAACCAGAGCAAGCGATACTGTAACGAGCCCTACATTCATAAAATGGCAGTCCCATGCGGTCATGTGGGAAGGATTTTTACAACAAAACACAATCTAAATTAGTGAAAGTGTTTGCATTTGGGTGAAACTAATGATACCCCAGACGCTGTGGGTGGCAAGTGGCATTTTTGCGATCTATAACCCTGCAGTTGCTATCCCGCATTGTCCGTGGGAAGAAGGAGTCCTTGAGTCTGCTAGTTCTGGTATCTATTTCCCGAATATTACGAGGCTGTCCAGAAAGTAATTTCCCTTGTGCTGCAAAATGATACATTGGAATAGATACAGAAACTTTATTATTTTCATCTCAAAAACTGCTTACATATACTGTTTTATGCATATTCGCCGAACAGATTTAAACATTTTTCACATCTCAGAACTGGTTTTCAAACAAATTCCTTCAACATGAAATTCTTCCGCCTGAGATCGCAGCCAACCGATGACTGCATCTTGAAGTTTCATGAAGTCGAGATGAGCACAAAAAATGTAGTAGTCCTACTTTTCAGTCATTTTTCCATGCAGCAGGGTGGCAGAAATCTGTGGAAAACTTTCTAAAGATTTCAGGTATTGTAAAACGCCGGTTTTCACGAACTTTTTCGTCAAATTTTCAGGTGCAGTTCGTTGTCCACTACAGACGAGCGGTCACTTCCGTCATCATCATGGGCATTTGTGTTCACTCTCAAACGAACGACAACACTGACGCACTCAACTCTTGTCACTCGTCACATTTGGTCCGTACAGAGCACAAATTTACCGAAGATGAATATCAACAGCTTTGAATTTTTTTAGTCAGTAAAAACCTTATCACCGAACGAACAATCGACAAGCGGCGCGACCTTCCAGCCACTGCAGCTCGAGGCGTACTGACATACTGTGTGCGTAAATACTGCGACCTTTTGCTTCCCTCCACTACTTCTCACGCTACACGAATGCGACCGGTTACTTTCTGGACGGACCTCGTATGTTCATTATCCAAGTGACCGATGTACGAGTATGTTGGGGTGCAAATAAATTGCGAGACTTCGGCGGTGAAACATGCGGATCTGAATTTATTCAGTAAGTTCAACCAAACATTGAATCGTCTTTCTTCTAATGATTCCCATCCCAACTCCATAAGCATTTCAGTGACACTTTACGTTTTATCGTAACGGTTTTAACGAAACGGGCTGACCGCCGTTGGACCTTCTTAATTTCCCGAATGAGGCCTTTTTCACTCATATCCCATACATTGCACGCATATTCTAAATGAAGCCTTACAAGAGCGTGGTAACAACGTTCCTTGATCTTGGAGTCACTTCTGCCGACAATGCGTCAAATAAATCCCAATTTTTTATTTGCTTTCCCGCAGAAGTTACGTATGTCGGTGCCCCATGTTAAGTCTTTGCTATTTGTAACCCCTAGGCGTTTTACCATCTCAATTATTTCTAGGTCAACTCCAGCTAGTTTTGTGTACACATTTAGCTGATCTTTTAAAGAAATTTGCCACCTAACATTTATTAAGGTTTAATGATAATCCCCATTTTGTACACCATTTCGAAATGCAATCTAAATCCTTTGCTAGTATTAAACGACCCTCATCCCCAGATATCTCCCGATAAATAACCGTGTCATCCGCGAACATCCATTTCAAGATCCAGAGAGTAGGGTAGTCTGGAAAATCACCGGTGTGCTGTTTTTGGCCAAAAACTCGGTAACCACCGATGGTGTGAGCGCCAGTGCGCTGTCGTGATGAAAGCGCCAAGATTTGTTTTCCTACACTTATGGTCTCTTCCACAACATAACGTGTCTTAATCTTTTCATTACCTCTATACGTTTAGTGCTGCCCATTCAATGTCTGTCCTTTGGGGACATGTTCACAGTGACTAATCCCTTCCCAATCGAAGGAAACAATCAACATCACCTTCACGTTCGATCGCGACATTAAGTTTTTTTGGGTCATAGGAAAGATGGCACCTTCTTCCACTGTGAAGACTAGTCGTTAGTTTCTTTATCATAACCAATCACCCAGGTTTCATCGTCTAAGACGTTTGTTTTCAAGAAGTTTCGGTCGTCGTTGGAACGATCGATCAGTTCCTGGCTCTTGTCGAGATATTAATGCCTCTCTGTATCCATTAACACTCGCGGAAAAAATTTGGACGCGCCGCGCTGCATGCCCAAAATTTTTGTCCAAATGGTGAAAAACGATCCAAACCTAATGTCAACTTCATTGGCAATTTCCCTGGCGGTTAACCTACGGTACACGCCCTAAATCATTCGCACTGTTGATGTCGATGGTCGTCCACTTCTCGCCTCTTCATCGGTGGAGGTTTGTCCTGGCTAGAAGTGGTTCTACCAACGAAAACACTGTGCCCGACTCATTGTGCAATGCCTCCTGAAGCATTGCAAAAGTTTCGGTGGCACTTTCCTCGAGGTTAAAACAAAACTCATTGCACACGAGCTGCTTCTCTAACACCTTCGTTTCTACCGACACAAGAATTTGTAGAGCAAGCGTGTGCAAGTTCAGACAAGAAACGCTGCCGTGTGGATACAAGTCGAGATCGGACGACGTGATGTCATGGGTGTTGGTGGTGGCAAGGCGCATTGAAATTGATATGAGGTAGGGATAGTAACATTCATAAAAATCGAAACGCCTTCTCCTGGTCCCAAAGAATTGGGACAGTTGGTTGCGTAAACCTCCCGCAGTTTTAGTGTAATTTACGTTTCCTCGACAGCTCAAGCGGTTAAGAGCATCGACCCGGAAAATCGAAGGTCCGTGATTCAACTCCCGGTCCAGGAAACATTCTAGCATTTATACAACCCACCATTATAATTAACCTTAAGGTTGGCTTGCTCATTCTAGTATAACGCGTAAAATTTCAAATGTCTCTTGAGCAGTGAGGCTGAAAATGTATTATTACTCCCATCGTACTACGGTATGAGGAATCATGTCCAAAAAATCAGAGATACTAAATGTAGAACAGATGGATTTAAGATGCCATTTTTTCAACGAACGATAAGGGATCAGAATAACATTGTCAGGCTGCGGTAGGGTCATATTCGGGTGAAAATTAGTCTGGTGTGTATGCACCCCCTGCCATTCCCTAGCGGTGTCTTGCTGGATGCTAAAATATCAAATGGCTCCGAACTTGCAGGCACTGCCAATGTTTCCCTAGGGTAGATTGATAATCTGACTTTTCAGATTCATTAATTCCAATATTTTTAAGGTTGTGGTATAAAAAATACGAGTAATGGGTTAGGAAACCATAGACTATTGGAAAATCATCTTTAACGTAATTATAGATAAGAAAGACGGCTTTAGATTTGGGGTTGATATTGCCTTGATTTCTAATGATAAAAGGGAGACAACAGCGTTACAACCGTCCTTTTCCCGTGGTTGAAGTGGAGCAAAGCTTTTGAAAATTGAATTAGTCATTGAAGAACCCTCTAAGGTTGTGCAAGTAATTTATCCAAACATATTATGTGTCACAGATATTAGCTTTAATCATAAATTAATGCTGCTCAGTATTAGCAAACGTCAACGTCAGATTACAGTGTCGGATCCTGCAGCAAAATAAATTTCTCTTAATTAAAACATGATCTTCAGAAATATACTTGTACTATTAAGGGAAATCAGATGTGGTCAAAGAAAATCACCGCAAAATAAATCAATAGCAGGTAAAAGTTTCACAGTTATCAATGTATTTGACATTGTCCTTAATGGGGCACTTTTTTGTTGGTATGTCCACTCAATGCCGTTAGCGCCACCATATTGCTTTGCGTTTCCATTGACGTCAGGGTTCTTTAAGAAGCGCAGTGGCGTCGTCGAATGGCATACCACCCCGTCCCTCACGTCACGACAGACCTCCCTCGGCCAAGACGTCACTGACCCACCCACCGCCGTCACTGACCTTACCCAGTCTCCCGCCTGAGGGCGCTCCTCCGCAATCGATGCCTTCAAGACCTTCCCCTCCCGCCTTTGCCTCGTGGCTTGACACCCCCCGCCACACGCCCTTGCGGGAAGTTATGATAAAGGAGATATGCAAAGTGGCGCGGGCGCTCAGCTGATATGCCGGCGCTAAGTTTCCTAGAACGATCTCGATTAAGACGTATTCACGTCTAATTCAGTCGAGAATTCGATCCACAGATTCCAAACAACACGTGAATTAGCTCACGGATGAATATTCATCAATATTATTACACCCTGCAAGCCTCCGGAATGGTGTGTGGCAGGGAGTGAATTCAAACCTATCGTTCAGAGTACGCAAAGAGTTGAGGTCAAGTACCTTGAACGAACGATGGCAGTTGCGAAAACGTTTATTACATTTCAAAATGAAAGAATACATAAAATCTAAGTCGCAGAGAAAGGACCATCACTTGCAGTAAAGAGCTCATGCAAGCAAAGAAAAAATGACTTGCTTCCCTAAAAAATGTGCCAAGCAAGATTAAAACCAATGCCAACTGCACAAGGATAGCTCTTGCCCGCCCGGAGGATGGGAGGGTTTTCCGACCTCTCAGCCGTGCGCCCGGAGCAACTCATCACGCAACCAGCATTGTTCTACATGATGACCGCTTCCGAAAATCGAGTGATTTGTTTTATTCAAGTAAATCGACGTTTTGCAGTCATTTGTGATCAAATGTACCGTAGCTGAATGCAGCTTAAAGCCGTATGCAATTCGCGGGACTTGGATTTGTAGTAAATATAGGGTGGGGGAGAATGGACTCCCTAGTTTAAAAAAAATCACCGAAGAGCGCGCAGGTAAATTAGCGGAGTGGGAGTAGTGGCGTTAGCTGGGGGAAACCACGCCATTTTCAATAGTCACCATGAAGTGGTCTGGTGAGCATCGGGACTTTGTCGTAGAAACGTTCTTTAAAAGCAGTAATAATGTGGTGGTGACGCAGATGTCGCTGTGGTATAGCGATGAAGCGCACCTCTCCGGCTCAGTAAATAAGCAAAATTTTCGTTACTGGGCGACTGACAATCCTCGCGAACAGCCCAAGACCTCTTCATAGCCCGAATGTGCCAGTTTGATACGCAGTGTCCTCCATAGGCATTATTGGGTCTTACGTTTTTGAATCTCGAGGTTCAACTATTACTTTGAATTCTGTGAGCCATTTTGAGATGCTGGAGAACTTTTCACTCCCCAAATCGGAAGAGTATGGTGAGGAATATGACGCAGAAGCCCTTTGGTTTCAACAGAATGGTGCCAAGGATCATACCGCCCGTCGTTCGCGTAAAATCCTGCAAGAATCCCGGTCGCCTGATCTCCTTAAGAAGGGATGGCCCTGTCGGTACCGGGATTTGAGCCCATGTGGTTTTTTCTTTGGGAATATATCAAAGCTGAGGTTTACAAAGTTCGCCCAAGGACCTTGGAAGCTCTTAAGGAGGCGATTACAGATGGCATCGTCGGATTAACGGAAGATATATATCTGAGAAGAGTTTTCGAAAACATTTTTGAACGACTCAACACGTTCATCGCTTACTAAGGTCGTCAGCTGGATGAAATAATTTTCAGAACCTAATGAAAATAAAATGGCATTCGATGCAGTTTTCAGTATGAAAACCTGAATTTATTATTCTAGTTAGTTTTTTAACAATCCACCCGTCAAATCAGGGAGTTCATTCTGCCCCACAATGTGCATTGATCTTTTTAGATATTTTACAAAATTCAAGTCGATTGCTGATTGAGATATAAACCTGTTAGCCACTCTTAAACGCCACTAGAGTGTAAAATTCTATCGTAAAAAATATAAAATCTTTCTTTCATCGTTACTCAGTATGTTACTAAATGGTCGCAAGCAGAACTATAAAAACAGGAGTAGTAGTTTTTAATGGGAGGCGACCGAATCGATTCTCGCGCTGTGAACGGAATCGTCATTCTCTTTATGTTAGTTTTCTTTTTATTGTGTGTGCCATTATTTTTTTTTCGATTTCAGATCATTTTTCATGTAATCCTACCTCCTTCTGTTTTGTTCCTTAGTTCGTATTCCCTATCCAGTTCGGAATATCTTTCTGCGTCTCCGAAATATAAATCCAAGATAATCTAACGGCAAGAAGGGTATGGTCTGTCCAAAAAGTAAATAGAATACACCCGGGGAAAATTGTATTGCTGTTCAAAGTTGTAATCATTATAATTCTTAAAAATGGCACCACCCTAGTGCATCGACACACACACCGATGTCAAGTACCTCTCGCAGTACGCCTCCTGTAAGGCGTCGACGGGAACCTCGTGATACGGCACCTCGCCACGATCTCTTTGGCGTTATTCATCGTTCCAAAATGGTTGCCTTCCAAGCTCCTTTTTATTCTTGGGAACTAAAATAAGGTGCAGCATGGGGGTGGGTGGCTGGGGCAGCGTTGCCAAATTGTGCTTGGCCAAGGACTCGGTACTTCACGTGGAAGACGGCGTGGGAATAGGGCGCGTTGCCCTGGTGTAGCAACCTTCAGAGGACTTACACGTAAAACTTGCTATTCACACTCTCGGTCTCCGAGGCTCAAACTCTTCATGGATAACGCCTTTTGAGCCGACAAAGACGACGAGAAAATTACTCCTTATTTTTGGATTAGACTCTGTATTATTTGTTAGGTGTCTCCGGTATTGAAGGAGTATATTCTTCACCATATAGATAAATTAGTTCTTTAGTTTATTTTATTGTTAGAATGTTTTCTGTTGCTTTTCAATAATATCTGGCTTCTTTATGTTGGCTTATTTAACTCTACTTTCAGACTGCAGCCATCTATTTGCCATTGTGTGTATTTATATAATTTCGTTTGTTCCAAAAATGCATTTCTGATGCAGACTAGATGCACACTATTGCATTGGTTTTCATTATCATGCGATGGTTTGAGTCATTGTGATTGGAGTCTGTTGACGGCACGTCAGCTCCGACCTCTTTGCTAACGAGAACTGCTCTTTTTGAGTTTCCGTATTTTCTTCAGACTACTCGCTTTCGTTATCTCTTCCATGTTGGATTGATTATGTTAATTGCTTTGGGGTACGTCGAAAAGCAGTTCAAATCCGTTTCAAACCACGGATATCATGTTAGTATGTGTTAATTTGTGAACTGTTATCGTAATAAATCATAGGTATTACGAAGCCTAGCTTTCGCGAACTTCTCCTTTTCCCGTGGGTGAGTCGCTGAATTATTTCCGGGCACTTCAATATTATCAACAACAGCAAATGTAAACTCGCGAATCCGAGAGTGCCTCCCACGATACCATGAGCGTCAGTCTACCTCAGTCTGGGAGTTTTCCCGTCTCCATCACACGCACGCACACATCTCGAGGCATTATCATCATTTTCGGTCAATTTTCGCCGGAGTCGAGTGCGCGCCCGCCGCGCCTCTACTGGCGGTTAAGGGAGCTAGCCTGCCTCTTTCCCGCCCATCGAGGCGGTGGCTTTGGTTTTGGACACCTAACCCCCCTTCCCCGTGCCACCACGCACCAATTACTTACTGTGAGTGAGTGGGAGGTCGGCGGCGTCGACCCACGCCTCCGTCGCCCCAGCCTTCTTCATTGCTCTCTCTCTCTCCCATGCCAACTGTCGACGTCGCCTTTGAGATGAGAGGGGAGCTCTCCGCACGGCGCGGCGGTTCAAGCATTTTTCACCGGGTGCTTGTGGCGGCGGCGGCGGTGGTGGTGCGCGGGCTGCAAATTTCTTATTCCCATTTGCCGGCCATGGCTTCCGGGGGCAATATGTTTGTAAAGTTGAATTTGAGGTCGTCACGCCCGGAATCAAGCCTATGCCTTCCTTCCTTGTGCCTCCTCGCTCGCCGCTGATTTTGTGGCAAATATTCCATCATCCGGAAAGATTGCTTTGTTAATCAGTAAGATTTAAGAATAATGGCTTAAGTGATAAGACTTATTCGAGCACATTGATCTTGATAAATAACGCGAAGAATTAGTTTCACCAGGCGGTGACGAAAGTGTCAGCAGTTAAACATTAAATTAAAATGAAATAGTTTAGTTCCTAGTTTAGTTGCATTCATCTGCAGCCAACAGTCATGGTTTACGAAAGTAGACAAAGGGCTATTTCCACCATCGGTGCCAAATGGAAATTGTTAAGTGTTCCGTGTCTTCTATTTAATAGATATTGTTGGTATGCAGGTCTCTAATTATTCTTGTAAAATTTAATTATTTATTGATTGCCTAATTTTGAAGCCAATTTCGATTTCTTTCTATTAAACAATTAAATTTTATTTTTAACTGTATCATCATTACTTCTTCCTTACGTTTAACCAAATCCGTTGGTCCGAAGCACTTTCGAGATACATAAACTGTACCACTTGATCTAGATTAAGAACTCCTATTTCCACGTTTAACTTAGCCATTCTCTTTCTGGAAAACTGCATAACCTTTGTTTTATCTACGAGAGAATTATATTGAATCTCATCCCAGATCTCTCGCACTGCATTTCCAATTCACTCGGCACTGATTGCAATCGCTTGGCTGACTGAGAAACAAAAGCTTGATCATCCTCAAAAATAATTTTATGATTTTCCCGCCTACTTTCACTGCTGCCTCCAGTTCTTCCCATGCCTATTTAATCATTTCTGCCACATATGCATTGAACAGCTCAGGTGATAATGGACACCCCTGTTAGATTCCTCTCCCTAACAATGTCCATCCGGACTTTCCATCGGCCAGTCACATCTGAGCATTCAGAGACATATGGGTTGCGGATAAGTTCTCTTATCTCTTCAGTCTATATCGATGTCATTTAAGTAATCGTATACCGTATCGATTCCTTCCTCCGTACGATTTCTTGGCGGCATATATACCTGAACAAGAACGAGGTTCATTGCTTCAGCCTTTACTTTTACCAGATTTATATTCTGACCGTTGTTAGCTATGCTTCTTCCTAACTTTTGATTCAATGTTGTGGCAACCCCTCGTCCACTCCGCTGTATAATACTCTATAACTATTACTCCAGTGATGCCCGCTATCCTTCCATTGCATCTAGCATAGACCTAAAATATGTATATTTCGTCTTTCTATCTCTCGCTTTATAATCTCCAATTTTCCTGGCCTCAATATCGTCCTAACATTCCAAGTTACCTTTCTAACTAATTCGGTCTTCTTCTGCGTCTTCTGTTCTGTTGCTGTCAGTTTTTCCTTTCCAAGGGTTTCGTGGGATGACCACCGCGGAAGCCTTGCTTCTCCCGCTGCCGGGCACGACACGCGGTCGATTAGGCTGAGTCCTGTAGTTGCCAGGACCCGTGTCCTTTATACTGTCCATCATTATATTCTTGGGAATAATTATTGAGGTGGTTTCCCGTTGTCTTCTTCAATAGTGTTTTTAACGTGACATCATCGCTCAATGGCCGCCCCACTGTTGTCGGACGCCTTTGCAGCCGCCTCACAGACGAAGAGAAGCTGTGCAGACTACCTTTCGTCTGACTCCTAACCTTTGACCTATCTGGTATGGGTTACCCTACCAGGATCAATTACACAGGCCTACAAAAAAAATTTTTTTTTGGTGCCTGGAATCTTTGTGTTGATTTTAACTATATTTGTAGAGCTAAATCCAAATATGAAATCCATTTTTATTTAACAGCTCTACTTTTTTAGATATGGCACATCTTACGATTAGTTGTTTTAATATTTGATATATTCTGGAAAATAATTTTCAAAGTTAAATAAATCTATAAGTATACATGGGAATATATGGTAAAAGAAAATAGGAAAAATATTACAGACTGTGAAACGTGCATACTTGAGATATTTTGGTGTTAAGCTTGGTGACCAAGATAAAACATGGGCACCGCATTTTGTGTGTAAAACATGTACTGAACATCTGCGGCAATGGACAACAGGACAAAGGAAAAGTCTAAAATTTGGTGTGCCAATGGTGTGGAGAGAACCTGTGAACCATATTGACGACTGTTATTTTTGCATAGTAAATGTTTCGGGAATTAATCGAAAAAATCGCCACAAGTGGACATATCCAGATTTGCCTTCAGCTAGACGCCCGGTACCCCATTTAGAAGAAATACCGATCCCAATATTTCAGACGTTACCAGATATATCTGAGGAAGAATTTGAGTTATTTGAAAACGTTTCTCATTCTATTGACGATAGTGGCAGTGACTACGAGGGGGTATCAACCATTCCTCAACTATTTAATCAAGATGAACTAAGCGATCTTGCTAGAGAACTGAACTTATCGAAGGAAGCATCCGAACTACTAGCATCAAGACTGCATGAAAAGAATTTACTGCAACCCGGTACAAAAATAAGTTTTTATCGCACAAGGGAAAAGGATATGCTACCCTTCTTTACTCAAGAAGACAATCTTACATTTTGTTTAGACGTTAAGGGTCTTTTGGAAAAAAAATGGGACTATTATCACAATATGATGCTAGTGATTGGCGTTTGTTTATTGATAGCTCCAAGCGTAGTTTAAAATGTGTACTTCTTCACAATGGTAACACGTTTGGCGCAATACCAATAGCTCATTCAACTAAAATGAAAGGAGAATACGATACAATAGCATTGGTCTTACAGAAGATAAAATACCAGGAACATCGCTGGGTGATTTGTGTAGATTTAAAAATGGTGAACTTTCTTCTTGGGCAGCAAAGTGGCTACACAAAATATCCTTGTTTCTTGTGCCTCTGGGATAGCAGGGACAGACAAAACCACTGGATTAAGAAGGAGTGGCCTAAGAGAGAAAACTTGGTTGTTGGGAAAGAAAACATCATTGCTGAATCTTAAGTTGAAAGAGAGAAAATCATCTTACCGCCTCTACATATTACACTAGGTCTAATGAAGCAATTTGCAAAGGCTCTTGACAAGGATGGACCATGCTTCGGCTACTTAAGACTAAAGATGCCCCGTATAAGTATTGAAAAACTTAAAGCTGGTATTTTTGAGAAATCAGACAACTTACAAAGGATCCTGCTTTTGTCGAGTCAATGAACGACAGACATGCCAACTCTCCCGATTTAAGCGGGAGACTCCCGATATTTCCTTCTTACTCCCGATCTCCCGATCGTAAGGACTTATCTCCCGATTTTCAGAGCAGTTTCGGTAATATTCTCGTATTATTTGAAAATCCCGCGCCTTCGATATATCGATAGACGACGAGGTAATCGATAGTCGTTCCAAGCGAAGCGATAGCGTTGTTCTGGCGTTGGTTCACGTTGGTTGTTCACGAGACCATTGTGTATTGTGTGCTCGTTTCCGCTACATCGTGTGTGTATTGTGTAACCAACTGTAGTGCTTGTTGGCTGTGTATACCGTTGGCCGTGACTATTTTTCGACCAAAATGTCGAAGAAATACAACGCAGTGTTTAGAAGCGTGTACAAGGAAGAGTTTCCGTGTTTAAGTGAGTCGAGGAAGGGACAGACTTATGCATTTTGCAATATATGTAGATGTGACTTTTCAGTGTCTCATGGCGGGAAAAGCGACATTCTTAAACATGTACAAACAAAAAAACACAAGGAGAGTCTCCAGTGTGTAGAAAGCAACCAGAAACTGAGCTACTTGTGTAAATCTCAAAGTGTAGATGCGGTTACCAATGCCGAAGCTTTATTTACGTCTTTTATTGTGGAGCATAACTTGCCTACAAACTGTGCCGACCACGCGGGGCCTTTGTTTCGCAAAATGTTTCCCGATTCGGAAATTGCCAAGCGATATGGGTGTGCCAGAACTAAAACAACGGCTATTATTACAGAAATGTGCATGGAAGAAAGAACGAAAGTTATTACGTACATACAGGAGAATCCATTCTCTATTGCTACCGATGGTAGTAACAAAACAGACTTTAAGTTATATCCTATTGTTGTTACGTTCTTCAGCCCTGAGCTCCGTGAAATTCAAAACTGCCTCCTTTCTGTGCCTAATTTAGAAGGGGATGCTACTGGCGTTAATATTGCTGACCTCCTGCTTTCAACGTTACGGGAATTCCATATTCCGCTAAAATACTGTCTGGCGTTTGGTGCCGATAATGCTCCCGTAATGGTAGGGCAAAAAAAGGGTGTGGCAGCATGTTTGAAACAGGAAATCGGCAACCTAATCATTGTAGGCTGTCCTTGTCATCTGATTAATCTTGCTGCAGAGAAAGGGGCGGCATGTTTACCCTTAAATGTTGACGAAAATATTATCGACATTTTTTATTATTTGGAAAGAAGTGCAAAGAGGAAAGAAAAATTTAGAAAATTTCAAACTTTACATGACACTGAAGTGAGGAAAATTCTGAAACATGTGCCTACTCGATGGCTATCATTGAAAAGATGTTTGGATAGGATTTTAGATCAGTGGAACCCTTTACTTAGTTTGTTCAAGGATGAAATTGTGAGCAACGATTCTGGAGAGGGCACTTTGAAGAATTATAAAATTCCAAAACACATTCAAAGTGCAGATGTGTCTAATTCAGAACCCAAGTCTAAGCACTATGATACGAGTTCGGCACATTCCTCACTTAAAAGGAAAACACCATCAGCATCAGCTTTACGGAAAACCATTGAAGCTACTCTTTGAGGGACCAAATGTGGTTCTTCAGTCAGGCGTTCCACATATCCACTTATTGAGGACAATTTTAGAGAAACTTTTGAAGAATGTGATGGCAAGATTTGTGAAACCAGTTGCTATTAATACCTCCAGCTCTCTTACTGGTGTAGATTATCACACTCTTGCAAATCAAAAGGATGATTGTGATCTTCTGATAGGAAATGCTACATTTGCTTTGGTGACCACTTTGAAGCCTGAGGAAAAGAGTGTATTCTTCAAGTCTGTAAGGAAATGTTTTTCCTCCTCATGTGATTACATGATACACAAATTTCCATTCAAGGATGAAGTTCTCATACATGCTGAGGTGGCAGATATTTCTAATATTGGCAAGGCATCATTTTCCAGCCTTAGATTTTTCATTAATAGATTTCCTGACATTCTGACTAGAGAAATGGAACAATTAGATGCAGAAGTTGATATTCTGCACTCTCAATTCTGCAACTTTCAGCTACAGGAAACCAACATCACAGCAGAGAGAATTGATGTTCAATGGGCATTGATAGGTCAGATGAAATCAGCTGATGGTGTTCTCAAGTATGATAGACTTGCTAAGGTGATGCTAGCTATTTTATCAATTCCACATAGTAATGCAGAATGTGAAAGAATTTTTAGCACAGTAACGAAGACAAAAACTCAGTTCAGGTCCATGCTTTCAGAAACATCTTTGGAGAAATTTTTAATCTTAAAAACCGTTCAGAAAGGTAAGTGCTTCGAGCAGAAATTTAGTCCAGAGTTTTTGAAGAAGGCTAAATCAGCTACTACGAGTGTGCTAAACAATTAACAATTTTAACAAAGAAGTATTGCAACGTTATGAGTAGGCTATGTAGCCAACAACATAAACATAGTCTAGCTACCTACAAAAATAAAGTGATGTTTCTTCTGTTAATCAGATATATTCAAACTGATGAACTGTTCAAATTGTGTACTTAGCTTAACATGTTAATAAAGTGTGACATTCATTAAAAATTGGCAAAGTGTCATAAAGGGATTAAGGTGCCATGCAAATATTGTGGTAATTAAAAGTGATTACTTCGTGATACACTTCTAAAAATCTCCCGATTTTTCATTTTTGAAAGTTGGCATGTCTGGGTATGGAATGAACTGAGACGTACGTAGTTTAGCGCACCAAGTAATCTGTGTGAACGATATGCGTATTATAGTAAGTTAGTTAGAGTAACACAGGACTACACGATGGGATTCTCGAGAAATGGGAAGGCTAATTTAAGTATAAGAACAGGAGGGCATATATTACAAATTTTAGATATGAATTGGATCATTTTACGTAATTTGGTAAAATTTTTTATGAGAATGGACAGAGTGAGTTGAACGTTCGGATAAGAATTATGTTAGTGATAGACGCATTTAGGCAAATCATTGATGATAGGAGTCATTTGGTAAAGACCAAGTGCATTTAAGTGCATGTATTTTATAGAAAATAATGTTTATCCACCGTTTTGAACATTACTTATGATATGAAAGTGATGAAAATATTAACAAATCAAACTTTACAGAAAAAAATACCATTAAATGTTTTCCTTCATTAATGGCATCGTTAATATTGGTCAAAAAACCAGATTTTCTGGAAATAATAATTTTTCACACTATATTATAAAACACCAGACATTTTTTAAAAAAAGGAGCAATTTTTTTGGTGATTTTATTTTGTATGTACTTAGAAGATGATGCCTTCTCTACGTTTAGTTTTTCCCCATTTATAAGAACGTTAATAAAATGTCAAATTCAATAAATAGATAGTGTTTCCAAGAATATTATCTTGGAATAGAAACAGCGAGCCTAGGGCCGAGCAAGGATAAGAGCCGAATAAGCCTAACGCTCTTTTCGTCTGGCCGCCAATCCAAAGTAACACTGTAATCATTCATTAAACTCTCAGATTAGTCGCAAATTGAATATTCTGAGTGCTGTACCAAGTGTCTGTAACACCATCCTAAACTTGTCCATCAAGGAAATATTTCTTGGTCCCGACCTACACCATAGGAATTTCCACGTACCTAGTTTACCCTGAAATTTAAGAAACCTGCTTAACGCGGCAACGAAACGATTTTTTGGGAAAAGAAACGAAATTTTCACCTGGAAATTACGGAATTTCATATTTCACTCAAATTCAATTGAGAGTTGTCATAATATAACAACGCAGGAGGAAATGAAGCAACAGAAGACAATGGAACTACAAAACTAAACAACAACAAAGAGGATCGGGTATAATGGGATAGAAGAGAGGTTTGTAGGGACATTGGCGACAATGAAAGGGGAACGGAATGCCATCAGGGATAACACGTTGATGAAAGTGACGTACACGGTATTGAAGAAAGGTTTATTGTACGTGTACTTTAGTGTAAGGGTGTCTAGTTATCCCTTGATAATTGAAGCTTTGAAGTGAAGGAGTGGTCAGTTTTGTAGCATCCAAAATTTACCTTGAATAGTAGACTACCAATATAATGACAATATTAAACCTTATTGTTTTGCTTTCTTTATTACTCATTAACGCTCAATTAAGAACCTTATTTCTCAGAGACAGTGAATTTTCTCATTCATTACATACTTAAAAACGGTGTATAAGGGACAATTTTCTCGAACAGGACCTCTTCATCATCGACCGATTTCGTTGTAAGAATTTTTCCCTCCAGGGATGCATTTAGATTGCAATCTCCCTGTCAACTTCCTTTCCCACAATTCCTAATTTCGCTGGCCATTTAACTTGTGTACAGGATCATATGTGCACTAAAATAACTTCATCAATGAATAGATATCAATAAGTGGAGAAGTTGTTCTGTTCAGTACGCTCTTTCTGATTTAGAAATTCTTTTACTACTCGTAACTCTTTTTGAGATACGTGATGCTAGCCATTTGTATGCCTCACTTATGGCATCGAGAAATGCCTGGAATTGACCTTTGCTTGTTTACCAAGGAAAGGTTTCATTGGGGCAACCAGCAACATAGAAATTTTCATGTCCCTGAACCTTTGACGAAACCTGTTGAACGCGGAAAAAGAAGGGGTTTTCATTGAAGAAGAGAATTTGTTAACAATTATGCAGTTTCAGGCGTGATATACAGACATGCCAACTCTCCCGATTTAAGCGGGAGACTCCCGATTTTTCCTTCTTACGTTCTTGACGAACTGTTCAAATTGTGTACTTAGCTTAACATGTTAATAAAGTGTGACATTCATTAAAAATTGGCAAAGTGTCATAAAGGGATTAAGGTGCCATGCAAATATTGTGGTAATTAAAAGTGATTACTTCGTGATACACTTCTAAAAATCTCCCGATTTTTCATTTTTGAAATTGGCATGTCCTCCCGATTTTTCATTTTTGAAAGTTGGCATGTCTGGAATGAGATTGAAAAAATTAGTTGGATGTCATTTGTTGAGGTCATAAAAAATTTTCTAGGAAATCACAAAAGTGAAAATTATATTGAGCTGGTAAATATTATGCTCAGTAACTTCAAATCACTTGGATGTAATATGAGCACAAAAGTTCACTACCTACACAGCCACTTAGACAATTTTCTTGGAAATTTAGGAGACACAAGTGAAGAACAAGGTGAAAGATTTCACCAGGATGTAAAAACAATGGAAGCTCGCTACCAAGGAAGATGGGATAACCATACTTATTTCTCGTGTCAGAGGATTAAAGGAGCCAGTTCCTTTCGCTTTGCCGCCAATTGTTTCCCAGGAAGTTCTGCTACCCGAAAAACACCACACAGCCTGGGTGGAGCTGAGAGTGCCCAGAGAGGCCTGCATGAGAATCCGAATTCAAAAAACCGTAATTCTTAAGGAAACTTATCTGCATTGGTATTTAATTGCCGAAGTTTAAAAAAAAGATGGCAGCATTTGCAGCATGGGCGGTTGAATGGTGTGGAGAGGGACGGAGAAGAGACGGGAGGCCCACAGGTGGTCTTGTCGACTTGAAGATGCTCAACAAATACAATCACGGTGCATCAAAATCTGTTTATAACATCTACACAGGTGGCGAATCTTGGATCTATGCGTATGATAGATAGATAAAGGACTTTATTTGGGCGAAATTGAGACCTAATGGTTCCTTCTTCCATTTAACCCATTGTCATTTACATATTATACAAGGTGTAAAATTTATAAAATACATACATGTATACACATAAATACATATAGACAGACAAAAATTTTAACATCGAAAAGTAAAGGAAAAGATATATATATATATATATGCATGTATGAGCCCGAAACAAAACAGCAGTCTACTGTACGAGTCTTCCAAGTCGAGCTAAATCCGACAAAAGTGATTGGTGCACCAAGCACATCGATGCAAATAATCGCGTTTTTTCGGAATAACTGGGCATGTGGAAACCGTACCGTTAGAGCAACGTAGAAGCGTGAATTCTGAATGGTACACGAGCATTTGTTTGCCAGAAGTGCTCGGTGTAGTACGGAAAAAGAAGCGGCAACAAAGGATTATTCTTCATCATGACAAGCTCTCACAGATCGGCTGAAACAACTTACCTATTTGACTGGCCAAAACATCAGATTGATGGGTCATCCTCCGCACAGCCCTGATTTAGCTCCAAATGACTTCTTTTTATTCCCGTTTATCAAGAAAAAATTGCGTGGCCAACGTTTTTCGGCACATTAAGAAACCGTTTTTGCATTCAAAACCCCTGTTTTGGAGGTACCTCAATCGAAGTGGAAAAAGTGTTAAGAAATTTGGTTCTAGTGCATGCAAAAGTAAATTGATTTTCATGGACAATACTTCGACAAACAATAAAGCCATTTTGAACATAGATTACCGTCTTTTCATTATTAGGCTGAAAATATAATTAGAAACTCTCGTACCCACAAAATCACTTCCATCCATCCGTGCCCTTCTTGTACGCCCTTTTGTCGATCCTTTCCCATCCGCCACTTCCTGAGTTCGTCGACATTTCTCGTGATGTCTGTTGCTCGAAAAATAATAGCCGTGGAATGGCTTGGATGTAAGCTGGGTGTGCAATAAACCCATAATGTTTTCTGCGGAATGTCGGGAACAGTATGGAATTCCCCATACTATCTACAGTACCTTAGTACTAAGAACAGTACCATTTACTACAGTACCACGTTCTTAAAAATTGGCCTTCAAGTACATGTCCATTGTGGAAATTTACCTTTTTTTAGTGCCTTTGAATATTGGCCATAAATTGTCTTATTTCCTGGAATAGGTATGATGGCTCTGCAGGTGGCGCGAACACTATTTAAATCAATTTGAAACCGTTTATGTCCCAATTAGGCGTTCAACCTGTCTTTTTGTTTCCCTTTTGTTATCCATACCGATGCTCTATTTTTCCGTTTGCTGCCTTACCCCGTTTCTGAACGCAATGGGATCGTTCATTACGGAGGTGAAACGCGAGCGACTGCTGGTGGACGAGCACGATGCGTGGTGCTGATCGGGTGTTCGTTTCTCTATGTTGGTTTTCCACATTCGATCGGGCGGGGGAGGCGATTCGCTTAAGAATGAAGTTTGATCGATGTCAGTGACGCACGATACTTCTCCGACCGCGAGAAAAATGAAGTTATGGGGGGGGGGAGTGTTGTTATTTGTGATATGCCCGGATGAGGTCGTGCTCGGTAGTAGGGAACGACGGAGGGGATTCGAAGCGATGGCAGCGAAATGTAGGCGGGCTAAAGGTGTGCGGTGTGTAATATCTTTTGTTATGAGAGTGGAAATCACTACTTTATCAAAGTTTCCTCACAACGAGGGCTTAATACACTCATCAGGGACATTAAAAGTGTCAAATGAGCGCAAATATTGATTAAAATATTAACCCCGTTCTCTTGGTCCAATCCCTTCCCCCCCACCCCTAACCTCACCAATCTTACGCACAACTCCCGGAACACCCAAGGACTCACACGAAGGAAGGAGTGTTACAATAACCCCATGTATTTATTTATTTCTACCCAGCCAGCCACCGCTAGTGTGAGTGGCAGGGAGTGAATGCACAACAGACTAATTTTGACCCGAATATGACCCTACCGCGTTCGGACAGTGTTATTCTGATCCCTTATCGTTCGTGGAAAAAACGGCATCTTACAACAATCTGTTCTACTCTTAATCTCTCTGATTTTATTGATATGATCCCTCCTACGATAGGGGTAATAATACATTTTCAAATTCTCTGCTAAATAGGGGTCCTAATTTATGCAAGAGATTTAATCTGGAATTCAAACTTCTCTCCGTAAGTGATTCTCAGACTAGCTCCTCTAATATTTTGGACAAGTTACTAAGTTTATCATGACACCGTGTTGAACAAATGTAGCTCCCCTTCGCTGCACGCGATCCAATTCGGCAATTAACCCAACTTCGTGAGGATCCCATAATACCTGTATACTAGCAGCATATTCTAAATGAGCCCTAACCAACGACAGATAACATTTCTCTTGACCAGTTCATCACATTTACCCAGTATTCTTCTAATAAATCCTATTTCTTTTGTTAGCTTGTTCACATATTCCCCGTATGTGTTTCACCCAAGAGAGATCGTGAGTGAGGGTAACGTCTAGACATTTAATTGAGTCTACGCATTCCATTTGGGTGTACCCAATGCAGTAGGCGTTCGGGTGGGAATTGCTCTTTTTCCGAAAATTTTTGACTACGCACTGAATCTTTAAGTGTAATTCTAATTTCTAATTGTCGGGCCAGCGTTGTATAGCATTAAGGTCATCTAATAAAGCTGTTACGTCAAACGCCTTCCAGTCTGTTTCATTGGTCCTAATGGCCACTCTCTTTCGCGATTGCACGTTTTGTCCTCTTGTATTAACAAATTAAGAGGGATGAGTGCTTTTGCGACGAAATAACCGGACAAATGAATAGCGGCATTCTCTTCGTACGATCGACAGAAATAGTCTTCCCCTGGCTTCGCGTCAACCCTGAGAGCGCAAATCCCTTCGCGGGAGAGAGAGAGAGGGAGCCCTGGACTAATGTGCCTTCACAAGCAGACGACAGAAATATAACTTATGCTATCTCGTATTTGTTTTGAGAAAGAGTTTTTTATAACTCATCGTGCAGAAGCGCGATACCGAGGCGCATTTACTGCCTTGCGGTTTTGTATTTGAGTTTGCACTCTCTCCTTGAGTTTCATTAGCGAATCGAAACTCGCCTCGCATGTGGCATGCACGACCAGTCATCGCGTCCTCGCGGCGCGGGGGGCCGTCGTCTCCCGCCATTTGTCCCTCTGCCCCCTCCGGGCAGTGTGGGAAGGGCGTGGGGCCTCCTCCAACACGCGCCTCTTCTCTCTCTCTTACTTCCAGCCCTCCTCCTCCTCCTCTCCGCCCACCTCCTCTTCCCTCGATCGATTCAAGCAACCCCTTTTCCGAAAATAGATTTCCTCATATGAATTGGGTTTTTCAGCCGCCATCTAGTTTCAATACCGATACATTCAACTTTATCAGCAAGATGTAATTATCTATAATAAGTGTACTCTTTCCCTGTAGCAGATGAATTTCTGTGGTTTAAGTTTTGGGGGTGTGTTTTCGTCCGATTGAAGTGCGAAGTAATTCAGCGTCGTTCGTGATTTCGTTAATGTTCCCTAAAGGGTTTCATAGGGGTATGTCTGTATTCAGGTTCTTAATTCGATTCGAATAATTGGATCTTAGCCGTAATTAAGTGATTGATTTAATGGTTGATGTAGAACGTATATTTATAGGGCGACCAGTAAAATAAGAACGCATTCAAAAGGAAGTAAGTTTGTTTTAATTTGAGTATATATCTATGACACGACTTCCTCTAATTGATATTTGATTATTTTAACATAATGAAAAGAGAAACTTTGTAATTCCACATAGATTTATTTTATATATTTTAATTATTTGAATATATTTATATATTGTAATCTATGTGGAATTACAAAGTTTCTCTTTTCATTATGCTAAGTCCATTCCATGAAGTCACGCCCGAGACAACGGATTGATTATTTTATTTATGTTAGTACCCTACAAGCCACCGCCAGGGTGTGTGGCAGGGAGTGAATACATATCAGACTAATTTTGACTGGAACATTACACCTACCGCGGTCTGACAATTTTATTCCGCTCCCTTATCGTTCCTGACAAAATTGTTATCTTAAATCTACCTGTTCGACACTTAATCTCTCTAATTTTATTGGCATGATCTCTCCTCTCCGTAGTGCGATGGGAGTAATAATACATTTTCAACATCACTCCTAAAGAGACCTCCTTCCAATTATTCAAGAGCTTCAATCTGTAATTTAACTGTCGCTCCGCGAGTGATTCCCAGACTAGCTCCGCTAACATCGTGGATACGCTACAAAGTATATCATAACAACGTTTCACAAACCTGGCTCCTGTACACTGCAAGCGATCCAATTCACCAATCAATCGGAAAATTGGGTCGGAAGCAATGACCTTGATTGAGGATGCTTATGGAGATGGACAAATGTCCCAAGTTATGGTTTTCTGCTTGCACAGGATGTTCTGGGAGGAGAGAGTGGAGGTTGACGGTGAGGAATACCCTGGACATCCTTCAACAACACAGTGTGATGAAAACGTGCAAAAATTGAGGCACATGCTCAATTCTGATTGACCCAAAAGTGTCAGGATGTGATAGCAGAAGAGTGCAATATTCAGAAAACCACAGTGCGTTGCATTCTTACAGAAGATTTAGCCATGAGAAAGGTGTGCCAAGATGGTCCCCAAGATGCTGTCGGAAGACTGCTTGTGTGAAAATCCAGCCTTGGACCTCTTGGACCACTGTGAAAGTGACCCGATTTTTTTTTAAAAGGTGGTTAATGCAGACGAGACATGGATATTTGAGTGCGACCCAAGTATAACCCCTTTGAGTATCATTTTGGACGACTGGATTATGTCAAAGAGGCCATGACGAGGTGTCTGAACGAGATTCCCGTCGCCGCCTGCCAGGAGGCGCACCATAAACGTGACAGAGGTGCTGACATCGATGTGTTGATGCACATGTGTACTGTTTTGAAGAGTTTTAGCTATTTGTACTTCTATTTGCATTAATTCTTTCCCCCAGATAGATTCTACTTATTTTTGGGACGGATCATGTATGTTGGATCGCGAATAATTGAGACCTCGGCGATGGAACATCCGGCTTAGAATTTTTTAACTTAAAGCCGTTGCAAATGACTAAAGGCTGTGCACGTTGGATTCAAGCGTTTTAATAATAATTTACTAATTACAACAGCTAATACAGTTTTCAAGGTATTATTTCATTCAATAATTCTATTTAAAATATTATAATTGTCGCTAGGATAAGATTGCTAATAGTGCGGGTCCGCGGGGAAAGGAGAAGGAATAAGCCCAAATTTCTACGAAATCTGTAGGGAGATAATAGGAAAAAATCAGATGTTCAGTGTGGTGATTGTATTTACGGCTATTTAGGACGGTTTAGGACGATAATTTTGCGCGACTTGTAACGTTCCCAGCTGTTGGTGTTTAAATCCATGCCAATGATTCTGCAAATGTCAGGTAAGATGTGAAAGGAAGTGAGCGAGGGTGATGAGTAATTTTACACAGTTTTGCAATGGCGAAAGGTTAATTAATAAGTGGTGTTAACCTTCTTTCAGTCTGATTAAACGATTTCCTATCGAAATAAAACTGACAAATCAGAGCTTTGCCATCAGCAAACCTAACTGATTTCACGAATTCCCCTCCGATTTTCATTCCCACCTCCAGTTCTTCCCATACCTCTTTAATCATTTCGTCCACATATACGTTGAACAGCACTAGTGATAATGGGCAACCCTGCCTTACCCCTCTTTCTATCACTGCCCATCCGGACTCTCTGTTTCCCACTCGTACCTGAGCAGTCTGAGACATGTACATGTTGCGGATTAGCCCCTTGTCCCTCCAATCTATTACTATTTTCTGCATATATTCATTAGTTTTCCCGATTCACTCGATCAAATGCCCTTTTGAAATGTACGCAACGTACAAATATATCCCAAATATTCTCTGTGTGTTCCTCTTTGTTAGTGACGTCGTTTCTGCAATCGTGTACTTCTGCCGTTCATGAACACAAGCCCATTAACCCCTAAGTGTTCATTGTCCATCCTCGCTATCCTCTCTTGATGACCACCGCAGCCACGTCTGAAATAAAATATGTCCTTTAGTCAATCGGCTCCCTTAGACTTTTTAGGTATGGGAAAGAACACTCATCTGACAAATCTGACGGCCCAATCACACCCTCATTAACTTAAAGCCTTGAAGTGGTTCTGCGGGAATGTTGTATTCCCCCACGGCCCAAAACGATTTCGATTCCATTAATATCATTTCTTAGCTTTCAGTCAACTATACAGTGTCCTAGCTACATAATTTGCATAAAAAGTATCAGGAAATATTTCTGGGAAAACAGTTTATTTCAGATATTGCCACAATGCCTCAAAATTCTTCCAAGTACATCCCTTCTTGAGGGTCAGCACACTTTTGCCAATGGCTATTCCACGACTCGAAGGCTTCCTGGGAGGAGGATTTCGGAAGGTCCTTAATGGTACGCTTGCAAGCTTCTTTGATGGCACTTATGACGGGTGTTATGGTGGGGGTGTTCTTTGCTGAGGATTTCACTTTTCTACATCTACATAGTACCCCTCAAGCCGCCGTAAGGGCATGCACCCACAAAGTCGTATATATTCATGCAAAAACCTTTATAATTTACATGCATGCAAATGCATGTACTATCAACTAATATACACATGCATCTACGAATATACCTTACGTCTACGAAACGTTTAATCTTGTCCTGACTTGTAAATAAAATGTATTTAATATTTCCACAGTGTCTTTGGTTTCTTACAACTATGATTCCCGATTGTTTGGGGAAAGAACGAATATTTATGTCTATCTGTAGTGGAATCTATTTCCCTTATCTTATCTTTGTGGTCTGATCTACCTTAGTAGTGTGGGGCCATAATAATTCCTTTAGTGTCATTGTTAAACTCGTTTGCTCTGAACATTTCTAAAAGCCTCATTTTGCCTTGTTCTTTTCGCATCTCAAGTGGCTCCCTGCCTAATTCCCCTAAAAGACGTCTCACATTCGTCTTTGTGTTTTAACAATATTTCACGAATCTGGCGTAATTTCTTTGGACCTTATTTGATTCTTTTTTCCAAATTTGCTCCCAAGGATCCCAAATACTTGCGGCATATTCCAAATGAAACCTAACTAGAGTGTAAAAGTACCTCTAACCTTGTGGGAATAGGAAATAGTCTGGTGATGCCAAGTCGGGACTGTAAGGGGGTTGTACGCCTTCTCATGTTCGGCATATTCTATTTCTATGCGTAAACTTGTTTGCCTAATATCCTTACGTGTAGGTCCTTTATCTATGTATCTTTTATCTCTAGTGAATCTTCCCTGGGTCAATTAATAATTAATGAGGTAAAGGTTATTTGTTTGCTCTAACCTATACCCGAACGTGGCTACTTGATAAGAATGAATTCTTTAATGGTCGAAATTTTGTGGGATGACAGAACAAGGGACTTTTCAGTGAGTCTGCTGAGTTGCAGTATGTTCCTGATTGATTTATTCTGAAGTACTTATATTTCCCTCCATATTAATTGGGGTAATCTTATTCTGTGGAAATAGCGCAAAGGGAATGGAAGGCTTTTGACATTTCTCGCCACGATTGCCTCTTTGGTGCAGAATTCAACGCGCTTATTGAATGTCAGCTGAGTCGAGAGTAAATCGCAGTAATTTTTGTGTGGTTTCCTCTCTGAATTCTTTGTTTGTGAATGTGTATCGGGATGTAAAATGGAGTTTCGCTCGAAGTCTGCGTGTGCGTCTTTGACTGCGTTTCTGCATATCTTCCACGTTTGCATCCATTTGTCAATGTTTTCCGGGTGCATGCTGAATTATTCTCATTTTTGCGTCGCAGTGTTACGAGAGAAGGCTGCAGTGACTATCATCTGCATGCGTCTGTAGTGAACTGTATGTATGATGTATACTCGCAGGTCGGCACGTCGCTCACATTCAGGTTGAACAGGACAGGTGGTGACCTAACACTCCCCGCCACACGTCCTTGCGGCGGCTTGCGGGGTATTATGTAGATGTAGACAGAGCCTATGAGTGAGTCTTGTGGTGCTTCCAAGATTATTCGGGTCTCCCATTGGGTCCACGTTCGTAGGTTTGGGCAAACCTACGAACGTGAACCCGGTGGGAGACCCGAATAATCTTGGAAAACATTATTCACCGGGAAAGTACCAGACCATCCTTGTGGGACTCTCGCTTCGGCTCTCCGAATGGAAAAGAGGGAGTTCCCGCGTTGCTTCGCGGAATTATTGCATGTTTTACCGGTAATGTTTCATTAATAAAATGATTTGCGAAGGGAAGTGGGGTATGGTGGCGGTCTTAGAGGGAGGAGCCCGTGGTGCGAGAGGAGGAACACGGCGAACCCTCGCGGGCCGGCTCTTGAAACCAGACTTATTTTTTTCGCAGTTAGCAATTAGTGGACTGCGATCATTGATTCCGAAACCCTAGCTGTTCAGTTCGGATGGTTTTGCTCTGGAAAAAAGCTCGCCCAGAAGGTTTTTGGATATATTTGTGGAATCTTTTGAATATATTCGAGAGCAGAATGATTGAGCGGCTGGCTCCCGGAATTTTTACGTCTCTTCCAGGTTGACTTGTCCTGTCTTCCAGGTGTTGGGGAAGATGGAGGAAAGGTAGCAGTGATTGAGGAGGGGGGAGATGAAGAGTGGAAATGCGGGTGCGGAGGAGATGGGGAGAGGAACGTCGGAGAGGAATTTGAGAGTATCTCGGTCGAGAGGGGAGGGGTTGAGTACCATGGTCGATTCCATATGGTCCGCTGGGATTTCTTCTTTACGGGAAGGTTCGAATATCAATTGCCTTTTAAATCTGAGGGGTTGTTTGGTTGGTGAACTTATGGTTCCGTCGGAGCGATCTGGAGGTTTCTGTGACAGGGAGTCGTCTCTGAAAGTAAGGTTTCCCCACGTGGTCAAGCCACTCTACCGCCGAAAATTTGGACATTTCCTGATTCACGGCGGCCTTCAAGTTATTATAGCGTGTTTTTTTCCCGTGGAACCCTTTCTCAATGTCATTTTTGGCGGACGGGCTTACAACCCTTGAATAGGTGATATAAAGCTGCAGGGAGCGGGGTTTTCCTTGTTTCGGAGGCAGGATGGTCGTTGTAACTCGGTTTTTCGCCTCCGAGAGGGCAGTGGTGATGAGTTTGGTTCTCGGAGTCGTCGTTTGGTCGTCGTCGGAGGGAGGGCAAAGGGGGGTTATCGGGGTGGGGGTGGCGGAAAGGGTGTCGGGGAATCGATGCCATTCAATTAGCCGCGCTGACGGTGGAAGATTTTCTGGGAAGAGAGGGGAGATGGTCTGAGAAGAAACTGCGGATGGTAGGAGGATGGTGGAAAGAGAGCAAGCAACATCTATTATGGAGCTGCTGTGAAAAAATACCCTTGCATGTACGTTGTCTATGCAACAAATGCGCGAACTGGTGCAATTTGGCGGACATGACACGGACTATAGCCCCGCCCACTAGCAGCGCTAGTTGCCTGAGACCCAATGTCTATACTTGGCGGATCGTTGAGCTGTGCGTATGGTGCCAGTTATGTTAATTTCTGTTGTCCTTGTTTTTACTGTTTATCGGGAATGGAAATTGACGAAATCACGGAGCAACGAATCAGCATCAAGTTCTTTTTTAAGTGATGTAAAAGTTATCAAGAAATGACTGAAATGTTGACAGCTGTTTACGGTGATAATGCTCTAAAGAAAACATCCTTTTTCAAGTGGATTAAACGTTTCAGAGATGGCCGACAAGACGCCACAGATGATGTAAGGCCGGGATGACCTTCAACCACCTGAGTTGACGACAACATTGATCGTGTACGGTCCCTTGTCCTTACTGATTGTCGAAAAACTGTCCGAATGTTAGCTGATGAACTAAATTTAGGAAAATCAACAGTGCACGCTATTTTCACCGAACATGATGGATGGATCCTTCACAATGACAATGTACCTGCACATTCAGCATTGATTGTTCACCAGTTTCAGGAAAGAAATTCAATCGCCATTCTTGATCATCCTCCTTATTCGCCAGACCTCGCCCCCTGCGACTTTTTCCTATTCCCAAAATGCAAAAATGTGGTGTGGAGATATCACTGGGAAGATGTAGACACAATAAGCAAGACACGACGATAAAACTAAAAAGCCCTACTGGCGAGGACTTGCAAGGGTGCTTTAAAGAGTGGAAGATAAGATGGAATAAGTGTATAGCAACGAATGGAGAGTACTTCGAAGGGGAAAAAATCTATGTTGACTAAATTTTGTAAAATAAAGTTTTTATGGCCTCAGTTCGCGTATTGATTAGACAGTCCTCGTATTTCTGCCATTTCCACGGTATAGAACTCCAAGTTCTCCATCTTTCCTCCTTGATTATTTCTCGAACGTTAGTTCTTTTTTACGGCGTAAATAATTCCCGGTGGATGGTATGCATTTTCGGCGTCTCAAATCCACCACATTATTGTGCCTTATTTGACTGGTTTTGACGATATACGCATACTGCGTAAATCTTGTGTGGCCTGGGTAAGGATAAAGCTGCTCATCCATCGTTGAATTCTCCGACGGTTTGTGCGTCGACGCTTAATTAGCATTCATCATACACGTGTCCGAGCAGCTTAATCTTTTTTCATGCGTTGCTCATCACCAATATTCGCATGGAATTCGCTCATCGCCAATATTCATGCGAATACTGGCGATGTCAAATCTTATAAAACACATGATGCTCGGAAATGTCTGTCGATTCCCATTGCTACTCGACAAGGTTGATACGAATGTGTACTCCTCATCTCACTGACATGATCGACGTTCAAGTAATTAATACCAACACAAATTTTCTACCTAGTAATGCGTACCTTTCTTAAATGGTAAGAGAGCTCCAACATCTGTATGTGTTGCTATGCTTTCCGCTTGGGCCTTCTTGGCCTTCGGATTTGTGTCTGGTATGATGATGTCCAACATATCTATTGCACGTATTTCCTTATAGGTCCCCGAATCAGGTTATGTGCTACAATCACAAGCATTCAAAAAAGGTCGAAAGTAGCCTTGCAGTGCTTACGCCGACGTTGAAAAATTCACTTTACCTTTTGTTTATTTTTTTACTTTTGGCTGTAGAAGTTTATATTTTACTGAAATACATGTGGTATATTCATTCCGTGTACATTCATCAAAGTGTTTACCATTGAATGGATTGAGTCATGTGAATGGTCATAAAGATGAAAAAATGATGGTTGGGTTACCGATAGCCGAGCAACATACTGAAAGTTGGTTATGAAGCCAAGGGTTTAGCTCGACTCCTCTTTCCATCCCTCTTTCGTGGACAGCGTTTGCCTTCGTTTTTCACCGTCGTCACCCGATCCCACTAGTCAAGGCGGAGTGATACATTCCCGTCCACTGCACGCACCATCGCCCCACGCCCGCTTCACTTCGCCTCTTGCCTGCAGCCGCTCCGCCGGTGATTGCATCAAGATCGCACCTCGTGTCTAAAAACTCTTACTTCCCCCTTTTCCTGGATAATATCCTATTTTTTATGTGGGTGTGTCTTTGAGTGTGTGTGCATTAAAGCGTGTGTGTTTGCGTGCGTGTTTCTGTGTTTGTGAATTATTATTACTTTTATTATTACTTGTATTTTACTGGTTAAGGTTGGTATTGGGTATAGACAACGACATACAACGGCACATTCATCATTCTTTAGCCTTTCCTGGCAAAACACAGCCCAACATTCTAGTCTACAACTAGCCCCTCTTCATATCCGTATACATGCGTCTTCTCTTCATACCGTCCAACATCCCTATCCTGTTCCTGCCCTTTCCTCCTTTGCCTAACATTCTCCCCTCTATCACAGTCTTCAACGTCCCACTACCGATCAATACGCCCTTCATCCATTTTTCCTGCCTCCATAGGATTTCTCTCAACAAACCCCTCTCCTCACCCACCATCTCCAGCACTTCCTCATTTGTTTTCCTTTCGGTCCATTTCACCTTCTCCACACCCACATTTCAAAAGCCTCTAATCTACGTCTATCCTCCTGCTTCAGTGACCACGTTTCCGCGCCGTACATAGCTACGCTCCATATCAGAGTTTTTACGAGTCTTGTCTTAACATCCCTACTCAACGTCCCCGTCATCAACTCCCTCCTCCTTGAGAAAGCCTCCTTGCCTAGCGCAATTCTTCTCCTTACGTCCCTACTACTTTGACCATGTTAGTCCAAAACACTTCCGAGATACGTAAATTGTTCTACCTGTTCTATTGCTGAGTGAATTGGAAATTCACTCAGCAATGCTTGCAACCCCTTGGCCGACTGACAAACCAAAGCCTGGTCATCAGCAAACCTAACTGGTTTTACAAATAAACATACAGTAATATTTTTTATATTACTGTTTTAGGTAGATTTTGGATGGACAAACGGACATACCTACATTTATTAGAACTGCCTAGCAGGAAAAGACGTTGCATTCGACACCACTGTAAGCCCATCTTCAATTCAACATGTACTTCCTTCCTCCCTTCATTCCGTCCAACATCCACGCGCTGCACCCTCCCTCGTTCGTCTAACATTTTCCCCTCTATCGTCTTTTAGCATTCCATTACCGATCAAAATGCTATTCATCCATCATTCTTGCTTCTTTTTGGTTTATCCCAGCAATCCCCTCTCCTCGCCCACCTTATCTAGCACTTCCTCATTTGTTTTCCTTTCGGTCCATTTCACCTTCTCCATTCTTTTCCACTCCCACATTTCAAAAGCCTCCAATCTACGTCTATCCTCCTGCTTCAGTGACCATGATTCCGCGCTGTACATAAATACGCTCCATGTAAAACTTTGAACGGGCCTTTTCTTAACATCCGTACTCAACTTCCCGGTCATAAATTCCCACCTTGTGAAAGCCTCTTTGCCTACTGCAATTCTTCTCCTTACGTCCCTACTACTTTGACCTTTTTGATCCAAAGCACTTCCGACGTACTAAAGTTTGATTGTCCGCAAACTTAACTGATTTTATGAATTCTCCAACGACTTGCATTCCTATTTCAAGTTCATCCCATGTCTCTTTCGACAGTTCCTCCGCAGATTGGCGTGGGATGTCGGTTTTATACAATATCGGCACAATATAAAAGTGAAGAGTGCGTGGGTTACGATGGGAATGGGAGAAGCCCTCAGTGGGGCCTTATCTTCGAGAAAGGAGGCGATCTCTGCCTGGAACTCTTTGAGTCAGGACGTTAAGCACTTGAAAGTCCTTCGTCACTTCTAATCGCCCCGCCAATTTATCGGAAATATTGAAATCCAAATAGCCCTTATCTAAGTCCTCCGCCAATTATACATAACCATAAACACAGTAATCACCCCGTACTAAGTCCTATACGGCGTGTGAAATTCACACATTATTGTTATTATTATTATTAAAATGTACATGTGCAAATAGACAAATGTCAGGTGGCACACAAGTCCCAAGTGTTACGATAAACTTGCCTTGGAAAAATAACATGGTTTCTGAAATACAATCAACATCACAAAAGATAATAAATAAAATCAGTCAGAAAAAAGAAAAAAATACACTTTAAGGAAATTTCCAAACACCAATCTGAAGTACATAAAAAAAAGAAAATCCCCATTTCATTAACATTTGTTTCCAATCAACAAGAAAAAAAATTAAGCTGTTACATTTAATTTTATACAACACAGCAATCAAATGATTACAGAAGTTGTTTACATCTTTTCTTAAAAGTTTGAACTCTGTTAGGAAAGGGCTTAAAAATTTTTGCAGGTAAATTGTTCCAATCAACAATTGTTTTATTTCATTAGAAGGTAATAAGGGTGGCCAGTGACTTTCCGTGTGCCTAAATGGTTTCTCTGGAAGATCTAATATCTGAAAAATCACACAGCTTGGGTGGAGTTGAGGGTGCCCAGAGTGGCTTGCCCTCGGGTCAGTAGTCCAACGCTCTACCCCTGGACTACCGCCACCTACATAAACAGAAGGAATTATATAAAGGATGAAACTTGGGTTAAGAATATTAGATAAATACAAGACAGAAGAAGGATGAGAGTAAAAAGACGCGCCCTGTACACACACACATAAAAAAAACACTTCAAGCGGTGGCACGTCTTTCCGCCCAGACTACTCGGGACAAACGGGCGACCGGCTGCGTGGAAAGGGCAGACCCCCTCCACGTTTCCCGACCGGTTTTACCTCGCTGCCATGGTCACAATAAAATAATGCGCATTACTTTCATAAATAACCATGTGTATCCAATAATAAGAACACAGTAATCAACCCAAAGGTCGGTTTGGTGGGTGATGGTAGAGATCAACACCCCCCGACGGCGTGTGAATTTCACACGCCATCGGGCTTAATAAGTGTAGAGGGGTCAATTTCTTTCCCGGTGCCGGTAATGGCTTCCCAGGATCTCGTACCCCAAAAATCGCATAACTTTGGTAGGTGCCCAGAGTGCCTTGCCCAGGAATGGAACCCGGGACCTCCGGTCTGTAGTCCCTCTGGACTACCACGACCCTATATATATATATATATATATATATATATATATATATATATATATATATATATATATATATATATATATATATATATATATATATATATATATATATATATGTACATTCAAACACGAAATCCCGCCATACGGCGAATAAATATTCATTCACATCGAAATAGAGATAAGGAAAATGGGAAAGGAACACACATAAAGGACGAACACTAGAGAGGTGAGGGTGGTGGATGTGAGCAGATCACAAATGTAAAAATGTTTTCCTCGACCGGGACATGAACACCGGATCTCTCCACTTGCCGGGCGGATGCTCTAACCACTTGAGCTATCGAGAAAATGTACTTTACGCTGAAATCTGCGATCTTATAAAGCGCCCAAGTGCTCCGAATCATTGCCCAGAAGATGGCGTTAGGGAGCTGTTATACCCACCAAAGGAGAAATAGACACACACCAGAGGATATATATTTTCTGTATATATATATATATATATTTTTCTGTGTGTGTGTATATATATATATATATATTTATTTATTTATTTATTTATTTATTTATACATAAATACTGCATTTTTATTTTCACATACATACGTGGGTTGTGTGAAAAGTTTCCGACCTGACAATGATACAAGACATTTTTTGTGAAATTTTCTGAGTCGGAAACTTTTCAGACCACCATTGTGTATGGAGTGTGTCAATATACTCGTATACACACACACACACACACACACACACACACACAATATATATATATATATATATATATATATTATATATAATACGGGTTCAATTCCCGGGCAAGGCTTTGGGGACCTGCAGCTCCACCCAAGCTAGTTGATTTTTCGGGTACCAGGTCTTCCTGGGAAACCATAACCGGAGGGGGATCGGGATGGTGCGGTGGCTAACGTACGGGCTTCCCACCGAGAGGGCCCGGGTTCGAATCCCGGCGACAGATATGTTTCAGTGGTATCCCGATCCCTACTTGAGGTGCTTTGTGGAGGGCACTTTGAGTGAGTACGCCGTCCGTCGGATGGGACGTTAAGCTGCGGACCCCTTGGCGCCTTTCGTTAAGAGCAGGCTAATGCCGACGCCGGGTTTCTCTCCACCCTTCATCCGTTCCCATCCATCCCTAATGGCGCAATTGACCTGAGCTGTCGGTCGCCTCCCCAACAATACTACTACTACTACCATAACCGGCACAGGGAAAGGAACTGGCCCCCCTACCCTGATGTGTGAATATTCACACGCCGTCGGGCTTGGTACATGGGTGAGATCTACCATCACCTACTAAACCGACCTTCGGGTTGATTACTGTGTTTATGGTTTTATAAATATAAAAAGATATTTATATATTTTTATTTATATATTTTTATTTATAAACTTGCACAGCAACAAACAATTTAAGAACTCGTACGTTATTTCTTAATAATTTCGACGGAATATGTATTCATTAGAAGAAACAGTAGTACTGCCTTTTTTATTCTACACATCCGTGTTACTTAGACGAAATCATCTATATAATATATATATATATATATGTATGTATATTTATATGTGTATATATATAGATAAAAAATTTATATATATAACCATAAACACGGTAATCAATCCGAAGGTCGGTTTAGTAGGTGATGGTAGAGCTTACCCATGTACTACGCCCGACGGCGTGTGAATATTCACACATCAGGGTAGGGGGGCTAGTTCCTTTCCCTGTGCCTATATATATATATATATATATATATATATATATATATATATATATATATATATATATATAAATAAATGGACTAATCGACACAAACACAGAAACTCATAAAAGAGGGACTCTCTGGGTCTCGAATTTTCGGTGGTGCAACCACCTTTCTCAAGAGGAGTTAGGAACAGAACTGACATGTATATGTGTGTGTGTACGTGCACACACACACTCCGTACAGTTCTTCTATATGTTCCTTTTCCTTGGTAGAAAACTTAGCCCAGCAATGTTAGACATAGAAAGAGAATATGACGTAGATGAAGATTTTTATGTCAGTGTCAGATCATATTCCAAAAAAGGTAAAGATTACATCATGTGAGAACAGAATTTGACTTTGCTCGCAGCTAAAGTTATTTTTCAGGATCGTCAACTAAAGTATGGAGAGCACGGTAAGTGATTACTTAACGGGATGATAAGTCTGGGTTTAGGAAGGGAGAGGCACGCGTCATACCATTGCAGTAATGAGATCACTTATCGAGAGGAATGTACAGGAATACAATCAGGACCTGTAGAATACAATCAGGAAGTATTTGTCTCTTACCTAGATTTAGAAAACGCGTTTGATAAAGTGAATTTGAATACAAACTAATGAGTATTTTGCAGGAATAGATTAGAGGGACAGGAGGCTAATCCGCTACGTGTACATACCTCAGACTGCTAAGGTGCTAGTGGGGAACGGAGAGTCCGGATGGGCAGTGTTAGGAAGAGGTTTAAGGCAGGGTTGCCCATTGTCACCGGTGCTGTTCAACGTATATGTGGAGGAAATGATTAAAGAGGTATGGGAAGAACTGGAGGTGGGAATGAAAATCAATCGGAGGGGAATTCGTAAAATCAGTTAGGTTTGCTGATGGCAAAGCTCTGATTTGTCAGTCAGCCAAGGGGTTGCAAGCATTTCTGAGTGAATTTGGAATTCAGTTCGATAGATACGGGATGACAGTCAAAATTAGTAAAACAAAGGTTTGCGATTTTTCAAACGTGCAAATAGGAGGGGATAAAATAGAGCAGGTAGAACAGTCTACGCATATCGGAAGTGTTTTGTACCAAATTGGCCAAAGTAGTAGGGACAAAAGGAGAAGGATGGGTTATGCAAAGAAGCTTTCATATGGAGAAGGGAATGGATGAGGAACGTTGAGTAAGGATGTTAAGAAAGGGTACGTTTAAACGTAGTAGAGCGTAGTTACGTACGGCGCGGAAACATGGTCACTGAAGGAGGATGAGAGGCGTGGATTGAAGGCTTTTGAAATGTGGGTATGGAGAAGTTGGAGTGGACAGAAAGGAAAACAAATGAGGCGGGTTAGGAAATGGAATGTAGAATCATTAACGGGGTCTAAAAATGAGGTGTACCAGCAGGTTCTAGGTAATATGATGTGTGAGAGCACTTCCGAGGAAAAATGGATATATCAAAATATGGGCATCGAAAGCCACTAAAAAACTTAGGAAAAGGGTATCATTGATTACGGAAGAGATCATTAGAAAAATAAACGAGTAAAGGAAATGGAAGAATTTAAATACAAATTTATTAAAACTAAATGGAAAGAGTTGAATAATGAATTATGCTTTGTACGAGATTAAGACGTCGGTGAGAGTTTTAATCTTTTGGTCGGTCAGGCCAGGGTGGAAATAAAGTCTGTTTTCCGAGTGCTATAAAGTACATGTGTGCGTCTGTCTCTTGTTAGCAGTCATAACTCCTTTTTTGGCCCCACGTGGCAGCCGAAATATGAAATCGCCATTGTTTAATTAGCTTCCATTTTGCGCAACATCAGTGCTCATACGTATATTCGCGGTCAGAACACTGGCCAGCAAGGATTCACGTTGGACTGGGTTGATGTTTCTGTTCCTGTATCTCTTAATTTGATGACACTGCCACTTGTACTATTAAATTGTTTCTATTAATGAAATTTTATTGTTGCTTCAAAAATGATATTGTGATTAAAAACTGCAAATTTTTCCTTTAACAGATACGAGTTTCAAGACTGCGTTTCCCTTCATTGCTGTTATTTCACTTCCTTGTTATTTTCGTAATATTTTGCATTTTTTTTCCTAACGCACATTGAACATTGCAATGAAAGCAAGTTTGAACTGAACTTGTTATTGTGCCGTTGTAATTCATCATGTATCTGCATTTCATTGATTAAAATTTATGTAGCGGTGATTAAATGGTAATAAATGTGCAATAGTTTGTATTTGATATCCACCTTTTATTGTATAGCATATTTAATATACAAGTTTACTTTTTAAAACCTCAATTTGTTGATAAATGCCAGGTAAAAGTAGAAATAAGGAATAGATGTTGAATCAATTATTATTGTAATTATTGCATCTTGCGGTTCGTGTAAAACATATCTTAATAAGTGTTCTTTTATTTTTCCCAAAGCCAAACGAAAGGAAAATTATCAAGGTAAGTTTAAGTGTATTTATTTATGACATAATTTCATCGTAGTTGCCTGTGTCGATGCATGACTCCTGGGGTACAATGCTCGTTCAAATCGCCTATATTCAACCTGGTGTAAGATATCTTTTTTTATAAGATTAATGCAATAAAGGGCAATGCACTGCTTACCAGGGCAGTTGTTTGAACCACTTTAATCTCTAAAAGTAATGCAGCGAACATTTTAAGTATCCAATTTGACATTTAAAAGTATCTAAGCAATCAATTGGGGACATTTTAACACGGTAAAACCCTCAGAATAAAAAGCATTTGTCGAAGTTGTATCCTATCCTATTGATTAAGGTATTTAAAGAGATGATGATTTTTTAATATTATGGTACTTTACCACTTAAGGTTGGTTTTAGATAGACGCAGGTTGAACAATAATAAATTTCTAAGTCTCACTTAACGAGACATAACTTGTAACCGTACGCCACAAAAAAAACCCTCTTCATCTCCGTATATGCACTTTCCTCCTCGCTTCATCATATCCAACATCCCTATCCCCTATTCCTCGTTTGCCTAACGTTCTCCCCTCTATCACAGTCTTCAACATCAAATTACGAAACAGAATGCTCTGCATCCATTTTTCCTGTCTTTTTTCAATTTTTCCCATAATCCCCAGTCCTCCCCCACCATACCTTGTACTTCCTCGTTTGTTTTCCTTTCCCTCCAACTCTCCATGTCCATCCTTCTCCACACCCACATTTCAAAATCCTCCAATCTATGCCTATCATCTCTACGACATACTTGTACTATGAGCGCCGTGCAAAATCGCCATCTATGTGAATGTTTTCAACAATTCTGCGAATACGAGGTCTGTAAATTAAGTAATAAGAGTGATTTTCAAAAAAATTCATTCAAATAGAATTACAATTTTATGTTGCCAATCTGAAAATAATTTCCTTCTGAAGCCACACAGCGCTGGAGGCGGTTCTTCCACTCCCCATAGCAGTGTTGGAACTCTGATACTGGATTAGTCTTCAGCTGGTCGATGACAGCCGTTAGAATGTTTTCGACTATCCCAAAATGAGTTCCCTTGAGGTGATTTTTCAACTTCGGGAAGGGAAAAAGTCACAAGGACTCAAGTCAGGCGAATAAGGAGGCTGAGGAGGCAAAGGAATGTTTTCTCGTATATTTATCATCTCTCTCATCAATCCCTCCCTCCCGTAGTAAAAGTGTCTTTACTCAAACATGATTGTAATCGTGCTGATGTTGCCTAGCCGGAGGCAACACGTACGTAAAACAGCCTAATCCCGAGCGCCGCGAAAACCTTTGGTCAGGATTTTTTAATTAATTTCGATTTGCATTACAATGAACTGGAACTATGTTTAAATTCCACACTACTATGAAAAGAAAATTGTGCTACGTGCAGTCATTTTTCTCTGTTGCCAGGTGTCTCTTTCCTAAAAAAGCACTTGATCTAGAAAATGAATCTGTCAAATCCAAGACCCTTGTGTGTTTATCTGATGCAGCATGGCTTTTAACATCACTACCACCACCATAGTTTTTTTCCAGTTACAACCGAATCACAGATCGCACTTCACAGCTCGCGGGATTTGCTATTTCAGCTCGCCTTTTAACAGTTCGCAGTGTGCAAAGTAGAAGAACCACAGTCTGCACACACTACCACTTTTAGACACCAAGGTGGCGGCTCTAGCCGTATCCACCGCCACGCCAGGCCGAAACGGAAGTTACTTTTTTGATAGCCCTTGTTACATTAATTCTTGAAAAAATGTTTTTTTGTTAACTAAAAACCTTGAACTACTTCTCTACATAGTCACTTTGCAAATGGATACATTTTGTCAAAGCGTGTGACGAGTCTTTGTATTCTAGCTTCATATTCCTCTGCCGCCAGTAGTCACCCTTTCATTACTTCCTTCATATTATCTTGTCCCGAAACAGACGTTATCCCATGACGGGGCAGAAATGGGCATAAGATAGGAAAAGGGAATAAAGTTAGAAAATGGGTATTTGGAAAATGAAAGTGAGAGACAAAATAAGTTTAAGGAATGTAGACCATAGTCGACTTAATCGAAAGAAAATGAAAAGTTTGTATATCATTTTGTTCGCACTTATCACTGCAAAAGAGTTTTGTTGGAAAATTTATGAAAATAAAACGTTGTTCCAATGTTCTTGCTCTGATGCAAACTGAATGAAGTTTGATTTTGATTATCAATTGGTCTCCCATTTATCTTAATTGTTGATCCAGAAAAGTGTGACTTTTACGCTCTAGAAAATAACAGAATATAAACTTTTATATACAGTGTCAATTTAGCGGTTAGGATGAGCAAAGTTCGGCCATCTACTACGTATTTTTAACGTTTTTTTAATAATGTATGAATTATTCTTTTGCTAAGAAGTTCTGCAGTTTCATTTTAAATTTTTTCGGACAAGCGAGTGTGAGACTGAATTTCGCCCAATTCACTAGTGTTAACCCTGCCCCACCACTTAATCAATAAATGTGCTTCACTCTCCCTCAGGAGTTCACGGACAGCGGGTCCAGCCACAGCCTCTCGACTGGGGGCTACGTCAACCCCGCCGCCTCCGGCTCTTCGCCCGCCAGCGAGTTTACCATCTTCCCGCCCGCGGCGCCCCCGGCCAGCACTTCGACGACAGGCGCCCCCATCAGCTTCGAGCCGCTGCCCGACATCCGGCCGCGGCAACCGGCACCTGGCCCCGAGAGCGCCTCCAACCAGAAACGCCGGCCCTCCCGGAAGAAGCCCGCCGCCTTCAACAACGCCGTATCCCACGGCCTATCCGCCCAAGACTGGTTCGGTAAGCGGGAAAGGATAGTCGTCGGTTCACCTCCACCTATGGAGGAGAACAGGAGGAATCGTATGTGGTGACCACCGCATACGATTACTTCATACGATTACTTCATACGATTGTTCTTTCATGACAAAAATAAGGATAAAATATTGTAATTTTTGATAAATTTTTTTATTAAAATAATTTTAATAAATTTACCCCTTCCCATGGACCTCATGACCACGACAGCTCTGCTGGCGGAAACAATGATAGTTGGTCCAGGTAGGGTCACCCATGCCAGATGGGTTGAAGGTTAGGATCCAGACAAAAGGTACTCCATGCAGCATCTGTTCCTCAGTGAGGTGGCTGCAAAGGTGTCTGATCCCAGTGGGGCAGCCTTTGAGTGATGGTGTCACGTTAAAAACACTATTGAGGAAAGGAATGGGAAACCGTCTCAGTTATTATTCCTAAGATTTCCATGATGGATGGTATAGAGGAAATGAGTCTGGCATTTACAGGACTTGGCCATATCAACTGTGTGTCATAGGCAAGCGATGAGCCGGAGGCACTGGGGTTGACGTAACCCCCAGTTGAGAGGCTGTGGCTGGGCCCACTGTCGATGAACTCCCGAGGAAGAGTGAAGGACGTTTATTGATTAAGTAGTGGGGTAGAAACATCTATATTTCCTCTTTCCACCTCTCGCTTTATATTCTCTTATTTCCCATCCTCAACATTATCCTAACATTTCAAGTTCCTATTCTAACTAAATTGGTCTTCTTCTGTATCTTCTGTGCTCCTGCTGTCGGTTTTGCTTTGCAAGGTTTTCATGAGATGATGGCTGCACAAGCCTTGCCTCTCTCACTGCCGGGCATGACACAGCCAATTGGGCCTAGTCCCATAGTTGCCAGGACTTATTTTTCTATACTGTCCATCATTATATTCTAGTGAATAATTATTGAGGTGGTTTCCTGTTGACCTCCTCAATAGTATTTTTAACGTGACACCACCACTCAATGGCCACCCCACTGGGGTCAGACACTTTGCTAAGGAACAGATGCTTCATGGACTACCTGTCGTCTGGCTCCTGCCCTTTGACCTACGTGGCATGGGTGATCCTACCAGTGGCAATTATCATTTTTCCTGCAAGCACAGTTCTAGGGGTCGTGGGAACGCACCAGCCCTTCCACCAGGTCAAGGTTTTAGTACATTGGGAGGGATAGATAAAGTAATGAGACTAATTTTTTATTTGATCAGAATTACAATTCTGCATACCTCCTTCGGAGGAATTTCATTGGAATGCCTTACAGTAATGTGCATGATTTCTCTAGTATTCATAACATTGCTGAATCTTTGACTGACTTGACTGTAACCTGAGAGGTTATGGCCTTTTTATTGCTTTCTAATGGCTTGAAATGACATCCTTTTAGCTGAATTTTCAATCTTGGGAAGAGAAAACAGTCACAAGATCTAAACTTGGGGAATAAAGGGGCGAAGGAGCTACAGGGATATCCTTGCTTGCCATAAACTTATTTATTGAAAGGTTTTATCTGAAATTTTCAGAACCATTTTCATGCTAATTTTCCTCATCTGCAATTTATTGGTCAAAACCTTATAAATGGTGTTTATTGTCAAATGCAACTGTTCCCCGACCTTTCTTACTGTCATCCGACTGTCAAAGTGCACAAGATGCTGGATTCTGGCAGTGCATCCATCAGTTCTCAGTTGTGGTCCTTCTGCTGGGAAGGTCTTCCTCAATCTGTTCTCTTGCTTAAGAAAATGCCTCAACCCATCCGAAGCCCTGGAACCTTGACCAAACACTGTCACCTCAGTCCTGCTGAAGCTTTGCAAAAGTTTCTGTTGCACTGTCACCATGTCTAAAGTAAAATCTGATTGCATGAGGTTGCTTAATTGATGTAACTAATTTTTGGAACATTAAAGAAAAAACTCCTGCGGACAACAATTTTTAAGGAGTTTGAACTCATCCAGGAAAAGTGTCGCATGTTGCGCCACCTTCTTTCTGAACGGGAAATCCACAGTAATGCCGGATCAAATGTTATGACACTACCTGTATCATTACTTTATTGATACACCTTGTATTAACGAGTGCATGTATACGATGTAATGCATAGAAAGACCTTTGAGCAAGTTTAGAAAAACCAATCTTAATAGGAAAAACATCATCAATTAAAATTAAAAGCTCCAAGTGAAGGGCAATTATAGGAATATAACCCTTTGTTGATAGGATCATCACAGAGAAGAATTAATCAGTTGGAGAGCTCTTGAATCTCATGCCTATCAATGTCAACCTATTTAAAAATATAATTAAGTCGTATAACAATTTAAAACCTCAAATTAATTGGGATCCTGCCACCTAGTTGTAAACCTATCTGCAAGTAGTGCAGAATTGATAAATAATTTTTTTAGGATCATCTGATTAGTAAATCACCAGAAAACAGTATGTTTTGATTATGATTTGTGGTATTAATTACTTAACCTGGGGTCATCACCAGGTGTCTCAATCATATCTCTCTGGTTATCCCCACAGACGATCCACAAGCCAACTTCCCAAGAAGTCAGCTCAAATACCTTTGCGAATTTGGGAAAGGCTGGTTTGGCCGGGTAAGTAAGTGAAAATGCAGGACCATAAGTGTGAAAAAATACTCCATATAAGTTGAATGTGTGACCAATGGATGCAGTTTATTGGCCCATCACTTAGTGTTATTCAGTTAATCATTAAGGACAAAAAATTGTTATTTAATTGAACATCCCAAATCAATCACTTATTTCCTTTGTCTTTAATTTTCCATTAAATCTGTTACGATTTTAATGGTGACAATTGTCTCATTAAAGAACAAGTCTTATCTAAAGCCTTATCTCAGTAAAATGTAAATTTGGTTAATTCCAGCATGTAAGTATGCTTTTTGGGGTGTGCAAGTCCAGGGATAGAGCATTGGACTATTGACCGGAGGGTGCGGGTTCGATTCCCGGGCATGTCTCTCTGGGTACCCTCAGGTCCACCCAAGCTATGTGGTTTTTTGGGTACCAGATCTTCCCGAAAACCATAACCGGCACAGGGAAAGGAACTGGATCCCCTTATTACCTTGAAGTGTGAATTTCACATGCCATATATGGTTTAGTACTGGGTGAACTCTATCATCACCTACCAAACTGACCTTTGGGTTGAACACTGTGTTTTATGTTTTTTTATGCATTCTTTATTGGTTTTTCATAATTTTCTTACTAGATTCAGTGGTATTTCTACATTCATGTACTAGAAATTCACCCTTGTAAAGAATTAATGTATTAAGCCCTTAAGTTTAAATACTTGTCTACAGTAATTACCAAATTCTGAAAAAGATTTCCATGCTATTAGCTTCCTATTCCAATGATGCCAACAGAATCAGTCACATGGACTTGATTTTTTTAAAACTTCAAATGATTAGAATTCCATCATAGATGTTCTAGACTATGCTACCTTAATGTGCTTGATTTGATCCATTTTGATGTGAAATTTGTGTTTTTTTGTGAGAAATGTTTTGGTGATTAATCAAATTGCTGGTTTCTTTCCAAGGTTGTGGAAGGTGAAGCTCTTGGGCTCGCTCCAGGGACAAATGGAATCTCACCTCCAACTCGTGTGATAGTGAAGATTCTCCATGGGGATGCAACGCCTACTGACCAAATGTACTTCCTTCATGAAGTCAGATACCTGAAGGACCTTAGTCCACATGCAAACATCTTGCAACTGAAAGGAAGGTGCCTTGAAACAGATCCTTTCTTAATAATTCTGGAAGCCTGTCCCAGTGTAAGTTGTTTTGATTTTAACTTACTTTTAAACTCCATCTATTCCAAACCATTTGTTTACACACTAAGGATTACTAATTGAAGACAACAGTGGAACCTCTCTTAACAAGCACCTTGCATAGCGAGTTAATTTTCGTTGACAGGAAACTTGTGTCCAAAAATGACTCATTTAACAGGTGATGTTACGCATAGCAATAGACTGGGAGAGGGGAATTCCCGGGATTGTTGCACGACTGCTACTTCAGATTATGTTCAACACTTATTCCACTTGCCCATCAGGGTCACTGGTGGTCGCACATTTTTCCAAACTTGTGTTCAGACATTATTTACTACTTGTTTTGCAAAGTTCAATAATACTTTTTTTTATAGTTGTAAAAATATCTCTAAAAAAACACCACAAGAAGGCATCCATAAGAGAATGGACATAACTGTAGAAAGGAAAAGTAAAGTCATTATAGAGCAAAGACAAGGAGTGAGCATGGCTGATGTAGCATGCTCGTGCAATCAGTTCACATCAACAGTTTTTATTATTCTCATGAACTAGGACAACATTAAGGAGATAGATGCTTCAAAAGAGTGACAAGAATATCTATTTAAATATACAAGGAACGTAGCTACGGTCGTGAATCAATGTAAACAAAAAATACCGGGACCGTAAACTTGAATGGCACTAAATAGTAATAATAATAATATTGTAATAAATAAATAAAATAATAATAAATTTAAATAAATAAATAATAATAATGAAATTTATAATAAAAAAATAAATTAAATCTAAAAAACACCACACACATTCGAAACAAATAATTAAAGAAATAAAATAATAATAGTAAAATCAATAAAAAATAATAAAACTAACTTACAACCACTCGATCACTCAGGTGAGTTACGAAATAACTTTCACTCTTGTGAATCACATTCACACACACACTCAGGATTTACAAGGATCCCTCCTATGTCAGTGACCCGTCAATCACACAAATAAATGAAAATTATCAAAGGATGTAAAGAAACAAAACAACTTACGTGAATACACAGTCACTCAATCACTCAGGTATGCTCGAAAACATTGACCTTTGTGATTCACATATACTCACATGTTTAGGGTTTACCAGGATTCCTCCTAGGCCAGGGACCTGCGAATCACACGAAAATAACTAAATGGAAAATAAGGGACTTCGGTATAAACGCAGCCACTCAAACACTCAGGTGTATCGGACCTTTGAGAAATGCACGCACTCACCCATTCAGGGTTTACCAGGATTCCTCCTAGGTCAGGGACCCGTCAGTCACACAAACAAAATTAAAGAACTAAAATTGTGGGTAGGTAAGTGCCTAAGAATATCTATTCAATAGTAATGCACTCTCAACGATGTTGACAGATTGGTTCTCATGTAGATAAACAAAAATCAATTGCAATAGCTAACTATTACTGAGAATATAATTCGGGAGAAGGGGAATGTGATTTTTGTCAACCTAGTTAGGAAGATGCCAGGATCATCAATGGTTAAAAAGTATTTAAAGGGAGCCATGTGTGGGTTCGAGAAGTTTAAGAGAAGAACCAACATGATTAGGCATGGTGGAGCTTGGTGCTCCAGCAAGGCCATAAGCTATTGAAAGGCCATCTGACACTTCTGTTTTGTGTCAAGGCAAGTGGCCACCTGAAAGCTACATGCCATGTTGATTACCAGTCAGAAACTCCATGACCTTTAAGAAATGTTAATGTCAAAGCAGCAGGCTAAATATCATATGGAGGTCACAGGAAACTGTTTAATCTTGCAATGCATAGAACGCATTGCATTGCCCTAACGAGGTAGTGGCTATGCATATCATGAATTAATTCAATTATAATGCTGAGTCACATTTTTACAAAATTTTAAGCATTGGCAAAAACAAATGACTGTATATAACTCTCTCGTAAAAA